>JAPDNY010000014.1:11843205-12478205 GCA_029375565.1 Gekko gecko
CAGAGCTCTCTCGGCCCCACCTACCTCACAGGGTGTCTGTTGTGGGGAGGGGAAGGGAAGGGAGTCTGTAAGCCACACTGAGGCTCTGAGTGAAGGGCAGGGTATAAATCCATCTCCTCCTCCTCCTCCTCCTCCTCCTCCTCCTCCTCCTCCTCCTCCTCCTCCTCCTCCTCCTCCTCCTCCTCTTCTTCTTCTTCTTCTTCTTCTTCTTCTTCTTCTTCTTCTTCTTCTTCTTCTTCTTCTTCTTCTTCTTCTTCTTCTTCTTCTTCTTCTTCTTCTTCTTCTTTTTGACTCCAGGTGGATGACATCCTGTAAGTCAATGCCATCAACAGGATGAGACATCCACTAAGCAATGCAGTAGGGTTATGTTTATACGTGCCGTCGAGTTGCAACTTTCCTGTATGCATATTTTGTTATGTTTTCATGCCCTCCCACCGTATAGCCAGGTAGTCCAGAAAGGGAATACAAAACTATAAATCGCCATCTGGGATTTTATTCTGGTTTTATTCTTATTAACTGTATTGGATTTTAAAATTTGTATTCTGTCTTATGGCATTGTGCCTCTTTTGTACATCGCCCAGAGCCTGGCATAAGCTGGGATAGGGCGATTAATAAATTGAAATAATGATAATGATAATGACAGCAACAACAGAAGAGAAGAAGAAGAGATTGGATTTATACCCCGCCCTTCACTGCCCAAAGGCGTCTCAGAGCGGCTTACAAACTCCTTTCCCTTCCCCTCCCCACAACAGACACCCTGTGAGGTCGGTGGGGCTGAGAGAACTCTAACACAAACTGTCATTGAGAGAACAGCTGTGCCAGAGCTTGTGACTGACCCAAGGTCACATCAGCAGCTGCAAGTGGAGGAGTGGGGAATCAAACCCGGTTCTCCCAGATTAGAGTCCGCACACTTAACCACTACACCAAACTGGCTCTCGAGCAACAGCAACAACTAACTTCTGGTGGCCCCCAGCAAGGCAAAAGAAAAGCAGAGGTGGTTTGCAACTGCCTTAGAGGAGGGGCGGTTTCTCAGTTTGGTGTAGTGTTTAGGAGCGGGGGACTCTAATCTGGAGAACCGGGTTTGATTCCCCACTCCGCCACATGCAGCCAGCTGGGAGGCCTTGGGTCAGTCACAGTTCTCTCAGAGCTGTTCTCTCAAGAGCTGTTCTCTCAGGGCTCCCTCAGCCCCACCAACTCACAGGGGAGAGGTAGGGAAGGAGACTGTAAGCCACTCTGAGACGCCAAGTGAAGGGCAGGGTATAGATCCAGTCTCTTCTTCTTCAAGGTCACCCAGCATGTTCATACTATGTTTTTATTGGGGGGAATTTAACTCCCCCAATGTATTTTTTTTTGAGATTTCATTTTTTTTGCAAATCTGGGGGCCAACCTTGCAAGAAAATCTGTTGCGTTTTGGTGCAGCCCCGATCTGCAGATATACATGTCCGCAGATGAGGGGGGCACACAATAGCTATTAGATATCTAGATACACACAATAAAACCCTATTAATTCTGGGCAGCTGAAACCCCATTAAAGACCCCTAAAAATAAAACAGCCTTATAATAAGAACACAATAGTTATTGTGTTCCATCAAGTTGCAACTGACTAGCTTACACCCTATTAAAAACCCATGCAAACATAACAGCCTTATGATAATAATTCTTGTATTCTGTCAAGTTACAACTGACTCATGGTGATCCCGTGAAGTCTCATGGGGTTTTCAAGGCAAGAGGTGAACAGAGGTGGTTTGCTGTAACCTTCCTCTGCATAGCAGCCCCCCAGTCTTCTAAGGGGTATCCCATCCAAGTGCTAAGTAAAGGTAAAGGTTTCCCTTGCTCGAAAGCCAGTGGAATCCGACTCTAGGGGGCGGTGCTCATCTCCGTTTCCAAGACAAAGAGCCAGCGCTGTCCGAAGACATTTCCATGGTCATGTGGCCGGCATGACTACACGCCGAGGTGCACAGAATGCTGTTACCTTCCCACCGAAGCGGTACCTCTTTATCTACCTGCAATTTCCTGCTTTCGAACTGCTAGGTTGGCAGGAGCTGGGGCCAGAGACGGGAGCTCACTCTGTCACGCGGCACCAGGGTCTTGAACTGCCGAACTACAGGCCTTCCAGTCTGCAGCTCAGCGTCTTAACCTCTGAGCCACCACGGTCCCTCCCATCCAAGTGCTAACCAGGGCCAAACTGCTTGGCTCCCCAGTTCTGATGAGCTTGGGCTACAGTGGGCGATTTAGGCTGCTAAAACACCCCCTTAGCACCTCCTAAAAATGTCTAAGTGTGATGCCTCCCAGCTTCTCAAGGATTCCATTCCAGGCTGATGTAGTGGTTGAAGTACAAGGAACCTGGGGGCTAGGAGATCCAGGGTCAGATCCAGGCTCAAATCCTCATCCTGCCCTGAAGCTTGCCAAATGACCATTAGGCCAGTCACATGTGAAGCCTGACCTACCTCACAGGGTTGTTGCAAGGGTAAATCAGTGGAAGGGATGTATTCTATGTTGAGCTCCTTGGAGGAAACGTGGCATACAAGCCACAGCAAATAAATAAGTTAAAATTCCACACAGTTGAAGTCACCATAGAGAAGGAACAGGCTGTAGTAGTAGAAGAAGAAGAGATTGGATTTCAAAGCAGCTTACAAACTCCTTTACCTTCCCCTCCCCACAACAGACACGCTCCGAGGTAGGTGGGGCTGAGAGAGCTCTTTCAAGAATTGCCCTTTCAAGGACAGCTCTGACAGAACTATGGCTTGCCCAAGGTCATCCAGCAGCTGCAAGTGGAGGAGTGGGGAATCAAACCCGGTTCTCCCAGATTAGAGTCCGCGCACTAAACCACTACACCAAACCGGCTGGTACCCAAGTGAGCAGGGAAACAACTAGACGATGACAATCATAGTAATTTCTACACCTGGAGTATCTAAAACGCCCTGGGGAATGGAACAGACTTCGATTCCTTACAGCCAAATGAGACCTTTTAAAGCTGACTTAATGTCTAACAGAAGGCCGCCTCCTAGAACAGACTGAATATTTTTTGAAATTATTATAATCCGCCACTTGACGGCCAGTTGCTTGTCGTGTTTCCTGATTGGCAGGCTGACACAGGTCAACGCCCCCTTCTCGTTTCTACAGCATGATCTCATCGATGGGCTTTTGTCGGGATGATGATGTGTTAGCCCCACACAAATAGCCAGTTACTATAACAGCAGTAACTGAGCAGCAAGTGTGAAGAATGAGAGGGAACTCAAGAGACATACAAAGAAGAGATTGACTGCAAGGAAGGCTTGGAATGAGATCTCCTGCTAATGCTGTTCACAATAACAGATTGTCAAACCAGAAATGAACTTACTTGGGGAGGGGAGGGGGGAGAGAGACGTTTACTGTCATGTGTGAAAAGAGAACGCCGTGTCAGACTTCCTCTCAGCCGCCTGAACAGCTGAATTGCACTTCCAAAGAAAGTGTTTGGGGGAGGTCTGTCAGGAAATCGATTAATAACCCTTTAAGAGGCTATGGAATTCCTTTGGTAACCGAGTTTCGGTCTGTTATTTTCAAATCACATTTCCCCCTAATCTGCAACATCATCTTTAATATCTAAGCGGGGCCTAAACAGAGTTTTTATGCACACGCAAACCCATGTTGACACGCTCTGTTTTACAAGATAAAATGAATGAAGGTGTCGTATCATCGATGCTGATCTTTCCTTTTGGTTTTAAGCTCAAGGGCGGGGGAGCTGACATTTGTTTTATAGCGACGAATCCAATCCCCAAGCTTATCATTGTAGTTTTCTAAGCAGAAGATGGTTTTTACCAGAGCTTTTTTTTTTCCTGGGGGGACATGCCGGAATGGAGTTCCGGAACCTCTTTGACAAAATTATTTTTAAAATGTTTAAAAGTTCATGAGTTTTCCCTCTTGAGAGTTCCAGCACCTACCCCCCACCCCACCCCCTGGTTTTTACTATGTGATGCTTCCAAAATTCTCTCCATCTGAATTTCTCCCTGGATTTTAGTCAGGGCTCTCCGAAACTATGCAGCTATGTCCAAGTGACTCAATGGGTTTAGAAGACTTTGACTCTGCACAGGATTTGTGTTAGAAGTTCCAGATCATCTGACATTTCTTCTGAAATGGAAGCAAAATGGAAGCGATATATTAGGAATGCCCATGGTTCGAGGTCAAATCAAACCTGAGCTCTCTCCCTAGAAGCTGAAATGACCTTCCTTTCTCTATTAGCTTTGTTAACCAGAGGTCTTAAGCCAAACATACAAACAACTACTATGAAACATATTACATAGAGTTACAAGATAATTTAGACCAAACATTTTTACAATAAAACTTATAAGCATACTCATATACAATAAACAAGATTTATGGATGAACATAGCCTAACCCAAACAGAACACAGCATTTTGTTCCAAGACTCTGAAAGACTGGACAACACCTCCAATTACCATGTCAGATCACACAGGGAAGCCATTGAAATTCATAAACATAAACACAATTTCAACAGGAAAGAAGACAGTTTAAAAATAAATAGGGCATGGTTTCCTGTCCTGAAAAACACAAAAAGTTCTACAGCTGGCAATAGCACTACAGATAAGATTAGAGTTTCAATAGCCATTCCACACACAAAAGAACCTCCTCAAGAAACAGGAAACCTCCTCAGGAAACAAGCCATAGACAAAAGAACCTCCTCAGGAAAGCTCCTCCATTAGCATGTTCATAGCCTGGGGAAGTACTACAAGATAATGACTCAGCCCTACCCCACCTTCCAGGGTAGATATAAATTACCTGCCTACCATCTTTCTGCTCCCCTTGGCACAGAGAGTACCACATCTTTCTGTGTTATACCTTTGAGGATGCCAGTGACTGCTACTGGCGAAATGTCAGGTCCTACAATGCCAAGACCATGGCCACACAACCCAGAAAATCTACAGCAACTAATAAACAACATTAATAGACAACATTTTACAGACTTCCATAAACTCTATAAAATCCCATTATATTATGGAAATGAGTTTTAATTTTTTTAAAAATGTGTATGCATAAAACGACCTACAGCATTTCAAAGCCGCTTTAAAAACAGCACTATCAATAGTGAGTCGTTTCAGGGTCCTCATCTGCTAGGAGTATGGTTATCACCCAAGGTTCCACAGGGAGGTGATGTCCATGTAAAACAGGAGTAATCCAAGAGGATCTGGGGCCAATCCACTGGTGGCAAAATAACAGAAGATGATCTAAAGTCTCTGTTGCACCTGACCAAAATTGCACGATCTGTTTGAATACTGGGTTTTTTTTGCAAAATGGCCACTTCGTTCTGCAGTTGGAAAAACATTCAACCTAGCAAGCGTGAAGACATATCTAAATCTAGGGGATGTAAGGAAGCTCATGTATGAGGGAATTTTCTTAGGCGGCACAATCCCTAAGGCAGAGTTGGAGCATACTCGCCTAGCACGAATTGAAGTGCTGAGTTGGTCGATGTTTGTCACCCTCCATCGAATCAAATGTAGTGCTTCTTGATAGTTTATATTGTTAAGCACTGTAGGGGGAAGACCAATCCTCTCCAGCTGTATGTTTTGCCCACGTACTTTTATAATTATCCTCCTTTCAAAAAATAAAGAAGACTCCCCTTGGGCGCTAAGAGTCACATAAAAAACTTTCAGTCTCAGTTTAAAGGCAGCCTTCCCGGCTCTCGACTCAAAGGAACATTGTGCAAATTCTTCTCTGAGTTGCCGTCCCTGCGACACATCTAGGGACTCCTGCAATTCTACGCAGGAACTGGAGAAGGAACTGATCTGATGATTCGGAGATTTCTTTAATCCAGATAGCAGCCCCATGTAAAAATCGGGAATTAATTTTCACATTAAAAGCTGTAATGGCCATCGGAACATACTGACCACCTCTTGACTAATAAAACCTAAGGAGGGCATCAGAATTTGCTGTGGCAATTTCAGTTGCTGGAAACTGAAATGACTAAACTGAGGCTATCGTACTTTGGTCACATAGCGAGAAGACAGGAGTCACTGGAAAAGACAACCATGCTAGGAAAAGTTGAAGATAGTGGGAAAAGAGAAAGACCCGACCAGTGGCTGGGGGGAGCTGGCAGCCTTACCCTATAGAGTTTTCAAGGAAAGAGACATTCAGAGATGATCTCCCATCCAAATACTAACCAGCAGGGCTATTTTTGGGCAGGAACGCACAGGAACGGAGTTCCGGCTGGCTCCCGAGCTGGCCACGCCCAGCAGGAACTCATTAGCATAATAGGCCACACCCAACAGCAGAAACTCATTAGGATTGGCTACATTAGGGGTGTGTGGCCTAACATGAAAAGAAATTCCTGCTACAAAAAAACCCTGGGTTTTGAGAAAAAACAAGGTAAACAGAGTAGGGAGTAAAAGGTGGGTGTGGCTGGATGACCACACTTCTGGTAACATGGGGTGTGTGGCCTAATATTCTAATGAGCTGTGCTGTCAGGGGTGTGGCCTAATATGCTAATGAGTTCCTGCTGGGCTTTTTCTACACCCCCCCTACTAACCAGCACTGACCCTGCTTAGCTTCCAGGTTCTGATGAGCCATGTTACCATGTTACCATGTTGTACACCAGCTTGGTGTAATGGTTAAGTGTGCGGACTCTAATCTGGGAGAACTGGGTTTGATTCCCCACTCCTCCACGTGCAGCTGCTGATGTGACCTTGGGTCAATCACAAGCTCTGGCACAGCTGTTCCTGAAAGAGCAGTTTCTGTGAGAGCTCTCTCAGCCCCACCTACCTCACAGGGTGTCTGTTGTGGGGAGGGGAAGGGAAAGGAGTTTGTAAGCCGCTCTGAGACTCAAAAGTGAAGGGTGGGGTATAAATCCAATCTCCTCCTCCTCCTCCTCCTCCTCCTCCTCCTCCTCCTCTTCTTCTTCTTCTTCTTCTTCTTCTTCTTCTTCTTCTTCTTCTTCTTCTTCTTCTTCTTCTTCTTCTTCTTCTTCTTCTTCTTCTTCTTCTTCTTCTTCTTCTTCTTCTTCTTCTTCTTCTTCTTCTTCTTCTTCTTCTTCTTCTTCTTCTTCTTCTTCTTGCCTGGGCTATTCAGTTCAGGGCTCTTCTGTGGACTTAGCTGATCCTTATTCTGCCATAAGTCTTTACTGGATTCTCCCCCCCCCATCAGATATCTTCAAGGCATCTTGTTTGAAAAACAGCCCTCATCCCGGTCCAGTACCATTTACACCCAGGGCCCCTGTGAGGGGCACTAGCAGGGCCATTTGGCCCAGGCCCCACATTCTCAGGGGGGTTCAGATTTACACTTTTGACATCAAATCACATGTTCAATAAAAATGTATCTAAGCCTGCTTTGCAGGGAGGGCGGGGTACAAATTGAATGAATGAATGGGAACGCTTATCACAACGCCTTACGATAATTCTTTTTCTTATTGTATGAAATGTAAACCTTTAAAACATAATACTACTGATTTTTTTTAACACTGTTTTCACACTTCTTCATTTTTTTAATTTACTGGGGGCCCCCACACCTCAAA
The DNA here is from genome assembly GCA_029375565.1 of Gekko gecko. Lineage (NCBI taxonomy): Eukaryota > Metazoa > Chordata > Lepidosauria > Squamata > Gekkonidae > Gekko > Gekko gecko. The sequence continues at coordinate 11,850,707 of JAPDNY010000014.1, forward strand.
AATGGAAGTGGCCCAGGGCTTCTCTTTTCTTGACCTCTGTGAGGGCCTGCTTATACCCCTGGCTTAATGTTAAGGTGACATCAAATCCTGCACTACCAATAAAAACACACACACAGACATGTGGTTTTTTTTAAGTAAATAACCAACAAACATATTTTTAAAATTTACCCTTGGTAAAGGTAAAGGTTCCCTTGCTCGAAAGCCAATCGAATCCGACTCTAGGGTTGCGGTGCTCATCTCCGTTTCAAAGCCGAAGAGCCAGCGCTGTCCGAAGACGTTTCCGTGGTCATGTGGCCGGCATGACTAAACACCAAGGCGCACAGAACGCTGTTACCTTCCCACCGAAGTGGTTCCTATTTATCTACATGCAATTTCTTGCTTTCGAACTGCTAGGTTGGCAGGAGCTGGAACTAGAGACGGGAGCTCACTCCGTCATGCGGCACTCTTGGGTCTTGAACTGCTGAACTACCGACCTTCCACAGCCTGCAGTTCAGCGTCTTAACCACTTGAGCCACCACAGTTCCCTAAAAAATTTACCCTACTCTGCCCTTTATATATTAAAATCTGTCACGTGCCCCCTCTCTCCCCCAGCACAGAGAAATCGAGCCATTCTCAGGAACTTTACCCAGTGAATCTTAAACAGCCTACTTGAGAGAGAGACGGCGTTTTGTTGCCAGACCCCTTTCAGTTTAGAAAGATTAGAAAGTGATAGCTGTGTCAAGTCCTCTTAAAAATAATATGCCTTCATCCTATGTCTTAATGTAACACTATCTTACATAGCAGATGTTCGGGGAGTCGCTTCCCCCCCCTTATGCAACGATGAAGGCATACCAATGTTCCGAGAGCGATTTACCTTTTAGAACTGACAAGTGTCAGAGGTGGTGATGGGGGGGGTGCGGGAGAACAGGTTTTCTAATCTACATCACAGGGACACTCTGGAAATGAGTTGGAAACAGACTCTGCAAAGGGGAGAAGGCAAAAAACCCTCCACAAGGCATTAAATCAAATATATATAAATAGCAATGGTGGAAGTTATACAATGATCTTTAGCGCAGTAAGACCTCAATGAGCTGCAGAAGGAGGAGGAAAAAACACACCCACTCTGCTATTTCTTATGGGATGCGGTGATAAAGAAATTACATACTTATTTGAGAGGAACATAAATAAAGATTAATAGGTTAATGAGTTATTTTCCTTTCATTACGACACCATTGTACTTTATTATAATTGCTTTGCACTCATTTAATTAAATTTGAACCGGGGCCAACGCGAGATAATTTGTTTTCCCTGTACTAAACAATGAGTATGCAGATTGGAAGTAGTGAAGCAGTAATCAGCCCTGTGTTTTGCAACACTTTTCTACTCGGAGTAGACATTATAATTGATAATTTGATTGTTGCGGCATTCTGCACAATATATTTTAAAGCAACATTAACATAATGGAAATTATGTTGTGTGCCTAATCGGGGGCTGTTCATTGTGCTGGCGGGTGAATGAATCCCCTGTTGGGTTGGTGGGGAAATAGGGCGGATGGCAGGTACGCCCCAAAGTCCTACCTGCCTCCTTTTGGTTATGTGTGGCCGATTGGTTTATGTCTTTAAAGCCTTTAAGCAAAGGGATTTCTTTGGGGGGGGGGAACTCACCTTAGAAGAAGAAGAGTTTGGATTTATACCCTGCCCTTCACTACCCAAAGGCATCTCAGAGCGGCTTACAAACTCCTTTCCCTTCCCCTCCCCACAACAGACACCCTGTGAGGGAGGTGGGGCTGAGAGAACTTCTGACAGAAACTGTCCTTGAGAGAACAGCTGTGCCAGAGCTTGTGACTGACCCAAGGTCACATCAGCAGGTACAAGTGGAGGAGTGGGGAATCAAACCCGGTTCTCCCAGATAAGAGTCCATGCACTTAACCACTACACCAAACTGGCCTTAGGTCTGTGAGTAGGGAATATAGTAGTGGCGAAGAAGAAAATCTTTGGTCAGGTTCCCAGCTGAAATTTTGCCTCCTCGAAGAAGAGAAGAGACTGGATTTATACCCTGCCCTTCACTACCCGAAGGAGTCTCAGAGTGGCTGACAATCCCTTTCCCTTCCCCTCCCCATAACAGACACCCTGTGAGGTAGCTGGGGCTGAGAAAGCTCTCTAGAGAACCGCCCTTGAGAGAACAGCTCTGAGACAACTTATGACCACACCAGCAGCTGCACGTGGAGGTGTGGGGAATCAAACCCGGTCCTCCCAGATTAGAGTCCGTGCTCCTAACCAGTACACCAAACTGGGTCTCCAAACCGGGTCTCTACAATGGGTCGCATTAAGAGGTCATTCACACAGATCCTGTATGCAGTGTGAGGTAAAGATTTTGGGCCTACTGTACAGGCCCGTCATAAGGACTGCAAGATAATGAGTTGGATCCAACCCGCTTTGTTTTGGGTTTTTTTGCTCGCTCCTTCTGGCCACCAAAAAGACTATACAGGGAACCATGGGACCTGCACTGCCAAAGTTCATGTGGAACAAGGGCCACTGTAAGCAGAGAGAGAGAGACAGAGAGAGACAGACAGAGACAGAGAGACAGAGACAGAGACAGAGACTGGATCCAACCCAATGGATATGTAGTGTTCTGAACTTTGGAAATGTTAAACTGTCCTTTAAAAACAGAACTATGAACTGCGCCACGGAATAGGGTTGCCAGGTCAGAAATGGGGAGGGAAGGGTTGCCAGCTCCAGGTAGGGAAATTCCTGGAGATTTGGGGGTGGAGCCTGGGAAGGACAGGGATCTCAGTGGGGCACAATGGCCATAGAGTCCACCCTTCCAAAACATCCATTGCTCCAGGGGAAATGATCTCTGTAGTCTGGAGATGAGTTACAATTCCAGGAGATCCCCAGGGGTTACCTGGAGGCTGGCATCCCTACCACAGAGATCCTCTTGGAACCTCAGGGCAACTCCAGTAAAAGGTTTGGGTTGGATCCAGTGATCTTCCCCTTCTGCTAAGCCTTCCTTGGATGGAGAAAGACTTCCTTCAATGGAGGCCGTTTTCCTGCAACAGAGGACAAATGGAAACCATCACTGAATTAGATCCTGCGGACCAGCCCTGCTCGTAGTTTCCTTTCAAATGCTAATAACACGACAGGGAGACCTGTTTCAGTTAGCAAAACCAAGCTCAGTTTGAAAGGTGCAAAGCCTTCTCTGCTTCCTGTGTGACCCAGAACCGAATTGTAGCTGCTCATATGTGCAAATCACTTTTTGACAGACCGGTGGGTATCCATATATTCTTCCTTTCATATTTGCATTCATTTCCTTCATATTCATAGTCTTTCTCATCTGTTTTGGCCCTCAGTTTGCACTGATCTGGTCATAGGGAAGGTCCCTGCTTTGGATTTTCATGTATCTTTTTTAAAAGCACACAAGTGTCTTCTGGAAAGTGCCTTGTGTATCCGGCTCGCCCTGCATTCGCGCCTGAGAACAACTCTCCAAACCAAGCCCGTAAGAGGAGCAGTGGGTTAAAGCCACGCAAAAACGGGATGGTTTCTGAGCTAAGCAAACATTCAATCGGTGTTTGTCCTTTGACAAGGGACAAGTGGCTTTGCTTGCGCAGGCGTCTGACTCATCCCATTATTTACCTACTCACATTTACCAAGTGAAGTGTTTTTGCTCTGGCTGAAAGTGAAGATTGATCGTATATTGCAACAGTCACTTTAACCTGCCTACCTGGTGGCCTTTGCGTTGTTTGGGACATACAGCATCCCTTCCCTCACTCCGAAGAACATGAAGGGTTGGGGGAGATTCATGAGGAGGAAGAGAAAGGCATAGGCCTCGTCGCCAGCATTGCATAGGAAGTGATGTCATCACACCAGCAACATCTGGGCAACACTCTGGTACTTGGGCAAAAACTCTATGGTAAACTGGCTTCTACCATAGACTTCTTGCCCAAATACCAGAGTGTCGTCTGGACATTACTGGCGTGATGACATCACTTCCCATGTGACACCGGCGACAAGGCCGAGGCCTTCTCCTTTCTCCTGGTAAGTCGCACCACCAGCAGCCAGCTGATTGGTGGCTGAGGGTAGGGCCTGGTGGCGGGACCCCTGCCTCCACTGGGGGCAGTCTGGCAACCCTAATCTGCACACACTGCCCAGAAATGTCAGGGAAAGGACATACAGTCAGCGCGAAAGTTCACAAACGGGTCAGGGAAGGATGCACAGATAGGTGGAGATGTGGGTGGGCTCGAAGAAAGCCAGGTGGGGGGGAAGATCCTGGTGGTGGTCAGAGGAGGAGAGGGCCCCCCTATACCCGGAACAGCCCCTGACCACCACATTTGTATCTCAGCACATAGAGGGCTTATATCTCTAAAATATGAGCTAAGACCACGAATACTGAGAGGGTGATGCTAGGAGGACAAGATTCCAGGGCCCATGTCAATTTAGGACCAAACAACATGTCTGTGTTTTTAAGACAGTTTGGTGTAGTGGGTAAGTGTGTGGACCCTAATCTGGGAGAACTGGGTTTGATTTCCCACTCCTCCACTTGCAGCTGCTGGATGACCTTGGGCAAGCCATAGTTCTGTCAGAGCTGTTCTCTCAAGGGCAGTTCTCAAGAGAGCTCTCTCAGCCCCACCTCCCTCACAGGGTGTCTGTTGTGGGGAGGGGAAGGAAAAGGAGTTTGTAAGCTGCTCTGAGACTCTGAGTGAAGGGTGGGGTATAAATGCAATCTCCTCCTCCTCCTCCTCCTCCTCCTCTTCATCTTCATCTTCATCTTCTTTGTCTTCATCTTCATGTTCTTCAAGTTGGGCCCTGGTTTCCCAGACCCAGCTCAGATTTCCTGTGGCCACACAGCAGCTGAAGGGAATGTCTTTAAAAAAACATAGAGCACAAACAGGATCAGTTTAATACTGCAAGGCGAGGAAGGACTCCTGCCTCCCCCCAAGCCATTTCCCCATGTGTCCTGGCCTCACTGCTGGACCTCCTGATGGCACCTGGTATTTTTGGCCACTGTGTGACAGAGTGTTGGACTGGATGAGCCATTGGCCTGATCCAACATTGGCTTCTCTTATGGTCTTATGCTCTTAAAACAGTACTGGAGGTGAGTTATTCGCCCATTTCGCTGCTCCACGTGGAATATTCTGTGCATGTAGAGCAGCAATGTAGTTGGCTAAATATAGAATGGTATAGCATAGTTTATTTTCCCCCCATTCAAAACACTAAACAAAGACGATTCAGTTCATTTGGTGGGGTATTAAATTTTTATGTTGTTGAAGGCTTTCATGGCCGGAGTTCATTAGTTGCTGTAGACTTTCCGAGTTGTGTGGCCGTGGTCTTGGCATTGACTCAGATAATTGACTCAGCCCTACCCCACCTTCCAGGGTAGAAATAAATTACTTGCCTACCATTTTTCTTCTCACCTTGACACAGAGAGTACTCCATCTTTCTGCGTTATACCTCTGAGGATGCCAGTCACAGCAACTGGCGAAATGTCAGGTCCTACGATGCCCAGACCACGGCCACACAACCCAGAAAATCCACAGCAACTATTAAATTTTTGTTAGCGCCATTTTTGAAGCCTGACTTGGATCAGCATCTCTCTCTTCTTTTAGGGATTTCGATAGGCCTAAAAATGATTAAAAGTGAACAACACAAATATATCATTTCAGAATTTAAAAAGGGAAGCCCCCGCCCCCCAAAACACAGTAATCGACCCAAGCCATACAGCTGCAAATTGTCCAACCACGTGTTTTCATATTTCTTGTATGTGCTTCTTCACTATATGTTCTTTCCTAGCTAAGTCCAATGCTCTCTTCTTGTGAAGTGGGACTAGGTGTCCACCACTGCAGGACTAGTCTTCTGGCCTTTGCTGTTGGCCCACAAGACACATAACTGGTTCTCTTTTGGTATCTGGTGAAGGGCACTTTGACTCTTGAAAGCTTACACGCCGAAAATCTTGTTGAGTCTCTAAGGTGCTACTGGACTTGGATCTAGCTGGTTCTCTTTTCTAAGTGAATCAGAAGATGCAGGGTCGGCTCCAGGTGTCTGGGCGCCCTAGGCAGGACAGCCTGGGGCGCCCCCACTGGGGATGCCAACCTCCCGGCTGTGGTGTCCCCGGGAAAGCCGGGAAGGGGGCAGGGGGGGGTCTAGCCACCGTCCCCTCCCTCCCAGAGCTGGCTTTCCTGGGGGCTCCACGGCTGCGGGGTCCACGGGAAAAGCGGGAAGGGGGTGGGGGGGTCTAGCCGCTGCTCCCTCCCTCCCAGCACCGGCTTTCCCAGGGGCTCCGCGGCTGCGGGGTCCCTGGGAAAGCGGGAAGGGGGTGGGGTGGGGTCTAGCCGCCGCCGCCCCTCCCTCCCAGCGCCGGCTTTCCCGGGGGCTCCGCGGCTGCGGAGCCCCCAGGAAAGCCGGGAAGGGGGTGGGGGTCTAGCGGCGGCAGCGACAGCGGGCGCCCGGTTAGGGTGGCGGGGGCGCTTTTGGGGGGGAGTGAGGCACCATTTGGTGCCCCTGAGGCCGGGGGCGCCCTAGGCGAGCGCCTAGTTCACCCAATGGGCGATCTGGCCCTGAGGAGATGCAAAGAGACCCAGCAATAAATATAGAGCTGATGGATCTAAAGTCATACCTAGAATGGACTTGCTCTGCTTTTTCACTTCGTGCCACAGTGGAGCTGTCACAAGGCAGGACCACGTCATCTGAAAAGGAGGCTCCTTCCTTCCTTCCTGCAGCTGAATCAGCATCTTGCCCAAACTTCCTGTGAACTTCATTACTGCATTATAAGTATCCTCGATCAAGGATCTTGGTCCATGGACCTTGGTTCCCCAACATCCAACTGGCTAATAGACAGGTCATATCTCCAGAAGATAGGGTTGCCAGGTCCAATCGTCATGCCGGCGTGGGGACTAGGCGTGTTCTGGGAGTGGGCGGGGATGTCGCATGATGTGCATATGTCACCTGGAAGTGATGCAGGCACACCGGTGACGTTGGGGTGACGCTCTGGTTTAGGGACAAAACTCTATGGTAAAATCACCCTCCAACTAGAGAGATTTGCCCCCAAACCAGAGTGTCACCCCCTAACATCACTGACATGCCTACGTCACTTCCAGGTGATGTCAGTGCATCGTGCATGATGTCGCTGGTTTTTTTGAGGCGGGATTTCCTCCTGCTGGCCAGCTGGCCACTGGTGAGCAGGAGCCCGCGAAAGTGGGGGAACCCTTGCCCCCACCAAGGGAATGGTAATCCTACCAGAAGGGAAAAAACAATGTGTTCTTCTGTACATACTGGCACGTGTCCAGTCGTAAGAGACGGGAGGTTGGTTTCAATGGAGGGGGAGCCATTTAAGCTGGAGGAAGTCTCCTTTGGCTGAAGAAGGGCTTCAAACAAGCTCGAGCGTGTCCAGAAGAGGGCAACTAGGATGGTGAGAGGGTTGGGATCCAAGTCTTATGAGGAAAGGCTGAAAGAGTTGGGTATGTTTAGCCTGGGAAAGAGAAGGCTTAGCGGGGACATGATTGTGGTCTACAAATATCTGAAGGGCTGTCATGTAGAAGATGGAGCAGATCTATTCTCTCTTGCTCCAGACTGTGAGACTAGATCTAATGGGTGGAAATTACAAGGGAGTCAATACCGGCTAAATATCAGGAGAAACTTCCTAACTGTAAGAGTGGTTGAGCAGTGGAACAGTCTGCCTTGGGAGGTGGTGGATGCTCCTTTGCTGGACGTTTTCAAGCGGAGGCTGGACAACCATCTTTCGGGTATGCTCCTGCAGAGTGCAGGGGGTTGGACTAGATGACCTGCAAGATCCCTTCCAACTCTAACATTCTATGATTCTAAACTTTGCTCGGTAGGGGAGCAGGATAAGTGCAGCGTTGTTATCAGAATGCAATGAAATGAAATCCAGGTGTAGTGCTCTAACCCGGAAACTTCCTAACTGTAAGAGTGGTTGAGCAGTGGAACAGTCTGCCTTGGGAGGGGGTGGATGCTCCTTTGCTGGACATTTTCAAGCAGAGGCTGGACAACCATCTTTTGGGTATGCTCCTGCAGAGTGCAGGGGGTTGGACTAGATGACCTGCAAGGTCCCTTCCAACTCTAACATTCTATGATTCTAAACTTTGCTCGGTAGGGGAGCAGGATAAGTGCAGCGTTGTTATAAGAATGCAATGAAATGAAATCCAGGTGTAGTGCTCTAACCCAGGTGATGTCAACTAGACAAACAGGTAGGGTGTTTTCTGGTGGACTCCAGAGTTAGCTTGCTACAAACCCCTTCCTTTAATAACTTTTTAGCATTCTGTCTGTGTTCCAGCACAGTGACTGCGCTTCACCTCTTTTGGAAAGCGCAACAGTAAAGATAGACTGACAATAACCTCTATTTAAGAACAGACAGGAGGCATATTTGAAGCGCTGTAGACCTGTAATCTTGACTTCGGCACTGGAGAAGCTACAGTAAACATTAATCAGGGAGAAAATTGTGCAACCAGCAGGAATGTCCTGCTTAGCAGGAGAAGAAAAACATGACACCCCCCTCCACAACCCTGGGTAAAATGAAATAGGTCCTTCAGAGGTATATAGCCAATGTGGCTTCCAAAAGGAATAGGTGTGATCAGGGGAGAGTTGATGATACAACATTAAAAAAACCCACACAATTAGAGTTGCTCTGAATGGTGTAACACCAAACCGTTCTGGACACAGAATGGCGGTATATCGGCCCGATGCAATATTATTCTGTCAATGCACACCAGGGCAATTGTGAAGGATTTCTTACCTGATTGTGGAGCGGATCCAGAACAAACAGAGAAGGTGCAACGGATTTGTATGCATGCGTGCCAGGAGAAGTGGTTGGGGCCGGGAGATGTTGGCTGTTTACAAAAGGTTATAGAAATGGAATCTGTACTGTTCTGAAAAGAGGAAATTAGGAGGGTGAATCTCAGGGTTACAGAGAACACCACGGGGAATTGGGAAGATAAATGCTACAAGGCTGGTTGAAGTTACTCTGCAATAAAGAACAAGGGATCATGACCCAAGGAGACCTGGAAAATATACGGAAGAAATATATATAGAAATAAGTCAGGGGAAGCAGTTAGGACTACAGGTTGTAAATAGCAGGGGGTCTAGTTGAATGAGATGTGGGAAACGTAACTTTTGCACATATTAATGAATAGATAAGTGCAACTTTTGGTATAGGAATGAAATGAAAAGAAATCCTGTTTCTTAAGAACTCGAGGTGGAACTGGAGAATATTTCTGTATACTAAATATTGGCCCTTTCAAAATGTATTTCCCTGCTCGAAAAATGGATAAGGAAATACAGGTCATATTAAGAAATTAAAGATGAATAAATAGATGAAAACAGGGCACAGGAGAGGTCAAAGAGAAGTTTAGCCAGAAAGGAACTCAAGTGGTACATGCCATCCATTCTCAAAGAAAGAGAAATTACAGGATAATATCTTTAGCGCAACCCCATCTTTACAGCAATATGGGGTATTCACTGGAACAAATTAAAGCGTCTGCGGGTTGTATCATTTCACTGAGAGCCAGTTTGGTGTAGTGATTAAGAGCAGCGGACTCCAATCTGGAGAACCGAGTTTGATTCCCCACTCGAAGCTAGCTGGGTGACCTTAGGCAAGTCAGAGCACTCTTAGCCTACAAATAAGCGTAGCTCACCACCTAGTGGTGCCAATAAAGAGCTACAGCTTCGGCAGCCAAACGATCCCTTCTGGGTTCTCCCGGCTATTCCACACACAATGGCATACAATAATGAAATAATTAATCATTCCACTCAGCTCAGCTAAACGCGGAGCCTTCCTTTGGCCCAAGGAGTCTGACGGAAGAGCTTCTCCCACTAGAAGAAAAGCCTCTTCCACTGGAATAATACAATGTAGTTCCTTACAGATTTAGGCTGGTTTGGGGACTCCCCCCTCCGCCATTGTCACAGCTGACTTATGGCCACCCCAAGAGATGTTCAGAAGATGTTTGCCACTGCATGCTTTTGCAGCAACAGCCTGGACTTTCTTGGTGGTCTCCCATCCAAACACTACTCAGGACCAACCTTGCTCAGCTTCCAAGATCAGATGAGACCTGACTGGTCTGTCCTGTCCAGGTCAGGGCAGGTTTGGGGACTGGGATCATAGGGAAAAAATTAACGGGCACAATCTCTTTTCTGTGACTTCAGTGGTTGTCTCAAACCAATTAAAAAAAAACCCCAATATGTATGTGCGGACGATGGGTGTTGAAAGCAGTGTGGTTCCCATAGTAGTTATTCTGTAATCCTACAGTAGGAAATAGCAAGAGACCAGCGGCACCTTAAATACTAACAAAATTTGTGGCAGGTGAGGAGCTTTCGTGAGTCACGGCTCGCTTCTTCACATACAGCTAGAATGTGAGTCCATCCGATGGACTCATCCCCTGCCACAAATTTAGTTTGTCTTTAAGGTGCTACTAGACTTTCACTCTTTCCTACTACATCGAGAATGCTGTATCCGAAGGGGCGAGCGGTGACTCACGGAAGCTCCTAGACTGCCACAAATTTCGTTAGTCTTGAAGGTGCTACTGGACTCTTCCTCTTTTCTGCCACAGCCAGAATGTGAGCCCATCAGATGGACTCACATTCTAGCTGTATCTGCAGAAGTGAGCAGTGAGTCACGGAAGCTCCTGCCCTCCCACAAATTTTGCTAAGTCTTGAAGGCGCTACGGGTCTCTTCCTCCTTTCTACTGCTACAGACAGACTAACAGGGCGACCCATCTTGATCTGTCATCCTACAGTAGTCTTTATCAAACAACTTTGGTGGTAGTACCAAGCAGGCCTACCAGGCCCCTACCGGGGGCGAGAGATCCCCCACCCAGGCTCCCATTGCCCACTGCTGTTCCAAGCAGCAGGGGAGAGGACGCCACTTCACTGGCATCATGAGCATGATGACATCACTTCCAAGGAAAACCCAAAAGCGATGGTGGTAACCAGGGCTCTTTTTGTAGCAGGAACTCCTTTGCATATTAGGTGACACCCCCCCTAATGTAGCCAATCCTCCAAGAGTTTACAGTAGCCTAATGGCTACATTAGGGGTGTGTCATCTAATATGCAAAGCAGTTCCTGCTACAAAAAGAGCGCTGGTGGTAACTATAGTAATTGCTGGAAAGGGATTCCTAGACCTATCACGGTCACTCTTGCACACTGTGGATTCTAATCTGGGAGAACCGGGGTTGATTCCCCACTCCTCCACTTGCAGCTGCTGGATGACCTTGGGCAAGCCATAGTTCTGTCAGAACTGTTCTTGAAAAGAACACTTCTTGAGAGAGCTCTCTCAGCCCCACCTACCTCACAGGGTATAAATCCAATCTCCTCCTCCTCTTCCTCTTCTTCTCCTCCTCCTCTTCTCTGTGACACCATCATGCTTACAATGCCAGCCTCCCCGCCATTTCCCTACTCCCACTCTTCCAGCCACCCTAAAGCCCCCCAAACCTGTTTGACCAGAAAGACAGTGGGGTCAGAATGGCCACCAGAGGCAAAGATGGATCTGTCAGACTGCCCTTTCACTACATGAAGAAAGCAACCAAACAACTCTGTCGGTCTGCCAACAACCTATTTTGTCACTTTAATCAGTTTCCAACGAGCCCTTCTGCCACGAATGGGCCTTAAATGTGCGGTGGGGCTGCTTTTACCTTAGGAGCGCCCTCTTGGCTCGACTCTGGTTCCTCTTAGTGTGTCCATTGTAATAAAACGAATAAACAGAGCCGAATGCCCGAACGGAGCATTCGTTCCCTTCGGGTTTTTTTTTCTAGGCCTCCAAATCATCTCCATTGCAGTTCACTTGACTTTAGCCGGGCAGGCCTTTTTCATGCAAATCCTCTCATCTGACTCGTAAAGCATTTAATATTTTGCATATACTCCTTCAGCGTCCATCATGAAGAGGCAGAGTTGCCCCACAATGGGTTGCGGCTGGCGTATTGTGAGGCTGCGGCTACAAAAGAACAAGTGGGTTTGTTTTTTTTGTTGCTTTCTTTCAGGTCGCAAGGTCAAGCCTGGGTGGATTAATTTTGCAGAGTCCCTTTGTTATAAATAACAAACAAGGCCATTTATTTTCATTTCCTTGTTTCTAATTGCATGCATCTCCTTTGGAGTATGAACTCACGAAACAGGTGGCTGAAATGCTGAAAAGGGGGAAAGGGCGGGGGGGGATTTGAAACCCTTCCAGAAAAGCTGGCAGGTCCCACTCTAGTAAAGCAGCAATGTGAGTTTAAACATTTCGCTGGAAAGCAGGATATAAACCTGCCAGGAAGCAGAGAGACTTTACTGTGTCGTTGCTGGATCCATGTACACAAAGAAGAGGGAGAAAGGGTGCAAATTTTTCATTGCTGGATGCTGTGCTGATATGTCAACAAATTTAGCACGGTGCATTTTGAAGAAGAGAAAACAACAAGGCCGCAATCCATCTCTCCACCGTTTCAGGTATTATTTTACTGCCAAGATTGTGTTACTGGGAAATAATGTAATTTGTCTCTGTTGCAAAAAATAAAAATAAAATTGGAATTCTTAGGCTGGGACTAGGTGCGTGGCCGGTCCCCAAATCAGCAGCTGTGTTGTTCTCTCTTCTTTCAGCTAGCTAAAACGTGTTTCATTGCAATCCCAGCCAATCGAGGATCCTGTGACAAGCGATGATGCTGTGACATTAGGCAGCCAATGAGAAGTGGGTACACAATGATGTCACCAAGCCAACTCCGAATAAGAGCAGTGCTTCCTAGTTCCATGTTACCCGTGTTCTTCAAGGGCAACCTTTTTAACTTTGATTCCAGAAAAGTCTCTATAACACATTGGCTTTTAGACAAAAATAATAAAAAAGTTAAAATACAAAGGAAGAGAATATTATTCCTTCAATCAGTTAATTATCACATATTCAGTCTTCTGTCTGGGAATGAAATTTGCTCAGCTCTGGCTGCTGCCAAATATGTTTCAGCTGCTCTTAAAATCTGAACCATCCCCGTTATTAAGCATTAGGATAATCAAGAAGCAAGCCCGTTGATTCTTCAGCACATGTTAATTTATGCTATTTTACCATGTGTAGATTTTTCTTCTTTTAAATTCAGGAATAACATTCTATCCCTTGGAATTATTTTTTGCCTAAATGCCAATGTGTTATATAGACTTTTTCTGGAATAAAAGTTAGCTGAGATAAAATGGCCAATAGTATAATGCCCCTGTATAGATCTATGGTGTGACCTAATTTGGAATACTGTGCATAGTTCTGGTCACCATATCTCAAAAGAGCATTGCAGAGCTGGTAAAAAGTACAGAGGAGGGTAACCAAGATGATGAGGGGGTTGGAGCATCTTTCCTACAAGGAGAGGCCGAAGAGTCTGGGACTTTTCACTTTAGAAAAGAGACAACTAAAGGTGGGGGGCATGGTAGAGCTTCATAAAATTATGCCTGGGGTGGAGAGAAATGACAAAGAGAATTTTTCTCCCTCCCCCAAAATACTAGAGGGCATCCAATGAAACTGATGGGTAGTAGGTCCACGACAGACAAAGGGAAATACTACTTTACACAGAGAGTGATTAAAATGTGGAATTCACTGCCAGAGGATGTAGTGATGGCCATGGGAATAAACAGCTTTAAAAAGGGGATGAGATAGATTCATGGAGGATAGGTCTATCAATGGCTACTAGCCATGGTGGCTTAGGGGAACCTCCACATTCAGAGGCTCTAATCATCTGAATCCCAGAGCCAGGAGGCAACATCAGGGAAAAGCCTCAGTCTCTGTGCCCTGTCGTTGGCCCTCCAGAGGAACTGGTTGGCTACTGCGTGAGACAAGATGCTGGACTAGATGGACTATTGGTCTGATCCAAAAGGGGTCTCCCTCAGTGATGGACCTACAATTTTGGGATCCTGAAGCTTGAACTGTTATGGGGGCCCCTTCTCACCCAGTAACATCCAACAAGGCCATATCAAACAGATATTAAAGCATACAAGAAGAGGGACCCACGATACACGCAGGGGGGAGTATTCCCCATGGCTCCCAGCCTAAGGAAGCATGAGGACCTCAGGGCTGAGGAGGAAGTGGCCACAGGTAAGCTTCCCCCCCAGCCCTGGTGGAGAGGCCTGAGTGGCTCCTAGCCACGGGACTGCCAAGCTTCCCTCCCCCTCCCCTGGCACTGGCAGCGGCGAAGCCTGAGTGGCTCCCAGCTGCTGGGCCCACCAAGCCTTCTCCTCCCCAGCACTGGCAGCGATGAGGCCTAAGCGGCTCCCAGCCACCAGGCCCACCAAGCTTCCCTCTTCCCTGGTCCCGGTGGCAAGGCCTGAGCGGCTCTCAGCTGCCGGACCCACCAAGCTTCCCTGCCTCCCGGCACTGGCAGTGCGGCCTGAGCAGCTCCCAGCCACTGAGCCTGCCAAGCTTCCGTCCCCCTCAGCACCGGCAAGGCCTGAGTGGCTCCCAGGCATCAGGCCCACCAAGCTTCCCTCTCCCCCAGCACTGAGAACTGAGCGGATCCCAGCTGCCAGGCCCACCAAGCCTTCTCCCCCCCAGCAATGGCTGCGAGGCACCATTTTACTTTTGGGGGGATTTAAGTATCCCCCATATAGGTTTTTTAAATTTTTCAGATTTTTCTGCACACCTGGAGATTGCCCCAAGTGTACAGAAAAATCTGTTTGCCCCCCAAGTGCCCCCGATGTGTGGATTTAGATATCCGCACAGAGGGGGTGTCTTGGCTATTAGTATATAGACAAGAAAGGGGACCCGCGATACTCGCCGGGGGGGGGAGGGAAGCTCCATGGGAGGAGAAGGAAGCAGCCACATGTGTGCCTTCTCCCCGGCCCCCAGCCCCGGCACCCACAGTGAGGCCTGCGCCCCTCCAAGCCTTCTCCCTCTTCCGCCCCAGCACTGGCGGTGAGGCCTGAACTCAGCCCGCCAAGCTTTCTCCCCCTCCCCCAGCGGCAGTAGCGAGGTCTGGCTGGCCCGCTGAACTTTCTCCCTCCCCCCGGTGGTGGCAAGGCCTGGCCGGCCCGCTAAGCTTTCCCCTCCCCCCTTCCCCAGTGGCAATGGTAGTGAGGCCTGAGCTCGGCCCACCAAATTTTCTCCCTCCCCTCTGGGTGGTGGCAAGGGCTGAGCGACTTACAGCTGCTGGCTGGCCAAGCCTTCTCCCACCCCCTCCCCTCCCTGGC
The DNA here is from genome assembly GCA_029375565.1 of Gekko gecko. NCBI lineage: Eukaryota > Metazoa > Chordata > Lepidosauria > Squamata > Gekkonidae > Gekko > Gekko gecko. The sequence continues at coordinate 11,865,811 of JAPDNY010000014.1, forward strand.
AGCGGTGGCGGTGAAGCTGTTCTCTGTTGGGTCTGTTGGGCTTACCAGGATTCCCCCCCCAATGACAGCAGCAACAGCTGTGGCTGAGTCTAGCCACCAGCCCTCCAAGGTTTCTCCCCCCCAGCCACCGTGGCCATGAGCAGCAAAGGTGACGAGCCCTTTGCGGCTCTTCTCCCTCCCCCGCCGCTGCCAGCAGCAATGGCAGCAATGGCTGCGGCAGTGGCCCCCCCCAGCAATGACCGTGGCTCCCAGCTAGCGGCTGCCAAGACTTCTCTTCCTGCACCGCCGCCACCAGCAGCCACAGTTCCTATTGGTGAGTGCTTTCTCTGCGCATGCGCAGGGAAGGCTCTTTTACTTTTGGGGGGATTTAAATATCCCCCATATACTTTTTTTCAACTTTTTAGGTTTTTCTGCACACCTGGGGACTGCCCCACATGCACAGGAAAATCTCCCTGCCCCCCAGGTGCCCCCAATGTGCGGATATAGATATCCGCACGCAAGGGGCAACTTGGGAATTAGATCTATAGATTCTAAGGTCAATATTAAGTACTTCAACCCATAGGCTTATGATTCTGTCACTAAAATAGCCTTATTTTAATAACAAACACTTTAAAAAAAACCCTCCGTCAATTATGTTGAAAAATTCACTCATTAAAAAAAAGCCGCTTCAGGGCCCCTCCAGGATTAGAGGCCCTGAAGCTTAGGCTTCATTAGTTTCATAGTAGATCTGCCCCTGGTCTCCTTACGTTCTTATGACTATTTTTTCAAAAACCCAAAGAGTTACCAAGTGCAAACACTTCTGGGCTTCTTCATAGCTCTCGGGGGGGGGGATGCGCTAAAGGGGGTAGGCACTTTTAGCGTCCAGTGAAAGCTTTCTCCCAGTCCCAGCAAATGCAACCTTCTGTGCTTCCCATGGTGTGATTATAGGCATGTGAACCACATACTGCCCCTTTATTGGATATAGAGGACAACAGACACATAGCTTGGCGAGCACGGAACATATTTTGGCTCACCGAAAGCTCAAGTTAAGAGGAATGCCGTTTAGGTGCAGAGGATTCCTACGCGGCACAGGCAGGTTCAGAGATCCCACTCTGCAAAAGCTGGCCCTTGCTTCCTTCCCTCGCATAGGGTTGCTAGCCTCCAGGTGAGGCCTGGAGTTCTTCCAGAATTACAATGGATTGATCTCCAAACCACAGAGACCAGTTCCCCTGGAGAAAAAGGTGGCTTCAAAGGGTGTTCTCTACAGCATCACATCCTTGCTGAGATCCCTCCCCTCCCCAAACTATGCCCTTCCTGGGCTCCACCCCCAAATTACCAGGAATTTTCCAAGCCAGAGTTGGCAGTTCTACTGCCACCCCACACTGGCACAGGCCTCCACCCCTACAGTTGGTCCTCCAATGTTCTGTGCATGCCTGAAAGCTCTCCTTTATTTCCCCCTGTTCCCATGGCCATCCCACTATGCCAGCCAGTCATCAGAAGAGCCCTGCTGGATCAGACTAGTAGTCCATCTAGTCCAGCATCCTTCCTTTCTCACAACATGGCCAACCTGTTCCTCTGGAAGGCCAACAACAGGGCATAGGGGCCGAGGCCTTCATAAGAATATAAGAAGAGCCCAGCTGGATCAGACCAGCGGTCCATCTAGTCCAGCATCCTTCCTTTCTCACATCATGGCCAACCAGTTCTTCTGGAAGGCCACCAACAGGGCATAGAGGCCGAGGCCTTTCTTTGATAAGAACATCAGAAGAGCCCTGCTGGATCAAACCAGTGCTCCATCTACTCCAACATTCTGTCTCATGCAGAGCCAACCAGTTCCTCTGGATGGCCAACAACAGGGCATAGAGGTCAAGGCCTTCATTAGAACCTGAAAAGAGCCCTGCTGGATCAGACCAGTGGTCCATTTAGTCCAGCATCCTGTCTCACAGAGTGGCCAACCAATTCTTCTGGAAGGCCACCAACAGGGCATAGAGGACGAGGCCTTTCTTTGATAAGAACATCAGAAGAGCCCTGCTGGATCAGACCAGTGCTCCATCTACTCCAGCATCCTGTCTCACACAATGGCCAACCCGTTCCTCTGGAGGGCCAGCAAGAAGGCATAGAGGCCAAGGCCTTCCACCGATAAGGACTTCAGAAGAGCCCTGCTGGATCAGATCAATGCTCCATCAAGTCCGACATTCTATCTCACACCGTCACCAACCTGTTCCTCTGGAAGGCCAACAACAGGACAATGGAGGCTGAGGCCTTCCCCTGATGTTGCCTAATCCAATGAGCCACAAGAATGTGCAGTACAGAGCCCCCCACAAATGTGGTCAAAATTTCAACTGCTCCTCATCTTGACCTGTGACTCCAGTGTCATGCTCTTGCAGCCTGGAGGATCCCTTGATGCCACTTGATCCTTAACAGTGGGTCCCTGGTTTGGAAAGCCTGAAGGCCACTGATTTCAGGGAATGTTGGGAAAATGAAATCTTGCACCTTCGCTCCAAAGCGACGGCGTCCATTCTTCCACCCCGGCACTCGGCTCTGCCTCATCACCACCCGCTTCTGCTGCATGACCTTCATTGTGGATGAGAATGAGCTCCTGGCTGTTCTGCTTTGCGCATGGAAAATGGCAGAGCCTAATGGTTGCAAGCGGAAACGTCTTTTTTTCCCGGGCTTGCATCACAAGAAGATATTGAATATCAATCCCCAGTGGATTTTCTGTTCTTACGTTCTTTTCCTCTGTCAGAAAACTCTGTTATCGCCTGCAAAGAAAATTAGTGTAGCTGAAGCCTTTGAAAGATCAAATATTTGTCTGGTCTATGAGAAAGTGCCCTTATTGCCCCCGCAGTTCTATTGCTTTTCACAGAAAATGTGAACTTTTTATTAAAACTCTATGAGATGTTAAGTATCTTTGGAAGAGTGGACTTGCACATATCTAAAGATTCTTCTTCTTCTTCATTGTTGTTGTTGTCTTCTTCTTCCTCCTCCTCTTTTTCTTCTCCTCCTCCTCCCTCATAGCCCCAGGAAAACCAGTTATACCAGCTATGGACTGGTCAGACCTTTCCCCTTGAAATCAATAAGGCTGAGGAATCACCAGACCATGTGCTGTATGATTTCTGATCTGCTTTCATCTGTTTGCACAATCAAACGCTTACTAGCAGTGGCTGAACATGGCCTAACCCAAACAGGACACAGCATTTTGTTCCAAGACATTGAAAGGCTGGACAACACTTCCAATTACCATGTCAGATTACACAGGGAAGCCATTGAAATTCATAAACATAAACACAATTTCAACAGGAAAGAAGAGAGTTTCAAAATAAATAGGGCACGGTTTCCTGTCCTGAAAAGTCCCAAATGCTCTACAGCTGACAATAGCACTACAGATAAGATTAGAGTTTCAACAGCCATTCCACACACAAAAGAACCTCCTCAAGAAACGGGAAACCTCCTCAGGAAACAATCCACAGACAAAAGAACCTCCTCAGGAAAGCTCCTCCATTAGCATGTTCATAGCTTGGAGAACTACTACAAGATAATGACTAAGCCCTACCCACCTTCCAGGGTAGATATAAATTACCTGCCTAACATCTTTCTGCTCACCTTGACACAGAGAATACTCCATCTTTCTGTATAATACCTTTGAGGATGCCAGTCACAGCTGCTGGCAAAACATCAGGTCCTACAATGCCAAGACCATGGCCACACAACCCGGAAAATCTACAGCAACTAATGAACTCTGGCCATGAAAGCCTTCGACAGCATACTAGAACATTGACAATGCACAAGTATTTTCTTCATTCCTTAGGTAAATAATTTAGGAGTAGCCCTGTTGTCTGCAGTAGAATAGGTATTCGGGTTCAGTAGCATCGTAGAGTTCTACAAGATTTTCAGGGTATGAACTTTTGCGAACTTTGACTCTTGAAAGCTCACCCCCCGGAAATCTTGATGGTTTCTAAGATAATACTGGAATTTAGAGAAATAAATTAACCTCAGATTGTATTGCCCCATCTCAAATATTGCCAAGGAGGATGGAAAGTTGGGTCAGATGGACTTCTGCTCTGAGGTTCTTAAGGAGGTGGACCAAACTGGTGTCAGAAGAAACCTGCTCAGCCCCTCATCATTTGAAGAACATAAGAAGATCCCTGCTAGATCAGACCAGTGGTCCGTCTAGTCCAGCATCCTGTCTCACATAGTGGCCAAACCAGTTCCTCTGGACAGCCAATGATAGGGCATAGAGGCCAAGGCCTTTCCCTGAAGTTGTCTCCTGGCTCTGGGATCCAGAGGATTAATGCTTCTGAATGTGGAGATTCCCCTTCGCCACCATGGCTAGCAGCCATTGATAGACTTCTTCTCCATTAATCTATCTAATCCCCTTTTAAAACTGTTTACTCCTGTGGCCATCATTACATCCTCTGGGAGTGAATTCCACAATTTAATCACACCGTGTAAAGTAGTATTTCCCTTTATCTGTCCTGAACCTACTACCCATCAGTAGCTACCGAGAGACTTATCCTCCACGAATCTATCTAATCCCCTTTTAATAAGAACATATTTTCATTTTTAGCACTCATCCACACAATCAGTGTCACCAGTCATGTTCAGTCTGGGCTTGGGAGAAGAACCCCCCCGCCCCACACATCGGTCTACTTGCAGCCTGCTTGCCTGTGACAGAAAAGACGGTATGGCGTTCTCCAAAGTCACCAGTAATTCAGCTGAAAAACTGTGTTTTTTCCCCCCCAATCACAGAACAAAATCTATGTTTACAATGCCAACTATTGATTGATTCTAGAGGTTTATATACGACTGCCTAAAGGGTACTTTACATTTTTTTAAAAAAATCTACAAGGTTACCTATTAAGAAAGAAATCCTTGGCTGAAGTGTTCCACTCACTGTACAACATCAGGCTGTTTTAATTACACTCTCCGCCAAGAGTGGGCTACTTACAGAACATGGAAAACACACCGTCAATGTAAATGTTCTGAAGGATCTGTCTGGTTACAAATGGGATTCTAGAGGCTTTGATTAATTTCAAGATGCAAAAGGCTTGAACATTTTATGACCCTCTGAAGTATAAGTATTGGAAACATGCTGTCTGTGCCAAATATTCCGAACTTTTACTGTTTTGGACCCAAGCTAGGGCTTTTTATGAGGTGGAAATGTACAAGAAAAATACTGGTGCGGTCATCCACTTTTATAAAAGCAAAAATCAGTTCCTTGGTGCCATTCCCCTACAAACCTTGGGATCCTTTCATAAGAACATAAGAGAAGCCAATGTTGAATCAGGCCAATGGCCCATCTAGTCCAACACTCTGCCACACAGCGGCCAAAATATACCACGTGCCCTCAGGAGGTCCAGCAGTGGGGCCAGGACACTAGAAGCCCTCCCACTGCTGCCCCCTCCAGCACCAAGAATAGAGTGCAGCACCTGCCCCAGACTGAGAGTTCCCATCTGTACCCCGTGGCTAATAGCCACTGATGGACTTCTGCTCCATATGTTTATCTAATTCCCTCTTGAAACTATCCATGCTTGTAGCTGCCACCACCTCCTGTGGCAGTGAATTCCATGTGTTAATCACTTTCCCTCCTCCTTGGATACGGCAAGTATTATGGTGTTACGACACTGGGTAGCCATTCAGAGTTGGCTTCTGACTATACCAACAGCAAGTGGAGGAAGAGACTGAGCGAAACTGAAGTTATTTTGAGGACAGTGTTCTGAGACACGTCTATACCAGCATTCCCTCTAAGCTGAGTTAGTGTGAGCGAGCTTACAGTTTTTTAGCCTCCGGCTCACACATTTTTGTCTTCGCTCAGGAAGGATGGCTCCAGAGCAAACTAATTCATGCAGCAGCCAAATTGCTCGCTCGCAACTTTAATGCCGATAGCTCCCAAAGTAGAATCTTTGCTCACAAGACTCCACAGCTTAGCGGGAGCACTGGTCTACACCTTATGCGAGCATGTGAAGCTGTGCTGTATCCTGAGTCAAGAGCACTGGGCTATCCAGGTTCATACCTGGCCCATAGCTACAGTGGGACTACTGGGGCTCTGCCCCCTTCCTTAAAGCCCCCCCCGCTTCTCCCCAAAAGCACTTAAAGGGATCCTTTAACTCCTTTCAAGAAGAAGTGGGGGTGGTGGTACAGGCCCCTCTCCCTCCCTCTGGGAAGATTTAAAGGGCCCTCCAGGTGATTGGTAGGCCATGTGCTCCCTGCTGATGAGCTGAAGGGCTCTTTAAGTCTTGCAGGTGAGGAGGGATAGGGGTGCGTGCCACCCCCCTTCATTATGGCAAGTAATGCCCCACAAGCCACAAAAACCCGGCAACGGACCCAGTTGGGACTGTCTGCTTTGAATGGCAGCGGCTCTCCAGGGTCTCAGGTTGAAGTCTTTCACATCACCTTCAACCCGATCCTTCTTAACTGGAGATGCCAGGGATTGAACCTGGGGCCTTCTCACAAACGCTGGATTCTAGTGCACACCCAGTTTGACAACGGGGCAAACATCCCTTCCTAGAAACTGCCTTTGGTCAGGAAAATAGTATGTGTGGGGGAAATCTTCGAAGCCCCATTGCCTCCCAAATCCAAATCAGGGCCTAGCGTGACTGCAGAGTTTAAACAACCGCCACCACCCAAAAATGCTGATTGTTCTGCAGATGGAACTCTTAGCGTATCACGTAGTTAGGCCTCAGGGCCTGGGTTCAAATCTCCACTTGGTTTAAAAGCATGCTGGGTAAACTTGGGCCTGTCACCCGTGTTCCCTCTAAGCTGAGTTAGTGTGAGCAAGCTCACAGTTTTTTTTAGCCTCCAGCTCACAGATTTCTGTCTTAGCTCAGGTAGGATGGCTCCAGAGCAAACTAATTCATGCAGTTGCCAAATCGGTCGCTCACAACTTTAATGCCAGTAGGTCACCAAGTAGAAGTTTTGCTCACAAGACTCCACAGTTTAGAGGGAACATTGCCTGTCACTCTGTCCCAACCTAATCTAGCCGAATCAGTGAGAAAATAAAATTCTGTATGTATGGGCACATGCAACTAAATCTCAGCTCCTTGGAGAAGGAGGGGGGTGTATAGATAGATAGGTGTTGCCAGGGCCAGCGTCAGCATATCCTGAGGTGGGATGGCTGCCAAGGCCCTGGTCTTCTTGGGGGGGGGCACTGCCATCACCCTCCACCCATTTAACTCCCCTGCTGCCCATCTACTTATCAAGAACCCTCCTGCCACCTGCCCTCCTAGCTGCACACAGTGCCCAACATCATCAGGGAAGGGTGGGTAAGCACTGGGAGGACTGGATAGGGGAAGGATGGAGGGATGGGTAGTAGGGGAAGAGATTGCAGGCAGGTAGACAAGGAAGTGTGGGGAGGCACGATCAGGGCTGTAGCCAGGATTTTGTGGCTTGTGGGGCAAATGTTTTTCTGGTGGGGCTGAAGTTCTCAGTACAGGAAGAAAAAATGATTTAGCCAACAGAAAGCTGTTCCCAGGATAGATCTCTAAATTGCAAGCCGTCGACCACTTTAGATGACAGTTATCAGCTGCTGCAAGTTAATCGCTTCTGCCAGCCTAAGCAACCATCCTGATAACAAGCTGGCTGCTGGTGGTGATGACTTCTGTAGTCAAGAAAGCTAACACTTGGAGAGAAAGACTCTCTTAAAGGAGGCCAGTTTCTTGACACAGAGTTAGAAGGGGTCCTAGAGGGCACCTAGTCCAACCCCCTTGCTCAGTGCGGGAATTAGTCAACTACAGCGCCCCACTCTGCTTAAAGGAGTGCACACTTTTAAAAAATGTTTAAAAATTATTGAAAAAAAGCATTCACTTTTTTTTTTTTTCATTTTTAAACATTCTACTTTGTGAGCGACTGGCATTACAGTCGTGAGCGAGCGATTTGGTTGCTGCATAAATTAGGTTGCTCTGGAGCCCTCCTTCCTGAGCTAAGACAAAAATATGTGAGCCGGAGGCTAAAAAACGGTGAGCTAGCTCACACTAACTCAGCTTAGAGGGAACACTGTTCACATGAGAAATTCTCATGGGGCTGTGCCATTAAGAAATGGGGCAGAGCCCCCCCCAAATCCCACTGTACCTAGGGATCGGGGAACAATGGAAGCAGAGGAAAGGAAGTGGCCCCCAGGAGCTCTCTGCGCAGGGTCCACTGAAACTTGGAACTGGCCTTCGGTGTGGCTGGGGATTTATTCGCATTGAGAATTTTGCAAAATTCGGTAGAGCTCCGAAAGGCATCTGTACCCCTAGCGCCCTTTGGATGAAAAATAATGAATTGATGATGGAATAGCCACTTGAATGGGGGCGGGGGGAATACCAGTCAAGCTGACTCAATGAAACATTAAAAAAAATCCTTTGGGAAACGGTCCACGTGTGTGGATTTTTGGCCTGGATAGGCCCACAACTACATTTCTAATGTCTGTAAGCCCCCTCCTCTCTTCCAACCAACACTCCTTGCTTACAGCTCATGTATATGGTATGGATTTCCTTATGTGTGTGTGATTATTCACCTCCCCCCCCCAATCTTAACTCCCCCCAGCCCTCCTCGTGTTCCTTTGCTTCCCACAGCACGAAACCCTTGTGTATGTCATCACAAACACTCCTCAAACCCCTGTCTGAATCACTGTATTCACATCACTCCCCGCTTGTTTTTCTCAATCCGGGCAACCTACATGCAAGATTCATATTATTTTCTACACCAAACTATTTTTTTTTCTCCTCCCCCTTTGGAGCAAGGAATTCATAATGCATGAAGAAACTCTATGTAACATTCAAGACTCACGACGCAATCCTAAACATAGTTCCGGCCTCGTAAGGAAGGGGGTAACTCTGTTTAGGATTGCACTGGCGATACCGTCCGAGCAGTCCCTATACTTTCAACTCCGTGCTTTTTATATGCATCATCTGATTATCACCCTTTGATGACTCGTAACTGAATCTGTCAGCCGCCTGATTTGCACACTGCAGGCTCATCACTTTGGATGAAGATGCGCATGTCTGAATGAGCCACCGCATTTCCACATCTCATTTCACTTCGGCCCACAGTGGTGTCCAAATCGCATATTCGTCTGCAAGTTGCTTGCCGATCATGCAGGAACGAGCTGTGTTCGCATTAAAAGCGAACACATGTGCACCTTGCATGTACACATGTATGTCTGTACGAAAAAAAATTAATGCACATTCATTTTATGACTGAAACCAGGGACCAGTACCATATGGGGTTTTAAAGCACTGACAGCCATGTGAGAATTGACAAGAACTTTTCCTTTCTCTCTCAAAAGGCTAGAATTCAAGAGCGTCCAATGAAGCAGCTGGGCAGGAGGTTTAGGACAGACAAAAAGAAATACTGCTTTGCACAGAGAGGGATTCGAATGTGGAATTCGCTGCCAGAGGATGTAGTGATGGCCACAGGAATAAACAGCTTTCAGAGCCCTGAACCGGCCTTGGCTGGGAGGGTTAGGGAATAAATTTGATAATAAATAAATAAAATATAAATAAAAAGGGGATTTGATAGATTCATGGAGGAAAAGTCTATCAGTAGCTACTGGCCATGGTGACTGAGGGGAACCTCCACATTCAGAGGCACTAACCCTCTGAATCCCAGAGCCAGGAGGCAACATCAGAGGAAGGCTTCAGCCTCTAGGCCCTGTTGTTGGCCCTCCAGAGGAACTGTTTGGCCACTGAGTGAGACAGGATGCTGGACTAGATGGACTATTGGTCTGATCCAGCAGGGCTCTTATGTTCTCATCAGGGGAAGGCCTTGGCCTCTATGCCCTGTTGTTGGTCCTACAGAGGAACTGTTTGGCCACCGAGTGAGACAGGATGCTGTACTAGGTGGACTATTGGTCTGATCCAGCAGGGCTCTTCTTATGTTCTTAGTTACTCAGTGCACGTATGAAGGAAAAAAAATTGAGCATTCACTATAACTTGTAAGCAGGACTCAAATCCTGGAAACTAGTCTGTAGGCATGAGCTTCATTTGAGGGAAGACGACATGCAAGGTGCGTCAGTGGCCTTTCCCATTCACATGCGCAACAAGTGACAAAAAGCAACCATGCGCGACTCTGTCCTTTCCGTCCCTCTCTGCATCCACAGGACTGGTTCACACAAGCATGCGCCTCGCTCGATTTGTCTTCTGGGCATTTGCTCGGCTCCTGATGATGATGATGACAAAATTCCACCACCCAGGGCTTTTTTGGTACAAAAAGCACAGCAGGAACTCATTAGCATAATAGGCCACACCCATCAGCAGAAACTTATTGGCATATTAGGCCACACCCCCATGATACCAGTAGTGTGGTCATCTGGCCACACCCACCTTTTGCTTCTTATTCTGTTACCTTGTTTGTTGTCAAAACCCCAGGACTTTTTTTTTTGTAGCAGGAGCTCCTTTGCATGTTAGGCCACACCCCCCATGTAGCCAATCCTAATGAGTTTCTGCAGCTGGGTGTGGCCTATTATGCTAATGAGTTCCTGCTGGGCGTGGCCAACTCGGGAGCCAGCTGGAACTCTGTTCCTGCCCCAAAATAGCCCTGCCACTACCAGATGTGAAAGCCGATGCAACACGGGAACAGGGCATCTGGCTTCCGTGTCACTCAGTGCTGCTTTTTGGGCGGGATCTGCTGTTCCCACGTAAACGGCAACCCTACTTTATCAGTGCCCCCTCCGGGACTGGCAGCTGAATGTGCAAACTAGACTCAACTACACAATGTTGGGAGATATGGAAACGGACAACCCAGGATCTGTTTAATAGGCAAGCAAGGGCCTGATTCTTATTGTGACCACGATGTGTGAGAGAGGCTATGTTTTCTTCTCCCTGCAGTGTTTTCCCAGCCTGAAGCAGCCCGGGGGAGCCAACATTTGCCCCATTGGGAAAACATACAGATATGAGGGCCAAAGGGTTGCCAGCCTCCAGGTGGGGCCTGGAGATCTCCAGAAATTACAGCTCGTCTCCAGACTACAGAGATCAGTTCCCCTGGAGAAAATGGCTGCTTTGGAGCAGTGTTCCCTCTAAGCTGAGTTAGTGTGAGCTGACTCACAGTTTTTTAGCCTCGGGCTCAGACATTTTTATCTTAGCTCAGGAAGGATGGCTCCAGAGCAAACTAATTGATGCAGCAGTCAAATCGCTCGCTCACAGCTTTAATGACAGTAGCTCACAAAGTAGAATTCTTGCTCACAAGACTCCACAGCTTAGAGGGAACAATGCTTTGGAGGATGGACCTATGGCATCGTACCCCACTGAGGTCCTCTTACAGACAATGCCCCCAAACTTCCACGAACTCACCAAACCAGACTGGTATCCCATTTCCCCCCTCCCGCCTAGTCACCTTTCAGAGAACTCAAGGTTGGCATACATGAGTCTTCCCTCCTCCATTTCCCCCCCCTTCGCAACAACCCTGTAGAGTAGATTAGTAAAGAGAAAGCAACTGTTCCAAGATCCCATAGAGGGCAGTATGGAGAGCTGAATTTGGTTCTAGTCCTTGGCTGTAACTGCTACACCAATGTATAGTGCAGACGGTGTAGTCTAAGGGTTAGAATGTTGGGCTTGGGTCTGGGAGACCCAGGTTCGAATCCTCACTCTGCCTTGTGTCCTCAGCCCGACCCACCTCACAGGGGGCGGTGGTTGTTAACCCAAAACGGAGCCCTGGAGAAGAGCCCTCTGCTGTCTGGGAAAAAGTGGAAATAAATTTATAATAGCCAAAGGAACACTGCTCCTATGCTAGGAGAATATCGTGATACGATTGTACCACCATCTTTATCTTTTATCTATTTAGCTAGCACTTTATGATTGTGGATTGTTTGAAACTGGTTTGATCTACCTTTACAATTGTTTATTTATATTTTATCTTTGTAAGCCGCCCTGAGCCAGCCTCGGCGGGGAGGGCGGGGTAAAAATTCAACTAATAAATAAATAAATAAATACATTTCACCCGCCACTTTGTACACGCGTGCCGTCTGAACGTCCGAACAGGCACCGGACCCTGGCCTGAAAAGCCCACCCGGCCCAGATCGCAGCTCCAGAACGATCCGTGGGCCCGGTGGGGAGGAGAAGGCAGCCCGCGCAGACCCGCAGCAGGGAGGCGGCACGACCTCCCCCCCGAACATACCCCCGTCTCTCCCCCAGCCTCGGGGGGTTCGATCCTCCGCGCCCTGCCCGTCTCACCCAGCCCTCCCCGGCCGTCCGAGCGCCGTAGGATCGCCTTGCGCGGAGACTGGGGGAGGGGGGGGGGTGCGCGCACACCAATGCTAACTCTTGTGAGCAAAAATTCTACTTTGTGAGTTACCCGCATTAAAGTTGTGAGCGGGCGATCCGGCTGCTGCATAAACCAATTCGCTCTGGAGCCCTCCTTCCCGAGCTAGGACAAAAATGGGTGAGCCAGAGGCTAAAAACCCCTGTGAGCTAGCTCACGCCAACTCGGCTTAGAGGGAACACCGGTCTGGAGATGAGCTGTAATTCCAAGAGGTCCCCTCCCAGACCAACACAGCTACGCAAAAATGCGTGAGCTGGAGGCTAAAAAACCTGTGAGCTGGCTCACGCTAACTCAGCTTAGAGGGAACAGCAGTCTGGAGATGAGCTGTAATTCCAAGGGATCCCCAGGTCCCCCCTGGAGGCCTGTGTCCCTCCCAGACCAGCACAGCTACGCAAAAATGTGTGAGCCGGAGGCTAAAAAAACTGAGCTGGCTCACGCTAACTCAGCTTAGAGGGAACACCGGTCTGGAGATGAGCTGTAATTCCAAGGGATCCCCAGGTCCCCCTGGAAGCCGGCGTCCCTCCCAGACCAACACAGCTACCCTAAAATGTGTGAGCCGGAGGCTAAAAAAACTGTGAGCTAGCTCCTGCCAACTCAGCTTAGAGGGAACACTTGGTGCACCCCGGATCCCGCGCGGGGGCAACGCCGGGAGAGGAGCGGAGCGGAGCCGGGACTCCCTCCGCCGCCCCTCGGAGGGGCGCGGCTTGCCGACCCTCGCGGGCGCCGGCCTCCCGCTCCCTCCCTCCCTCCCTGCGGGCTGCAGGAGGAGAAGAAGAAGGAGAAGCAGAAGAAGGCGCCGGAGCGGACGGGGCGGGCGGAGAGAGTCCCTCGTGCCTGCCGCCGAACGCGCGCTCCCGCCCGCCCGCCCGCCCGCCGCCGTCCCCCTCTCCCGGGGCGGGGGAGCGCCGCCCGCGCGTGGCTTCTTTGTGTGGCGCGGCTGGGGCTGGGAGGCAGGAGCCCGGCGCGGCTGGGCAAGGCGAAGGCTGCGGCTCCCCCTGCCTGCCTGCCTGCCTGCCTGCCTTCCCTCCCGCCCTCCCTCTCCCTCTCTCCAAGCGCCCACCGCTCTCCCTCGCTCCTTTGCAACGCAGGACACACTCCGCCCTCTCCACGCCGCCGCCGCCCCCCCCACCCCCAGCGCCGCCCGGCCCCCTTCACCTGCGCCTCCCGCCCCCCGGCGCTCACCTGCCGCTCTGCCTCTGCCCTCCTCCTCCTCCTCCTCCTCCCCTCCCTCCCTCGCCGGCTCCCTCTCTCTCCCCCCCCCAGTCCAGGAAGCCCGGCTTCTCCCTCTCGCTCCACTTCGCGCAGCCCGACAACTTGCTCGACGCCGGTCCCTCTCCGAAGCCGGGGCAACTTGGGAGAGGTGGATCTATCGGGGGAGGGGGAGCGAGACCCTCTCCGGACTTCGGGCGCGACCCCCCTCCCTCCCTCCCCGGCCCCCCGTTCGCGACTCTCCCCCCCCCCCCCAGCCCGCCTCCCCCTGCCCTCCTCGGACGCTCTCGTCTCCCCTTCCCCAACGGGGCGCCCGCCTTCGCCATGGATGTAAGGTTTTATCCCGCCGCCTCTGGAAGCGCCTTACCCGGAGATCCGTCCAATCTGGATTTTGCCCAGTGTTTGGGTTACTACGGCTACAATAAGGTGACTTTCTCTCCCCTCCTCCGCCCCCCTCCCCCGCGTGCAGTGTTTTGTTTGTTTGTTTGTTTTTTTGGGGGCGTCGGGTTCAGCTTTTGGGGATTGTTCTTGAGAGGGGGTGGGGGGGGGCTCGGAACGGGCTGCGCCTTCAAACTTTGTTGTTCGATGGGACTGCGTTTTTTTTTTAAAACCCAAAACTTTCACAAGCCTCTCTCTCTCTCTCTCTCTCTCTCTCTCTCTCTGTCTCTCTCTCTGTCTCTCTCTCTCGTTCCTTTCTCCCTGGTCGGTACAAACCCATCTCTCTCTGATCCCGTGCCCCCCTCCCCTCTTCGGTGGGGGACACACACCATCTTTTAATCCCGGGCTCCGGACCGTTTTGAAACAAGAGCAGAATTTGCACACGGAGCTTTATGGGGGAAAAAAAGGGGGGGGGAGAGAAACAACAAAACCATGCTTAGGCATAAAATGTGTTACTTGCCGAAGGTCTAGTGTTTCACTGGCCGTGGTCAAAACTGCTGAAAAAGGGAAAGTCTGTTGTGTTGTTTTTGGGCGAAATGGGCTTGTGCACGTTCTTCTTTATTTTTTTTTTAAAAAGATGCAGCTTTCTTTCTTTCTTTCTTTCTTTCTGGGAACAATGGACAGTTTTGCTGAGGCTGGGAGAAGCAAATTGGGAATTGTAGCTGGGAGTCAGCAGCTGCTGATCTCTCTCCCTCTCTCCCTCTCTCTCCCTCTCCCTTTCTCCCTCTCTCTGGCTTTTTGTTTGGTTGAGTCAGACTCAAAACTGTTTATTTGGCTCTTGGTTTGAAGGTGATGATAAAACTAACGCTCACCAGAGATGGCCCATCTCTCCCCCCCTCTGTTCTTTTTCACTTTCTGCCAGTTAGGCGAAGACATTAGTTAATGCCCTGCTTCCAGCTGAGCTTGCTTACATGGAAGTTTTATGGCCAGCCGCACGGTATTTACACCCCACTCTGCCAGCTCTCAGGATAGTGGTTCAGGCAGCTCCAAACCGGCTTCAGTGATGTGTGTGCAAGGCTCTGAACATCCTAAAAGTGACAAACCCTTTTTGGTTTGACTCCCCTGGCTGTTGGAGAAGTTCTCGGGGCTGCTTAGCTTGGGTGCCTTATTTACATCTTCCCTTGCGGGGCGGTTATAAGATGACGGAGCCGGTGTAACAGTCAGAAGGCGATGGGCATTCCCTGCGGCTAAATGCATTTGCGGAAAAATATGTTTCAACCGGAGAACTGGTCTTGTTTTCGCCAACAGCCGGCGGAGGACAGGGAAATGCAAAAAACACACACCCCAAAACGGCACAGTGACACTGTGAGTCATGCTATTCAGAAAGGGACTTCGCTGTTTGCACTGGGCTGTGTCAATAGCAGATGAAGTTAATAGCCAGGGGCCTTCATATGTGCATATAAAGATCCCTTTCACAGCGAGTCGCCCCCCCCCATGCCGTGTTTGCCCAGCCTCTGGGGCCTCTTTGCGAGATACTGCCTGAGATTCTGAGAAAGAAAGGATGCCTTACACGCTGTTTGCTGTGGGGACGGGGGGCGGGGGAGGGACATTTGTTTTTTTTGCAAAGGCCAGTCTCTTGATAAAAGTTGGAGAGGGTGGAAACGGTCTTCTGAAGAAGGTGCCTGTATGTCAGGGGGCGGAGAGGACTTTCCCAAAACAGTGAGCTGAGCATGGAGCCCTTAAGTTCGTTGTGGGAAAATGGCTGTGTGCAGAAGGTGTTACAGAGACAAACTTCACTGGGGAGATGGCCGAGGTTTCAAATGTTCCCGGGGTGTACCTGGTGTTGCTGAGAGCCGATCTGATGTTCGCCTTGTCCTATCCAGCCAAAATGTGCAGATCTCTTTTCAACCGGTAATAGTGAACCAATCCTGGAGCATGTACACATGCGCATGCTCTTGGGAAATGCAAGCCTGGGATAAGCATGCCGCTGTGTTGATAGTATTTCGGCAGAAAGGAGGGATTGTAAGACAAATTTAGGGCCTGGAGAGTCTTTTACGAAGCACTGCAAACTCGTGGTAACTTTGCGTGCTCCGCTGGCAGTGTGGGCCCGGTGTGAAAAAGACATCAAAAAGTTGCTCTCATTTGCAGCATTCGCTCGCTGCGGTTTGCATTAACGTACAGAATCGTGGTATTGTGCAGTGTGGTATTGTGCAGTATGCACCGCATGCCTTTAGGCGTGGGTGCCTGCAAGCATGGAACGCTATGTCTTTCTTTGCTTTACTGTTGTGCCTGCTTCGGCAGAGCGCAGTTTGGTCCAGATTTAGAAGTTTGCGAGGGTAGATCAGTTGTAGGATGTTCTGAATGCACGTCACATTCATCTTTGTGGTGATGAGGAAGTGAAACGGGAGGTTTGATTTGCCAGCGCACAATGTTCTGCTTGCGTTTGAATGCCGTTTTGGGCCTGTGGCTGATATCAGGTGCCTTGGGTGTTGATCCAAAGTGTGGCAGGAAATGAGACCTGAGAACATCAGTAAGATGCACTAGAAAATGAGTTTTTAGGTCCAGGATGCTACAGCTGTGATCTTGATGTCCTCTGTGCATTGCAGGATGATTGTATATTTTGTTAGATTCTTGTTGACCCAGGAGCCAGGTTGCCTGTCCGTTGCCATAACACTGTTAAACACAATCTTACTTCTTGCATAATTTGGGTTGGATCGTCCTCTCAGGAAAAAAACATGGTACGCCCCGAACAGGCCAATAACCTGGAAATTGGTGTCCTCGTAGAGGAAATCCATTTCCGTAGAAGGTTGGATAAAAGGGTTAACTCCAAATACATAATCCTTGTGTTTCTGCTGTTGATGATATGCTCAAAGCCTCTAGCAGTTCCTTGGAATGAACGGGTTATCTGTAGAACATATGAGTTGAGAAGATATAATCAGCCACTGAGCCGTAACACCTCATGCCGTTGGATGAGCATTGGTAGTGTTCCCGGACAGCGTTATGTGGCTATAACTTGCAACGCTAGGGTTCCAGAGGCCAGACTGTTCATAGGCTCTGGAACTGCGTCGAGAGGTTGCCACATTAGTAGGACTAGCATCTAATCTAGGTTGTGTCCAAATCTAGCAGTCCCAGAGTCTTTGCTTCTTCCTTTCCTGGGTGAGGATCCCACAAGCCAAAACAAAATCCATCCGCCATCCAGTGTCTTGAGTGGGTGCTCTCTTGCAGAGGCGCATGTATTGCCAAGCGGATGAGGGCGGGGGAGGGTGTGGCAGAATTGCCCCCCACTCCCGAGGACCAGTTCTCCCCTGCGCCCCCCAGAGGCCGTCCGTATGGTCAGCTGTTCCAACTGGAGGACAGGAGGAGGGGCTGTTCTGCACAGGGCTGACACCCATAGTCTGCTGAGTCACAGTGTTGCCGACCATGTCGCTGTTTCCTCTGGCACAGAGCACATCTTTGTTGCCACGTTGGACTGGACTGATATGGGGAAAAGGCTCTCTCTGTTGCGTGCGCGCACATGACATTATAAGCGAAATTATTACATGCCGGAGCAGGTTGCTTCCATAAATAGATCTGTTTCAGAGGAGGGGGAACGATAATCGAGATGATGTTTCACAAGACAAACGCAGCTGCGGGATCCCAAACACTCGGCGCAAACACTACAGTTGAGTAAATAGGTGGCTGAGATAATAGGAGGAGCAGATGGCCGACGGGTTCTAGTGTGCCTCTTACGGTGAAAAGCCTGGCTGTCTTTCTCCACCGCCGTGCCTCTTTACCCACAAGTTTGCTCAAACCAGGAAGAGAGGTGTAATTTCTCCCACTGTTCATGCTGGCGTGGTTTCACTATTACCAGCTACTGTTTTGAGACAGAGAGCAACAGATGTTGTGCAACATTGCCCCTTGGGTGATGGGTTTTGGGATTGCGATCTGGCCCGCACTCCCAGGCCATCTCAGTGGAGTGGCTCAGCAGTCCCTTGGCATTAAGAATAGCCTTACCAACCTCCAGGTGGAGCCTGGAGATCTCCCAAAATCGCAACTGATTCCCAGACTACGGAGATCAGATCATCTGGAGAAAATGGCTACTTTGGAAGATGGACTCTGCGGCATCGTACCTGGCTGAGGTCCCCCCCCGCCCCAAACTCTGCCCTTCCCAGTTTCCCATCCAAATTTCCAGGATTTCCCCAAAACCAGAGATGGCAAGCGCTGTTAACAAACAGGACTGAGCCAAGATCAGGGTGTGATGTGGGGGTGGGCGGCCTCCAGCAGACACGGAGATGTTGTGCCTTGGAACGTTGCAGTTTGCGTCTTTGCTTGGACAGAGTCAGGTGCTCTTTCAGCCGATTTCTCCCAGGTGAGCAGCGACAGGCATTTTAAAGAGGGTGGACATTCGTACAAGAATCAGAAAAATGCATCAGCCTTTTGGATAACACAAACAAGCAGCACATTCGGGAAGCTGCTATGCCACTTTTCAGGACAGTTTTCATGATCTGGCCCGACTTTACCGAAGTGTGTCCTGGCCATATCGGAGCCTTCCTATCAGTTTGTTTGTACAGCCCCGCCCACATCAAACAAAGTGCAAAGTTTTCTTCCCTGATGAGCTTTACATTCCACATTTTAAGATAGCAGTAAGGTGGGGGTAATCATGGGCAGCACATACATGAGAGAGTATGATTACAATGTAGAATTTGCTGCCAGAGGATGTAGTCTTGCCATGGTGACTGAGGGCAGCCTTTATGTTCAGAGGCATTAATCCTCTGAATCCCAGAGCCAGGAGGCAACATCAGGGGAAGGCCTCAGCCTCTATGCCCAGTTGTTGGCCATCCAGAGGAACTGGTTGGCGACTGTGTGAGACAGGATGCTGGACTAAATGGACCACTGGTCTGACCCAGCAGGGCTCTTCTAATGTTCTAATGAAGGCCTCAGCCTCTGTGCCCTGTTGTTGGCCATCCAGAGGAACTGGTTGGCGACTGTGGGAGACAGGATGCTGGACTAAATGGACCACTGGTCTGACCCAGCAGGGCTCTTCTAATGTTCTAATGAAGGCCTTGGCCTCTATGCCCTGTTGTTGGCCATCCAGAGGAACTGGTTGGCGACTGTGTGAGACAGGATGCTGGACTAAATGGACCACTGGTCTGACCCAGCAGGGCTCTTCTTATGTTCTAATGAAGGCCTTGGCCTCTGTGCCCTGTTGTTGGCCATCCAGAGGAACTGGTTGGCGACTGTGTGAGACAGGATGCTGGACTAAATGGACCACTGGTCTGACCCAGCAGGGCTCTTCTAATGTTCTAATGAAGGCCTTGGCCTCTATGCCCTGTTGTTGGCCATCCAGAGGAACTGGTTGGCGACTGTGTGAGACAGGATGCTGGACTAAATGGACCACTGGTCTGACCCAGCAGGGCTCTTCTTATGTTCTAATGAAGGCCTTGGCCTCTGTGCCCTGTTGTTGGCCATCCAGAGGAACTGGTTGGCGACTGTGTGAGACAGGATGCTGGACTAAATGGACCACTGGTCTGACCCAGCAGGGCTCTTCTTATGTTCTAATGAAGGCCTTGGCCTCTGTGCCCTGTTGTTGGCCATCCAGAGGAACTGGTTGGCGACTGTGTGAGACAGGATGCTGGACTAAATGGACCACTGGTCTGACCCAGCAGGGCTCTTCTTATGTTCTAATGAAGGCCTTGGCCTCTGTGCCCTGTTGTTGGCCATCCAGAGGAACTGGTTGGCGACTGTGTGAGACAGGATGCTGGACTAAATGGACCACTGGCCTGACCCAGCAGGGCTCTTCTTATGTTCTAATGAAGGCCTTGGCCTCTGTGCCCTGTTGTTGGCCATCCAGAGGAACTGGTTGGCGACTGTGTGAGACAGGATGCTGGACTAAATGGACCACTGGCCTGACCCAGCAGGGCTCTTCTAATGTTCTAATGAAGGTCTTGGCCTCTGTGCCCTGTTGTTGGCCATCCAGAGGAACTGGTTGGTGACTGTGTTGAGTCATAATGTTGGACTAGATGGACCATTGGTTTGATCCAGCAGGGCTTTTCTAATGTTCTTATTCTTTTTTAGTTACAGGCGAACATATGTTCACGAATGTGCATTCGATTCCATTACAGATTTCTTTGCAAGAGGAACTTGGTCTGTAAAGTTGTAGCAGTAAGATAGCATCAGTAAGGCTGCACAGTACAAAATGGTTTCGCAAACTTACGTGGATAAATGATTGGGACTTGTGGTCTTCACTGCTGCATATCGTGTATTGAAAGTAGGATCCTATTGTGTAATTTCTGTACTTCTTAATGTGTCATTTGAGCACTTATGCTATATTTCTGTTCTTTCTGCTGGTTCTAGTCTTCTAATGTCATAAGAACATAAGAGAACATTAGAGAAGTCCTAATATGCTAATGAGTTACTGCTGGGCTTTTTCTACAAAAAAAGTCCTGAGTGGAAGAACCCCGGTTTTGCATGCAGAAGGTTCCAGGTCCGATCCCTGGCATTTCCAGTTAAATAAAGTAAATAGTGGGTGATGTGAAAGACCTCTTCCTGAAAACCTGGAGAGCTACTGCCAGCCCGAGTAGACAATACCGACCTTGGTGGACTGACAGTCCAATTCTGTATAAGTCAGGTTCATGGCTAGGTGGTATGTGTCTCTAAGGGGCTACTGGTCTCGACTTTTGTTCTGGCTTTTATGCTGTGCTCTGGGAAGCCTGGTGGGCGATTTCAGGAGGGTGGCCATATTGGTCCGCGGTGGTGGTGCCCAGTGTTCCCTCTAAGCTGAGTTAGTGTGAGCTAGCTCACAGATTTTTTTTAGCCTCCGGCTTGCACATTTTTGTCTCGGCTCAGGAAGGATGGCTCCAGGGCAGACTAATTTATGCAGTGGCCAAATCGCTCGCTCACGACGTTATTGCCAGTAGCTCACAAAGTAGGATTTTTGTTCACAAGACTCTACAGCTTAGAGGGAACATTGGCTCGTTGCTGCCACGTCGTGGCTGACTTGTGGTGACCCCGTAGGGTTTTCAAGGCAAAAGATGTACGCAGGTAGTTTGCCATTGCCTGCCTCGGCACAGCAGCCCTGGGCTTCCTTGGTGGTCTCCCATCCAATCACTTGCCAGGCTGGCCCTGCTTAGCTTCTGAGATATGACAAGATCCACCTAGCCTGGGCTGTCCAGGTCAGAGTTTGGCCTGCTGTAGATAGAATCATAGAATGTTAGAGTTGGAAGGGACCTTGCAGGTCATCTAGTCCAACCCCTTGCACTATGCAGGAGCATAGCCGAAAGATAGCCCTACAACATACCCAAAAGATGGTCGTCCAGCCTCCACTTGAAAATGTCCAGCGAAGGATGAGCTAGATTCAATTCCAGGAGCACCTTAGAGACCAACAAGATTTTTTTTTGGTGGGGTGGGTATGATCTTTTGAAAGTCCGATCTCATACAGTCATGGGACAGTTCGATGGATCTACGGGACCGTCTCCTCTGTTACGTCACTGGAAGGGCGTTGTGCTTCTTGGACGATGAGACGCTGGCGATCCCCAGCCCTAAGGATGTCAGGCTGTCCTCGACCAGGGCCAGGGCCTTTTCGGTCCTGGCCTCAACCTGGTGGAACTTTCTGCTGACTTCCATCCAGGGCCCTGCAGGACCTTATGCAGTTCCGCGGGGCCTGCAAGGCAGAGATGTTCTGCCAGGCTTTTGGTTGAGGGCAGCGGCGGCACCCTCCACGGTTTTCCGTGTTCTTTTTGACCACTTCCCCCTACCCATGAAATGGCCAGCAGTCTGTAATAGGGGGATCATTAACTCTATTTGCCCTCTGGGCTTTTTTTAAAAGTTTTTTTTATTAATCATTTCAACAAACACAACAATAATATAATAGTAGTAGAACAAAGATAAACAACCAGCTTTCACTACATAACGCTGAGTTTGGTCAATATATAGTTCTCTGCAACCTTCTTTTTTAAAAATGTAATGTATATGCTCGATTGTTTTATTCAATTACTGTTTTTAATACTATGTACATTGCCCAGAGCCCTGTGATAGTAAGGCTGGAGCGATTAATAAATGTAATATAGCAACAACAACAACAGAACATAAGAACTGAAGAGAAGCCAATGTTGGATCAGGCCAATGACCCATCTAGTCCAACTCTCTCACACAGTGGCCAAAAATACTAGGTGCCATCAGGAGGTCCATCAGTGGGGCCAGGACACTGGAAGCCCTCCCACTGCTGCCCCGCCCCCAAGCACCAATGAATACAGAGCATCACTTGCTCCAGCCTGTGGCTAATAGCCACTGATGGACCTCTGCTCCATATGCTTATCTAATTCCCTCTTGAAGCTGTCCACGCTTGTAGCCGCCACCACCTCCTGTGGCAGTGAATTCCAGGTGTTAATCACTCTTTGGGTGAAGAAGGACTTCCTTTTATGATGATGATGATAAGTGGCTATTGAAACACCGGCTTCTCTGTAAAAAAAATAAATGCCTCGCCCATTGCTACTCCTCTGTTGTTGTGCCGTTCAAATAGCAGGGCAGAGCTGGGCACATTCTGTGCCATGCTCAGCGTTCACAGGGCTTCGCTGTGAGGTCCAACAGGCCCGGCTGTCCCCGCTGCACGTCCCATTGCTGGAATAACTGAGGAGGGTAGCGCCGGCGTTCCTCCGCAGCCCAGTGTGCACAAGATCAGCCACTATTCTTGGTAAAGCTAATTTACCCCCGGGGAAAATGTCACAAATACTTGCGATGCAAACAAGCCACTGGGGACCCTGGCAGACCGCTGTGCATTTGGTAACTAGGTGTTGGTTACTAGGGATTGCTAATGCCTCTGAGCAGCAGAAGTGTCGGCTGCTGGTGGCTGACTTTGTTAAATCAATGGGAAGCGATGTGGATGCACAGAGAGAGAGAGAGAGGGAGAGAGAGGTGCCAGTGTTGTGTGCTTGGTACAGTACGGGCGTTTAAATATTAGCTAAAAGGGATCAGATTAGGGAAGGGCTGTGGCTCAGTGGCAGAGCATCTGTTTAGCATGCGGGAGGTCCCAGGTTCAGTCCTCGGCATCCCCAATTAAAAGGGCCAGGTAGTAGATGATGTTTCTCTACCTGAGACCCTGGAGAGCCGCTGCCAGTCTGAGTAGCAATACTGAGTTTGATGGACCAGTGGTCCGATTCAGTACAAGGCAGATACATGGGAGTGTTCTATTCAGGGGAGGGACTGTGGCTCAGTAGCAGAGCGTCTGCTTGGCATGCAGAAGGTCCCAGGTTCGATCCCTGGCAACTCCAGTTAAAAAGGACCAGGTAGTCGGTGATGTCTCTATACCTGAGACCCTAGAGAGCCACTGGCTGTTTGAGTAGCAGTACTGACTATGATGGACCAGTGGTCTGATTCAGTATAAGGCAGTGACATGGGAGTGTTCTATTCAGGGGAGGGACTGTGGTTCAGTAGCAGAGCGTCTGCTTGGCATGCCAGGTTCGATCCCCGGCAACTCCAGTTAAAAAGAACCAGGCAGTTAGCCCTGACCTGGATAACCCAGGCGAGCCCGATCTCGTCAGATCTCAGAAGCTAAACGGACTTGGATGGGAGGCCTCCTTGGAATACCAGAGGCAGGAGGCGGGGGGCAGGCTTTATTCGGGCACCTCTCTGAATATCCCCCAGGCCCCCATTAGGGGTCAGTCACCAGTGGTCGCCCTGACTTCCAGGTGCACACACACTCATGCATACATGCACACATGATAAATTACAACCCCTTCCCCAAAGGATCAGGCAGTAAGTGATGCGAAAGACCTCCGCCTGAGACCCTGGAGAGCTGCTGCCAGTCTGAGTGGGCAATACTGGCCTTGAGGGACCAGTGATCTGATTCAGTATAAGGCAATTTTATGTGTACAGATGGAGAAATTGAATCAAGCACCGTTGCTGGGCAAAATAACAGTTCTGAACCAGTAGGGGACTGCAAGGGCATATTGCAACGGTGTTACGTGACAACGGTCTAGCTGGAGTTGCAACTGTTTGGTTGCATCTCCACGCGTCCTCAGCCTGGGTCTTTGCGGTGCGATTATGTCGGCCAGGCTTTCATCCTGAAACCGCAGAGCTTTGGACCAAGCGCCCAAACAAGTTTACACACAACAAGGACGTCAGCAAAATCATCCCTGTTTACAAAAACGACTCTGTGCTAATTTCACACGGCTTGTTTTGACAGGGGGCTAATTTGATGACGCTGACATAGAAGCAAGAAGCGTGGGAGATATTTCGCAGGGTTGCTCTTCTGAGAACACGGGGCTTCTCTTTATAGCCTGTTGCTTCTGGAAAAGTTATCTTTAAAAAAAATGACATCTGATTTTTTTTTTTTTAACTTTTGGAAATAAGAAAGCACTTTTTTTTTCAAACTTAATTTTTTAATGAACTTCGGTGGTGGCGTCATTCCTGGTGTGGCAGGAAACCAATAAGAAAGACTTCCTGTCTGTGTCAGAATGGATTTGGGGGAGACAAGGAATGAGTATCTAGAAGGTAAGGCAAAGCAGATAGTCCTGAGTCCTACTGCACCAGGTTGTGTACCTCTCCCAGAGGGTGCATTACAAAAACCAAGGGAGTGGGTTCTCATTCACATGAGAAAATTGCATCAGAAGGATACACAGTAGGGTTCCTGTTGGCCCGTTTATAGCGGGAGACTTCCAGCCAATTGGAGCCCTTGCCTGCCAGTGCTCAGCTGATTGGCAGGTGGAAACTGGGGCCAAAGGGGTGAGGATGTGATTGTCCTGGGGAGAAAAGTTGAAAACAAAAACAAGGCCTCGGTTACTTACAGGAAGTTCTTGCCATAGAGTTCCTGATGATTCCTAGAGCTACCTGGAAGTGACAAGGGTAGCTCTAGCAATTGCCAGGAACTCTATAGTAATTATATCATAGAATTTCTGGCAATTGCTAGAGCTACCCTGGCCACTTCTGAGTAGCTCTAGGAATTGTCAGGAACTCTATGGTAAGAACTTCCTGTAAGTAACCAAGGCCTTATTTTTGTTTTTTAAATTTTCTCTCAAGATGTTGCACCCTCTTGCAACCCTTGCTGTAAGTAACTGAGGCCTTATTTTTGTTTTTAATTTTTTCTCTCAAGATGTTGCACCCTCTTGTAACCCTCTCACTCGTTGCTGGGCACTGCCTGGCAGCCCTAATATACAGTCGGATGGAAAGAGGAAGATTTCAGCTACAGAGTCTAGTAGGCAGACATTCTTCAGTTTCCAAGAGGAGGGCAATGAAAAAGAGTTGAAGGAGTGAGATGACAGGTACAGGCTGATTCCTTCCCCTCAGGAAACAAGCCGACCCGAACATGTGAACGAATAATTGCTTGGCAAAAGTTCAAATGCTGTGCTGATCATTGCAGATATGGAGAAGGTATCATAAGAACATAAGAACATAAGAGAAGCCAATGTTGAATCAGGCCAATGGCCCATCTAGTCCAACACTCTGTCACACAGCGGCCAAAATATACCAGGTGCCATCAGGAGGTCCAGCAGTGGGGCCAGGACACCAGAAGCCCTCCCACTGCTGCCCCCCCCCAGCACCAAGAATACAGAGCATCACCCGCCCCAGACTGAGAGTTCCCATCTATACCCTGTGGCTAATAGCCACTGGTGGACTTCTGCTCCATATGTTTATCTAATTCCCTCTTGAAACTGTCCATGCTTGCAGCTGCCACCACCTCCTGCGGCAGTGAATTCCATGTGTTGATCACTCTTTGGGTGAAGAAGTATTTCCTTTTATCTGTTCTAACCCAACTGCTCAGCGATTTCATGGAGTGCCCACGAGTTCTTGTATTGTGAGAAAGGGAGAAAAGTACTTCTTTCTCAACCTGCTCAATCCCATTGATAATCTTATAAACCTCGATCATGTCACCCCTCAGCCGTCGTTTCTCCAAGCTAAAGAGCCCCAAGCATTTTAACCTTTCTTCATAGGGAAGGCGTTCACTGAACAACACAAGATAACCTTAGTGTAATAACCCTTTTTGGATAACTAAGTTCGCTGGGATACGTTTTATTAGTTTCACTCTTTTTTTGAGGAGATGTGACTAAGAGAAACTCACCAGAATGAGCCTCAGCTAGGGACAGGTGAGCCCCCCTCCCAGCTGACCTTTTCATGCCGGCTTGGACCACTTGAACTTTGGAGTATAAATGGTGGAAGAGTTCATTCGATCTGATGTGGAATCCTAGCATAGTGGTGCACCTGATGAATTCCTAGGAAGATCTTGATAATTCCCAGGGTCCCCTTCCCCAGTTTCCTCTCTCCTCTCTGGCTCTGGTACAGGAGGGAAGAATCCAGCAGTTGGGATGCTCCTCATAGTTCAGACATGGGCTTTTGAAGCTCATCCTAGGCTTCACAGGGATAGGAACTTTAAGAACGTAAGGACATGAGAGAAGCCAATGTTGGATCAGGCCAATGGCCCATCCAGTCCAACACTCTGTCACACAGTGGCCAAAAATACTGGGTGCCACCAGTCAGCATCTTTCTTTGCAGTTGGTTTGGCCGAATGGTGATTTCTCCATCTTACAGACCCATACTATGTAACAAACCAGCTGTGTAACCTTGACTTTTGTTGTTCTTATTTTACTTTTGTTCTTATTTTACAGAAACCCACAAGTGCTCTCTTCCTGGCAGAAAATGGTGTATCACAGCTTTGACGCCCCTGTTTGGCGCCCCTGTGTGCCCGGCGCCCTAGGCGAGTGCCTAGCTCGCCTAGTGGGCGAGCCGGCCCTGCTCCTAGGGGGAGTGACACGGGCCCCTTATGGCTGCCATTGACTGAGTTTCTCTGATGTCACAGAATGGGTGGTCTTGGGCATGGCAGCTGGCTACTAGGGAGGACTCGGTAGAGCTTGAAAACGGGAGAATCACAGGCAGCGGTTGTTCAGCTATTTACGTATTGCCTATACATCTTTCAAAACCTGTGCATCGTTGGTGCAAATCTCTTAAGTCATTTTGAATCCTTTTGGAGGAGAGCCATAGATGCTTTGTGATATACTGGGATACTTCGGTATTCCAGCAGCCAGAGCTAGAAAGGTGATTTGTGGTACCCTTAACACATCACTGCTCTATTACCCTTCACACATCACTGCAAAAAAAGAAACCTTTGTAGATGGCAGAAAGAAACTGGGTGCCCAACGGTTGCTCTGGTACCCGGCATGACATTTTATGGCCTGTGGCCTGACAAAATGACATTTATGTCAGATCCAGACCAGTTCGATGCCTCTGAGTTAGGGGGCCAGGCTGGGACTGGGGAGACCTGGGTTCAAATCCCCATTCTGCCATGAAATAAAGTGTCTCTCTGCCTAACTTGGGGTTGCCAGCTCCGGGTTAGGAAATACCTGGACATTTTATGGTGGAACCGGAGGAGAGTGGTGTTTGAAGAAGGGAGGGCCTTGAATGAAGTCTTGTGCAGTAGAATCCACCTTCCAAAGTGGCCTGGAGATCACTTGTAATAGTGGGAGGTCTCCAGCTGTCACCTGGAGACTGGCGACCCTAGCCTAACCTACCTCACAGGATTGTTGTGATGATACAAGGGAGACACATGTAGACATGTTGTCCAGAAGAAGGGAGGGATGACAATAGAGGATAAACAATTGCTTAGATGGATGGTAGGGGTGCGGAGGGGCCACGGTGGCTCAGAGGTTAAGATGCTGAGCTGCAGACCGGAAGGTCTGTAGTTTGGCGTTTCGAGACCCAAGTGCCACGTGATGGGGTAAGCTCCCATCTCTGGCCCCAGCTCCTGCCAACCTAGCAGTTCAAAAGCAGGAAACTGCAAGTAGATAAATAGGTACCACTTTGGTGGGAAGGTAACAGTGTTCCATGCACCTTGGTGTGTAGTCATGCCAGCCACACGACCACAGAAGCGTCTTCGGACAGTGCTGGCTCTTCAGCTTGGAAACGGAGATGAGCTCTACCCCCTAGAGTCGGATTCGACTTGCTTCGAACAAGGGAAACCTTTACCTTCTATAGGGTTGTGGAATCATTATACATGTTAGGCCGAATCGGGATCACTATGGAGATGTTGTTTCTAGGATCCCCCTTGTGCCAGAAAGTAAAATGCACCCAGGCCCTTAACTGCAAATAGATGCTAATGCCTCTCAACAATTTAGGCTTAGGTTTAATTTCCCAAATGATATAGGAGGCTGGAACCACGGAACATTTCTGTCTCGATGGCCTCTCATTTGAGAGACCTTTCTGGAAGGGAGGGGGAGATATTACCACATGAAAAAAATGTTGCAAAAATAAAGTCCGCGCCTTTGAAAGATGCCAGCTGCTCGGCATTCTGCTTCTATCTTGAGCCCTTTTATGGTTCTGCTGACGGAGAAGCAATTTGGGGCACTGCCTTGCAGTTCAGTAGCTTTTTAAATAAACCTTTCCCTGTCCCTCCCTGGTGCCTTTGCTGAAAATGTGCAGCAAGCTGCCAGTCACCGGAGTCTGTGGAAGACATTCTCCTTTCTTAAGCTGCGTTGAAGAAAAGGAGGGGAGGGGGAGAAAATATCCCAAACACAGTTTGTTGCTTGAGTAGGGTTGCCAGCCTCCAGGTAGGGCCTGGGGATCTCCTGCTTTTATAACTGATCTCCAGCTGACAGAGATCAGCTCCTATGGAGAAAATGGCTGGTTTGGAGGGCGGACTCTGTGGCATTGCGCCATGCTGAGGCCCCTCCCCTCGCCTCCTCGAGCCCTGCCCTCTCCTGGATCCACCCCCCAAAGTCTCCAGATATTTTCCAACCCAGACCTGGCAACCTTATGCTTGAGTGGAATGTCTTTTTCTGTATAACAGCATTAAAAACCCTTGACTGCGTCAGGATTCCATCTTAGGCATAAACAAAATGAATTCATGAATACACATGAAACTGCCTTATCTTGAATCAGACTGTCAGTCCATCAAGGATTGTATTGTCAGCTCAGACTGGCAGCCCCTCTCCAGGGTCTCAGGGAGAGGTCTTTCACATCAGCTACTGCCTGGTCCTTTTTAACTGGAGATGCCGGGGATTGAACCGGGGACCTTCTGCATGTTAGGCAGAGGCTCTTCCACTGAGCCAGAGTCTCAGGTCAAGGTCTTTCCCATCACCTAGTGCCTGGTCCTTTTTAACTGGAGATGCCGGGGATTGAACCGGGGACCTTCTGCATGTTAGGCAGAGGCTCTTCCACTGAGCCAGAGTCTCAGGTCAAGGTCTTTCCCATCACCTAGTGCCTGGACCTTTTTAAATGGAGATGCCGGGGATTGAACCTGGGATCTTCTGCATGTCAAGCAGAGGCTCTTCCACTGAGCCAGGGTCTCAGGTGAAGGTCTTTCCCATCAGCTACTGCCTGGTCCTTTTTCACTGGAGATGCCAGGGATTGAACCTGGGACCTTCTGCATGCCAAGCAGAGGCTCTTCCACTGAGCCAGGGTCTCAGGTGAAGGTCTTTCCCATCATCTACTGCCTGGTCCTTTTTAACTGTAGATGCCGGGGATTGAACCTGGGACCCTTCTGCACGCCAAGCAGAGGCCCCTCTTCTGAGCCACAGCCCATTCCCTAGAAATCCAGAAATAGATGCTTTAGAATAGCAGGAAAGCTTGACTGTATTAGATCATGGCAATTTATAGACCAGGACTTGGATCCAGTGGCTCCCATTCCCATTCCCTAAGCAGGAAAGCTTTCTCTGGCAGAGGAAGACCCTTTGGGTAGTATAAGGGAGTCACTGGAATCAGCTCAGTTTATACCTATTGGGATCAAGCAGGGACCATGGCTCAGTGTTTGAGCATCCACTTGGCATGCAGAAGGTCCCAGGTTCGGTCCCTGACATCTCCGGTTAAAAGGATCAGGTAGCAAGTGATGTGAAAGACGGTTGCCTGAGACCTTGGAGAGCCACTGCCAATCTGAGTAGACAGTACTGAGCTCTCTCAGCCCCACCTACCTCACAGGGTGTCTGTTGTGGGGAGGGGAAGGGAAAAGGAGATTGTAAGCTGCTCTGAGACTCCTCCGGGTAATGAAGGGTGGGATATAAAAGCTGCTGCTGCTGCTCTTCTCCTTCTCCTCCTCCTCCTCCTCCTCCTCCTCCTCCTCCTCCTCCTCCTCCTCCTCCTCCTCCTCCTCCTCCTCCTCCTCTTCTTCTTCTTCTTCTTCTTCTTCTTCTTCTTCTTCTTCTTCTTCTTCTTCTTCTTCTTCTTCTTCTTCTTCTTCTTCTTCTTCTTCTTCTTCTTCTTCTTCTTCTTCTTGCTATGGTTCAGTGTTACAGCATCTGCTCGGCATGCCGAAGGTCCCAGGTTCAAACCGTGCATTGCCGGCTGAAAGGATCAGGAAGTAGATGATGTGAAAGACCTCTACCTGAGACCTTGGAGAGTTGCTGCCTGTCCAGCGTTCCCTCCAAACTGAGTTAGTGTGAGCTAGTTCACAGTTTTATAGCCTTTCGCTCACGCATTCCTGTCTTCACTCAGGAAGCATGGCCCCAGAGCAAACTGATTTATGCAGTAGCCAAATTGCTGCCTCATAACTTTAATGCCAGGAGGTCACCAAGTAGATTTTTTTTTTTTTTTGCTTACAAGACTCCACAGCCTAGAGGGAGCATTTTGTCTGAGTAAACAGGACTGACCTAGGCAGTGTTCATGTGTTCATGTGATGGAACAACTGTCTGGTTCGGTAGAAGGCGGCTTCATCTGTCTGTGTTTTTACAATAGCTTTTAGTAAGAAGGGAGTTGGTTAAGATGTTCAAAAAAAAGCTGGTAGTTTACTCACTGCTTAGAAATGGAAGCCATTATTGATTAAGGGGAGGGGGACAGAGCTTAGTTGCTGCAATGTTTACTTTTCATAGAATCATCGAATGTTAGAGTTGGAAGGGACCTTGCGGGTCATCTAGTCCAACCCCCTGCACTCTGCGGGAGCGTAGTCGAAAGATAGCCCTGCATCCCTACATCCCTACAACATACCCGAAAGATGGTCATCCAGTCTCCACTCGAAAACGTCTTTTTTCACACAAAGGTCCCAGGTTTGATCCCCAGTGTTTCCAGTGAAGCGAACTTGGGTAGCAGGAATGACCAATCAGACCTACCGCCAGTCATAGATGATACATAGACGATGTTGGGTTAGATGGTCCAGTGGTCTACCTTGGTTTAAGGCAGTTCCATACCATTCCTGATTTTAGGACTCTACTTTTTTCGCTGTCAAGTCACAGCCGATTTATGGTAACCCCTTGTAGGGTTCTCAAGGCAAGAGGCATCCAGAGGTGGTTTATCATTGCCCGCCTTTGCATAGTGACCCTTGGCTCCCCTGGTGGTCTCCCATCCAAGTACTAACTGGGGCCAACACGGCTTAGCTTGCGAGATCGGATGAGATCAGGCTGGCCTGGGCTACTGCTAGGGTTGCCAGGTGTTTCCCTTGTGCCGGCAGGGGGATTTGGGGAGTATTCTGGGGGTGGGCGGGCGGGGACACTGGGGATGTGATGATGTCACGTCTGAAGTGACATCATCACGTCGGTGGCGTTGGGGTGACACTCTACTTTTGGGGCAAAACTCCGTGGTAAAAATGGCTACAAACCATAGAGTTTTGCCCAAAAAGTAGAGTGTCGCTCCTGATGTCGGTGACACGATGACATCACTTCTGGAAGTGACACCATTGTGTCACCACTGTCATGCTGGGATGTCTGTTTGGGGGGTGGGGTTTCCTCCACCAGCCGGCTGGCTGGTGGGGGGCAGGAGCCCACAAAAGCAGGGGGTGTCCCCCCCCGGGGTCAGGCAGGCCTAGCTACTGCCCTTCATATAAGCCTTATCACCTTGGGTTCTTTTGGAGACCTTATGAGTTTTCTCTCTCTCTCTGCGTATGTGTCTAAAAGGAGGTTCACATCCTTTTGGTAACTCCCGGCACGTGCTTCTGCCTACGGCACGTCCAATTGTCTTGTCTACTTTCTCTTTTGCCCAAGGGCCACCTCCTCTTGATTTCATGCCCGTGCGGTACTTGCTGTCGATCTCATGCATTTGATAATTTTGACTGACTGCCCACCAGAACTAACCGGAGGGCTGGTTCACATATTACTGCCGCCACATGGAGGCCTCTTCACATTGCTTCGGATTGTGGCAGCTGCTAAGCCATTTGTCTGTACTCGGAATGGTTTTTCTCCAGCCCGGCTAGAATCTTGCTTTCGGGTTGCAAGGACTTGCTGTGGGGAGAGTCGGCCCCAGTATGCTGGATGCACGCAGATGGCTTTGTAGCACGTGACGTCAGCTCTCCTGAAGAAGGATTTAAAAAGAGCATTGCAACGGGCAAGCCCAAATGTGAAACCGGCCTGGAGACGAGCGTTGCCAACCTCCAGGTGGGGTCTGGAGAGCTCCTGGAATTACACCTGATCTCCAGTCGATAGAGATCGGTTCCCCTAGAGAAAATGGCTGCTTTGGAAGGCGGGGTCTATGACATTATACTCTGCTGAGGTCTTTCCTCAGGCTTCGCCTTGAGACCTCCAGGAATCTCTGAACCAGGAGCAGTGTTCCCTCTAAACTGAGTTAGTGTGAGCTAGCACACAGTTTTTTAGCCTCCGGCTCAAACATTTTTGTCTTCGTTCAGGAAGGATGGCTCCAGAGCAAACTAATTTATGCTCACTTGCTTACAACTTTAATGCCAGTAGCTCACAAAGTAGGATTTTTGCTCACAGGACTCCATAGCTTAGAGGAAGCGTTGACCAGGCGTTGTCAACCCTACTGAAGGCAGGTGAGAGGAGTCTTGGAATTGAGGGCTGCTGGGAAATAATGTTAATAAATAAATGAATAGATCTTCCTTGGTTAGGAATACTCTGAGACCATTCTGATTAGAGGCAGAGGGATAAAGTGTCCCCCTCTCTTGTATCTGGGAGACGCCTGACTGATTCCAAACTACTTGACTCAGTGTTTTCCTTTGGAGAAGGCAACGAAACCTTGTAAAGATGGTTGTGGAATTGAGAGATAGGACTTTGTCCCTGACCTGGATAGCCCAGGCAAGCCCAATCTCATCAGATCTCGGAAGCTAAGCAGGGTCGACTCTGGCAAGGACTTGGATGGGAAACCTCCTTGGAATACCAGCAGTCGGGAGGCGGGGGCAGGCTTTATTCGGCCACCTCTCTGAATATCCTCCAGGCCCCCAGTAGGGGTCGGTCACCAGAGGTTGCCATGACATCCAGGTGCACGCACAGACACACACATGCGCATACATACACGAAAACTACCCCAAAATACCAAAAATAGAGAGAATTCGGGTAATAAAGGAACACATGAAGCTGCCTGAACTAGGTCAGACGGTCGACTCTCACAGTCGGGACCGTTTCTCATAGCAGCTCCCGAAACCCAGTTTCATCCAATCTCATCAGAGCCTGAGAGATGAGCAGGGCTGATACTTGGTTGGGAGACCACCAAGGAAGACTAGAGCTGCAGTGCCGAGGAAGGCAGGGGCAAGCCAGCTCTGCCTGTCTCTTGCCTTGAAAACCCCATGAGATGGAAACATGAGATGGATGTGACTCGATGGCACTTTTTACCTCACTGTCTCCTCTGACTTCCGTCTGTGGTTCTCCAGACTTTTGTAACTTTTGTGATTCATAGCTGATTTTTTTTTTTTTTGGTCTCTGTCAATGTGCTTTTGGCAGGGTAGTGTTTTTCTCCAGATTTATCTTTTGGAGCAGCAGAGGCATAAGCCAGATATTGTTTTTATGTCCTGGAATTGTAAGGGATCCTATTCATCTTGGGCCGCGATCACACGCACTAAGCAATCCGCTTTCAATCGACTTTCAGTGCACCTTCGAACTGGATTTTGCCAGCTCGCACAGTAAAGTCCAGTTGGAAAGTGCATTGAAAGTAGATTGAAAGTGGGTTATTTAGGGTGTGTGATCACAGCCTTAAGGTTTCCTACGCCTTTGGCCTTTGGAATCCACTTCGAGTCCTGCGTTGCAAAGGAGAAAAGCAGCATATAAATGTGCTAAATAAATAATAATCAATATTAACCGGCATAAGAGCTTGAGATTTTCAGTGGGAATGATACCAAGGTCCTTTCTGCATTTGCCTGCCACTCTGGATT
Source organism: Gekko gecko (assembly GCA_029375565.1). Taxonomy (NCBI): domain Eukaryota; kingdom Metazoa; phylum Chordata; class Lepidosauria; order Squamata; family Gekkonidae; genus Gekko; species Gekko gecko. The sequence goes on from JAPDNY010000014.1 coordinate 11,899,589, forward strand.
TTCTCAGTGTTTGAGTTGAGGCAATTTAAGTCCACCGAAAAACAGCATCCAAATAACCCCGGGGCAACAGCAGGCTGAAACCGGGCTGACCACTGAAGGGAGGTGATGTAATGCAGATCGGAGGAAAAAACCTGGAATAAAAAGGTTGGACTTGATTTGATTTTCGTGCCGAATGGGGGGAAAGAACCTGGATTTAAAAGATGGTTGAATTTGATTTTAGTGCAGAATTGCTTGGAGGACACTGGGGTTGAACATGGATTAAAAAGAGAGTGCAGAAAAGGCCACAGTAAAATCCAGTTGGAAAGTGCATTGAAAGTGGATTCTTTAGTGTGCGTGATCGCAGCCTTAGATCCCCCACGCCTTTGACCTTTGTAAGCCACTTTTGAGTCCTGTGTTGCAAAAGAGAAAAGCAGCATATAAATCTGCTAAACTGATAATAATCAATATTAATCAGCGCAAGAGCTTGGGATTTTCAGTGCGAATGACACCCAAGTATCCTTATCCGAGGCAAGAAGAATGTGAGACTTGATGAATGCGGCCTTGGTGTGTGCGTCTTGTTTTGGGCTTCCCAATTGTCAGGCTTCTGTATAAAAACACACACACTACGGTGAAACGGAACAGGGCAGTGGGATGCCAAGACCAGCAACTGGCTCGCTTTCAGCAAGCCTTGCGCTGCATAATAGTGCGGGGCTAATTAAATTGTGCTGTGTACAATGTTTTCTTCCACCCCCCCTCCTCCCCTTGATCGAGTTAAGCGACTTCTTTCGTATTGAATAAACGCACAGAGAAGCTGTTTTTAAGAAAGCAATTAATGTGGCAGAAACCGATACGTCCTGCTGCTCGAAAATGATTTCCCTGCAGTTTTCTTTAAGGGGCGAAAAAAAAAAAGTCAACAGAGAAATAATAATAAAAAAAGAGGTTTAACAACTGAACGTGGCATTGCGTTGGGAGTCATCTGGTTCTTTTCCTTAAAATTAACCAAGAGCCCATTCCCTTCCCACCTCCACGCTGTAGGATGTCCCTTTGGTTAAAAGGTCAGTCTTTTGTCTGGTGACCCCTGTTGGAAGCCTGCCTTCACTTTGCACCATGGGGGGGCACTGTGGGACCCCTGTGGGCCCACATGATGTGGTAGTGCTACTCAGGAGCGTCTTGGGCGTGCCGGACTTCTCCTCTGCCCTGACATTTTATCATGTCTGCAGCCCATAATAAGTGGCCGAGTCCCAAGCCTTACTTCCGTCTTTCATACTGCAGTTACTCAAGAGAGCCAGTTTGGTGTAGTGGTTAAGAGCACGGACTCTCATCTGGGAGAACGGGGTTTGATTCCCCACTCCTCCACATGCAGCTGCTGGTGTGACCTTGGGTCAGTTACAAATTCTTTCAGAGCTGTTCTCTCAAGGGCAGTTCTGGAAAGAGCTCTCTCAGCCCTACCTACCTCACAGGGTATCTGTTGTGGGGAGGAGAAGGGAAAGGAGTTTGCAAGCCACTCTGAGACTCTGAGTGAAGGGCGGGGTATAAATCCAGTCTCCTCCTCCTCCACATTCAGCTGCTGGTGTGTCCTTGGGTCAGTCACAAGTTCTCTTAGAGCTGTTCTCTCACGAGCAGTTCTCGAAAGAGCTCTCTCAGTCCCACCTACCTCACAGGGTGTCTGTTGTAGGGAGGGAAAGGAGATTGTAAGTCACTCTGAGACTTGATTGAAGGGCGGGGTATAAATCCAATCTCCTCCTCCTCAGCACTGAAGCATTGACATTAAGGTGGGGGGCATGTGGGGTTGCTGCTGCTGATGCCCCTTCCAGGAAAACCCAGAAGTGACATCATTCCTCGCTTGGAATTACCGGAAATGCTGATATTAGATGCTAAACACCTAGAGCTCATTACCAAGCAGCTGATGTCGGAGTGGCAAACAGAAGGACACCTAGCTTCTTTGGATACCTTTTGAAGCATTCGATTTAATGGTTTAATCGCTGCCAGCGTTTTGTATTTGTAGTGTAAGTTATATTTGTATTTATATTTTATATTTTGTAATGCATTGTTTAATTGTTGGGGATTTAACTATGTTATTTATTGTATTTTTATGTCAACTGGAAGCCGCCCTGAGCCTGCATTGTGGGGAGGGCGGGGTATAAGCGCGATAATAAATAAATAAATAAACCTCTCCTGTCTACCTAGAGAGAGACCATTCCCTTACTTTTTTTGGGGGAGAATCCTTTCTTGGCCTGTCAATGTGGTGTAGTGGTTAGGTTGTTGGGCTTGGCCCTGTGGGTCCTGAGTTCAAGTTCTCAGTGTCGTGAAACTTACTGAGTAACCTCAGGCTAGTCACACTCTCTAAGCCCAACCTACCTCACAGGGATGCTGTATCGATCTCCTTGGAAGAATGTCAGGATAAAAATGCACGATAGCCTGAGAAGAACAGATCAGTCGGTCAACAGTACAGCAGTGACGGTTAGCCATCAGAGATAGATCAAGATGGGTCGCTGTGTGAGTCTGTCTGCAGCAGTTAAAAAAGAGCCGGAGTCCAGCAGCACCTTAAAGACTAACGGAATTTGTGGCAGGGGAGGATACTGAAGATATCTGAAGAAGTGAGCGCTGACTCACGAAAGCTCCTGCCCTGCCACAAATTTCGTTAGTCTTTTAAGGTGCTCCTGGATTCTGGCTCTTTTCTACAGTTATTCACCCATCTTTCTTTTTGCTGCACGGGCTGTTAGGAGGAGGATTCATTTTTATTAGCTCAAATGTCGTCGGCTGTCGCAGAAGATCTCGCCTATCGGTGAACTTATTTCGGTTACGCTTGTACTGTTGGCGGTCTGTTATTTGCTGTTTGTTATCTTGTGATGTTGAGGCCTGTGGCTTACCCAGTTCATTCATTCGTTCGTTCGTTCGTTCGTTCGTTCGTTCATTCATTCATTCTCATTCATTCATTCAGTATGGCAGTTGCAAGCAAGGGTTGCCTATTTGCATACATGAATTGGGCTAGAGGTTGAGACAAATATTTCTTGGGGCACAGGAATCATAGGATCATTGAATGTTAGAGTTGGAAGGGACCTTGCAGGTCATCTAGTCCAACCCCCTGCACTCTGCAGGAGCATAGTTGAAAGATAGCTCAACAGACCTACAACATACCCAAAAGATGGTCGTCCAGCCTCCGCTTGAAAATGTCCAGCAAAGGAGCATCCACCACCTCCAGAGGCAGACTGTTCAACCACTCCAGAGGCAGACTGCTCAACCACTCTGACAGTTAGGAACTTTCTCCTGATATCTAGCTGGTAATGACTCCCTCGTAATTTCCACCCATTAGATCTAGTCTTGCAATCCGGAGCGAGAGAGAATAGATCTGCTCCATCTTTTACATGACAGCCCTTCAAATAATTGAAGACTGCAATCATGTCCCCTCTAAGCCTTCTCTTTCCCAGGCTAAACATACCCAACTCTTTCAGCTTTTCCTCATAAGACTTGGATCCAAACCCTCTCACCATCCTGGTTGCCCTCTTCTGGACACGCTCCAGCTTGTCAACGTCCTTCCTAAAGTGTGGTGCCCCAAACTCCTCCAGGTGAGGCCTGACCATAGCAGAATATGGAATCAAGCATGCATTTTGTTATCTTTTCAACAACTGTGGTAAACGTATTGATTTTGTTTATTTAAAACCTTTATATGCCGCTTTTCCACCTGGTCAGGGTCCACAAGGCAGTGGACATCAACACTGCTGAAACATCTGAGCATTTAAAAATAGCTGAATTTACAAAGTGATTCAATTAAAAACATGTAAACAGACAACACTGGCAGGAGGGCCAATCACCATTATTGGGGGTCTGCCAGACCAAATGAAAAAGTCTTCATCTGCATGTGAAAGACATTGATGCATGGAGGCGATTGAAACTCCTGGGGAAGGCGTTGCAAAGTTTTGATGCTCTGATCGAGAAGGCCCTTTCTTAGGGCTGCCAGGTCCCCCGGGGGTGGGGCGGGGGTTTGCCCACTCTAGAGGACCCCAACCCACCAGCCCAGATCTGGCTGCCAGGGGAAACCCTGTTCCCAAAGTGCCAGAATCAGACTGACATGCCCGGCACGATGACATCACCCAGAGGTGACGTCATTGCTCCGGGCATGTTTATTTATTTATTTTATTAGATTTATACCTCACCCTCCCTACCAAGGCAGGCTCAGGGCGGCTTACATAAATGCATAAAAGTACAATTAAAATCCATCATAAAATCCCTCATACCAAAACCAGGTCGGTTATCCTAAAATCAGGGGATGCTCTAGCATTTGGCATTAAAAACTCTGTGGTACCATAGAGTTTTAAAGCTGAACATTAGAGCATCCTTCGACGGCATGTGCGATGATGTCACTTCCAGGTGACATCATCGGGGCATGCTCATGCTAAGCATGCGCACAAAGCTCTCAGACACGGAGCTTCCAACCCCCGCTGGATGCCAGGTAGGGACCTGGCAACCCTACCTTTTCTCGGGTCGCCATCCGTCTAGCCTCAGATGGTGGGAGCAACTGAAGCAGGGCCTCTGAAGATGACCAGAGTGAACAGTTAGGTTCATAAGGGAAGAGGCAGTCCCCAAGGCATATTCGTCCCAGGCTGTGCGGGGCTTTAAATGACCCCTCTCATATTTTAAATATGATTCTAAAGATTGCAGCAACTGTCTTTGGGTGTGTTCATTTCCACAGCCAGCTCCATCATACATTTTCCTATACAAGGGAAGACCTGAAGGTGAGGGGCTGTGGATCAGTGGTAGAGCATCTGCTTGGCATGCAGAAGGTCCCCGGTTCAATCCTTGCTATCTCCAGTTAAAAGATCTGGCAGGAGGTGATGTGGAAGACCTCTGCCCGAGACCCTGGAGAGCCGTTGCCAGTCTGAGTAGACAAGACCAACTTTGACGAACCAGTGTTCTGATTCAGTATAAGGCAGCTTGAAGTGTGTTCATGAGCAATGCCTAACCTGAGGGAGGAAGATATTAATTTGATTCGTGCCTCACATTCCAGCGTGCAGAATCTTCCAAGGCGGTTTACAGTCCGGGACAAAACAATTTATATCGCAATTCAGGTTTAAAACGTTTCGGTGCAATAATCAACAAGAGGAGTCGTAGAACAACGTTTTGAGTCCAGCGGCACCTTTAAGACCGACAAAGTTGAGCTCCGGCCGGGTCTAAGCTTCCGTGGGCATGCTGCAGACCGACCCAGCTACCCCCTGAAACAGGTTTTGCTATGGCTCAGCGGCTGAACATAAACTTTGCATGCAGATCTGTGGAGTGGCGCTTGGCAACCTTAGTTAAAGGATGTCAGGCAGCAGATGTTGGGAAAGGTTGTGTTTTTTTTTTAGTTTCTGAAACCCCGGGGAGCTGCCACCACTCATAACCAGACAATAGCGAGCTGTTTAGACCAACAATGTGTCATCATATGAAGAGTATGTGGAGAATGGACTGGGTGGTCCACCGGTAAAGCACACACTTTGACATTTGAAAGCTGCTGGGGTCCAGATTCAGTTCCTGGCATCTCCAGATAAATAGGACTGTTTCTACCAGAGGCTGGCTGAGCTCGGAGCTCTAGAATAATAGCCCACCAGGACTCTGGAGGTGGCCAATGAGGGATGAATGGTTCTGACAACAGCCTATCATTGGTAGTTGTTTGGGGAAGTGGGGGAAGTTGCATGCTAGTTGACCTGGCTTTTTGTTTTTCGTTCTTGCTGAATCACTAATAAAGGAGAGCTGATCACTAAGCTTGGGGCCGGACCATCCATGGAACCCAGGGTTTAACACAGCCTCAGGTAGCAGTATGGGGAAAGACCTTTACCCGTGGCCCCGGAGAGCAGTCATAACAGACATAGAACTAGATGGACCAACAATGGAACGTAAGGCAGCTTTTTGCACGAGAGAAATTGTGCTGGTTTGGGGACTAAATATAAACACTTTTCGACTCTTCCCTCTTTCTTGCTGTGTGTATTTATCTGTGTTTCTATCATCTATCCATACACACAATAAGGCACTTTGACGCATACTAAATAACTCAATCCACTTTCAATGCACTTTTGCAAGTGGGTTTTACTGTGTGAAATGGCAAAGTCCACTTGCAAGCGGTCGCCGAAGTGGGTTGGAACTGCATTATTTAGCCTGTGTGAAAGTGCACATATACATACTTACACACACAAACACATACACAGGCTTTTTGTCCATCATGTCTCTCCTATGCTACAGTTAAAACAAAATATACACTATATATATATATATATTTAAAAATAGCTGCTTTGCAGACTTTTGATGCTACTTCTTTTGAGAACAGCAAATATTTAATGACTGCTTTTTTAAAAAATGCTCTCTCTTACAGTCGTCATGTTGCTGAAATATGCCTTCCTTTGGAATGACTTTAGATCGTTTGCTTGCCGGATGAAGATAACCTGCAGGGTTCCATTTGCTAAATGGTTTTTTATTGGTATTTGTCTGGAGTGGTTTTCATAGCCAAGTGTTAATTTCAATAAGGCCTTAAGTAGTGGGACAATACGACAGTCTTTCTTGGTCTCCCCCGCCAAAAGCAATACCTGAAGACGGATTGCGGCTGTATAACATGACTAAGATCTTAGTAGCATAGCTGCAGTTGGTATTTTTTCCCTCTCATCAGGATCCTTTGTGTTTATAATTTCTTATTGCAATCTAAGACTGACTTTTCTCTTTCCCTCCCTTTTCTGCATTATTGCCTGTAATTAGAAGCTGTATATATTCTGGCAGCTAGAACCTCAAATCACTTCTTCTGGCAAATCCCATGTTCTTTTTAAGCGGGACAGTATTAGCAGAACGCTTCAGGCCTAAGCTGTGAATCTTGAAAAACAGCTGCAGAGATAACCATTTAATAAATAGCAACTAGGGGGATAAGTTACAAGTATATCTACTTGTAAAAACATGAAAACTCTGAGGGACATTACAGAAATACAAAAGCCGCTGCTTAAAACAGCAAAAACGATTGGTGCTTTCCTTTCTCTGGTTTCTCAGCTGTTGTATGTAACAGGGCAAAATTACTTCTAATCAGTGTTCCCTCTAAGCTGAGTTAGCGTGAGCTAGCTCACAGTTTTTTAGCCTCCGGCTCACACAGTTTTGTCTTAGCTCCGGAAGGAGGACTCCAGGGCAAACTACTATATGCAGCGGCCAAATCACTCGCTCACAACTTTAATGCCAGCAGCTCACAAAGTAGAATTCTTGCTCACAAGACTCCAAGCTTAGAGGGAGCATTGCTTCTAATGTAGATGTATATGCTGAACTGCACAAAGAGGCCCAGTCTAGAACAGGGCCCCCCCTCCTCCAAGAAATCATCTTCTGGCAATTCAAATTCCTTAAAATTCTTAACACTTCCAGAAGGAATTTCTGGTGTTGCGGTGTCTATCTAGTGTTGCCAGGCTTCCAAGCTACGGGTATGGATTTACTGTAGAGTTTCCGGCAGTTCCTAGAGCTACCCATAGCCACTTCCAGGTTGTACCTGGAGGTGATGTCTGACATTACATGGCCCCTGTGTCCCTGACCCCACTCCACTGGTTGCCAGGTTTAGTCCGGCAGTCCTGTGTCTGTTGAGGGTTGCCAACAACCTGGAGTGGGGGGGGAATGTGTTCTGCCTCTTTAGTAGATAGGCTTGCCAACTTCCAGGTGGTGGCTGGAGATCTCCTGGAATTTCAACTGATCTCCGGGTGACAGAGATCCCCCGGAGAACATGGCTGTTTTGGAGGGTGGGCTCTACCTAAACCCCACCCTCCCCAGAATCCACCCCCCAAATCTCCAGGAATTTCCCAGCTCTGATCTGGCAACCCTAAAAGGCTTAATGGGATGCTGTTTATCAATTGATGCTATGAAAAGCTTTGCCCGCCTGTTTCTACATATTTAGCCTCTGTTAGAGAGACAGGAATCCCCCCCCAGGCTGTTGGCAACCCTCTGCTTGTAAGGTAGCCTTATTTATGCCAGTGCTTGAAAGCACTGGCAGAAGTAAAAGAGGAAGTCCCCGCCTTGAGAGGCTTGCAAGTTCAGTTTAAACTTTGGACAAGCAACAGAAGGTGTGACGGGGAGGTAATAATTATCATATGGCATTGTGTGTAGAGTAGCCGGGAGATCCCGAGATTGTCTGGCAGCCTGAAGTTCTAGCTCTTTTAGTGCTATGCACCACTAGGTGGCGAGCTAGACTTTTTTTTTTTTTTTTTAGGCAGGAGATGTTTCAGAGGTGCTTTACTGTTGGCTCCCTCTGCGTCGCGGCCCTGGTATTCCTTGGAGGTCACCCCTCCCCTCCAAGTACTACGCGCGACTAACCCTGCTTAGCTTCCAAGGTCTGGCGAGATTGGGCTAGCCTGGGCTATCCAGGTCAGGAGCAGTGTTCCCTCTAAGCTGAGTTAGTGTGAGCTAGCTCACAGTTTTTTAGCCTCCGGCTCACACATTTTTGCCTCAACTCAGGAAGGAGGGCTCCAGAGCAAACTAATTGATGCAGGAGCCAAATTGCTCACTCGCAACTTCAATGCCAGTAGTTCACCAAGTAGAATTTTTGCTCACAGGAATCCACAGCTTAGAGGGAGCATTGGTCAGGAGCTGTGAGCTGGTAACGAAGGATGGATAAGAGCAAATTTAGGGTTGCGTGTAGATTGGGTTCATTTCAGTTGGGGAGTTAGGGCTCAGCAGTCAAACTGAAATGCTGTCATGGAAAAAGGTCTGTTTTTGAGTGACTGCACCGTATCAGCATTCGGGGAGGTGGTTCCAAGCATAAGGACCAGTACAGAGCCAGGATGATGCAGTGGTTAGAATGTCAGGCTAGGATCTGGGAGGGCCGGGTTCGAATCCTCGCTCTGCCTTGGAAGCTCGCTGGGTGACCTTAGGCCACTCACACACTCGCAGCCTAAGCCGCCTCGCAGGGTTGTTGCATTGTTTAAAAAAAATGGAGGAGAGGAGAATTATGTAACCCACCTTGGGTCCCCATTGTTGGGGAAAGGTGGGATATACGTGAAGTAGGTAAATAAATACAGTAGCATTGGATTAGTTGTGGGGAAGAGTGGCGGTTGTATGTGGGTAGAAGTGGAAGCCCTCTGGCAAGAGTGGTATCCACTGCATGCAACATATCCATTGCATGGGGAAGATACTGGTTTAATCTGTGGCCCCTCTAGTCAAAGCATCTTGGGTATCGGGGAACGGCCTTTATCTGCCTGACCGGCTCAAGAGCAGAGTATTGAACTAGAAGGACCAGTGGTCTGACTCTGTGCATATGAGGGTGAGCATAAGAGTAGGGCTGCTGACAGAGGGGGACTGAGGGGACAAAATCTGGGAGCCCAAGTCAGCTGGAGGCCCCTTGAAACCAGCCTCATGCTGCATCCAGCCAAATGCCTTTCCATTTTTTATGCATTTCTGGCTACAACCACTGGGGGCGCAGGGAAGTCTGAGCACAGTAGAAGGCACTCTGCTATCAGCTAGACTTCCCTTTCTCTGAGACTGAAGCAGACTCGCTTAACAGTTCATGCTAAACCCATCAACTAATCCAGCAGTGGAGCAACACCGACAACCCTGGCTGATGGCTGCTGCACTGTCGGCTTGCAGCCTGCTAACCAAGGTCATTTTCTATAACAGTCTAGTCTTTCTCTCTTTCTTTGCACCCAGCTCAGCCGGCTCTTGCAAAGCAGTAGTTAGGGCGCTGCAGCAAGGCAAAGCAACCTTTCCCTCTCTTTTCCTTAATTTCTCTCCCATAAATCTCAGAATGCTTCATGTTAGAACTGTAGGCAAGTGCGAACTTGGTGACTTCCCCACATTTTGAAACCAGTGCTGATTTGTCATTTTCTCGGAACAGCTGTACTTTAAGGATGCATAAGTGTTCTAGTTTCTCTTATCTCCAGAGGCCTATTTTGCACGATCCTCCCCCTTTTTGTTTTGCTGTCAAATCTCAACAGACTTATGGTGACCCTGTAGGATTTTCAAGGCAGGAGGAGTTCAGAGGCGGTTTGCCATTGCCTGCCTCTGGATAGCAGCCCTCAACTTTTCTGGTGGTCTCCCATCCAAGTTCTAACCATGGCCGGCCCTGCTTAGCTTCCAAGACAAGATTGGGCTAGCCTGGGATATTCAGGTCAAGGCACCTCCATACAGTTAAATCTGTGTGCAGGGAAATGAATATTGACTCAGATTTGTGAAATAACAATGACCACTGTTTGATTTTGATAGGCTAGGTACCCAGAACGTAGTTACTTTTGCAGACAAGTTTATTCTTTTGCTTCCGGTATGCTGCCCAATCCTAGCACTCAAGTTTAAAATGATGATGTGCTAGACTGCTATATTATATTCTAGGTGGGGCCTGACCCTGGAGACAGTTCAGAAACTTCAGTTGGTACAAGATGCAGCAGTAACAATATCAACTGGTGCTTACCACAATGCGCATGTGCCAGTGCGACTTCCTGTTTCATAAATCCTACAGAATATCACTAGCGCTGTGAGTGCCCTTCAGAATGGCTTCACCGTGATGACTGAGGTGCCTCAGTACTAAAAATGGGGTGATTCGCTGTTTGAATTGATCTTTGCTGACACTTGACTCGTGCCACCAGTTCGGTCCATTACTGCCTCTGTTGGTGAAATGTGGTTAAACGTGTGTCTCTGGGTGCTTGTTGACATATGATGAAGTTCAAAAGTAATATGAATTTCATCTACCCTTGACAGCCCTGACCTGTATAGCCCAGGCTAGCCTGATCCATCAGATCTTTGAGGCTAAGAAGGGTCAGGCTTGGCTAGTATTTGGAAAGGCGACCTCCAAGGAATACCAGGGCTGTGGGTGCAGAGGCAGTAAATGGCAGACCACCTCTGAAATGTCTCTTGCCTTAAAAACAAATCTAGCTCGCCACCTAGTGGTGCATAACACTAAAAGAGCTAGAACTTCTGGCTGCCTGACATTCTTAGGATCTCCTGGCTTTACTACACACAATGCAATATGGTTATTATTATTGTTGTCGTTGTTGTGATGATGATGTTGATGATGATGATTCCCCTAAAAATAGATTTTGGAGTGTCTTGTTGTTCGCACAGAGATGTCTGTATTATGTTGTTATGGAAAAGTGAGCGGCATTGATAAATGGTAATTAGCAGTTTGGGAGCCACTGTACGCAGGCATGAAATTTCACGGCACGGAGCTCTTGGGATTTTGTTTCCTTCCTTCCTTTATCACCTGCCTCTCTCTCTAGTAGCTACTAGACCCAAAGCAGCTTAACATCATTCTTCATCCTTCCATTTTATTCTCACACCAACCCTGTGAGGTCGGTTATGCTGTGAGTGTGTGAGATTGGCCCAAGGTCACCCAGCTTCCCTGGCAAAGTGGGGATTTGAACCTGGGTCTCCCAGATCCTAGTCTGACACTGCAGCCACTACTCCATGCTGGCTAGGGGAATCAGAGTCATACTGGCAGTGACCAATGGGATGTGAGCAGTTGTGGATTTCCTTAAAAGAGGCTTTTTGGCCCTGCTTCTGTAAGCACTCGGCAATGCTGCCGTAGGGGTGCCATCTTCCGGGTGGGGTCTGGAGTTCTTCCAGAATCACAACTGCCTGTTTTGGAGGGTTGACTCGGCATTGTACCCTCCTGTTGTCCCTCCCCTCCCTAATCCCCGCCCTCCCCAGGCTCCACCCCCAAAATCTCTAGGAAATTCCCGATGCAGAATTGGCCACCCAGCTGCATGTGGCAATTGCTTATGGTCAAGGTGTCCCTTCTGTAAAGGAAACTTGAACAGTCACAGCTTTGACAGTTTACCTCTTTTGGATCCAGAACAACAGATGGTTACTTTTTTTCATTTGACTCTGATTTCTGGCAATCTCCTTTCTATAGATGTTGGTATTGAAGGAGACTAGCCGAGAATAATAGCTTGGCCGCCCTGCTTATGGATGATATTTACACAACAAATATCTTGAGCTTGTTTGTGTAGTCATAGATAATTGCCACTCTATGGGTTTTCCTCTTCATTGTTCGGCAGTCTCCATGTGTCATTCTGAAACTCCGAAAGCTGCGCGACAGCATTTTCTAACTGCTGTGCCAACAGAAGACTCTGAATGGCATTCTAGTCGTTGAGTGCATTTTAATGCCTGACATGTTTTGGAGGCCTTGATGGACAAAGAGCAAGCTTGTACTGATTGCTACCCCAAAACAGCCCAGTTGGCATATATCGAGGTCCGTCTGCCCAGTGTCTCTGTCCCCCCCACCCTCAGAACATGGGCTGATGGACCCCGGAGGGCTTCTGTCAGTCCCGCAGTAGAACTGGCTGTCTTCTTCTTCTTCTTCTTCTTCTTCTTCTTCTTCTTCTTCTTCTTCTTCTTCTTCTTCTTCTTCTTCTTCTTCTTCTTCTTCTTCTTCTTCTTCTTCTTCTTCTTCTTCTTCTTCTTCTTCTTCTTCTTCTTCTTCTTCTTCTTCTTCTCCTCCTCCTCCTTCTCCTCCTCCTCCTCCTCCTCCTTCTCCTTCTCCTCCTCCTTCTCCGTCTCCGTCTCCTTCTCCGTCTCCGTCTCCTTCTCCTTCTTCTCCGTCTCCTTCTCCTTCTTCTCCGTCTCCTTCTCCTCCGTCTCCTCCTCCGTCTCCTCCTCCGTCTCCTCCTCCGTCTCCTCCTCCTCCTCCTCCTCCTCCTCCTTCTCCTTCTTCTTCTTCTTCTTCTTCTTCTTCTTCTTCTTCCTGGAGACGCAGCAGTGCAGCTCTGAGCAGATACTCCCACGATGCTGGACTGCTGCAGATGAGGTTATTCTGTTGTGCCGAAGCCACAATGGAGTGGCTCTTCCCATTTCCCCCATTTCCAGTTCTGCTGCTACTGCATCATTGTAGGTTTGAAACTTACAGATACACATCTGGACATTTTGATGTAATAATTCAGAGCAAGCGGTGTCAGTTATCAGACACTGTTAAATAAACAAAATCTTGCAAGAGTGCGAATGTTTTAAGCATGTTTTTATTTTAAGTAAAAAAAACCCTTTGTGTTTGTGTCCTTTATCAAGTTTATATCTCCGCTCCCTGGCGTTATATTTTATGACACGCCCGGCCCGGCCCAACAAGGTCTCACTTATGTCAGATCCGGCCCTCGTAACAAATGTGCTCGACACCTCTGACTTAGAACATGGCCGTCCTGCCTCTCTCTGTGTTCGAGCAGGCCTCTCAGAGGTTGAGCGAGGCCTGGGCCTCTTTCTGTTTTTGAGACTCCTGGGCTGCAGTCATGCATGCTAAATAATCCACTTTCAGTCCACTTTTAATGTACTTTCCAACTGGATTTTGCCAGTTCACACAGTAAAAATCCAGTCTGGAAGTGGATTGAAAGTGGATTATTTCGTGTGTGCGACCTTAGCCCTGGTTAGGGCTGCCAGCTTCCAGGTGGTTTAATAAATTATATAGATATGACATAGAGAGTACTCAGAACTCATTTTCCTATGACGCAATAAACAGACAGGTAGAAATCCACAGGTGAAGTTAATCACAGGCAGAAATTCACAGGTGGAGTTTTTCCAAAAACAATTTGTAATAATAAATCCAAAAAAGTCCTTGAACTGTAAGGATGTCGTGGTGTCTCTGCTAGCTGACGCGATGGACACCCCGGTTATAAATCTGTTTCAATAATTTTTTCCCCAAGGATCATGCTGGATTCAACATTTCAAAGGTACATGTAGGCATCCATAAAGTATATTCAGATACAGCCGTCCCCCGTGATTCCCAATGGAGAATCAGTCATTTCTTGGAACCTTCCTTCAAAATTCTGAAGCATTTCACCACTATGCCATTTTCATTAGAGGGAAATTGGGCCCTTTGGAAGGTGGACTGTATGACACTATATCCCACTAAACTACCTCCCCTCCCCTCCCCTCTCCACCCCAAACCCCACCCTCTCAGGTTCCACCCCCAGATATCCAGGTATTTTGGTATAGTGGTTGAGTGCGCGGACTCTAATCTGGGTGAACCGGGTTTGATTCCCCACTCCTCCACTTGCACCTGCTGGATGACCTTGGACAAGCCATAGTTCTGTCAGAGCTGTTCCTGAAAAAGAGCAGTTTCTGTCAGAGCTCTTTCAGCCCCACCTACCTCACAGGGTGTCTGTTGTGGGGAGGGGAAGGGAAAGGAGTTTGTAAGCCGCTCTGAGACTCTGAGGGAAGGGCGGGGTATATATTTTTTTAAAAAAATGAAGAAATGCCCAGTTGTATGATGAACATCTTCTTCCAATCCTGTCAGTGTCTTTCTGCGACTTCATTTATCACCCAATTTGTTAGGGTTGCCAACTCTGGGTTGGGAAATCCCTGGATATTTGGGGGTGGATCTTGGGGAGGGTTTGGCTTGTGGAGAGGAGGGACATAAATGGGTAGGACGCCATAGAGTCCTTCTCCCAAAGCAGCCGTTTTCTCCTGGGAAAGTGATCTCTGTCCTCCGGAGATGAGTCATAATTCTGGGGGATCTCTGGGCCCCACCTGGAGGTTGGCAGCCATGCCATTTGGAGGTAACGTCAAGTGTCTGCATTTGAGGCCCTGTGTTGTTGTGAGGCCTGTGCCAGACAGCCTTCCTGCCGCTGCCCCTCCCTTGATAGGCCCTGCGTTCGAGGTCCCTAACAGTTCTTTAAAGGATTCTCGGAAACCTGTTGAAAGGTTGGTCAGCCTCAGGCATGGCTGCCTTAAAGGCACAAGCTCATTAAACAGTCCCAGTTCCCCTTCTGCAAGAGTCCCAGTTCTCAGAGAGGGACAAAATTTACAGGCATGCAGGCAGTGTTTACCGCAGAGGTCTCCAACAAGGTGCCCGTTCATGCCGTGGCACCTGCTGACACCTTTCCTGGTTATCCACCAAGTGTTTTTAGAAAGTGGGTGTGGCCGAGGGGCTATTGCCCAGCAGGGCTTCTGATTGGCCACTGGAGACTGGATTGACAGGGCAGATTAGAATAACATCTCACACACTAAAGAACGCACTTTCAACCCACTTGCAATGCATGTTTGCAAATGGATTTTATTGTAGCTGATTCTGCATTGGCTTTTCTCTCCCTTGTTTTACAAAACCCACATTAGAACAGAAATCCCCCTCTGCTTACTCCCTTTGATTATCGGGATTTATGGTATCGTTCACATTCCATGGCACTTTCGAGTTCTTTGATCATTGGATTTGATTGTAACTCCTGCATAGATTTATGGCTGTTTTATGGCCATTCGGGGGTGACTCCGCAGTCGGTATAGCATTGCCCCAAGGCAGGGCTCTTTTTATAGCAGGAACTCCTTTGCATATTAGGTGACACGCCCCCAATGCAGCCAATCCTCCAAGAGCTTACAGTAGCCCCTGTAAGAAGAGCTCTGTAAGTTCTTGGAGGATTGGCTATATTAGGGGTGTGTCGCCTAACATGCAAAGGAGTTCCTGCTACAAAAAGAGCCCTGCCCCAAGGTATTTGGATGTGGTTTTGAGCTGCATTTTTTCTTCCCAGTTGAGAAAATGTGGAGCATATGCTCAATGCAGAATCGCCCTGTGTGAACTTGCAAAATCCCGTTGGAAAGTGCATCAAAAGTGGATCGAAAGTGGATTATGGAGTGTGTGTGACCGCAGACACTCTTCCGCTGCACCACGGCCCCTCTAGATATATTTTTACTGATTAGAAAGAGGGAAGGGACGTGACTGGCAGGTTGCTCCCTAATGCCTCCTCCTTGTCTGTGTTGTCATTAAGAATAAAGCAGAAAACGATTCGCCCACTGCAGGGACAGGCTGTTGCTCATTTTGCTAATCCAAATCAGTTTTTTCCCCCTTGGTTCATGATAGTGGTTTTAAATCCCTGCCTTCTGGAATCCCTGAATGCACGTCTGGTATGGAAACCCTATGTGTTGTACAAGATTGAGGAGTGTGTTCTGAGGACCGTGACCAGTTCGTAGCTTATTGGGCCTCTTCATTGCCCCTTGGGAATGGAAAGTGGTCCCTTAAAACCGACCCAGAGTCTCTTGTGGCTGTTGGTCACGAAGGAAGATCGGTAGTGGCGGTTAAGCAGTCTTTCAGGGACACAGTGGTGCTATTATTGAACCTGTTGAGGCTCTCCTGATTGGCTTCCAGGGAAATCAAGGGCTCCCTGGAATGTAATTGGAAAGCCACTGGCTTATTAAACAGGTGCTGACATAGAAGAAGAAGGAGAAGAAGAGATTGGATTTATACTCCGCCCTTTACTACCCAGAGGAGTCTCAGAGCGGCTTATAAACTCCTTTCCTTTCTCCTCCCCACAACAGACACCCTGTGAGGTAGGTGAGGCTGAGAGAGCTCTGACAGAAACTGCTCTTTTTCAAGAGCAGCTGTGCCAGAACTATGGCTCGCCCAAGGTCATCCAGCAGGTGCCAGTCGAGGGCTGGGGAATCCCAGATTAGAGTCCACGCACTTGACCACTGCACCAAACTGGTTGCAAGCCATTTAATAGTGTACCTCAGTGGTCCTGATCAGTGTTCCCTCTAAGCCGAGTTAGTGTGAGCTAGCTCACAGTTTTTTAGCCTCCGGCTGACACATTTTCGTCTCAGCTCAGGAAAGATGGCTCCGGAGCAAACTAATTGATGCAGCAGCCAAATCGCTCGCTCACGACTTTGATGCCAGTGGCTCACAAAGTAGAATTTTTGCTCACAAGACTCCACGGCTTAGAGGGAGCATTGGTCCTGATTATTATAGCCTCGTTCTTGGAAGACACTATAACCTAACAAGATTCGACATCTACCTCACTTAAGAACCCTGCTGGATCAGACCAATGGACCATCTCCTCTTGCCTCCTGTCTCCCAGGGAGACCAAACAAATGTCCTGGAAGGCCCACAGAGACTGAAGCTTCACCCACCGCTGCCCCAACTTAAGTGGTCTTTAGAGAGCCTCCAAGATGTAGTGGTTAGGATGTTCAGACAGCAGATGGGAGGTTCAGGTACGAATCCCCACTCTGTCATGGAGATTCGCCGGGTAATCCTGTACCAGTGACTCTCTGTTGGGTTTGTCAGTTCTGGGCTGGGAAATACCTGGAGATTTTGGGGGTTGGAGCTTGGGAAGAGTGGGATTTGGGGAGGGACCTCAGCAGGGTGTAATGTCATAGAGCCCACCCTCCAAAGCAGCTGTTTTCTCCGGGGGAACTGATCTTGGTCATCTGGAGAACAATTGTAATAGTGGGAGAGCTCCAGGCCCCACCTGTAGGTTGGCAACCCTACTGAGCCTACCCCACCTCACAGAGTGGTGGTTGTGAGGTTAAAATAGAGGGAGAACGATGTTGCAAGTTGCTCTGGGTCCCCACTGGGGGTAAAACTGGGGTATAAACGGTGTTTGTGACCTCAAGGTCACATTTAGCCATTGTGGCTTTTCCATTGATGGGCCATGGATTTGTTAGAGTCTACCTCCATTTTCCCCTGGATGGAAATGCCTTTGGGCTGAATGCCCTCTCCCCCATATGCTGCTCCTGGGGGATGGAGGACCCATGTTCATGCCTGACTGTGTTGTCCACGGATGGAAGGCAAATCCCAGGTGTAGAGCAAGAATGGAGAATTGGTGGAAACTACACCTCCCCTTCCACCGGTGGAAAGTTCTGTCTGGATCCAACTACCATGCGTGGTATAGTGTTTAAGGGGTCAAGAGTAGGATCTGGGAAACTTGGATTCGGATCCCCACTCTAACAGGAAGTCCCCTGTGTGACCTTGGGGCAATCACTCTCTTAACAGAATTTGTAGTAGTTTAAAATAGGGAAGGGCACACCATGTATGGTCCCCTGAGCTCCTAGGAAATGGGGAAGATAACGCACATTAAATGGGCCGTTCTCTTGTTGTCTTTACGTAGCACCATCAGTGTTCCTGGCACTTGAAAAGACTTAGGAGCCCGGTCCCATCTCTGTTCACTTAAGATGTTGGGTTGTCACCAAGGGCAGCATCTGTGTTCCATTCCAGCTTGGATAATTGCTCTGGACTAGGGAGAACCCAGTCTGTCTATAACAGCTCTGCCCTGAGACTTGCTGAACCAATCCTCATTGATAACACGCAGAGGAATACTGATAGCTATAGCATCACAGTGATAGGAGGCACAACATTATGGTATCAATAATGACTCTTGCAAAAGCTCCAAGTCAGCCTGAAAGAGGACATTTCACTGGTGTCACGTTTACTGCACAACTGCTTTCCAATGCACTGTAAATGTCTTTACCCAGAAGTAAGTCCCACTGAATTAAATGGGAGTTGCTTCCATAATAAATATACTTAAACTTGCAAGCTCATTTGTGTGGAAGATTTGGAGGTGTTTCTAGTGTTTGGTTTTTTTTTGTGTGGCTTATTGAAGGGAAGGTTGCCGTTTTGCTTTGGCTCATCTGGGTCATGCAACAGGCATGATTAGTTTAGCTTTCTTGTAGGCAGGGGTCTTTTTGGGGGGAGCGCACCGGAGCGAAGCTCCGGGAGCTCAGGAGCCAAGCCCCGCCCCCAGCCGGCGTCCCGGAGAGTCTTTCAGGCAGCCGAATGTCAATTTCAGCTCCATTGTATCCTATGGGCCATTGAAGTCAATGGTGAAAACATAGGGTATATTCTGGAAGCTGGAGGGGAGGGGTTTGAGGGAGTGGCTCCAAACTCACAGGATAGCTGATGGAGCCTCTCCCCAAGATACCCACCAAGTTTCAAGAACATTGGATCAGGGGTCCAATTCTATGGGCCCCCAAACAGGTTGCCCCTATTCCCTCCGTTGTTCTCTATGGTGGGAAAAAAGTACGTTTTTTTCCCACCATAGAGAACAATGGAGGGAATAGGGGCAACCTGTTTGGGGGCCCATGGAATTGGACCCCTGGTCCAATGTTCTTGAAACTTGGTGGGTACCTTGGGGAGAGGCTCCATCAGCTACCCTGTGAGTTTGGGGCCTCAAACCCCCTCCTCCAGCCCCCAGAATATACCCTATGTTTTCACCATTGACTTCAATGGCCCATAGGATATAATGAGGCCGAATTGCCACCAAATTTCTTTCATTCCCTCTTTTCCCTCTTTCCCTCCTTCTTCTCTTCTTTCTTTCTTTCTTTCTTTCTTTCTTTCTTTCTTTCTTTCTTTCTTTCTTGCTTGCTTGCTTGCTTGCTTGCTTGCTTGCTTGCTTGCTTGCTTGCTTTCTTTCTTTCTTTCTTTCTTTCTTTCTTTCTTTCTTTCTTTCTTTCTTTCTTTCTTTCTTTCTTTCTTTCTTTCTTTCTTTCTTTCTTTCTTTCTTTCTCACCTTCTTCTCTTCTCTCTTTTTCCTCCTTTCCCTGTTTCCCTCCCCTTTCCTTCTCTTTCTTTCCCTCTTTCCTCCTTCTGTGGCCCAACTCTCATGAGAAGGAGTTTAAACTTTAAACGCCTTCTCTCTTAGCTCCCCCACCCAGACCAGCTGGGGAAGGGAAGGGGAGGCTTTTGAAGATGCCTCCCCCACTTTTGCTTCCCCTTCTGACATAACTTCTGGTGATGTTAGGGGGCGTGGCATATGCTAATAGCCTAATAGCTCATTAGCATACCATATGCTAATGAGCTCCTGCAGCTGTTTTTCTACGAAAAGACCCCTGCTTGTAGGGATCGCTTTCTGGTTAGGTAGGTTTTAGTCAAAGACAGTGTCTGCTGTGTCTCTTTCCCAGGTTGGGCCTGAACGCTGGAAACTCTTGGTTGCTCTGTTCTTCTCGTGTAATTATTTCTGATACAACGATCGCAGTTGGAGAAGAAAATACTGCTTTGCATTGTAGGACCACTGGATTCCTCATGGCTGCCGTCAGTTGTTTCTAAATGGACACATGACATACAGACATTTCTTTTTACATTTTCGGCCTTCCACAAAACTACACTTCTGGCGTGGCTCATGAAAAGATTTTTCATCGCCCCATCCAGAATGGTCACATTAGTGTTATTTCACAAGGAGATCTTCAGAGACACTGTTAACATTTTTATACCGTTTTTTCCCTTGTTCTCTCTCTCTCTCTCCGTACCATAAGATCAGACCATAGAACAAACTGACAAAGTGAAAATTCTATTTTAGGCAGAGTTGCCAACCTTCAGGTGGGACTGGGAGATCCCCAGGAATCACAGCTGATCTCCAGACGGCAGAGATCAGTCCTCCTGGAGAAAATGGCTTCTCTGGGAGGTGGACTCTATGGTAATATACCCTGTCGAGGGCCCCCCTTCTTCAAACTCCACCCTTCCCAGGTTCTATCTCCCAAAGCTGCAGGTATATCCCAACTTGAAGTTGGCAAGCCTAATTTTAGGCTAAGCTTATATAGATTTTTTCTTTAAAAATAAGTTTATATAGATTTATTTGTGAGCTTTTTGATCTGTCCCCTCCTCACATGCAAGAGTGTTTGCTATGAAACAGGCCAAGTAAATTTCCCCCCATCCTATTGTCTACTTTTTTAAAAAAAGAATTTCCACTTAATCACTGACAGAGCCTTTGGTGGCTGGCAGTTTGCAGTGGGAGCCAGTCGTGGCAAAAAAAGCCCCGGAACAAACTGTTCCAGGTTTTCCCGTTCACACGGGGCCAACTGATGTGGGAGCATACCGGGAGGAGGCACGCAGGAGCATTCATACTGCTGGCCCAGAGGTGTGGCTGTAAGTGGCTTTTTCCTGGTAAATCAGCCAGATGCCTATGTGTATATGAGCACGTGAGTGCATATGTGCTCATGCGCTCATAAACACATAGGCATCCAGCCGATTTAGGGAGGATCCCATTGCGCCGGCACCGCATTGGGCGGTAGAGCAGAGTGCAGCCAATCATATCGCTGCTGCCATATGCGCAATGCGGGTTGCTCCTGGCTTTTCGGCAGAGAGTTCACACTTCCTGGAAGCGGAATGCAGTGGGATAAAGGCACTCTCCGGGATTTGCTACCACTTTCAACAGGTATCTTTTAATCCCGGGAGCGAAGCGGAACAGCACAGGTTGACTACGGGTGGGGAACGCCAGGCAGATGTGCCTGTGTGAACGCCCCCTTTAATCCGCTTGGGAAACATGGCTGAAACGTGGCTATAGCGGGGCAAATTGCCAGTCTGAACTCCGCCGGAGAATAAGAAGCAAGCCTCAAAAGACTGAATTGCGAGACTAGTTTCTGACGGAAAGGCAAATAAGTCCCTGCATTGTGACTGTTTTATATATCACAAATGGACCATGGAATTAATCCGGATCTTGACGATCTACTGCATTTATTGAGATGTAATAATGCTGTTCTGCGTTCAGCGTACTTCATAAATGAACCCCGTGTCCCAAAGGTACACACAGTCCTCCTTCACAGGGATGCGGTTCTTTCTCTTTGCTCCCCCCCCCCCGTGTAACAAGTAGGAAGACTTCTAGAATCCATCAGAAATATTTAATCTTTACCGCTTTTGGACTTGTGTCTTATCTGGTTTTGGAATTCTGTGATTTGGACGGTTAGTAGGGCTGCCGGGTCTGGGTTGGGAAATACCTGGAGGTTTTGGGGGTAGAGCCTGGGGAGGGCAGGGTTTGGGGAGGGGAGGGACCTCAGCAGGGTATAACGCCATAGAGCCCACCCTCCAAAGCAGCCATTTTCTCCAGGGGAGCTGATCTCTGTCGTCTGGTGATGAATTGAAATAGCGAGAGATCTCCACCCGCTCCCTAAAGCAGAGGTGTCAAAGTCGTTTGTTACGAGGGTTGGATCTGGCATAAATGTCATTTTGTCAGGCTGGGCCATGTGTGCCATCAAACGTAATGCCAGGTATCTGTATAAACAAGCTGGTAAGCTATGAGCTGGTGTATCCTTTCTGCAAGGTCCCATGGGCTGGGAGGTGGGTCCAAAGGAAAACCCATATGGGCAGACTGGAGAGCCAGCAGCGTAGCACTGGGCAGATGCTCCCACACTGCTTGACGGCTACGGATGAGTTTGTTCCGCCATGCTGAAGCCACAATAAGATTGGCTCTGCCCACTCCCCCCCCAGACAGTCTCCTGTTCCCTCCCGTGCACTAGTTGCTCGTGGGCGGTATGAAAACCCTGGACGGGCCGCTTTCGGCCCCGGGCCTTATGTTTGACACCCCTGCCCTAAAGGTTAAACATAAGAGAGATCACAGGTTGAAAAGATAAACAGCAAAAAACAACTTTGATGTAACGACTAAATCTTTTCACCAGAACCTTAATTAATGAAAGTTTCTTTTGCAAACACAGAAAAGAAAAAAAGAAAAAAAATGGACCACAAAATAGGCCTGCTTGTATGAATGCATTTATTGACATGTACTTATCTTCAGGAGTTTGGTGGAATGTTTGCAGAAGAAACTTTTATTAATTAAGGATCTTGTGAAAAGGTGAAGGAGTTTACACCAAGATTCGATAATGCAAAGATTTAGCTATCACCAGAGCTATTTTTGGGCAGGAACGCACAGGAACGGAGTTGCGGCTGGCTCCCGAGTTGGCCACACCCAGCAGGAACTCATTAGCATAACAGGCCACACCCAAAAGCAGAAACTCATTAGGATTGGCTACATTAGGGGTATGTGGCCTAACATGCAAAAGAATTCCTGCTACAAAAAAAAGCCCTGGGTTTTGACAACGAACAAGGTACACAGAATAAGAAGCAAAAGGTGGGTGTGGCTGGATGACCACACTTCTGGTAACATGGGGGTGTGGCCTAATATGCTAATGATCTGTGCTGTCAGGGGTGTGTCCTAATATGCTAATGAGTTCCTGCTGATGGGCATGGCCTATTATGCTAATGAGTTCCTGCTGGGCTTTTTCTACAAAAGGAGCCCTGGTTATCACATCACGGTTGTATCTTGCTGTTTATCAGCCCCTAAATGTTGGCAGCCAGCAGCCTTGACAATCAGGTTCATTTCCCCCATGTTTAGTTCTAGTTTTTCTACTTTTGGCGATGTTAGTTTTGTCTTTGCTGATAAACTTCGGTGTTTCCTGCATTGGCACTGTGGAGATTAAAACACTGCTGTTGACCCTCTTGAGTGTGCTGAGCAGAAAACGCCATTAGATACCCTGTTTCTCCTTGCATTGAGGATCCTGCCTTAGAAAGCGGGAAAAGGGGGGCCCTGTGCCCCATTATTTCTGCCTGTGAGGACAGAAATAATGACACTTTGCCTGAGAACGAACTTTCCTGCTGGAAATATCTGCGAATTTCTTCTGGTTTCCCGCAGTAACTTAGCGCAAATGTCTGCTGCTCAGGCCATTGTTGAGTCTGGCTCATTACCTTCTTTTCAGTCTGGCAGCGACTCTCCGAGAACTTTGGTAGAGAGAGGGTTTTTTAACCAACATTTGCTCCCTGAGATCTTTAACTGGAGATGCTAGGATATGAACTTTGCGCATACAAAGCGGACGCTCTGCTCCTGAGGGCACAACACTCCTCTGTTTATACTTAAAACAAGTAAGTTATGAAAAGTTAAACCAATGCTATTGGAAAAATACGGATTGCACAATACACTAAAGTTATAACAAACGGGTTTCTCTCTAAGTGGGAATGTATTTGGAATTTTTCTTCTTTGGGAGGGTCAGTTCTGGCCAGGGCTTAGTTGTGTGGGTGCAGATAACGCAGAGGAGTAATATTTCAAGAAGAGCTGTGTGATTCTCTTTAAAAATGAGCAAATAATAAACTTGGCCTTGGGAGAGTTTTCTAGATTGGGTTCCTTAACAAGCTGAGTCTTGGCGCCCAACAAGTGTTTTAGAAAGCGGGTGGGACCAGGAAGGGCTTAACGCAGCGAGCCTTCTGACTGGCTACTGGAGAATTGATTGACTGCAGATTTTTAAAAATGTCACCTTTGGCAGGAGCTGCCAGTTAGAAGGACCAGGCAGTAGGGGATGTGAAAGATGTTTACTTGAAGTCCTGGAGAGCCAATTCCAGTCTGAGTAGACAGTACTGGCATTGATAGACCAATGGTCTGATGCAGTATAAGGCAGCTTCATGTAGATGTGAGATAGCAATTGTATTAGTCAAGTTTTCCCACAAGATGCAGATGGAAAAGTAAGCATGTCTACATCAGTAGGCGGCCGGTTGACTACTTCTCACCTCACAGGAAAAACATCAACAACCACCCTAGATACAGGAAAGAGAAGGTCGAATGTTGCTTGATCCCTAACACACTCAGTTTTATAAGCAGCGAAATGGGTTATGTGGAGAAGAATTCCGTTATGTTGAGCCCCACCTGAAATGACACGTTCATTGAGGTACTAATTGACCACCTCATCAGCTGCAGTCTAGGTCTGAGGCCCATACTTTCTGTTACCGACAGGACCTGAAGCTATTAGTGCAGGGGTGTCGAACTCACTGGAAATGTGGTATTTAAAGTTTAAAAAAATCTTTAATTGTGTTTGTCTGTGTCCTTTATAAAGTTTATATCTCCGCTACCTGGCATTACCTTTTATGACACACATGGCCCAGCCCAACAAGGCCTCATCTATGTCAGATCTGGCCCTCATGACAAATGAGTTCAGCAGCCTTGATTTAGTATGTCCCTCCAGTGCCCCTGTGGTGTCATGCCTTATAGTGTAGCATTGAAAGTCAGTGTGATTGCAGTGAGTCCAACAGGGGGTCTCACACTTTTTAGAGATCTCCAGGAATTACAGCAGATACCCAGGCGACCTAAATCAATGCCCCCAGAGAAAATGGTGGGTTTGGGTGATGGCGTCTGTGGCATCACATCCCCACTGACCTCCCTCTCCAACCTCTCTCCTCCCCAAATGCACCCCCAAATCTCTGAGAATATCCCTCCCAGTGTTTTTTTTAAAAAACAATTTTATTGTTAGGATACAATAACATGTTCAGTATCAATACTTCCTTTAACATATATCCTGTTTATATATCCCCTCCCCACCCTTCGCTCGGCTTCCCGCAGTGCTCCCACCCTTCATTACTGTTTTATATCAAACAACAATACATGTTCAATTTACTTATCTTCCAAATAGGTAACCTTTTGACTATTATTATATTTCAATTAGTCCGTTCTTAATAACTATTAAAACAAAGTAAATTATTTTTAATCTCCCAGTTAGACCCAATATATTCTTTAAAATACTTCCAATCTTCAAAAAAATCTTTGTCTTCATTGTTATTTAGCTTCCTTGTTAGTTTATCCATTTCAGCCATGAAAAGTACCTTCTTTATCCATTTCCATTTCTCGGGTATGGACTCTTGCTTCCAAAATTGTGCATAGGTCATTCTAGCAGTTGTGATCAAATACCACAACTATGTTCTCTTTTTCACATGGAACTCTTCCATTTTAAGACCTAGAAGTAAAATGTCTGGATCTTTTTTAATTGTACATCTCAGGATTTTTTGAATTTCACTGTGGACCATAGCCCAAAAAGTCCTTGCTTTATCACACATCCACCTGAATACCCCTCCCAGTGTTGACAGCCCTACTGGGTGCAACCACAAAATGACTGCCT
Source organism: Gekko gecko (assembly GCA_029375565.1). Lineage (NCBI taxonomy): Eukaryota > Metazoa > Chordata > Lepidosauria > Squamata > Gekkonidae > Gekko > Gekko gecko. The sequence continues at coordinate 11,924,864 of JAPDNY010000014.1, forward strand.
CAGGAGGTAGGGTCAAGCACAAAATGGCCGCCCCTCCAGGCGGAGCCAACCAGAAAATGTCAGGGAGTGAGGTTACGCATAAATCTAATAGTAACTAGTCAACATTTCATGCAGAAGCTCTGATTAACAGGAGGCCTTTTAAAATGGACATTTTTAATCCTTCCTTATATATAAAAGGATTTTCGTCATACCTTATATGGTGAAAATGCGCGCCGGAATCAATTGGCTGAGGGACCTGTCAGTCAGAGACAGGGTCCCTTGCCACTGGCTGCCTTGCTTGCCTGCGTTGCTGCCATTGGCCCGCCAGCTGCCGCTCAAGACTGCTGGTGTGCCATTGGCTGGGAGGCGGGAGGCGAACGCTGCGAGCAAACACCGCTACCAGGAGCCAGGGAAGGGAGGCTGCGATGCCAGCCGACGGTGCTGGCCGGGGAGCAAGGCAGCGCCAGTGCCAGGGGACGTTGCAGCCCCGGAGAGACGGAGTCTCAGTGAGAGGGACAGCGGAGGCTGGGGACGGCGGGTCAGCTCCTTCCCCAATGGCCGCCAGATACGCCTGCCTCCAGCACCTTCTTCGCGGGAAGGGGGCCTGTCTAGCGCCCGTTGTCTCGGTTCCACAACGGGCTTCCCTTCCTAGTATATATATATATATAATTGAATACACACAGTATACCTTCGGTTACACATTACGTGGCAGGGGCAGCAGCTGGTGAAGCAATTAAAAAAATTCTGCCCAGTCAATTAGAAGTCCTGCTGGCCCCTCCCACTTTCTAAAATCACTCGTAGGATGCCAGGAGAAGTGTTGGCCGGGTTCATGGTGCCCACAGGCATCCCGTTGTGGAGCCTTCTTCTAAGACATCCAAGATTATAATCTGAAAGTATTCCCCCCCCCAAAAAAAAAAAAATCAAGGATAAATATTGCACAACAGTCATGATCAAAGAACCTGTTTGTGGAAATGCACTTTTTTTTTTTTTAGTATTAAAAACCTGACATAGAAAAGCATTGGAAGTCTTAACTCGATTTCCTTGTTTCCCCGAATTTGTCTAGCAACACTAATATTATTTCAGCATGGTACTTTGTGTTTATTAAGGTAACGCTCTGCTATGATATTGCACTTATATTTTCTCACTTCATGAAATTTTCAATAGGAGGGGAAGAGTTCTTAGATCGCTGTTTTGTAAACCGCGCTGCCATTTATATTCAAGCCGGTATTTTAATATAGCATCAATATTTAACTACTTCATGAAATGAAGTGTGACTTTTATAGCGAAAATGTCAGTCTTTGCAGTTCATTAAATTCATTTAAAGCCTAGCTGTCTCAATTCTTCTTCTTCCTTCCTGGAGAAACACAGAACTCTTAATGGAGACATCCATTTAAAATTTAGCATGTATCCCCCCCTCCCCCCATCCTCCAACTTGAAATCCTTACAAATGTAAACTATTGTGTTTTTCTCCCCTGTTACCCTTAAGCTTAATAGGTGTCACTTAACATAACATATGCAACTGTTTATCACAGTTGGATGTGACCACTAGGATTCTACAAAGGATATTAAGATGTCACATGCTATTATGAATCTGTGGAATTCTCCGTGTGGTATTAAAAATGCATTATTTGAAACTCTGGCATCAGGAGAAATAAACCATATATGAGTTGAAATTTAATAACTCGCTGATTCCAGTGGGGGGTTTTGAGTGGCAAACTTCTGTTTCATAAAATCCAGGGCCCTTTTATAAAGAGGAGCAGGGCTGGCTCACCCACTAGGTGAGCTAGGCGCTCGCCTAGGGCGCTGGCCCTGCAGGGGTGCCAAAATGCCCCCCATCCCCCCATGAAAAGCCCCCCGGGCCGCCCAACACCGGCAGCCCCGGCTTTCCTGGGTGCCTCGCGGCTGTGAGGCACCCGGGAGAGCCGCGCTGCTGCCCCTGGGAGGGAAGGGGGGCATTCTAAGCCCGCCCCTTCCCCGGCTCTCCCAGGTGCCTCGCGGCTGTGAGGCACCCGGGAGAGCCATGCCACCGCCGCTGTGAGGAAAGGGGCAGGCTTCTAAGCCCGCCCCTTCCTCGGCTCTCCCGGGCGCTGGGCCATCTCCAGGCAACACCGGGAGGTTGGCATCCCCGGTGGGGTGGGCGCCCCAGGCTGTCCTGCCTAGGGTGCCCAGACACCTGGGGCCGGCCCTGGGAGGAGTTACAGGCTTTGCAGGGATGCCAGCCTCCAGGTGGGATCTGGGGATCCTCTGGAATTACAGCTCATCTCCAGACTACAGAGATCCATTGTCCTGGAAAAAATGGATACTTTGGAGGGTGGGCTCTATGGCGTTGTACCTAGGCTACATCCCGAAATTTCCAGGGGTTCCCCCAACCTAGATCTAGCAATCCAACCTTCTCCATCGCTTGCCGGTGGCCAGGGGGGACCTGATGTGTGAGTGGAAAGGGAAACGTACCTAGCACAGGTCTGCTTGAGCAAGTAGTGGCACTTGGGTATAGTTTTAACAATGGACATTATACTCTGCTGGCATCCCGAACCCTGCCCTCCCCAGGCTCTCCTCCTGAATCTCCAGGAATTTCCTAACCTGCAGTTGGAAATTCTAGATACAGCTATGAGGTTCTGCAGCAGGACTCCAGTGAGACAGTTTAAAACTTCCTTAAAGCAGTAATTCTAATTTCAGACTCGAAAGTCCAGCATGCCTACTAGATACGGCTTCTGTAGCCCCCTGGGATCTATACATACCAAGCAGGAAGAAGCTTGTTTGTACTAATCCCCATTAAGGTTGTCTATTGCAGGATGGGAAATCCCATATGTTTGCCCACTCTGGGTTGGGAAATACCTGGAGACTTGGGGGCGGAGCCTGGGGAGGGTGGGGCCTGGGGAGGGAAGGACGCTCAGCAAGGCACAGGGCCATAGAGCCCACCTCCAAAGCTGCCATTTTCTCCAGGGGAATTGATCTCTGTAGTCTGGAGGTCAATTGTAATTCCAGGAGAACTTCAGGCCTCACCTGGAGGTTGGCTACCTTAATCACTTCATGTGTTTAATTCCCGAGCCCTGCAGCAGGAATTAGAGATGCTTCAGAATTTATTTTAAAACGTGGTATACAAGCCTACACTCAATCTTGCTGCTCTCATTAATAGCAATTACGATTGGCTGTAATTATGCGGCAGTTTAAAATTGATGCTATTTTGTGTAACGCTCCGAGGTCTTTGGAGACCAAAGGGGGGAAAAATAAACACTTGAATGAATGAATGAATGAATGAATGAATGAATGAATGAATGAATGAATGAATAAGTGACAACACAAACAGAAAACACAATTGTCAGGAAGGCGGGGACCCCCCTCCCTGATGCCAGTGGAGGAGCCCCCATGTTACATAAGGACATAAGAGAAGCCAATGTTGGATCAGGCCAATGGCCCATCTAGTCCAACACTCTGTCACACAGCGGCCAAAATATACCAGGTGCCATCAGGAGGTCCAGCAGTGGGGCCAGGACACTAGAAGCCTTCCCACTGCTGCTCCCCACCCCAGCACCAAGAATAGAGTGCATCACCTGCCCCAGACTGAGAGTTCCTATCATGTTCTGATGCCAGGGAGCGGGTGAAGCCATGCGGATGTTTCCCGAGGGCCTGGGAATCCTCTCCCACAGGCCCTTTCGAGGCAGAACAGCAGGGAAAGGAGGAGGAAAGGGATGGCTGTCCGGTCGGACTTCCCACCAGGGTCCAGACTGGTGGAGGGGGGGCTGGGGAGCGCCCAAAATGAGGCTGCAGCAGGTAGAACCCAACCCCTTGGTTAGATTCCTTTAAGGCTTGGGTGGTGGGGTGCTCAGGTGTGGAGTCAGCAGTGATAAAAGGGAACTAGGAGGAAGCTGGGGAGGATTTGGTGGAGTCTTGGAAGGAGCAATGGAGAGGAGGGAGTCTTGGGGCAGCCGCCCTTATCCGCTCGAACCCGTTCTCCAGGCCCACCCTCGGGAACAGAGTGCCGTAACTCTGCCAACAATGTCTGAGGCGACCCCGGTTCATCGGTGCCGACTGCCACCCTGGCCGCACCCCACGGCTCGTCCGGACCCCCGTGGCAACCTGGGACTGACAACAATCCATAATCTTCCAGAGGACAAAGCGTGTTGGGGTCAGCTCCAGCTTTACTGGAGGTGAACCGAACTGACTGATGTCTAACCGGAAATAAATTGATTTTTTTTTAGATTTCGACCCCTCGAAATCATCATGTCCTCAAATTTTAATCTATTCCCCGCCCCCATTGTATATGCTGCCTTGCCTTTTTAAACGCCATGTCAATTTTTAGAATACCTTTTACCTTTTTTTTTTTTTAAATAAACTATCCACCTGGGCTGTTCGCCCTCTGCCTACCTGTGCCAGCATTGGTTATGTGCCAGTGTTCCCTCTAAGCTGAGTTAGTGTGAGTTAACTCACAGTTTTTTACCCTCCGGCTCACACATTTTTGTCTTAGCTCAAGAAGGATGGCTCCAGTTATTCCATAGATGGCATTGGTCGCCTGATAGGATTGCCAAAGGGTACAAAACTGCTTCTAGAAATTGTTGGAGATGTAAGTCTAATATTGGAACTTTCTTTCATATGTGGTGGAAATGTGGTAGAATATATAAATTCTGGCAAAAAGTCAACAAGATAATAGTAGAAATAATGGACATTAATCTAAAACTGTTACCAGAAATCTGTCTATTGAACATAATACTCAACTGTTACGAGCAAAATGATACGTATTTAGTGACGTACATACTTACTTCAGCTAGAATACTTGTAGCTAGAAACTGGAAATCAGAAAGAATTCCCCTAAGAAATGAACTTGCTAAGAAATTGTTAGAAGTTGCTGAAATGGATAAACTAAACATGATATTACAAGGGAAAGATGAGAAGTTTTTTTCAGAAAAGATGGTTCAGAGTTAGAAGAAAAATGTAAATTATAGACTCCAATGACAGATTTGTGTACAAACAATATGTATGTATTGTAAAGCAAAAAAACATAAATAAAACTTAAAAAAAATGAAGGATGGCTCCAGTCCAGAGCAAACTAATTAATGCAGCAGCCAAATCACCTGCCTGCTCATAACTTTAACGCTGGTAGCTCACAAAGTATAATTTTTGCTCACAGGACTCCACAGCTTAGAGGGAGCGTTGGCTTTATGTCTTACCAGGTTGTTTCTCTGTTAATATTACACCTTTGGTTCCTTACAGAAGGGGATTATTAAGGAGCATTTTTGTCCTCATTAGAGCCAGAGAAAAGGCAGAGCGCCCCTCAAACCAGCATCATGTCTGGGAGCAAGCCAATCCATGTAGAGAATGGAAGGCATGGATATCGCTTTCCTCCCATGGACCTTCCTTCGATTTGGTGGAAACGGGAATTGGTGACAGTTAGGAATGCAAGTTTGAAAACAAAACAGACCGCACATAAAATAGAAGGTGGGGTGTGTGGGATTTGCCGTTTTATTGCTTTGAGTCCAACCAATATTTAGAGGAGGTCAAACTCCATGAAAACATGCTTTGTTTACGTATAGGCAGGTCTGTGGACATCTGTCCATGCACACCACATTACTGGCAGACAATACTGAAATCTCGAAACTACGACTGATGAAGGTTAAAGCAAAAAGTGGCAAAACAGGAATATAGCTGAACATCAAGAAGACAGAAGTAATGACTGCTGTGGAATTGCACAACTGTGGAATTGCACAAGGTTGACAATGTAGAAACTGAAATCATTAAAAAGATTTTCTATTCCTTGGCTCCATCATCAACCATGAGGGGGAGTGAAGCCAAGAAATCAGGGGGAGACTGAGACTGTGAAGGAACTAGAAAGGATTCTTGAATGTAGGTAGGGATCTGTTGCTGGAGACCGAGGTGAAGATAATTTGTTTGGTGTAGTGGTTAAGTGCGCGAACTCTAATCTGGGAGAACCGGGTTTGATTCCCCGCTCCTTCACTTGCACCTGGCTGGATGACCTTGGGCAAGCCATAGTTCTCTCAGAGCTGTTCTTGAAAGGGCAGTTCTCTCAGAGCTCTCTCAGTCCCACCTACCTCATTGGGAAGGGAAAGGATATTGTAAGCACCTCTGAGACTCCTTTGGGTAGTGAAGGGCGGCATAAAAATCCAACCTCTTCATCGTCGTCGTCGTCCTCCTCCTCCTCCTATAGTATTCCCTGTTACTATGTATGGATGTGAAAGTTGGAGAACAAAGAAAGCTGACTAAGAAGGTTGATTTATTTGTAATGTGATGTTAGAGAAGAGTTTTACAAGTACCGTGGATAGAGATCAAACCAAACCCGAATTCTCCCTAGAAGCGAAAAGGACTAAACTAAGACTGTTGTACTTTGGTCACATTATGAGAAGACAAGACTCACCAGGAAACAAAAATAATGGCCGGGAAAGTGGGAGGCAATAGGAGAAGTGGCCGACCCAACATGAGATGGATTGGCTCGACAAAGAAAGCCACGGCCTTCAGTTTGCAAGACCTGAGCAAGGCTGTTAAGAATAGAACTTTTGGGAGGTCAGTAATTCATAGGGCCATCATAAATGGGAAGCGATTTGATGATTCATAACACACACATACCGTAAGTGTTGGTTGTACGTTATTTTTTCACCACTGTCCTCTATGTTCTTTTGGTAATGATATATACCATTTTGAGCTTTCAAAGCACCACACGTTAATACAATGAATAGTCCTCCAGTCCTGTAAGGCTGGCCAGTAGTATTCCTCTGTATTACAAATGGGGAACTGAGGCTGAGAGGGACTAGCCTTCAGCCCCCTAATAAGTTCATGGCAAAGGCAAGACTCGAAGCTGTGACTTCCCAAATCACATCTTAAGGTGAGCAAATTCTTTCTGCAGGAATGGCAGTCTTACCCGAATCCACATTTTGCTAACTGGATAAGTGTTTTAATGAATTAGAATTATTATTCAAATCCGGTAGATGTTTGACTGGCCACCTTTTGAACTATAGAGTTCACACCTTAAAGCACTGGTACAATGAAAAAATATTTTATTAAGTACTAATTTTGGTGGTGATTTAAGATGTCGCCAGCTTTCCAGGCATTAATCTTTTCTTCCCCTTCTTTTTAATTCACAGTTGATGGTCTGGGTTTTACGCAATCAAGCCTCTGAATAGGGCACTCAATAACTATGCAAAATATCTATTTCTCCCGTGGGTATTTGTGCTTTGATATATTCTGATCCTTATTAAATTTGAAAAGGATCAAATTTATAGAGTTTGGGCAGAGATTTATTAAAAAACGCGCCGAGTGGACAGCTTGCGAGAGTGCAGGGCTCTTCAATGACGTGGGGCTTTTACCCGAAGAATAGTAATTATTGAGAAGTAATTATGCAAGAACCAAAGGATAAAGAGAAACAAAAAAATATTGTCTTCAACTAAATAACAGTAGAGGCAACTACTGTAGATATTACTGTATCAAGTTCTGGATTTCCTCCTAATATAGCTTCAAACATTCCATTTTTTAAGATGTCCATTGGTTACTTAAAACATTGCTTACTTCGGGGGGGGCACGCCTTCATCCACTGGTATGATTCTGATGTAGTGGCATATTATGATCAGATGCTGTGTGAATGAGCCCTGATGGATCTTCTAGTACGCTTGTGCAAACCTGGCTTCCTATTCCATCTACATTCCCTCTAGGATAATCAGTTGTTTCTAAGTTTTGCATATTACGGTTCACTGCCATTGTATCTGAACTGACAAATCAGGTTCCTCACGCTGCATAGGCAAAAAGCAGATATTGAGGGTGGTGTCTGGGGAAGATGGAGTTTTGGGGGAGATGTGATGTCACTTCCAGGTGATACTCTAGGTATTTCCCCTAATCCCTGTGGTAAATACTATAGAGACTAGGGGACATTCCTAGAATATCACTGTGGGATCTATTTTTTTTCGGCCACTGCTCAGTTTCGTGAAGGTGAGAGATTGGGGCTGGGGACAAGGAATTCCACACCGGGCCCAGGCAGTTGGGAAGCCAGCAAACTATGGTTTGGCCTTCCCTTGTATTTCTAAAATTCATTTTAAACATCACTGTGCAACTCTTACCACTAAAAGGGCAGCTTACAACACACACACACACACAACATAGGTAAAAGTTTCCCTTGCTTGAAAGCCAGTCAAATCTGACTCTAGGGATACGGTGCTCATCTCTGTTTCCAAGTCGAAGAGCCAGCGCTGTCCAAAGACATTTCTGTGGTCATGTGGCTGGCATGACTAGATGCCAAGGCACACAGAATGCTGTTACCTTCCCACTGAGGTGGTACCTATTTATCTACTTGCAATTTCTTGCTTTCGAACTGCTAGGTTGGCATGAGCTGGGACCAGAGATGGGAGCTCACTCCGTCACGCAACACTAGAGTCTCAAACCGCTGAACAACACACACACACAACATACTAGTAATTAAAAACCACACATATACACCCCTTTGAAAGATGCATAACTGCTTTCCAGAAAGCATAAATGATGCCTCAGTATAATATGTGCCCATTTTTGATGTAGGCAGCAACAACTCTCCGGGTTGGGGAAAAAACTTACTAGCCAAGATGGTGCCCGTGTCACCAGCTCCTGGAGGCTGTTTCAAAGGGACAGAGCCACAAAGGAGAGATTCCTATCCAAGCTGAGGATGATCTTCGCATCCTACATAATGGGGTAGTATGTAAAAGGTGTTGGGAGGAGCTATGCTGGTCCACGCCAGGATTCCAAACCAGGACCAAATCTCCAGGCACCCAAATTGTAGGGGGAAAGTGCCCAAACCATAGCTTGCCTTTGTGGAGGGGATGGCAGTCTTTGGCTTGCTATGCAAAGAGAAGTGGCATCTTACCCCATATGAGGGGGAGGAGGAAGAGGTTTGGGGACTGACGTCTTCCAAGGCCCGGTCACGGAGCAACAAAGCTTAACGGGCCATTATGCCTGGGCCATGCCACTGTGCTTGCTGTATGCAGGAGCTGTAGCTCAGCACAATTGGTTTTTCATGGCACACTGTAGGCTGGCTTTGATTATCGTATCGCTGGAGTATTCTGGCCCTTGCCTGGTTCAGCGAATGGGTGGTTTGAACAGTATTCTAGCATGCTTATCTTCTGCAATCGTTCCAATGGTGGTCTGTCCTAGCCAACAGCTGCAAAGTGCTTTGACTGTATTCTGCCTGTCATTCAAACATTTGCAGTTGCCCTCTTCCCTCATTTTGTCTGGCCCGAAGTAACAGTGGTTGCTGTAGTCTGGCCTCCACGTGCAAGCAGCAGAGTCCTCGTCCTGGAGTGAGAGTCTATGGGTTCCCTAACAGGAGAGGTGAGAATCTCGTGCTGTTGAAAGTAGAGTTGGATGCTACTGTTGCTGGGGTCATTTCCTCTCTCTAAAGGGAATGGGATGGAGTCAACCATTCTCTAAGAACGGCTGGGGAAGGGTCATGGCTAGGGTTGCCAGATTCCAGGTAGTGGCTGGAAATCTGGGATTACAGCTGATTTCCAGGTGACAGAGATCAGTTCCCCTTGGTGAAAAACACCACTTTGGAAGTTGGACTCTATGGCATTATACCCCATAAAAGTCCCTTTCCTCCCCAAAGAGCCAGTTTGGTGTAGTGGTTAAGTGCGCATACTCTAATCTGGGAGAATGGGGTTTGATTCCCCCACTCTCCACTTGCAGCTGCTGGATGACCTTGGGCAAGCCATAGTTCTGACAAGAGCTGTCCTTGAAAGAGCAGTTCTTGAAAGAGCTTGCTCAGCCCCACCTACCTCAGAGGGTGTCTGTTGTAGGGAGGGGAAGGGAAAGGAGATTGTAAGCCGCTCTGAGAGCCCTTTAGGTAGTGAAGGGCAGGGTATAAATCCAATGTCTTCCCTTCTCCTCTTCAGTGACGCCATTCTCACTTTGCACAGAAAGTCCAAGAAGGTCAGAGAGATTTCAGCTTGTGTGGTCTTCCTGATTAAGATCCCCCGGTTTTGGTTGAGAGCGCTACTCCAAAAATCTGGGTGCCACTGTGTGCATAGGTATGCAAGCACTTGCACTATGTTCTTCCAAGTATTACATACAGAGTCCCCCCCCATCTTGTCTTTCCAGTGGTGGTCTTAGTCATAGGGCTGGTCAGGACCCTGACCCCCACAGCCCTTGCCCCACACGGAGGGGGAAGGATCAGGGAGTGGGGAGCAGGCTACGGCCACCACACACACCTGCCCTTCCAGAGTTTGGGCAGTTGGCTCAGAGGTGGTAGTGTCCACTTGGCAATTGGCTTGGTGGCGGCAGCCATTGTCTTGTTGCGAGTGGTCGGTTGAGTCTGCATGGCACTGGTTTGAGGGCGGTTGCCTCAGCCCTCTCACTCCCCTTCCAGCAGCTATGGCTTACAGTCTCCTTTCCCTTCCCTTCCGCGCAACAGACACCCTGTGAGGTAGGTGGGGCTGAGAGAGCACTTTCGAGGATAGCTCGTGAGAGAACAGCTCTGAGAGAACTTGTGACTGAGCCAAGGACATGCCAGCAGCTGCATGTGGAGGTGGGGAATCAATCCCAGTTCTCACAGATTAGAGGCCGCACTCCTAACTACTACACCAAATTGGCTCTCAGCCCTGTGTCACTAAGCCCACCCCTGTGTATTTCTGCTTAGGGTTGTCCGATCGGCTTGGGAAGTACCTAGAGATTTTGGGGGTGGAGTCTGGGGAGTCAAGTTTTTAAGAAGAAGAGGAGGAGGAGGAAGAGGAGATTGGATTTATACTCCACCCTTCACTACCCAAAGGAGTCTCAGAGTGGCTTACAAACTTCTTTCCCTCCCCTGCCACACAATAGACACCCTGTGAGGTAGATGAGGCTGAGAGAGCTCTGACAGAAACGGCTCTTTTTCAAGAGCAGCTCTGACAGAACTATGGCTTGCCCAAGGTCGTCCAGCAGGCGCAAGTGGAGGAGTGGGGAATCAAACCTGGTTCTCCCAGATTAGAGTCCACGCATTTAACCACTACACCAAACTGGCTCTCGAGAGAAGGGAAGGACCTCATCATGGTAGAATGCCATAAACTCCACCCTCCAAAGCAGCCATATTTTTTTTTTGCCAAGGAAACTGATCTTGGTGATCAGTTGTAATACCGGGTGATCTCCAGGCGCCACCTGACAGTTGGCGACTCCGTATCCCGATAGATCTGTTTCATTAGATCAGGGCAGCTGTGGTTACATGGACATTCATGCCTGTGTGAACATCTTTCTTCCCGAGACCCTGCTCGTGTAGCAGTGAAGTTCAGGAAAACTAATTTGCCCAAATCTCCTATTGATGTTATCATCCTGACAGTGTTTGTGCGGATCGAGTCAAAAGGCGTTTCGGATTACAAGTCACATTTCGTCCCATGCCTTGCTTGTGTCCGCATAAATCCCGCGAGCTCGGAAAGTTGAGGTTCAAAAAGAGGAGATGCCTATCGGAAAAAAGTTTAAAACAATATCTTTTGCCTTTGAAAGAAAAAAATCCCCCCAAATTACAGTACGGTCTTGCTAGGTGTAATAACTTTTCCACTGGAAGCACTGTACCGAGAGTCAAGGATAGATATCGATGCTGGGGTACCAAGGGAGTATCTCTCCCCTCCCCGTCTAGCCAGTGTACCTCCTACAGCCTTTTCTGACAGACTCTTTTCAGTTTGAAATACTTTTATGGCCCTGCTGTTTGACTAGGTGCCTCACGTTTTCCTTCTGTACCTCTGGCACCTGCACTGGTGGAAAATGAATCACTTTCAGACATACTCCTCAGCAATACTTTTGTTTGTTAAAGCTTTCAGAATGCTGTGGGAATCTCGGCTGAGAAGAGAGGAGAGGAGCGGGCCGTGCCCGCAACCTCTCGTAAGCAAATATTAGTAAAGCGTTATGTAAATGCTAAGCGTTTACTATAACGAATACTAAATGGAGGTGGTTTGTGCCCTTCACGTGCGGTAGAACCAGACGAGAGACACAGAAAGGAGGAGATCTGACATACTTGGTGGACTCTTTAATAGGGTCGCTGGTTCTGGGTTGGGAAATACCTGGGGTGGGGGGTGGAGTCTGAGGAGGGCAGGGTTTAGGGAGGGAAGGGACTTCTGTGGGGTACAGTGCCATATAGTCTACCTTTGACAGTAGCCATTTTCTACAGATGAACTGATCTCTGTCAACTGGAGATAAATTGTAGTCCCGGGAGATATCCAGGCACCACCTGGAGGTTGAACAACCAATACAAACTATACAAACAAGGAGTGACTAACACATGGAATTCACTATCACAGGAGGTGGTGGCAGCTACAAGCATGGACGGCTTCAGGAGGGAATTGGATAAACATATGGAGCAGAGTTTCATCAGTGGCTATTAGCCACAAGGTATAGATAGGAACGCTCAGTCTGGGGCGAGTGGTGCTCCTTATTCTTGGTGCTTGGGGGGGGGCAATGGTGGGAGGGCTTCTAGTGTCCCAGCCCCACTACTGGACCTCCTGATGACACCTGGTATTTTTGGCCACTGTGTGACACAGAGTGTTGGACTGGATGGGCCATTGGCCTGATCCAACATTGGCTTCTCTTATGTTTAACCGTGATATAATTACTAAGAGATTATTTTATGGAAATCTTTATGTATTTACTGTAAAGATTTTTAACATTAACAGATACCAAAGAATTTTACAATGCATATAATTCCTCTAGGATGAATAAAGTGCTTAGGTCAAATAACTGTCCATATAGTCACTCCGAACTTCTAATTGTTAACTTCTTCATCCATTCAAAGTTCTGTGTAGCAATCCCTCTGGAGATGTGCTGTTAATAGAAGTGGAGCAATTATGTGGCTTTGACTGCCGAGAGGAAACAGGCTTCGCCAATGACTGCATACTTTCACACATGCTAAATAATGGCTGAGTTCAGACTGGCAGTTTGAAGCAGAAGCGAGTCGTGGCAAAAAAGCCCTGGAACAAACTGTTCTGGGTTTTCCCGGTCACACTGTGCTGACTGATGCGGGAGCATACTAGGGAAGAGGCATGAGGGAGCGTTCAAATGTCGGCCTGAAGGCGCGGCTGTAAGGCGCGGCTTTCTGTTTCACTAATCTGGAGATATGCGCTTATGCGGATGAGCACACAATCAAAATTACAGATTTTCACGTTCACACTGTGTTGGTGCGGGATATACGTGGGATAGACACGGTTTCTGGGGTTTGATACCACTTTTAACAGGTATCATTTTAACTCGGGAGCGAAGTGTTACAAGATGGGTTGAGGACGGCTGGGGAACACCGGACAGATGTACCTGTGTGAACGCCCCCTTTAATCCTCTTGTGAAACGTTACTGAAACGCACCTCTCTCAGAGCAAACTGCCAGTCTGAACTCGGCCAATGTGGTTTCAATCCATTTCAGTGACAGTTTGCAAGTGGATTTTGCCATTTCACACAGTAAAATCCAGTTGCAAAGCGCATTGAAAGTGGATTGAAAGTGGGTTATTTAGTGTGTGTGAAACTGCCTATAGTGGGGGTGGGGGACAGTGGATGGTTGCCAGGAAGGGCTAATTGGAGTCAAGACGCATAAGTAACTGAGTGATAATCAGGGCTCTTTTTGTAGCAGGAACTCCTTTGCATATTAGGCGACACACCCCTAATGTAGCCAATCCTCGAAGAGCTTACAGGGGCTACTGTAAGCTCTTGGAGGATTGGCTACATTAGGGGGTGTGTCGCCTAATATGCAAAGGAGTTCCTGCTACAAAAAGAGCCCTGGTGGTAAGTATAGCTAAAATTGGATTAAAGCAGTTGGTATGATCTTTGAATAGCAGCAAATTAGCATACAGATAATAAAAGAGTTAACAGACAGATGTGAGAAATGAGTGACTTAGCATATGTAGTGAAATAAGAGCCCAATATCTCTGTTATGCCCTGGGAGTTCCGTTGTTCTGCGTGTTGTTATAACTTGTAAGTCAGTAATTTCCTGTTCTAGTCTGCGTCTGAAATTTAATGATGCAGCTACTTTGAGGTCCCCCACTGGTGTTCCTGGGAGTTAGAAATGTTCAACAGACCAACACGGCTACCCATCTGAGTGTTAGGTAGGAATACAGTGGTATAGGTCATGGTCCTTGTTCCTTTACCAATGCAACTTTCTGAACAATCCATCACAGTACAGTTCCATTTAATAAAGGGATTACATGGTTTGTGTTTCTAGATTTTTTTTTTTACTTATGGGCCAGCTGACAGATATCTGGCATGATGATAGGGGTGCCAGGTCCCCCCAGGCCTGCAGCAGGGGGCAGGGCTCATAGGTTTGGCAACTCCAGGCTGGGAAACTCCTGGAGATTTGAGGGTGGAGCCTGGGGAGGACAGTGACCTCGGTGGGGTGCGACGCCATAGAGTTCACCCGCCAAGGCATCCATTTTCTCCAGGGTACTGATCTCTCTAGTCTGGAGATGAGTTATAATTCTGGGGGATCCCCAGGTCCCACCTGGAGGCTGGCATCCCTACCTGATGAAAAATTCTGGGGAGCTGGAAAGTTTGTGAATTGTTATGTGCAGTTGGGATGAGAAGAAGAAGAGTTGTTTTTTATACCCCGTTTTCCTCTGCCTGTGGTGGCTCAAGTGGTTAAGATGCTGAACTGCAGGCTGTGGAAGGTCAGTAGTTCAGCAGTTCGAGACCCGAGTGGCCGCATGACAGAGTGAGCTCCCGTCTCTAGTTCCAGCTCCTGCCAACCTAGCAGTTCGAAAGCAAGAAATTGCAAGTAGATAAATAGGTACCACTTCGGTAGGAAGGTAAGAGCATTCCGTACACCTTGGTGTTTAGTTATGCTGGCCACATGACCACGGAAACGTCTTCGGACAGCGCTGGCTCTTCGGCTTCGAAATGGAGATGAGCACCGCAACCCTAGAGTCGGATTCGACTGGCTTTCGAGCAAGGGAACCTTTACCTTCCTCTGCCTTAAGGAGTTTCAAAGCAGCTTGCAATCACCTGTCCCTTCCTCTCCCCACAACAGGCCCCTTGCGAGATAGGTGGGGCTGAGAGAGCTCTGAGAGAACTGTGACTGGCCCAGGGTCACCTGGCAGGCTTCACGTAGAGGAGTGGGGACTCAAACCCGGTTCTCCTAGATCAGAGTCCGCCACTCTTAACTACTACACCATCCTGGCCCTCTTCGTCTTGATCTTAACAAAGGTATTTACATGAAGGGTGTTCAGGTTTCTGTTAACTTGTAAACATGATCCCAATACGCTGTGTCAGACATCATAAGAACATAAGAACATAAGAACATAAGAGAAGCCAATGTTGAATCAGGCCAATGGCCCATCTAGTCCAACACTCTGTCACACAGCGGCCAAAATATACCAGGTGCCATTAGGAGGTCCAGCAGTGGGGCCAGGGAACCAGAAGCCCTCCCACTGCTGCCCCCTCCAGCACCAAGAATAGAGTGCATCACCTGCCCCAGACTGAGAGTTCTCATTCTATACCCTGTGGCTAATAGCCACTGGTGGACTTCTGCTCCATATGTTTATCTAATTTCCTCTTGAAACTGTCCATGCTTGCAGCTGCCACGACCTCCTGTGGCAGTGAATTCCATATGTTAATCACTCTTTGGGTGAAGAAGTATTTCCTTTTATCTGTTCTAACCCGACTGCTCAGCAATTTCATAGAGTGCCCACGAGTTCTTGTATTGTGAGAAAGGGAGAAAAGTACTTCTTTCTCAACCTGCTCAATCCCATTCATAATCTTATAAACCTCGATCATGTCACCCCTCAGCCGTCGTTTCTCCAAGCTAAAGAGCCCCAAGCATTTTAACCTTTCTTCATAGGGAAGGTGTTCCAACCCTTTTATCATTCTAGTTGCCCTTCTCTGCACTTTTTCCAATGCTATAATATCCTTTTTGAGATGTGGTGACCAGAACTGTACACAGTATTCCAAATGAGGTCGCACCAATGATTTATACAGGGGCATGATGATACTGGCTGATTTGTTATCAATTCCCTTCCTAATAATCCCCAGCATAGCGTTGGCCTTCTTTATTGCAGCTACACATTGTGTAGACATTTTCAGCGAGTTATCCACTACGACTCCAAGATCTCTCTCTTGGTCAGTCTCTGCCAGATCAGACCCCATCAACGTGTATTTATATTTAGGATTTTTGGCTCCAATGTGCATCACTTTGCACTTGGCCACATTGAACCCCATTTGCCACGTTGACGCCCACTCACCCATCCTCAACAGATCCCTTTGGAGTGCCTCACAATCCTCCCTGGTTTTCACCACCCTGAACAACTTCGTGTCATCTGCAAATTTAGCCACATCACTGCTTACTCCCAATTCCAAATCGTTAATAAACAAGTTAAAAAGCATGGGACCGAGTACTGATCCCTGTGGTACCCCACTGCTTACCACCCTCCACTGAGAGAGTTTCCCATTTATACTCACTCTCTGTTTCCTATTTATAAGCCAGTTTTTGATCCACAAGAGGACTTGTCCTTTTATCCCATGACTATTGAGCTTACTTAGGAGCCTTTGATGAGGAACTGTATCAAAAGCTTTCCGGAAGTCAAGGTAAATAATATCTATTGGGTCCCCCTTGTCCACATGTTTGTTCACTCCCTCAAAAAACACTAACAGGTTAGTGAGACAAGATCTTCCCTTACAGAACCCATGCTGAGTCTGCCTCAATAGTTTTTGTTCATCAATGTGCCTACTAATTCTTTCCTTAATAACAGTTTCCACCAACTTACCCGGTATCGATGTCAGACTGACTGGCCTGTAATTTCCTGGATCTCCCCTGGAGCCCTTTTTAAAGATGGGAGTGACATTAGCTACCTTCCAGTCATCAGGAATGGAGGCAGATTTTAAAGAAAGATTACATATTTTTGTCAGGAGATCCACAAGTTCACATTTGAGTTCTTTCAGAACTCTCGGATGAATGCCATCCGGGCCTGGTGATTTATTAGTTTTTAAATTGTCCATCAGTCGGAGGACTTCCTCTCTTGTCACCGCAATCTGATTCAGGTCTTTCAAACCCCCTCCCGAAATCAGTGCTTCTGGAGTGGGCAAACACTTCTCCTCTTCCACAGTGAAGACAGAGGCAAAAAATGCATTCAGCTTCTCAGCCATTTCCCGATCATCCTTCACTACTCCTTTTACCCCTTGGTCATCCAAGGGCCCCACTGCCTCCCTGGCTGGCTTCCTACTTCTAATGTATTTGAAGAAAGTTTTATTGTTGGTCTTTATGTTTTTTGCGATATGCTCCTCATATTCCCTTTTTGCTTGCCTGATCACAGACTTGCATTTTATTTGCCATAGTCTGTGTTCCCTTTATCAACCTCACTAAGACTAGCTTTCCACCGCTTAAAGGAATCCTTCTTACCTTTTACAGCTTCCATTACTTTGTTAGCCATGCAGGCTTTTTTCTATACCTATTTGTCCCTTTCCTAACCTGCGGTATATATTTTTTCTGAGCTTCTAGGATTGTCTTTTTAAATAGTCTCCAAGCTTCCCCAATGGTTTTGACCTTCTCCACTCTTCCTTTCAATTTCTTCCTCACATGTCCCCTCATACCAGAGAAGTTACCCCTTTTAAAGTTAAAAGTGGTTGCGTCAGTCTTTTTGGGCAACTCCCTATCTGTACAAATGTTAAACTCAATGACATTATGGTCACTGTTTCCAAGTGGTGCAGTCACATCAGTGCAGGCTAGAAGACACAAGTGGTTTGGTGTAGTTGTTTTTTCAAGTGCGTGTATGTTGAAGGAACGAGCCAAACAGAATACACATAAAACAGCACATTTCCAAGGGCAGTGGTGTCAGTCTGTCATGCAAGCCCAGCTGCGCTTCAGAGACCAACGGGATTTTCAGGATTATAAGCCTCAGAGACTCAAAGCTCCCTTCTTCAAATAAAGCAGGAACAATCTGTATGCTGTTGTTGCCTTGAATTCCATACCTGTAATATGCAATTGCCTATGCTTGCTGCCCGGGGCCTATAATCATCGCATGGCTGTTGCGTAAATGAGCTCAGGGAGTAATTTAAATGACTGTATCAGTGACGAGGTCCTGGAGTGTTTACCGAACTGAACTGAAGTGTTCGTAGCAATCGTTCTACTGCAGAAAGAGGCTGAGGCTGTGCCGGGTTTCTCACTGAAATGGTAGACCAGAGTTTGGGCTTTGCTGCTTGAGATAGTAGGGGGTTCTCGTACATGAGTGCAAAAATAACCATGACCACAGATAGCTGGCATGCTGGGGAGAAGGGTTCCCATTCCCCTGGTGGAGGGCAGGGGATCCCCCACTTTTGGGGGCTTCTTCCATGGCCGGCCAGCTGGTCGGCAGGGGAAACCCCACCCCCAAACAGAGATGTTATGTGGTGACGTCCCCAACGCGATGACGTCACGTGGAAGTGACATCATCATGTTGGGGGCATTGTGGGGCGACACTCCGAGGGCAAAACTCTATGGTTTGACCCCGATTTTACCACAGAGTCTTGCCCTCCAGCCGGAGCGTCACCGTGTGACATCCCTGACGTGATGATGTCATTTCTGCGTGGTGGTGATGTCACTGTTTCACTCCTAGCAGGCTCCCTCCCATCCCCCGATGGCGCGTTGTGGAGACCTGGTAACCCTACTGGGGGAGAAACACTTAAACACACAAAGCTGCTTTATATGGAACCGGACTCTGGGTCACTCATGGTCAGTACTGTCTACTCAGACGGGCAGGGGCTCGCCATGATTTTCAGTACAGGTCTTTCACATCAACTACTGCCTGATCCTTTTCTCTTGGAGGTGCCAGGGATTGAACTGGAGACCTTTTGTGTGCCAAGTCGATGCTCTCCTGCTGAGCCGCGGCCCCTCCCCAACTTCAGATGGCTTCAGGATGGCAGCATCCTTTCTTTCAGTCACAGGGTTCTGGGCTCGCCACACTGAGCATTTTCTTTCCACCAAGTGGTTTGTTGATACCTCATTGTATTGCTGTCATCAGGAATATTTGCCTGTGCTTTGGAAACAAAGCACACGGTGCAGGGCCAGTTTGCATAGCA
This sequence comes from Gekko gecko, assembly GCA_029375565.1. NCBI lineage: Eukaryota > Metazoa > Chordata > Lepidosauria > Squamata > Gekkonidae > Gekko > Gekko gecko. Next base: position 11,943,793 of record JAPDNY010000014.1, read on the forward strand.
AGGTCCAGCATGTCGAAACAACTTGCCAAGTAGAACAGCCGCAAGACGGTGGGTTGAATCCGACCCGCTTTTTCACTCCATCTCGCCTCATTCCACTCTTTACTACAGCCCTTGCACCATGTGGCTTTTGTCCGTGCAAGTCCCATGATCCCCAGTGCAGCCTTTTTGTTGATCCAAAGACATCCCTTCCTCCGTTTTTCACTAGTGGAAAAGTCGGTTGGATCCAACCCCATGGCCTTCAGGCAGCCCAAACTGAAAAAGAACAAAAAAAATTAAAAGTGATTTTCTGGTAGTTTTAAGATAAAACTGTTTTAGTGCTGGATAACGTTTGTTTTTCAGATCAGGTTGTTTTGTCTTACAAGAAGTCCTCGGATGGTTGGTAAATGTCTGCTTGCTTCGCGTGGCATACATCAGCACAGGATTCCCGAACATGGTGCCCACAGACACTGTGGGAACTTCCCTTGATGCCCACCAATCCTTTCAGAAAGTGGACGGGGCCGTTGTAAGTCAGGGCTTGTTATTGGCTGCGCTCTTTCAAATGAAAGGGTTTTCTATTGGGGGATCAGGAGAACTGGTAAAAGCACCCGGGATTTCCTTTGTCAGTGCATTGTTTCATTCCACCCTCAGGATTTCTTTCTTCCCAGGAGGTGTGAGGAGTGAGGTACTCCCTTTGGCTCCATTTCCTGAGGCGGCCATTTTGGGACGGCTCTCACCATCCTCTTTCAAAAGGGCCCACAGGTTCAAAAAGGTTGGGACCTCCGCATTAGCAAGTGCTGGATAACACTGTACATTTCAGCATGGTACCAAGAATGGGGCAGGTAGGGTTACCAACCTCCAGGTGGTGGCTGGAGACCTTCCATTATTACGGCTGATTTCTGGGCAACAGAGTTCAGCGGGAGAAAATGGCCGCTTTGGAAAGGTGGACTCTGTGGCATTAAACCCCACTGAAGTCCCTTCCACCCCCAAACCCCCCCTTTTCAGGCTCCACCCCCAAAATCTCCAGGTATTTCCCAACCCGGAGCTGGCAACCCTAGGCAGGAGGAATTGACAACTTTAATATCTGATCCAAGCCTACACCCGTTTGTGTTTATCCTCCCCGTCAATCACACTTAATAGACACTGACATTTTTGAAAACAGTTGATGCAAAATATCTGAGATCTAAATAAGTCCTTAATTTGAAAGTACGGTGCTTCAGACTTTAATACATTGAAATAAATAAATAAATAAAGCAAGCAAGCAAGTGGAAGTTTTATTTTCTTTCCAGATTTCCATAGAGGGCCAGTGTGGTGCTGTGGTTAGGAGTGCCAGACGAGTTATCTATGTGTTTTATATGTTATCTCTGTGTTTTATTTTTATGTAAGCCGCCCTGAGCCTGCTTCGGCGGGAAGGGCGGGGTATAAATTTGAATACATAAATAAACAGTATCTAGGAGACCAGGATTTGAATCCCCACTTGCGCCATGGAAGCTGCCTGGGGAATCGTGGCCCAGTCACACCCTTTCAGCCTCACCTGCCTCACGGGGGAGGACAAAATGGAGGAGAGCAGAACTATGTAAGCCACCTTGGGTCACCGTTGGGGGGGGAAAGGTGAGGACCAAAATAAATAAACTGCCTCATACGGGTCAAATTTGATGCAGTGATGGAAGAGCCATACCATGGACCCTACACTGATTTTTTTAAAAAAATTAAATGTTTACTTTGGGCTTTTTGTCTGATTCGGACTACACCATGAAGCGAAGTGGGTTTAACCCTTTCCCCTGATTTTTTTTTTTTTTAATCTAAATCCTCCTAGTTGTTGTTTGCCCCATGGGGTGGGATGAAGGACCACAAGAGACCCATATGGTACCTTTAATTTTTTTTTTTTTTTTGCCTCATACTTGAAAAAGGATGTAGACAGAATGGAGCCCGTGCAGAGGAGAGCGACGAGGATGATCAGGGGGGCCTGGAGACCAAGCCCTGTGAGGAAAGACTGAGGGACCTGGGAATGTTCAGTCTGGAGAAGAGGAGGTCGTGGGGAGACATGATGGCTCTTTTGAAGTCTTTGAAGGGCTGTCACTCGGAGGAGGGCAGGGAGCTGTTCCCGTTGGCAGCAGAGGACAGGACTTGCAAGAATGGGTTTAAGTTAAGGGCCGGAAGGTACCGGCTGGATCTTAAGGAAAACTTTTCTGACAGTCAGAGCTGTGCAGCAGTGGAATCAGCTGCCTAGGGAGGGGGCGAGCTCCCACTCCCCAGCAGTTTTTAAGCAGCGGCTGGACAAACGCTTGTCAGGGATGCTCTAAGCTGGTCCTGCACTGAGCAGGGGGTGGGGCTAGATGGCTTGTATATGGCCCCTTCCAACTCTGTGATTCTGTGATTCTACAGAATGAATCACAATCCTGGAGAGGAATCATTCAGAGCACAAAAACAGCATGTGTATGTGTGGGGGGGCTGAAACTCCTGCCCCTGGCAATGCAGCCTTGATTGGAATTAGGGCTACACAGAGCAGCTGCAGTTAACAACAAACAAGCACGAGACCGTTGAACTTTGGCTCTCCCGTGTTTAAGTCAAGCTCAGACTACTAAGTACTAGCCCTATTGAGCGTCCTTTGACCAACCCGGGGCATTCTGAAGTCCTCATCCGGGGTCTTGTCTAGTCTTGCTGTACTAAACCCTTTCAGCTGGCAGTGTCGGGGGACTGGACTCTCCCGTCAAGATAAAGGAAGCCTCCTAATTTGTAGCTTCCCACTGTAGTTTCCTAATTCAGATCTTCAACCCTGAATTTCCTGAGTATGAAGGAAAGCTGCTGCCTTCTGGCTTTGCCATAGATCTGGAATACGGGGTTAATTTTTTTTGAAAAAGGACCTGTTTCACAGAATTGTATACTTGGTATGAGGTGAATTAAGGCCAAAAATCAGGATAAACACTTCAAAAAAGAAATGACCTGCCTGGTAATTCCAAATCCTGGATTTTGTAGATTACACGATTTTTGTTCAAAAGAAAAAAAGTGACTTCACTTCCCTTGAATGCCGCCGATTGCTCTTTTAGAGCTTGTTGGTTAATTCGTGCAGCTTAGATAGTAAAACTTCTTAATTTGAAGATAACATATGAGCGACAAGGTATTAATTCCACCAAAGATAACATTCTAATTAAAAGGTTTCGGCACAGTTGGCTAAGGTTAACCGTGCCTTGAAGTTCTTGAAATGGAACCCTAATTATATTATTCTCCCTGAATGCTGTTTCTCCACACACACACCCCACACCCCAAGCGAGTGTGAAACTGTCTCTCTTGTTGTCGTTTCCTATATCCATTCGCCAGGGAAGAAATACTTTTTGTGCCGGTATTTGCTTCTTTTGTAGTGAAGCGGTGCAGATCAGGAATAAGTGGGAATGCAAACCAGTGAAATTGGTGGCACAGAGCAGTCCCACCTTTCATTCCCAGGCAAAATGCATCCGTGCATATGCATGTGTTACAGGAGGGCAGATAGAACGCGAGCCTATTACTGCATTATGATTCATAAAGCAACAACTGCACGCATGGTAATTTGAAGAGGAACATAAGGAGAAGGCAAGCCTCTGCCTTGAAGAGCTTGCAAGGTTTATTTATTTAGACAATGTGTATGCCGTGTAGGGTCGCCAGTCGAACCATTTCTTTCTGCTCAGGTTTTCAGATGAGGGATCCCATCTTCTTACGCTGCTCTAGCTGTCTACCACTTTTCAGGCTGCCGATTGCTGCTTCATGTGGTTTTTTGGTTGCTTCGGCGTGATTTTTATGGCTCATTTCAATATCGGTAATTCTTACATTGTTGTTTTTTATGGCTTTATTGTTGGCCACACTTAGGCTGCGGTCACACACACTGAGCCTGCTTTGGCGGGGTCGGGCGGGCTATAAATTGGAATATCAATAAATAAATACCAAATCGATAAATAATCCACTTTCAAGCCACTTTCAGTGCACTTTCCAACTGGATTTTACCATGTGACACCCAGTTGGAAAGTGCATCAAAAGTGGATTGGAAGTGGGTTATTTAGTGTGTGTGACCACAGCCTTGAGCAGGTTTCCAAAGCAGGGTTGCCAACCTCTCTGTAGGGCCTGGAGATCAACTGGGATTACAACTGATCTCCAGATAACAAAAAACGGACACTTTGGAGGGAGGATTCTAGGGCATTATCTCCTCCTTAGGTTCTCTCCCTCCCCAAACCCCACCCACCTCAGTTCCCCCTCCAAAATCTCCAGGTATTTCCCAACCCAGAGCTGGCAACCTGGACTTGGTGCCATCTGAATGTCTGCTTTGCCTGCGTTCGTTGGCTCCATAATTACATGTGCCCCGTTGACTTCCCAACTGTACTGCCATCGATAGCAAATTCATAGTTTAACAGGATAGTAATTGATTTCCTTTAGTTTATTATGACTTATTCAAGATGCCATTGATTCCCCTCCCTCCTTACTGAAACCTGCAGTTTCTCCCTCCGCGCCCTGAGGCCAAAGCAGCAGTTTCCATATCAGATTTAGTTTAAATGGCTACAAAGCTTAACTCTGTCTCTGCTTCTAGAAGACTTTAGGTGCACCTGTTCATAACTGGACATTACGCTGTCATGTATTCATGCAGTCATTTGCAACTTGATTGTCCTGTGTGGGCAAAGGCAGCCCAGTTGTAGATCGCTGAGAGCCAGTTTGGTGTAGCGGTTAAGAGCATGGACCCTAATCTGGGAGAACCAGGTTTGATTCCCGACTCTTCCACATGCAGCTGCTGGTGTGACCTTGGGCCAGCCACAAGTTCCCTCAGAGCTTTCTCTCAAGGGCAGTTCTCGAGAGAGCTCTCTCAGCCCCACCTACCACAGAGGGTGTCTGTTGTGGGGAGGGGTAAGGGAAAAGGAGATTGTAAGCCGCTCTGAGAGTCCTTCGGGTAGTGAAGGGTAGGATATAAATCCAATCTCTTCTTCTGTTGCTGCTGCTGTTGTGCTGTGTTAGTCCGGTATTCAGCGGAGTGTGGATGCAGCCAGTGTGTGATCTCTGGACCTTTTTCCTGAGGCGTTCCTTGTATGTGCCATCTCTTGGGGATTTTCCTTCTGTTGCCCCGAGGCCAAGCCAAGCAGAATTAAAGCACAGGGAATCGTATAAATATATTTTAACATCGGATTAAAACAGTCTGATTCGGAAGATCAGTTTGGAGACTTCCCCCCATCCACAGTGGCGGAATGGAAGGTTTATGTCTTGTTCGTCATGGGTAAGAAATACAAATACTAGCCCAGCACACACGACAGCCCCAGGAGTTCACTGAATGTGTCGGGAGCCTCTCCGCGATCGCCTGACCATCTGCCATGTGCAACCCTGCAGAGGGAGTGGCTGAATGAAGGCTCCCTCCCTGTGACCTGTGACGCCGCCTTTCGAATACCACTGATCACGGGGAGGGAGAGTTCGCGCCGCCACTTCCTTTGCGGTGTCGCTCCTGCAAGATGACCAGGCGATCGGGGCATGTTGCATCTGTCGTTGGGCTCGATGCAGACGTTACGGACACATCTGAGTTTGCTCGGAGTTTGGTGTAGTGGGTTTTCAAGGCAAGAGACGGACAGAGGTGGTTTGCCATTGCTTGCCTCTGTGTTGGACTTCCTCGGTAGTTTCCCATCCAACTACTGACCAGGGCCACTTTGGTGTAGTGGTTAAGAGCGGTGGACTCTAATCTGGAGAACCAGGTTTGATTCCCCACTCCTCCGCATGCAGCCTGCTGGGTGACCTTGGGCCAGCCGCAGTTCTCTCAGAGCCATTCTCTCAAGGGCGGTTCTCGAGAGAGCTCTCACAGCCCCACCTACCTCACAGGGTGTCTGTTGTGGGGAGGGGAAGGGGAAGGAGATTGTAAGCGGCTCTGAGACTCCTTTGGGTAGTGAAGGGCGGGGTATAAATCCAGTCTCCTCTTCTTCTCTCTGGTGGATTAGAGCTGGTTAACCTGGCTGGGCTCATGCACTCCCTACTCTTAGAGTACTGAAACTGAAGATGGACGTAGTCATCTTAGGGAGACCAGAACGCCCACCATTGTTAAGGTTCCCTGGCAGTGCCAGACAACGGGTGAAAAGGCTGTGGAAGGAGCGGCATCCTTGGGGGGGGAATTAAAAATAGAAATAAGGCCTTGGTGACTTAGTGGAAGTTCTGGAGAGCCAGCTTGATGTCGTGGTTAAGTGTGCAGACTCTAATCTGGGAGAACCGGGTTTGATTCCCCTCTCCTCCACTCGCAGCTGCTGATGACCCTGGGCCAGCCACAGTTCTGTCAGAGCTGTTCTCTCAGTAGCAGTTTCTGTCAGAGCTTTCTCAGTCCCACCTACCTCACAGGGTGTCTGTTGTGGGGAAGGGGAAGGGAAACGCATTTTTAAGTCGCTCTGAAACTCCGAGTGAAGGGCGGGGTATAAATCCAATCTCTTCTTCTCTTCTTCTTCTTCTCTTCTTATTGTTCCTGACAATTCCTAGAGTTACCTGGAAGTCACAAGAGGAGCTCTAGCAGTTCCCAGACACTCTATGGTAATCATACCATCATTTTGTCATAGAGTTTCTAGCAATTGCTACTGCTAGAGCTTTCCTTATCACTTCTGGGTAGCTCTAGAAATCATTAGGAACTGCATAGTCAGAACTTCCCATAAGTACCCAAGGCCTTTAGAAAAATTATCCCCAGGATAATCATGAGCCCCATTTGGCCCAGTTTCTACCTCGCAATCAGCTGAGCATCGGCAGATGAGGACTGCAATTGGCTGGAGGTCTCCCACCACCAGGCCTTTTTTTGTAGAAAAAGCCCAGCAGGGACTCATTAGCATAATAGGCCACACCCTACAGCAGAAACTCATTAGCATACTAGGCCACACCCCTGACAGCACAGCTACACCCCCATGATACCACCCACATTTTGCTTCTTATTCTGTTTACCTCGTTTGTTGTCAAAACCCAGGGCTTTTTTTGTAGCAGGAACTCCTTTGCATGTTAGGCCACACACCCTTAATGTAGCCAATCCTAATGAGTTTCTGCTGTTGGGTGTGACCTATTATGCTAATGAGTTCCTGCTGGGCGTGGCCAACTCTGGAGCCAGCCAGAACTCCATTCCTGTGTGTTCCTGCCCCAAAATAGCCCTGCCCACCATAAATGAGTAAAAAGGAACCCTACGCCCCCTGCCTCTGGTCACTTGCTGCTGCCCAGTGCAGCAGGAGGAGAAACTGGGGATAAAAACATAGTGGGTGATTTACTAGAATGTCCCAGCAATGCCATAATGGCGCTTTGGGTTACATGACTGGGAGTGACATTGTGCAATCCTGGTCCCTGCCCTCAAAAGCTGCCGGGGGTTGCCCATTTGTCATGATGTCCGAATGTGGGAACTGAGGATGGTTTTTCTGTAATTGGGGTTTGTGATGCCAAGTTAACCCTGGTTAAGAATTCTAGTTCCTGGAACAGTAACAAGCCTCAGTTAGTTTCAGAGGGTAGGCCTGTTGTCCTGCGGTAGAACAGCAAGAATCAAGACCTCAGAGAACAAAAAGATTTGGGGTGTCTGTGGGATTTTGAGCTCTCTCAGCCCCACCTCCCTCACAGGGTGTCTGTTGTGGGGAGGGGAAGAGAAAGGAGTTTGTAAGCCCCCCTGAGACTCTGAGTGAAGGGCGGGGTATAAATCCAATCTCTTTTTCTTCTTCTTCCCAAGGGGCAGGCATCTTCTAATTTCATGGCCACAGTCACCATCTGCAATGATCTTGGATCCCAGTCTGCCATGCCATGTGGTGTTAAGCTTGGACAAAAAGGGGTATGTGCAGTGGCATTTTGTGTGTGTCATGTGACCTCAAGTCACTTCCCCCTTATGGCAACCATATGAAGTAATGACCTCCAACATGTCCTATTATCGTCAGCCTTGCTAAGATCTTGCAAACTGCAGGCCGTGGCCTCCCATATTGAGCCAGTCCATCTCACGTCGGGTCTTCTTGCCCTACTATCTTCAACTTTTCCTGGCATCCTTGGCTTTTCCAGTGAATTATGCCTTCTCATGATGTGACCAAAGTACAATAACCTCACTTGTCATTTTAGCTTGTAGGGGGAGTTCAGGCTTAATTTGATCACGAACTCACTGATTTGTCTTTTTGACGGTTGTCTGACAGTTATGGAACTCCCTCCCCTTTGTAGTCCATCAAAAACTGAGCTTGAATACTTTCCAGAAGACGTGTTCACAGCTCTTTGGGCTAGTATTCAACAGGCATGAAGAAATATAATCCAAAGAAACCGAACCGTCAAATTAAGGAATGAACTGTTAACTTTTCTCCTCGGGAACAATTCTCTCAGTGTGGAATCGTCTTGTTGGCGGGGGCTGATGAAGGCTCACTGTTGCCCTAAGCACTGACCTATCTTGGTGCCCCCCTCCTTTCCACACTGACCCCAGTCCATTTCAGTGGTTGACCTGTCTGACCAGATATACACAACGCAGGTTGCAGCCATACAAAAATGCATTCATATGACAACACAATATACTGTACGAACCAAGCCAAGCTTTGGCTATAAAGTTCCACAAAAATGCAATACAACATCTATTTTAATATTTCACAAATTAAATATATCAAAGTTCCCAGGGCTCTTTTTGTAGCAGGAACTCCTTTGCCTATTAGGCGAGACACACCCCTAATGTAGCCAATCCTCCCAGAGCTTACAGAGCTCTTCTTACAGGGGGCTACTGTAAGCTCTTGGAGGATTGGCTACATTAGGGGTGTGTCGCCTAATAGGCAAAGGAGCTCCTGCTACAAAAGGAGCCCTGAAAGTTCCAATATTCATGACCTGAAAGGCATTTTTCTACATTTTTTTCACCCTTTTCCCAACTTTGTGGTGCCCCCTTTGGCCTTGGTGCCCTAAGCACGTGCTTAGTCTTTTTTTTTTTTAAAAAAAACCATTTTATTATAGGATATGTTTCACATAGTTAAGATTCCATCTTATAGATATCACATACCTTTTTTCTTTTCTCCCCACTCCCCCAGTACAAGGCTTCTCGCAATGCTCTTACGCCCTTATAAACTCTATTATCTAATTACCATTCACAAAATATGTCATTTCCATTATCAAATTAGGTAACATTTTAGCAATCTTATCGTTCTTTTTCTGGCACGTGCTTAGTCTTAATGGCTAATCTGCCACTGCTTGTTGGTTATGCCATGGTGTGTGAACTGTGTCTCGTGATTTCTGTTTCAGATGTACTGAAGAACTGTTAGGGAACCATATAATTCACCCAACCCATGTTATCAGATATTATCAGAGCCTGGTAACATGGAAACCGGTAATTGAGTTACTTCTGTAATCACAATCGGAGATGGATACAAGCTTTTATTCTTGTGATGTTGTGATAGGCAAGATAAACAAATAGCCATCTTCGGTGCACCAAACTGTAAGGTGGTTCGGATTTATTGTTTTCATCCCCATATGTGACTTGGGAATTATTTCCACAGATATTAACGTGAGGGAAATTTTAACACTGGGTTTAATAGAATCATAGAATGTTAGAGTTGGAAGGGACCTTGCAGGTCATCGAGTCCAACCCCCTGCACTCTGCAGGAGTGTAGCCAAAAGATAGCCCTACAACATACCCGAAAGATGGTCATCCAGCCTCCGCTTGAAAACATCCAGTGAAGGAGCATCCACCACCTCCCGAGGCAGTCTGTTCCACTGCTCAACCACTCTTACAGTTAGGAAGTTTCTCCTGATATCTAGCCGGTAACGACTCCCTTGTAATTTCGACCCATTAGATCTAGTCCTGCAATCCGGAGCAAGAGAGAATAGATCTGCTCCATCTTCTATGTGACAGCCCTTCAGATATTTGAAGACTGCAAACATGTCCCCTCTAAGCCTTCTCTTTCCCAGGCTAAACATACTCAATTCTTTCAGCCTTTCCTCATAAGACTTGGATCCCTACCCTCTCACCGTCCTGGTTGCCCTCTTCTGGACACGCTCGAGCTTGTCCACATCCTTCCTAAAATGTGGTGCCCAAAACTGGGCACAGTACTCCAGATGAGGCCTAGCCATAGCAGAATAGAGCGGAACTACCACCTCCCTTGATCTGGACACAAGGCTTCTGTTAATGCATCCTAAGATTGCATTAGCTTTCTTCGCAGTCACATTGCTCTGCAGGCTCACGTTTAGTTTGCAATAACTCAATAGGGAAGAAACCCCCCAAGCGTGATTACTTAATTCATGCCAACTTCTATTTGTAGTGTCTTTTCTGAAAAGTCAACTTGCATTGTCAATTCTGACCCAACCATTTCCTAGAGCATATCTCCTAATATGAATCTCTTGGGGAGCAAGGTCATCGAGTGGAAATATTTTTTTTTAAAAAATGGTACCTGGTCAGGGCCTGGAGGTAGTACAATCGTTTGGGTTGGGTAGGTAATGCAAAAACTTGGGGAAAAAATGGAAAGCGTCAATCTTGTATTAAAGAGTTCACGCGTGGGTACTCGGACTTCAAAACGGTAAGCATTGCCCAGAATCTGCACAAATCCTGGAGCAATGCTGTATCAAAGGTGGCGAGGGGCTTTGACTACACCATAAGTAATTATCCTTCTTTCGAGCAAATGTCTGCCCGCAGACCACTCAGAGTCAGTTTCTGAAACATCAATATCTTCTGATGCTGAACTTTCCCGTTTTTTTTCTTTTAATCTCTGTGGAATTCAGAGAAATGAAGATTTGCTTGGATCGAGCGCCTCTGCTCTTTCACTCATCAGCTTCTTTCTCGATTTGGTGTGTTCCGTTCCAAACGGAGGCTGGCGTGTTGACAAGCCCTGCAGAGGCTAAGAGCACGGGCTGCAGAGAAAGGATTTGAGAGCTTCATAAATAGGAATCGTAATGATTGGATACTGCAAATTGGCTTACGTAGTTATTAGAAAGCGTTTCGAGGGAGTCAAGGGTAGCCGAAACAGTATTTTTTTTAATGTGCCATAAAATGCATTTCATTCCTTCTTCTAAAAGAGAATTTATCTGGTAAGAGGGGTTCCCCCACCTGAGTCCCGCCCCCCCCCCGCAATTTCCAGGTTTGCCCATCAGAAATAAAAATTAGAATTAAAGTCCTGGAGAGTGGTCATTTTTCACCACCTTCCCTTCCCCTTCCCCTTCCCCTTCCCCTTCCCCTTCCCCTTCCCCTTCCCTTCCCTTCCCCTTCCCTTCCCTTTCCCTTCCATTCCCCTTCCCTTCCCTTCCCCTCCCCTTCCCCTCCCCTTCCCCTCCCTTCCCCTCCCCTTCCCCTTCCCCTTCCCTGCCCTTCCCTTCCCTTCCCCTCCCCTCCCTTCCCTTCCCTTCCCTTCCCTTCCCTTCCCTTCCCTTCCCTAAGCCTTTATATCACTTCCCCAGAATTCAAAGTCAAGCATATTGTGGACTTAGATATGCACAGACCATCTTTAAGCAGAAAACATGTAGATAAGCCCTAACTCAATGTCTGGAGGAGTGGGGATTCACTTGTTGGTAACATGGAAACAGCATGAATAATGGTATAAAGAACTGACTTCTGGAAGAGAGACTTACCTGGATGTTTAATCAATATATTATTAGGGCTATGAATTTTGAAATACAAATTGGATAGTGGCGATCCAGCAAGGTGAGATCATATTTCATATATATATATATGTTTGTGTATGTATGATCTCACCTTGCTGAATCTCACTCCCCTCAAGCAAAAGAACCCCCCTAAACACACACACACACACACACACACACACACACACAGGTTTCTTTTGCTTGATGACTGTTCATCAAGCCAGTTTGGTGTAGTGGTTAAGTGTGTGGACTCTAATCTGGGAGAACTGGGTTTGATTCCCCACTCCTCCACTTGTAGCTGCTGAATGACCTTGGGCAAGCCATAGTTCTGTCAGAGCTGTCCTTGAAAGGGCAGTCCGGGAAAGAGCTCTCTCAGCCCCACCTACCTCACAGGGTGTCTGTTGTGGGGAGGGGAAGGGAAAGGAGTTTGTAAGCTGCTCTGAGACTCTGAGTGAAGGGCAGAGTATAAATCCAATATCATCTTCTTTATCATCATGGAAACCTAGGGTGCCTTCATGTCAAAGTAGGGTTTTCTTCTTTTTTTTGGGGGGGGAGTTGTTTTTATTTAGAGATGGCTCTACTCTCGGCAGCCCCTGTGCATTCCCTCAGCACTTCCTCCCTCCCATTTATCCTCCTCAGACACAATAGCTGTTTTATGTCGAATTGGTATTCATTTTAGTTAATACAGAATAATCAAATCACCCACCATTATGACTGGGGCATTGAAAAAAAGGGGAAATAATGGGGACGTAACGTAAGTCTCCTAATGTAATGAAACTCACATTGTACTCGATTAAGAATGCTAAAACCGCTGGGTTCCAGCTCACTAGAAACAGTGATTGAATAAGGAAAATAGGAGGCATTTCCATTGTGTCTTGTATGTACTAATTTGAATGCACAGTTGCCCTTTTCTGAGCCAGAAAGGGGCCGAATGGAGCTGCGGTCCGTATTGGCCTGAGTAGCTGTTTTGAACAGGGCAGCTAGGGTTGCTAACCTCCAGGTGGGGCCTGGGGAGATCCTGGCATTACTACTCACTTCCAGACTACAGAGATCACTTCCCATGGAGGAAGTGGCTGCTTTGGAGGGTGAGCTCTGTGGCCTCCTACCCTGCTGAGGTCTCTCCCTTTCCCAAATCCCACCTTCATCCCCATATCCCCCGACATTTTCTGACCTGGAGTCAGCAACTCTTGGGCGCAGCCCTACCATTAGGCAAAGTGGCGGATTTGGGGGAGATAACATTAAAAAGGTAATTTATTATATCTTGCCCCTTAGGTCCTGTTTTGGTTTTGCTGCCAGATGCCTGAGCTTCTTGGCAGGCACGCTGGTGTGATTTATTTTATTTATACTTACCCCTTGCTTCCTGGGGCCCCCCCCCCAAGTGGGGACCCAAAGTGGCTTACATCATTCTCCTCTCCACCGTTTTATCCTCACAGGGTTGCTCTGAGTTTCGGAGGGTAGCTGAGTTGGTCTACAGTAGAACAGCTAGATTTGACTCCTATATGGGGGGTAGGAGCAGGGCTCTTTTTGTAGCAGGAACTCCTTTGCATATTAGGTGACACACCCGTAATGTAGCCAATCCTCCAAGAGCTTACAGAGCTCTTCTTACGGGGCTACTGTAAGCTCTTGGGGGATTGGCTACATTAGGGGTGTGTCACCTAATATGCAAAGGTGTTCCTGCTACAAAAGAGCCCTCTATCTATCTATCTATCTATCTATCTATCTATCTATCTATCTATCTATCTATCTATCATCTATCTATCTATCTATCTATCTATCTATCTATCTATCTATCTATCTATCTATCTATCTATCTATCTATCTATCTATCTATCTATCTATCTAGGGGCCTTTTTGTAGCAGGAACTCCTTTGCATATTAGGCAACACACCCCTAACGTAGCCGATCCTCCAAGAACGTACAGAGCTCTTCTCACAGGGGCTACCGTAAGCTCTTGGAGGAATGGCTACATTAGGGGTGTGTCGCCTAATATGCAAAGGAGTTCCTGCTACAAAAAGAGCCCTGGGTAGGAGCTTTCGAGAGTCGAAGCTTCCTTTGTCAGAGATCTATGGGGTAGGTTAGGCTGAGGGTGCATGACTGGCCCATGGTCACCCAGCAAGCTTCCATGGCAGAGCGGGTCCCCCGGATCCTAGTCCAATCCTCTAACCACTGCACCACGCTTCCCAATTCCAGAGTGGTAGTCCTGTCAAGTCCACTGCGCCTGAAATAGTCAACAATGTTGCAGTGTCTTAAAGACGAATGTGTTTATTGTGGCCTGAGATTTCCCGACCCTGGGATCTCAGAAGGTTCGGCCTCCTGCCCCAATTTGCTAATCTCCAATGTGCCGTACAACTTCCTGGGCGTGTTTTTGTATACAAGACAATACGTGTGAGTGTCCGTGATGTCAGTCATTTTTGTCCAAAGGAGACGAAAACCACCCTTTTATTTTATTTGCAGCCGGGTATGAGCTTTCGTGAGTGACCGCTCACTTCTTCAGATATGGCATGAAAGCTGACACCCCGCCACAAATTTTGTTAGTCTTTAAGGTGCTACTGGACTCTCTTGCTCTTTTCTACTGCTACAGACAAACATGGCTACCCGTCTTGCTCTATTTTGTTTAAGTTGTTTCCTTTTCCAACAAGAGACCAAGATTTTTAGATTTTACCGTTAAGTAAGTACACACCTTCTCCCCTCTCCCCTTTCCCTCCCCCTACACAAAAAATGGTGTGAGTCTGACAGGGATGTTCAGAAGCCGGTGAAGGGACTGCCTAATGAAGATGAATGAAGAAAATTGCCCGTATAAGAATCGCATGTTGGGCGCGCGGCCCAGGTTGCCGAAAGTGCGTGATGGAACCTCACGGCTCCATTTATCAGTGTCATATTTGGGGTAAAAGTGAGCGGCGTTGTTCTTATTCCTCCTAGATGGATAGGTCAACTTTAATGTATATGGTTCTTGTAGAACATTTGTTTGATGTATTTCCATTAGCAAGGCAATAATAGAAAAGCAGTGGAGAGAGACAGAGAACACCTTTCCCCCCCTTCCCTCCCCTTTTTTTTTTGAAGAGTTGAAATACGGCATCTGCTAATATCCCAATATTGCTAGGCTTACTGTTGAATTTCTTTAAAAAATGTTTCATGACGTGACCGTATATATATTACATCCCTGTAAAAATAATAGGGACGTGGCGTGAAAGAAGTATAAAATATACGACTGCGAGTGTGTAAATTTTTATCCCTGCCTACTTTCCCCGAGCCTCTTTCATATTTCATGTTTCTGTGCCGAAAGAGCTGACAGGGAGAGAACTTTTTTTAAAAAATATTTCAGAATAAAGCAAATCAAAAACTTTCAAGATTAGGAGGAGGGGTCGGTGGGAGACCCAGCTAGCTCATTTAAAATACACACACAATTTGGGATTTGTCCATTGAAGCATAACGAATTTTTTCCCCCTTTTCTTTCCCCCCAGATCCCAATTATGCAAATTAAGCATTTTCATCTTATTTGATGGAAAGAAACCAAAGTAATCACGAGTTATTCGATTTCCCCTCCCATTATTATTATTTTTTTTAAAAAAGAAATTCCATCAGTATCTTTCTAAAATGGCAGCTTTTGACTTACTTGGTGTAACACCAGCTTGGTAAGTACCAAGTAATTTGTTAGCCGATTTTATTTTCAGGGGGGTTTTTTTTTGCAGGCAAATTCCACAATGGGCTGAAACTTTTCATGCGTTGTATTATGCAGCTAAGACAAACTTCGTTCAATGTGTGTGGGTTTTTTTTAAACCAGGTGTTTTTAAGTGCAATGCAAACATTCCAGCCATATGTTTCTATAATTTAAATTAATTTGGTACAGTCGTACTGTTAATCTTTGGTGACTTGCTGATTGGCATTTTGCAGACATATTTCTGGAGGGCACCCAAGACCATTTTCTGCAGGCTTTCTGGCAGGAGCGGGAGAGCAACCTTTCCACAAATTGGAGCCTTGTACAGCAACTGGGAAGCAAGCCAAAATTTAAATTAGACAATAACCTCTGCACCGTATATAGCTTGTATTCCTCAACAGTAGGGAGAGTGATTTGTTTAATACAGTCAGCCCTGTAGCGAATAATAGACTGATGTATGAGTCATTCTTTGGCAGTACATTTTTTTTCACAAAAACAAAATTGTATAGGTTGAACAATTGTGCTGGTAATGTAGTTACTTAACAGTTGTCCAAACAGTAACTATTAGCCGAACAAGAAAAGGGTGTGCGAAAATTCACCATTGGCTTGGGTTTTGTACAACTAGTGTTTCGTTTCCCATTCCATCTTCTTTGTATGTGGGAGAAAAAAATATATATAAAAATAAACATGACTCCTGATTTTGTGCTCAGGCTTAGAGACGGCGGTAAACATGTTATACCATAGTTGGTGGGTTTCTTACACTTTTGCCTCTGTAAATATTGACTTTGGCACATTCTGTTTCAGTGTAATTAAATTTAGTATCCGTCTGTATTTGTGGCTCCGTAATTAGGGCTCGGGGTCTTCCTTTCGGTTGCGGTCGCCTCGGCCTGGCTCATTGTTTCCTTTGCGTGTTAAAAATGTGTCCCTGACAATTGATATCCATGGAAGCAAGGAGATCTTTTCTGTTCAAACAACAAGAGTCCTTTTTTCTTGAAAGGAGAGGGGGGAGGGAGGGGAATCTCTTCATACTAGTCCTGTTCATGTTTATTTAAAAGCTTAAAATCATTAGACCAAATCTTACTTTTTTTTTTTGTCCCACAGAAAATTGATTTTGCTCACAAAAAAAAAATGTAGGGGCCTGAAAGAGAATATTCAGAAATATGCAAATCTAGTGGAGATAGAAGTCTCCTTCAGCCGTTGCACAAAAGCAATGACTGGAGGGGGGAATTCCTCCCCCTCCTAACCCCAAGAGCTTATTTAGCTGCAGTGTGAACATTGCTGAACAGAATTGTCACCTGCCTCTATTAAAACAGTTTTGGGGGGGAGGTGGGGGGGTATGTGTGTCAGGAATGGCGGTGGAAACCCTTTCTGAGTCAAACGGCTTATAATGCTTTCCCCCTTCCTGCTGGCTCTCACACTTATAAAATAAAACCCACATTGTGTAAATATTGAACAATACAAAGACGTCTTTCATAACAGTTTGTAGTGCACCACACTCTCTGGAGCCGTGCCAAACAGTAGTTAGGGAAAAAAGGAGGTGCCAATAAAAATATATATATATTATTATTGCAAGTGTAGAACCTGTTATAAGGCACTATCTTATCAGGAAGTGTCAACCTGATAGAAGCCAGATGCTTTGCTTTAAAACTTAAAACTCTTATATGTATATATTTCTGCTTGTTACACACTAATCCTGTCTCTGACAGGATCTCTTGAAGTGCTCCATATTAAGATCTGTCTGGTGGGTTTTTTTTTAAATAACAATAATAATACGTTTCTAGATAGCAGTGATGTCAAATGTGGTATGCACTGTGTCAAGGGGCTTCTGTCTGGAAGCCGTAAGAAACCACGGCCCTTCTTTGCAACACACTCGGTTGTGTCTTTGTAGCTAAGGATTTGGCTTGTCGTTTCTGTCCTCCGTGCTGGACTCAGTGTTGGGCTTGCTACATCCCTCTTTCCAGCTGTATCCCATATGGGGTTGCCAACATCTAGGTGGAGCCTGGAGCTCTCCCAGAATTACAATTGATGTCTAGGCTATGGACTCCAGTTCCCCCAGAGAAAAATGGCTGCTTTGGAGGGTGAACTCCGTGGCATTGTACCCTGCTGAGGCCCCTCCCCAGCTTCCACCTCCAAACCTCCACAGATATCCCAACCCAGAGTTGGCAACCCTAATTCAACAGCCCGTGGTCTCCTACATTAATGCAGACTAGAACTAAACTGAAAACGTTGTCTTTAACGATGGGTAGTCTTCAACCGCTTTGGTCCTGTCTTTGAGCCAGTTTGGTGTAGTGGTTAAGTGCGCGGGCTCTAATCTGGGAGAACCGGGTTTGATTCCCCCACTCCTCCACTTGCTGGATGGCCTTGAGCAAGCCAGAGTTCTGACAAGAGCTGTCCTTGAAAGGGCAGTTCTTGAAAGCCCCACCTACCTCACTGGGCATCTGTTGTGGGGAGGGGAAGGGAAAGGAGTTTGTAAGCCGCTCTGAGACTGCGAGTGAAGGACAAGGTATAAATCCAGTCTCCTCCTCCTCCTCCTCCTCTTCTTCTTCTTCTGACCAAAACATGAAAAACCTGTTTGAGTTTAAGACCAAAACATGAGGCCTGCTTGTAATCACTTGCATTGTATGTCTCTGTCCCAGTTTCTCATTAATGTATTAGTCCAGTTCATATATATTAAGCAGCAAGCAGAAAATGAAGGTGGTACTGCTTCAGCCAGCTGGTGTGTCCTGTACCATAGGTGGCAGACTTAATGCTCTAGAGTCCAGTTTGTATGCCCTGCACACCACCCCATACATTCTCTCTCTCTCTCACACACACACACACTATAGTATAACCCTTTAATGATCAGAGTACCTCTGAGCAACTGGAAGTTTAGTTTTATGGGTCAATGTTCAACAGTGGTATTCTCCATTCCAAATCCCCCCACCCTCCAATTCAGTTGCATACATTGACCCTACATTTGTGCAAGCTCATCATGGGCAAGTTTTGTGGCCTTTAATTTTCTTTTTTCTCTCTTGGGCCCATGATACTGATGAAATCATTCCAATTGCTAAAGAAATGGCCCACTTTCCTTGAACCTGGGGCAGGTGCCCTGAGGAACCATGCTCAGAAGTGCACCAACTAGGGTAGTTTTCCTAAAATTAAAACGGCTCTCCAGAGTACAGATACTAGTGCTCCTGGAGGAAATACAACAAACAAGTAAACACTTTGATGTGAATGATGAGAACATTTAGTAAGGATCATATTATATTATAATTTTAAATTTGGCTGGCAAAATGCTCTCTCTCTCTTTGAGAGCGTTTCGAAAGGCTTCCAGCCGGGTAAAAAAGAGGACTGGTTTGCTACTACTATAAATATATACAGTGTCCATGGAGAGCATTTGAGCCAGCATAATATAGAAGGCTTTTGCACCTAGTTAAAGAAGACAAGACTGGCTTGCCCCTAATACAAACACTTGAAATGGAACCAGAAGATAATCTGAAGAAAATAAAGAAGTCAAGCATTGGTTTGCTCCTAACAGAACATTGAACGTAAGAACATAAGAGAAGCCAAATGTTGGATCAGGCCAATGGTCCATCCAGTCCAACACTCTGTCACAAAGTGGCCAAAAATACCAGGTGCCATCAGGAGGTCCATTCAATACAATAGGATTTCTCCTGAGGAAGACTGGGACGAAATGAGCTTATATCCGGGTGCTCATTTGATGGACTTTTCCCAGTAATGTTGTAAAGTTTTATTTATAACATAATATGTTCCTTACTAAATGTCCTGGCCATTCACATCACAGTGTTTGCTTGTTTGTTGTATTTCCTCCAGGAGAACTGGTATCCATACTCTGGAGATTTTGGGAGAACTACAGGCTCTATTTGGAGGTCGTTTACCCTAATTGGTGCACTTCTGAGCACTGTTCCCCAGGGAACCTCAGGGCATGTTTCCTATATGGATACCTGTGATCCCTTCTTGTTTTTTTCTCCTGGAGGAAATGGCAGCTTGGGAGCACAGACTGTATGTCACAGCAGCTCTGTGGAGTTCCTTCCTCTCCCTAAACTCCACCTTCTGCAGGCATTGCCTCCTGGGGCTGCCAGGTCAGTTGAAGATGCCAGCGGGGGTGGAGGGGACATTCTGGGAGCTGGAAGCATTGTCTCCAACATGCCAACATTGCCAGAAGTGACGTGCACTGTGCCTGCGTCATCTGGAAGTGACATAGGCACGTCGGGAGCAACGCTCTGGTTTTTGGGCAAAACTCTATGGTAAAATTGCCCTCAAACCACAGATAGAGTTTTGCCCAAAAACCAGAGTGTCACCCCCAATGTCACTTCAGGGTGACACAGGCACATTGTGCAACGTTGCCGTGGGAGGGATTTCCTCCCGCCGGCCAGCTGTCTGGTGGTGGGCAGGGCCCCACAAAACCAGGCAATCCCCTGCCCACAACTGGGGAATGATGGAGAAGAACAAAACAACCATGATATATTATGCCGAAGAAAAAAATCCACAGACCTAGGCTCCGGTCACACAAGAGGATTTGCCACACAAGAGGGACGGATCGGGGGTGCATCAAGCGGGCGCGATCATACAGCAACATCTGGGAAGTGGAGCGCACCCGTCCTCGATCTGTCCTGTCCTGGCGAAACCGCGCATCAAAGAGGTAGCACCAAAACAGTGCTACCAACCGGTTGACGCGCAGCAGGGGCGGGCATCTGATCGCCGCCACACCCCTCTCCATGCAGCTTCCCAGGCCCTGTTGAACTGCGCATGCCCGGGCTTGCGCAGCAGGCTCGCCTCATTCCCCTGTCCGTGGCTTCCCCCTGGTATCTGATCATGCCGGGGAGCAACTGTGTGGTGGCTCGGGAGATCCGTCTGATCCCGCCGCCATGTTTCTGTTTTGATGCAACTCTAAAAAGCCGCACTTCAGCCGTGTCTTTTCCCCCAGTGTGATCGGAGCCTTATAAGTTCTTCTTCAGTGTCCAATTTACTAAGAACAATTGGACACTGAATAAGAATTTATAAGTCTGTGGATTTTTTTCTTCGGCATAATATATTACGGTTGTTTTGTTCTTCTCTATTGTCCATCCCGTGATCTCTCTCCCTGGTTTGTTAGCGCAACTGGGGAATGGCAACCCTGTCGCCCCCATATCTTCAGGAATCTCCCAAACTGGAACTGGGAACCCTACCCCGAGTTGCTGATTATCTCTGTAGTAGACTTTGCCGAGCAAAGGTTGTGTGTGTGTGTGTTAAGGGTGAGGAAATTGTTGGATTGGATCGTTGGATTGGAGGAAGTTTGGGAGGCATGGCTTCTGAGACCATTCTCCTGCTCAGAATGATTTCTGAGCCATCTGGGGTGGGGAATTTCCAGCCCCCACCCCTAATTCCCCATCCCTGAACAATTGAGGAGCATGATTTAAAATGGCCTCCACACAGTGGTGCTCTAGGAATGTCCAGGAGCAGGGGGAGGCAGCTTAAAGCATCACCCGGAAGGGGCGTTATATCCTCCCCAAGCTCCATCACTCAGGCCCTGTCCCCCTAATTGCCAAGGCAGCACTGGGAGCCTCTAGTCTGGATATAGGGATTGGGTGTTGCTTTTTTGCTGTGTAAACATAGTGTGAGGATGAACCACTTGGGTGGAACCCTGTACAGTAACCAGGTCCACTGCAGGAGTAACCTTGCAGGTAGAGACACCCACGCCAGTAATCATACCTGGGAGGTTATGCTTTAACCTTTGAACTCTTGGAGAACTTCTGTTGTTAGTAGGGGAATAATATAAATGCTGCTGTTGAAGAGGTATTGGAAGGCTTCCTTCCTTCCTGTTCTCTCGGCGTCAGTTATGTTGATAATTTTGGTATCTGGCTAAAATCCACGTCCCTTCTGTAAACTTCTGCTCATGGTTGGTGTCTTCAAATGTGGATTTATATATATATGTATATGCAGGGCTATTTTTGTAGAGAAAGCCCAGCAGGAACTCATTAGCATATTAGGCCACACCCCTGACCGTGCAGCTAATTAGAATATTAGGCCACACCCCCATGTTACCAGAAGGGTGGTCATCCAGCCACACCCACCTTTTGCTTCTTATTCTGTTTACCTTGTTTGTTGTCAAAACCCAGGGCTTTTTTTTGGAGCAGGAACTCCTTTGCATGTTAGGCCACACACCCCTAATGTAGCCAGTCCTAATGAGTTTCTGCTGTTGGGTGTGGCCTATTATGCTAATGAGTTCCTGCTGGGCGTGGCCAACTCGGGAGCCAGCCGGAACTCTGTTCCTGTGCGTTCCTGCCCAAAAATAGCCCTGTGTATATGCATATATGTATATATATTGCTTATACAAAATTAGACTCTGAACAATGTTGTGCTAATTCGCTCGATGTCAGCTTTTCTCGCAGTTCTGGAATTTTCCAAGCGCCCCGGCATTGCTTGTAAAATACCAGTCCCGGGAACTCGACAGGAGAAAGTCTGTTACAGACCCTGAATTACTGTTTTTGTTGCTACAAGCTGGGCTCCGAAGGAAAGTGTTCACAGAGGGACACTAAGGAGAAAGGGAACGGCGTGGAGAAATAGCTCTTAATGTTATTGATACGACTCTGATTTTCCAAGGTTCATGACTGCAGAGGGCCCACCTTCCCCCAAGCCAGACGTTAGCAGGTAGGAGATATGTGAGGGATAAAATAAGCGACAGTTAGTAGTTAATAAATGCTGAAAGTCGTCTTTTCAAACAAGCATAAAGTTGGAATGCAGGAATGCTTGAATTGCCCTGCTGGTTTTGTACTGTAGCTTAGGCTTCCTGTTTACGGGGTGAACACAGGAAGCCACCTTATACGGAACCACACCCTTGGTCCATCGAGGTTTGTCTTGTCTGGTCAGGTTGGCGGCTGCTCTCCAGGGTCTCAGGCAGAAGTCTTTCACATTACCTACAACCTGATTCTTTTACATGGAGATGCTGGAGATTGAAACTGGGACTTTCCACATACCAAGCAGATACTCTGCCACTGAGTTACAACCCGTTCCCATTGATTAGTGCTTGTGACCCATAAATAGTCCACAGTGCCATTTTGCAACCCAACACTTGTTGCATAGTGATGCTGATGCTTACAGGCCCTACTTCGATAAACACATGAGCATTCTATAGCTGAGGTCCCGAACACAGTGCCTGCGGACTCTGATACAGAATGCATGAACTGGTTCGCAGATAACACAAATTATTATTCAGTGTTCTGTGACTCCACTCTTGGGCTTTGGACACTCCATGTTCCTTTCCTCTCAACCCTTGTGTGTTCCTTTAAACTAAAACTGCCAACCCCATTTAGAAGCTGGTTTGCAAGCCGGTTTTCGGAGGGGGGGGAGGTATATCGTTTCAGATGAACTGCATAGGTTTAGCTTGGAGGAGGAGGAGGAGGAGGAGATTGGATTTATACCCCGCCCTTCACTACCCAAGGGAGTGGCTCAGAGTGGCTTACAAACTCCTTCCCCTTCCCCTGAGGGGAAGGCTGAGAGAGCTCTGACAGAAACTGCTCTTTTTTCAAGAACAGCTGTGCGAGAACTATGGCCGGACCAAGGTCATCCAGCAGGTGCAAGTGGAGGAGTGGGGGAATCAAACCCGGTTCTCCCAGATTACAGTCCGCGCACTTAACCACTACACCAAACAGGTGGAGACACTTCATATACAAGAAAGATAAAGACTTGCTGTCTGCTGCTCCAGAAGGAGAAACTAGATCTAATTGGCTTAAGTTACATTATTCATTTATTATTTTGCCGCTCTTCTTCCGTACGGAGCTCAAGGTGGTTTACAATATTAACAAGATGTTAATAAAATACATAAAACAGATGACGCAAAAACATGAGACCAATCACAATTGGGGACTGCTTTGATCAAATGAGGTCCTAAATAAGACTGTCTTCAGCTGCCTCCTCAAGATCTGCAATGACGACACTGGGTCCATGGGAGGTGGTTCCGTCATCGTGGTGCCGCCCCTGAAAAGGCCCTCCCTTGTGTATCCACCTAAAGACCTTCTTAGATTGACGGGAAGGCCTTCCCCTGTGATCTTAACTCCTGGTCAGGAACACGTGGGAGAAGACGGTCCTTCAGATACCTGGTCCCAAGCCGTGTAGATCTTTAATGGTAAAAACCAGCAATTGGAATTGGGCTTGGGAGTGGATTGGTAGCTAGGGTAATTGTTGTAATATCGGGGTCACATGCTCTCGATAGCTGGCCCCGACTAGTAGTCCGGTTACAGCGTTCTGCACTAGCTGCAGCTTCTGAACGCTCTTCGAGAGTAGCACCAAGTCAGGCCTCTTTTTGTAGCAGGAACTCCTTTGCATATTAGGCGACACACCCCTAATGTAGCCAGTCCTCCAAGAGCTTACAGTTGCCCCTATAAGAAGAGCTCTGTAAGCTCTTGGAGGATTGGCTACATTAGGGGTGTGTTGCCTAATATGCAAAGGAGTTCCTGCTACAAAAAGAGCCCTGCACCAAGTAGAGTGCATTGCAGTAGGTCCAGTCTAGGTGTAACTAAGGCGTGGATCACTGAGGCTAGATCTGACTGACCCAGGAACGGATGTAGCTGATGCACCAGCTGATGCTGCCTGAACATCAGGAGACATTCCCTAAGGGTCAGAGTGGTTCAACAGTGTAACATTACCTGGGGGATGGGCTCTCTCTTGCTGGAGATCTTCGAGCAGAAGTTGGACACGTGTCTGAGATTCTGTTTGAGCATTGGGTTTCCTGCACTGAGTATGGCAGGTGACTGCATGGCCTGTAAGTCCCCTTCCAACTCTCTGGTTCTGCGCAACAGCAAATTGGAGTTTGCATTGAAGAATGAATTCATTGAATTGGCCTTTGCAGAATGAGAGTGAGAAAGCCCTGAGGCTCAGTCATATAATTCTAGACGGAAGTTTTAGCATTACCTATGATCAGACCCAGTGACCGTTCTGATTTCTGTATAAGTAGAGAAAGGGAACTTGGGAATATCCTCCTTTGACTTCAATTAACACATGAAAAGAAAATCCATATGCTTTTGTCATCTATCACAGCAGGTATGGTTTTTGTCCAAGAGGAAGCTAGCAAGGGTGTGCAAGGAAAGAAGGAATGATCATAACTTAACCAAGGCGAGGTTACAGAATCAATGCTTCCGACACAATAGAACATTTAGAGACCTCATACTGGTTTTGTTGCCGATGTGCAAGAAGGAAATGCTCCGAACCATCCGCAAAATCATATAGGCCGTTTGGGTCATGGTTTGCATTTTAAGAAATCTGAAAATGCTTGCCAACCATTCTAAATGGTTTTTTGAGGGCTCCAGTACATGTTTTGCTATTTTAGAAAATGAATTGCTTATGATACTTGTTAGTATCCATTCTCCAAATAAAAGAAAATCCATATTTTAGGTAAGGTTGCAATAAGAAGTAGAAGAAGAGGAAGAGGAGGAGGAGATTGGATTTATACCCTGCCCTTCACTTCCCAAAGGAGTCTCAGAGTGGCTTACAATCTCCTTTCCCTTCCCCTCCCCACAACAGACACCCTGTGAGGTAGGTGGGGCTGAGAGAGCTCTGACAGAAACTGCTCTTTTTTAAGAACAGCTGTGCCAGGACTATGGCTTGCCCAAGGTCATCCAGCAGGTGCAAATGAAGGAGTGGGGAATCAAATCTGGTTCTCTGCATAAAAGTGAATCTACTAAATAACATTTACTAAAATCACTCATAATAATAATAGTAGTAGTAGTAATAATAATAATAATAATAAATCAAAAATGCCATGAGTAAATGGAACACAAGGCTGATAGTGAATGGAGAAAGAACTGGAGGAGTTAATATCAAATGAGGATTTTTTTCAAGGAAACTCATTATCACTGTTTCTCTTTGTCATTGCCCTAATACCACTCACCAGCATTCTCAACAGCACAGCCCTGGGATACCAGCTTTCAAAGACAGGCCCAGAGATTTCACACTTATTATATATGGATGACTTGAAAATGGATGGAAAGTCATAATCAGAGATTGGTACTTTATTAAATAAAGTTTGAATATTCAGCAAAGATATAGCGATGGAATTTGGCCTCAACAAGACTGTAGTATTAGCACTCAACAGAGGAAAGATCATTGAACAAGAAGAATTCAAGATGCCAGACAACAACATCAAAACACTGGGCTTTGAAGAAAACTGCAAATATCTTGGAAATCTGGAAGCTGGCAACATCAGACATATGCTTGTTAAGAAAATTTTTCTTATCAGACATAGGCTTGTTAAGAAAAAATTTGTTTGCAATATCTTTTTGACTCTTTGGTAATACTCCTTGGTTGTATTACTAAAAAAGATGTTGTGAACAAAATTAAATGGAGGCAATGTGGTAAAGGCAATTAACATGTGGGCAGTCCCAGTTCTAAGATACACTGATGACATTATCAATTGGAAAAAGGAGAATTAGAAGCAATAGATCGCAAAACTCGCAAGATAATGACAACATATCACTCACTATACCCTAGAAGTGATGCTGATTGTCTTTACTTACCAAGAAACTTAGGTGGAAGAGGTCTCTTGAAAGTTAAGCAAGCAGTTGAAGAAGAAAAACGAGCACTGAATGACTACACAAAGAAAAGCAAAGAGAAACTTCTAGCTGAAGTGTGCAAGGCAGACTTATTTAAGGGTACAGAAACCAAAGAAGATTATAAAAAGTTTGCAATCAAAACTCACTTTAACAACTGGAAGGAAAAGCACTTGCATAGGCAATATTTGAAAGACATAGAAAATAAAGTTACTAGTGAAAATACCTTGAAGTTGCTCCAAAATGGGCACTTGAAGAAAGAAATGGGAGGACTCCTGCTAGCTGCACAAGGCCAAGTGCTCAAAACAAGATGTATGAAAGCCAAGATTCAGAAAAGCAGTGATGACAACAAATGTCGACTTTGCAAAACAAGGGATGAAACAATCAACCACATGGTGAGTGCCTGCAGGAAAATTGCTCGAACTGACTATAAAGAAAATCTCAATATCATTGTAGCTATGTTGCACTGGAATCTTTGCAAGAAGTATGGTGCACCATCAGCCAGAAATTCATGGGAGCACAAACCAGGCAAGATCATGGAGAATGATGAAACAAAGATTCTTTGGGACTTCCAACTGCAAACAGATAAACACCTGGAGCATAACACCCCTGATATCGCAGTTGTGTGGGGGGGAGAGAAATAGAGTTTGGATCATTGACATTGCCATTCCAAGAGACAGCAGAATAGAAAAGAATGAACATGAGAAGATCACAAAATACCAAGACCTACAAGTAAGTTAGAGTGCCTCTGGAAGAAGAAGGTTACCCATTGTTACTGGAGCCCTTGGAGCAGTGCCTAGAAGTCTCAAGAAACACCTGGACATTCTGGGCATTGAATAAATAACACCAGTTCAGCTCCAGTAGACAGTATTGCTTGGGACAGCAAGAATCCTGCGAAGAGACCTCTGCAATTCTCAAGAACTTGTTTAGATCTCAAATTGCAGAACACCATCTACCAGTCAAATGTATGATGGTGACAATCCTTCTTCTTCTTCTTCTTCTTCTTCTTCTTCTTCTTCTTCTTCTTCTTCTTCTTCTTCTTCTTCTTCTTCTTCTTCTTCTTCTTCTTCTTCTTCTTCATCATCATCATCAACAATCATCAACAATCATCATCATCATCCTCCAATAGATACCGGTAATAGCAGACCAGAAAGAAAGCCAGTAAATAGTAACAGAAAATTCCCCCACAACTAATTTTACCTGGCACCTGAAACTTAAAGGATTTGATGAAAGGCGAACCATTCTGGGGAATGCTGTGGTACCAATGCAGAGAAAGGCCATGTCTCTGATTATTATACATCAAAATTTAGAAGGTGAGGGTACATGCAGCAGGACCTCAGGTGGCGAGCAGGTTCATCAAGATGACATGGGCGGATAATCTATCTAAACCAGGGATAAAACCAGGGACGAGGTCCAAGGGTGGAAAGGACCTACATCTCGGAAGCTAAGCAAGGTCAGCCCTGGCTAGTATTTGGATGGGAGACCTCAAATGAATACCAGGGTCATGATGTAGAGGCAGGCAATGGCAAACCACCTCTAAGTATCTCTTGCCTTGAAAACCCTATGGAGTCGCCGTAAGTCAGCTATGACTTGACAGCACTTTCCACCACCACACAGAGAGCAGGGGAAACCTAATAACAGGCCATTCTTATATCCAGGGCTGTTTTTGGGCAGGAAGGCACAGGAACGGAGTTCCGGCTGACTCCTGAGTTGGCCACGCCCAGCAGGAACTCATTAGCATAATAGGCCACACCCAACAGTAGAAACTCATTAGGATTGGCTACATTAGGGGTGTGTGTCCTCACATGCAAAGGAATTCCTGTTACAAAAAAAGCCCTGGGTTTTGACGACAAACAAGGTAAACAGAATAAGAAGCAAAAGGTGGGGGTGGCTGGATGACCACACTTCTTGTAACACGGGGGTGCGGCCTAATACACTAATGAGCTGTGCTGTCAGGGGTGTGGCCTACCATGCTAATGAGTGTCTGCTGATGGGTGTGGCCTATTATGCTAATGAGTTCCTGCTGGGCTTTTCCTACCAAAAAAGCCCTGCTTATATTGGAAGGCTCTTACAGCTAAAGTCCCATTTTGCAAACAGTCTGTCCTCCATTCTCGCTGGCTGTGTCGGGAATACCCTGGGCAGGAAGCCCCAGGGTCTGTGTGATCATTCTGAAATGTTCATTATATAGCAAGCAGTTTAAGCTTGCAAAGTCCTCTGCGACACTCTCCTCTTCAAGAAGAGTGGAATGGTATGGATATGTCGGCGAACTAAGGCACTTGTAAGTACATTCATCTGTTATGTTTAGCCCAAAAATGTCTCGACTAATCTTTCATTATGATTATTACAAAAATACCTACACGAACTTCCACCCTTCCTACATTAATTTTTTTTTTTTACATTTAGAACTCAGAATAATTTGATAGTGTGTAATTGAGCCAAATAATGTCCCCGATTGAAATTCACCATTTTCGCTTAAGTGAGTGAAATTTGATATGAGAGTCTAAGAAAAGCTACTTATGAGCCAATTGTGGTATAATCATATTGCTTGAAATTCATGGGAGAAAATATTACCGTAATCTCAGATATAGGGGTATAAAAACTGTTCCTTGCCAGAATGTGCTGGCGTAGGTGCTAAGAAAAATTCTGCTCTTTGGCCATCGAGCTATATCTAATAAGATGCGTGTGCATTTTATATATCTGTGCAATATGAGGTCTGATTAATAGCCTTACTTGGAAGGAGGTTTTCGAAGATGATGGGCAAGAGCTCGAATAAGGAAACTGTTCTTAATCTTTGTAACAGCCATCTTCACAGCAGTATATATGTATTTATACGTGACAGGGAGATCGAGAAATTCAAACGATCTTCCTCACCAGGAGCTAGCTGACATTTCTGCCTGATGGGTTGCCAACCAGAGCTCCTGGGTCAGATCTTTGAGGTGTACCACCTCAAGGAGAGCCAGTTTGGTGTAGTGGTTAAGTGCGCGGACTCTTATCTGGGAGAACCGGGTTTGATTCCCCACTCCTCTACTTGTACCTGCTGATGTGACCTTGGGTCAGTCACAAGCTCTGGCACAGCTGTTCTCTCAAGGACAGTTTCTGTCAGAAGTTCTCTCAGCCCCACCTACCTCACAGGGTGTCTGTTGTGGGGAGGGGAAGGGAAAGGAGTTTGTAAGCCGCTCTGAGACGCCTTTGGCCAGTGAAGGGCGGGGTATAAATCCAAACTCTTCTTCTTCTACCACATGGCTTCCAGTTCTGCCCTATGGAAGCAAACCTGTTAGCAAGAAGGATTCCATAAACTTGATTGCTAGATCAACCTGAGACACCATGAAGACTCACCAATGTTATTCTAGCTTCAGCTTTTATAGACTTTCTGATCAAGTGAGCTCTGTTCTCTGGCAACTTCTGCTGGAATACAATGTGTTGTGCAGCAAGAATCCTTCTATTTAATATTGTTTTTGCAGCAACAGACTAACAAGGCTACCCTGGAAAAAAACTGTTATCATGCAACAGTAGGGTTGCCTCCCCCCCCCAGTGGAGGCAGGGGTCCCCCACTGCCAGGACCCACCCCCTGCTGTCGATCATCTGGCCAGTGGGGGGACTTACCAAGAGAGAGAGGGAAGCCCAGGCTATCACTGGCAATGTGGTACAGTCACTTCTGCCACACACCAGAAGTGACGTCATCACGTCAGCGGTGTCCGAGCGACGCTCTGGTATTTGGGCAAAAACTCTATGGTAAAATTCTACACTGGAAGTGAGGTAGCCATGTGGCCAGTGACAGCACCTGGGCCCGTCTCCTGCTCCTGGTAAGTCCCCCTTCTTTCTCCACCAGTTGCCAGGAGAGCCTACAGTTGTAAGGCTAAGAAATTTAGGATGGCTGCACAATGCAAACGGTTGCGAGTTGTGACTTAACAGCGAGAGCAGAGGTTATCTGCTGCACTCTGGGTGCTTTCAGTTTGTGGGAAGGTGTGCCATGCATGTGAGTTCTCTTGTTTACGAGCTTAACAAGTGCAGATTGTGTATGCATTCATTTGTCTCTTGTGAGATAGACACAAAGCATGTACATTCGCCTAAAACACTAACTTGTGTCTTGTATGTAGACACGTGTGTCTGTGGTGGGCATTAGAGGTATTTCCTTGCCCAGCTTGTGAGCTCCCCTGGAGCACCTGAGGGGCCTGCAAGTGTTCCTGGACTTGAATCTACCTACACTTGTAGCAGCGTTCTTGAGATTTCCAGTGGCCATTTGGAAGCCCTGCTGGGCAAAAACCCCACCTGGCCCCCACCCACTTTCTAAAAACACCATGTTGGGCATCCCTGAATTAAATGTAACTTTGGTCTGGTCTAGCAGGGTGGCTCTTACAGGCGGAGGAGGAGGAGATTGGATTTATACCCCACCCTTCACTTAGAGTCTCAGAGCGGCTTGCAAACTCCTTTCCCTTCCCCTCCCCACAACAGACACCCCATAGGGTTACCAAGTCACTTACTTGGCACCATGAGGGAGAGTTGATCCCTGCCCGGGACATTCGTGCGTGTGCAAAGCACCCAGAAGTAATGTCATG
Organism: Gekko gecko; assembly: GCA_029375565.1. Lineage (NCBI taxonomy): Eukaryota > Metazoa > Chordata > Lepidosauria > Squamata > Gekkonidae > Gekko > Gekko gecko. Next base: position 11,974,023 of record JAPDNY010000014.1, read on the forward strand.
ATGTTGGGCATGTTGCTGGCTGCTCTAGCAATCAGCCTGGAAACTCTATGGTACCGAACTGGGCACTTTGGGGGTGGGGTTCCCCCCACCAGCTTGATTCAGACCAGTGGGGTTGGGGGCCCGTTGGGCGGGCAATTCCCCGCCCCCCCAAGGGAATCTGGCAGCCCTAACAGCCTTTGAGGTAGGTGGGGCCAAGAGAGCTCTGAGAGGACTGTCCTTGAGAGAACAACTCTGACAGAACTATGACTTGCCCAAGGTCATCCAGCAGCTGCAAGTGAAGGAGTGGGGAATCGTACCTGGTTCTCCCAGATTAGAGTCTGCACACTTAACCACTACACCAATCTGTATACAATGATACAATGACTAATATGTGCATATATGCAGCATATATTTGATAAGTAAATAATGCACAAGACTGAACTGTGTAAATTTAAACAGTGCAGTTCTAAGTAGAGTTACACCCTTCCAAATCCATTAAATCCAATGGGTTTAGAAGGGTGTGACACTGTTGAGGGTTGCACTGTAAAGCTAGTCATCTGTACATAAGCATGGTAAATGTAGTTTTTGGTAGTGATATCCTTTTGAAACAGGCTGGTGTTGAAACTGCCTTTGTTCAGCAAACGCTGTTCAGTCTGAGCCTGTTTTGCCATTGTCAAAGCTGAAATATGACCTGGTGTTTTGAAATATGGTTGATTTTGTGGCTTTGGCAGAGAAATTGGCAGAGAACTGGCAAAAGGCCTTAAAATTATTGTTAAGGCTTTTCCTGATGTATATTGTATCACGTATAAATCCTAAACACTTTCCAAAACCACTCAGGATGTTGATATCTATTCATTTCGCCCAAATTTGCACTTGTAACAGTCATGCACAATGTCCTTAAATATTACTGAGGAAATGTGTAAACAATAGTGAACATAACATAACATAAGAACATAAGAGAAGCCAATGTTGGATCAGACCAGTGGCCCATCCAGTCCAACACTTTGTCACAGAGAGGCCAAAAATACCAGGTGCCATTAGGCGGTCAACCAGTGGGGCCAGGATATTAGAAGCCCTCCCACTGCTGCCCCCCCCAAGCACCAAGAATACAGAGCATCACTTGCACCAGACTGAGAGTTCCTCTCTATACCTCGTGGTTAATAGCCACTGATGGACCTCTGCTCCATATGTTTATCCAATTCCCTCTTGAAGCCGTCCATGCTTGTAGCCGCCACCACCTCCTGCGGCAGTGAATTCCATGTGTCAATCTCTCTTTGGGTGAAGATGTACATCCTTTTATCTGTTCTTACTCGACTGCTCAGCAATTTCATGGAATGCTCACGAGTTCTTGTATTGTGAGAAAGGGAGAAAAGTACCTCTTTCTGTACTTGCTCTATCCCGTGCATAATCTTATAAACCTCGATCATGTCACTCCTCAGCCGTTATTTCTCCAATTTTATTTTATTTATTTATTAGAGTTTTTAGTTGCTGCTCACCCAAAGAGTCTTGTGGCAACTTACGACATGAAAACCAATAAAGTAAAAATAACATAAAACAAATAACAAATATAGAATATGAACATTAAAATATTAAACCATTAAAATATTAAATACATGGCTATCACCATACCGCTATTAAAACAGCCCAAACATGTGATTACCCTTCAAAGGTCAACCTTAATTAATCAGCTTTGCATGCCCTTCAGAAACTAAACAAACTGGGCACGGGCGTGATCCAAGAGGGCATTTCATAAGGTACGGGCCACATTGGACCTTCTCGTTTTGGGTGCTGAATGTCTTTGATCATTTTCAAAGCTGAAAATTGTTCGAGGAAACGGAGACAAGATGTGGATCCAAATTTGTCGTTATGACAAAGGCCCATTGGAACTTCTGGTGTGCCACAGAAGTGATGTTACTGTATTGTCAGTAGTATGGGGTGCTCTGTGATTTGGACAAAAACCAGGGCTATTTTTGGGCAGGAATGCACAGGAACGGAGTTCCGGCTGGCTCCCAAGTTGGTCACGCCCAGCAGGAACTCATTGGCATAATAGGCCACACCCAACAGTCGAAACTCATTAGGATTGGCCACATTAGGGGTGTGTGGCCTAACATGCAAAGGAGCTCCTGCTCCAAAAAAAGCCCTGGGTTTTGCCAGCAAACAAGGTAAACAGAATAAGAAGCAAAAGGTGGGTGTGGCTGGATGACCACACTTCTGGTAACATGGGGATGTGGCCTAATATGCTAATGAGCTGTGCTGTCAGGGGTGTGGCCTAATATACTAATGCGTTTCTGCTGTTGGGTACTTGCTGGGCTTTTTGTACAAAAAGAACCCTGGCAAAAACTATATGGAGAAGCCACAGCATAGAGTTTTTGCCCACATGCCAGACTTTCCCACATCGCTGGCAACACAACGATGTCCCTTTCCAGTATGCTCTGAAAGTGATGTCACCTCATTGTTGGCAGTGCCCGCCTCGGCCTCTCTCTGCTGCCAGTAAGCCCCCCCACCACCAGCCAGAGGATGGTGGTTGTGGTAGGTATCCCCCTGCTGGTGGGAGCCTGGCAGAGCTAGTTATAACTAACTTCAGCAGGTCTTGGGTGAACTTCAGCTTGACCAAGCCTTTTAGTCTGGCAAACCAACTCTGGAGGATAGTTTACTTGAGATATAGAACTAGAGAGCTGACTCCCTGAGCTCACCAGCTGGAAACTGAGTTTAATCCGGACAACTGAGGTATCAAACCCTTGAATTCTAAGAGGGGTATGAATGTGCTGTTGGCTCTGGTCACTCACAATGGAACGTTGTGCAGAGCTATTCCCGTCTAAACCCATCGAAATCAGTGGACTTAGACTGAAGTAACTCTACGGGTTTGATTCCCCACTGCTCCACATGAAGCTGCTGGTGTGACCTTGGGTCAGCCATAAGTTCTTTCAGAGCTGTTCTCTCAAGGCCAGTTCTCGGGAGAACTCTCTCAGCCCCACCTACCTCACAGGGCGTCTGTCGTGGGGAGAGGAAGGGAAAAGAGATTGTAAGCCGCTCTGAGACTCCTTTGGGTAGTGAAGGGCGAGGACTAAATCCAATCTCTTCTTCTTCTTACATAGTAAATCCCACCATTTCTACTGTTTCAATAGAGCTGATAAGAAATATATTGCTCCAATTTCACCCACTGCTGTCCCCCCCCCCTTCTTCGGCATCGCGCTGAGAGAGAAGATCCCAGTTTCTTTCTTTCCAACGCAGTCCGCTGCATTTGGAAAAAGACACACTAGTCAATGATTTATGATCAGGAGGCCTAAAACAGCAATTGAAACCCTGGCGCTCTTCTCATAGATACTTACATGGCGGCGGGGGGGGGAGGGGGAGAGCACGGATTAGTGAACATCGTCCGCAAGTATATTGTTGGAATGACAGTAGACATCGGCGAATGAATCTATTGCAAAGAAATGCATCAAAGATATTATCTTTTTTATGAAGAGAGCACATACTAATTTATATTTCGCCAAGTCCGCTGCGTATATTAGGATGTTCAGTTGAACCACACACACTACACACCCATCTCTGGTGCGTGCTTTCTTATTTTCGCGCAAGGGAACACGATACCGTGTGTTGCGATCCTTTCAGAGTAATCACGTTGAAGGCACAGTGGTCCGGCGTCTCCTTTTTTTAAATTACAGACCATTTATTGTCGGGGTTGTCCCACTTTCCCCACGACTCCCCACCAGCAAGCTAGACTTAGCACTCTCCGTTAATTTAATTTGGCGTTTCATTCAATCAGAGCAGCTGGGAGCATGATGGATTTCAAAACCAAGCTGGAAAAAAAACAAAACACCCTTGATTCATGCCCTTATCAGACGTTGTGTTTACCGGAGAATTGTGATTATTGGTCTGGCCACATAATCAGACCTACCCAAATATAATGGCAATGTGCTCTAGTGGGATTATTAAGAAGCAATAGTTAAAGCCTGCAACACAATTTAATCCTGGTCTTTAATTACAATTTTTTGATGGGATTCAAGTGGGTAGCCGTGTTGGTCCAAAGCGGTAGAACGAATTTGGGGTCCAGTGGCGCCTTTAAGACCGACAAAGTTTTATTCAAGGTATATAAGCTTAGACCTTGAATAAAACTTTTGGATCATCGCGTCTCCTTTACCTCTGATGAGTTAGACAGAGCAAAACTAGAATTCAGTCCCAGGTCTCTGCCCATCAAGACGCTACACTTTTTCTAAGGAGGTATTCGACCGTATGCAACGGGCAAGAAAAATTCACTCACATGTAAGCTTTACGACATTCCTAGAAGTGGATTCTGGCTTCCAATTCAAATAGGCTTGCCAAGGGCATCTGGGAGATCTCCTGAAATGGCAAGTGTTCTCCAGCCTATAGAGATCAGTTCTTCTGGAGAAAATGGCTGCTTGAGAGTAGACTCTATGGCATTAAACCCTGTTGATGCCCCCCCATTCCCAAACCCCACCTTCATCATGGGCCCCACCCCCAGATCTACACGAATTCCCCATCCTGGAGTTGGCATCCCAGACTTCAAAAGTATGAAACAGATACAATTACTGTGCAATCCTAAAAATGCTTTCCTGGGAGTAAGACACGTTGAACAGACTAGGATTCTGAGGAGATCTGTTTAGGATGGCTGTCGTACCCAGCTGCATAACGGGAAGCGTATATGCTAATGTTTCTGTCACGCCCCCTGTCCAGCCTGGGGGCGTGGGAGGGTGAGCCGGGTCGGTCTGGTTGAAGGGGAACGCCGAGGGGTCTTGCCGTGAGCCTCAGATAGCGGAAGGGCCTGGGTTTGCTTCACCTCAGCAGCCTACTTCCTCGGAGCTTCAACAGCGGAAAGCCTCCTCACTCTCTCTCAGACGGCAGGCTATGCCTTCAAGCTCTCGCTCTCCTCCCCGGCTCTGGCATCCACCACTCTTTTATTCCCTTCCACCAACACCTGACCCCGCCCTCCCCCCTTGACCGTTGCTCCATTGGTTTCCAACCCTGTTCGTCTCCTGGGATCGTCTCCTCTATTGGCCAGGGTGTTTCTGCTTTTAAGGCTGGCTGGAGACTCCGCCCCTTCCAGTTCTCAGGGCTGGGGGCCGGTTGCGAGCAGGGTTCCACTTTGGGTGCGTCCTGTCGTTCCTGAATCCCAGGTAAGCGTTTCTCTAGGGGACCCAGCCTCGGGGAGAAGTGACAGCGGCTTTGGGGCTGTCCCCGTGTGTACCCTGGCCCCACACTGTTGGGATTTCTCTTGTTGGCTACCTCCCCGGGAGGTGTATGATGCCCGGCATCTGTTGCCACCCCAGACGCCTCCCCTTGTGGGTCTCCCGCCCCGGGTGGCTGAGCCTGCGTGGGTAGGTGGTCGTTGGGCAGCTCGGTTGCCGGCGTCTCCCTGGCCGCTAGCGTGCTGCCGCCGACCGTCCCTTCTGTCGGGGCTGCCTGTCGCCCTCCCAGGGAGGGCCGGCACGCCCCGTCTCTCCGTTCCTGCTGGCGTCCCGTCGCCTCTTGGGCGGGGCGCCTGGGCAAGCTGGCCGTAGGTGGCCCCGCCTGGAGTAACGGGAGGGCGGGGGCCACGTCCGTTGCTGCGGCGTGTCTGCGGGGCGACACAGCTCTGGCCGCTGCGTCTCCCGGCGACCCGAGTCCCGGCTGGTGAGCCCCCCGCGTCTCCAAGCCGCGGGGCGCCAGCTGCGAGCCGGGACAGTTTCCGCCGAAATCGGCCCATATTCACTTGGCTTGTTTTGATTGACTTTTTCGATATTGCTGTGTTGTTCATTGGCAGGGCTCCTTGCATGGATTCTGAGCAGGTGACATACATGTTTTCTAAATAAAATAGAGGAGTCCAGATTTACATTAAAACCATGTATAGAACAGGGGTCCCCCGAAATGCTCCCTCTAAGCTGTGGAGTCTTGTGAGCCAAAATGCTACTTTGAGAGGGACTGGCGTTAAAGTTGTGAGTGAGCGATTTGACTACTGCACAGATTAGTTTGCTCTGGAGCCCTCCTTCCTGAGCTGAGGCAAAAATGTGTGAGCCGGAGGCGAAAAAAATGTGGGCTAACGCAGAGGGAACTCAGCTTAGAGGGAACACTGGCCCCCCGTGCGGTGCCATAGCGGGCACCAAGTGTTTTTAGAAAGTGGGCAGGTCTGGATGGGGCTTCTGCCCAGCAAGGTTTCTGGTTGGCCATTGGACATTTGATTGGCTGTGGCGATTTTTTTTTTAAAAAATGCTCTCTTGGCAGCAGCTGCCAAAAGGATCTTCATTGTGTGACTGTCGGTAAGCTTCAGTGGCCATTTTGTGGCTGGTCCCCCCTTCCTGCGGCAGCCATTTTGTGGCAGCCATTTTGTTGTTGTGTCAGCCATGCTGTGTCAGAATTCCAAAGGCTCAGGAAGGTTGGGAACCCCTGGTATAGAAGATATGTTGGGGAGGGGGCGCGATGCAAGGACCAACACGGCTGTCCTCTGGAATCTATTAATCATGCTTCTGTGTAACATAACTGACAAGAACGTAAATGTGTCACTTGTTAGTAGTAAGCTCCTTGTGAATTTTGCTTCAGAGTTAGGGAACTTGCTAAATGTAACCACCCAATTTTTCTTGAGACATTTATTTATTTATTTATCCATCCATTTTTCTTGAGACATTTATTTATTTATTTATTTATTTATTTATTTATTTATTTATTTATTTATGGTATTTCTGTATTTGTGTCCGTGTGGCCCATGCCTAGAGGTCACAGCAACTTCTGGTAACTCCTACTGGGGCATGGAGAACATTCAGAGAAGGGGCTTGATACAGCCTGCCTCCACCTCCAGGTCCTGGTTTTCCTTGTAGGTCTCCCATCCAAATACTTGCCAGGGTTGGCCCTGCTTGGCTTCCGAGATCTGACGACATCGGGCTTGCCTGGGCTATCCAAGCCATGGCCTTCTTGAGACGTTTATTGATATATATCTCCTGCTTTTCCTCGTGACCCACGGTGGCTTGCTGTCTGTGGTTGACAGGTGGCCGTGCAGTAACACACAATCATTAGCAACTGATTGTGAACATCTGGACCTGTTTTGCACTGAGTCAGAGCATTGGTCTGTCTAGCTCGATATTGCTTACTCTGTCTGGCAGCAGCTCCCCTGATAGTAAACCCTGGAATGATGTGTGATTCTTCAGTATGAATGAACACGTAAAAGGGGACGTGGCTCAGTGGTAGAGCATGTGCTTGGCATGTAGAGGATCCCAGGTTCAGTCCCTGGCATCTCCAGCTAAAAGGACCAGGCAATGTGAAAGACCCCTACCTGAGACCCTGGAGAGCCACTGCCAGTCTGAGTGGACAGTACTGACCTTGATGGACTGAGGGTCTGATTCAGTATAAGGCAGCTTCATATGTCAAAGAAAGGTCTTTCCTGTCATCATGTGAGACCCCCTCATGTCTGCAGGAGTATACCGCATACCATAAAGTTGTGGACAAGTTTATCTCGGGACTACACAGCGTAGCATTCAGACAAGAATAAAAGAACATGAAAGACACTGCAGACTTGGCCAACCTGAAAAATCATCAGTGGCTGAACGTAGCCTAACTCAAACAGGACACAGTATTTTTCAAGACACTGAAAGGCTGGACAACACTTCCAGTTACAATGCCAGATTACACAGGGAAGCCATTGAAATTCATAAACATAAACACAATTTCAACAGGAAAGAAGAGAGTTTAAAAATAAATAGGGTATGGTTTCCTGTCCTGAAAAACAATAGCACTACAGATAAGATTAGAATTTCAACAGCCAATCCACGTACAAAAGAACTTCCTCAGGAAACAGGAAACCATCTCAGGAAACAATCCGTAGACAAAAGAACCTCCTCAGGAAAGCTCCTCCATTAGCATGTTCATAGCCTGGGGAACTCCTACAAGATAATGACTCAGCCCTACCCCACCTTCCAGAGTAGATATAAATTACCTGCCTACCATTTTTCTTCTCACCTTGACACCGAGAATACTCCATCTTTCTGTGTTATACCTCTGAGGATGCCAGGCACAGCTACTGGCGAAACATCAGGTCCTACAATGCCAGGACCACGGCCAGACAACCCGGAAAATCTACAGCAGCTAATCTTTCCCATCTCCTTTAAGTGGAGATGCCAGGGGTTGTTTTTAATTGAATGTTATCATTTTAACTGTATTTCAGTTAGAAGAAGGGTTGGTTTGCACACCCTGCTTTTCTCTACCCTAAGGAGTCTCAAAGTGGCTTCCCCTCCCCACAACAGGCACCATGTGAGGTAGGTGGGGCTGAGAGAGCTCTGAGAGGATTGTGACTGACCCAAGGTCACACAGCAGGCTCTATGAGGAGAAGAAATCAAACCCAGTTCTCCAGATTATAGCCCACCAGTCTTAATCACTATACCACACTGGCTTAAATGTTTAAATGTTTTTATGTTCACTGCCTTGCATACCCCAATTGGGTGGAAAGGGCACATAAAAATGTTTCAAATAAATAAATAAAATATGAGGGTCTTTGGCAGGCAAAGTAAGTCTCCCACCACCTGAGGTATGGGCCCTCCTCAGTTAAATTACTTATCAAAGATTATGACGATTTCCCCGCTGAGAAACTTGAAACGTAGTTCTGTTCGGACAAGAGTTCTGAAAGGTCTCAGAGGCAGAAATATCTTTTCCAGCATCTGCTACCTGATGCCCATTATTGTCGTTGTCGTCATGTATAGTCCGCCTTTCTCACTGGGATCCAAGGCTGACTACAATGAAGATGAAAGGTTTTGGTCAGTCAGTAAGCAGGTTAGAAAATATGCTAACATTTGAACCTCACATTCCTAGTAGGACAAAATAATGCAGCCAGGCCAGGGCTGTGGTGCTGGGAAGGGTTGTCAAGTAGTCACGTCTGACTTACGGCGACCCTGTGGGGTTTTCAGGGCAAGAGTTGTTCAGAGGTGGGTTTGCCCTTGCCTGCCTCTGCGTCACAACCCTGGGCTTCTTTGGTGGTCACCCTTCCAAGACTTAACCAGGGCTGAGCCTACGTAGCTTCTGAGATCTGACGAGATAGAGCTAACCTGGGACATCCGGGTCAGAACTGTCGAACAGGAGAAAAAACAACACATACAAATGTAGCTGTTTAAGGGAGGGAAATAATCAGAGCACAAAAGGCTTTATCTCTAGCGATGTTTGGCACATTTTACGAAACGATAGAAGTGGGGTTGCCCGCCCCAGATTGGGAAATCCCTGGCAAACCGGGGTGGAGCCTATGGAGGGTGTGGTTTTTGAGGACTTCAGGAAGGTATAGTGCCAGTCCACGCTCCAAAAACGCCATTTTCTCTGGGGGAACAGATCTCTGCAATCTAGACAACGGTTATAATTCTGGGAGATCTCCAGTCTCCACCTGGATGTTGGCAACCCTAGGTATAAGTGTAGGGGTCTTTCTAATAGGCCCGGGCGCACCATTCTGCAGTGCAGGAGACACCATGGAGAATGTGTGTGAATGCAGAATTTTAAGGAGGTAGGTGGTGGCTCAGTGGTTAAGATGCTGAACTGCAGACCGGAAGGTCGATAGTTCAGCAGTTCGAGACCCGAGTGCTGCATGACGGAGTGAGCTCCCGTCTCTAGTTCCAGCTCCTGCCAGCCTAGCAGTTCGAAAGCAAGAAATTGCAAGTAGATAAATAGGTACCACTTTGGTGGGAAGGTAACAGTGTTCCGTGCACCTTGGCATCTAGTCGTGCCGGCCACATGACCACAGAAACGTCTTTGGACAGCGCTGGCTCTTCGGCTTGGAAACGGAGATGAGCATCACCCCCTAGAGTCGGATTCGACCGGCTTTCGAGCAAGGAAAACTTTTACCTTTACTAGGTTGGACTACTTTAAATAATTTGACAGTTTGGGAGGAAGGTGTTAAAAGTATTTAGCGCATTTGTTTGGTGTGAATAAAAAGTAGTCATTTGGCTTAGGGAGCGTGGCGTCTGGGGTTCGCCGTGACGTCAACATCAGCTTCCTTCCAAAGCTGACCGTGATTCTGAAATAGCTTGATGTTGAGCGCTTTGACGTGTTGTGTTGGAAGGGAGCGTAGACTGATCGTTCCATTTGTGCTAAGGAGCAATTGGGTATCGAGTTTAGGCCATGCAACAGCGTATGGTTTGTATAAAGTATTTTCGCTTGGGAGGAGGAGAGAGAGTAGGCAGTCTTGGTTTTTTTGCTACATCGGTTGTCAAGAGCAGGCCCTTTTGTAGTGATCTGGCGAAATGATGTGCCGAAAGAAAGTCCTCAAACATTAAACTGTAATCCTTCAAGTTTGTCCTCCATGTGAAACTTGCTGAAAGGAAACGGGTGCTGTAGAAACAAGGGCGACAGACACTGGATTGAGGCAAAACAGGCAGAGTGACTAGATTTGCCAACCGTGGACTGGGAAACACCTTGCAATATGGGGTTGGAGCCCTGACCTGAATAGCCTGTTCTCGACAGATCTCGTAAGCTAAGCAGGGTCTGCCCTGGTTAGTATTTGGATGGGAGACCATTAAGGAATACCAGGCTTGCTACGCAGGGGCAAGCAATAGCAAACTATCTCTGAGCATCTATTGACTTGAAAACTCTATGGCGGGGGGTGTCGAACTCATTTGTTATGAGGCCTGGATCGGACACAAATGAGACCTTGTTGGGCCGGGCCACGTGTGTCATAAAATGTAATGCCAGGTGGCGGAGATATAACCTTTATAAAGGACGCAAATACAAAGAGGGTTTTTTTTTTAACTTAAAATAAGAACACGCTTAAAACATTAGCACCCTTGCCATATTTTGTTGATTTAACAGTGCCTGATAACTGACACCCCTTGCTCTGAATGATTGCATCAAAATGCCTGTGCCGTTGCAATATTGAGTATGCTGTTCAGGTGTGTATCTGTAAGCTGCAAACCTACGATGATGCAGCAGCAGCAGCAGAACTGGAAGAAGAAGCAGTAGACAGCCAGTTCCACTGCGGGCCTGATAACAGCCCTCCGGGGGCGTGATCCGCCCACCCGGGCTGCATGTTTGACAGCCCTGCTCTATGGGGTCCTTATAAATCAGTTGTGATTCAATGGCCAGAATTAGGGGTGGAGCCTGGAGTGGGTGGAATTTGCAGTGGGGAGGGACTGCACTGGGTGTAATACCACAGAGTCTGCTCTCCAAAGCAGCCGTCGTCTCCAAGAAAATGAACTCTGTAGCTTGGAGATCAGTTGCAGTTCTTGGAGACCTCCAGGTACCACCCGGACTCTGGCAAACTAGGTATGGAGTAAAGCGTTTTGAGCTGTCCCAAATTAAATATCTTCTCAATTGGGGTGGGTGTGGGGTATGTGGAACCCTTTGTTTTAATAATCTACAACCGTTCCCGGTTGATCTGCGAGAATCCGCCAAATTAAAAGCCCTTAATAATAAGGCTGATACAGACACTAAAGATATGCAGGGAGCGCTTTGCGATGCCTGTCCCCGTCCTTCAAGTGAGAGCTTTTTGAATTACTTGGACCACTGGAGCCACCTGCTAGACTTCAGATGCCGAGAGACCCGCGTTCCAGCAGGCATCCGCGCATTTCAGTGTTAACATTGTTACGGATTTTTTCCCTCATTTCTCTAGGGCCAGCGCTAATTAATGGATACAATTCGCAGCTGATTAGCTGTAGATTCTGCAGTAATTACATTCACAGACTAACCATTCCGAGAACAGTTTTGAAGCCCAGTTCTTATTTCAAACAAAGGCAGGCATGGACCGGGAAGTTAAAGTGACCCCGGAGGGAACCAGGCTGAGCGGTCTGTGCAGCACTATGGGGGTCCAGTTCTGTTTGTTCCGGGTTACCAGCTGCCCCCCCAGGACAGTGGCCCACTGGGAACTTTCCCTGTAAATCAAATGGCCAGTCCACCTAAATCATTTAAGGTATTTTTCTCATTTTCCTTAGCTGAGGTGGGGAATGTAAGGATCCTTAGGTGGTTCTCCCTGTCTGAATTCCCCTCTCCCCAATATTAGGGTCCTGGATATCCCGGTTTAATTTCCATTGCAGCACTAACTAGGAGACAAACTGTCTGGAGAGAGAGAAAATAATGTCCTGTCACTTCAATAAAGAGAAGATAAGAAGAGATTGGATTCATACCCCACCCTTCACTACCCAAGGGAGTCTCAGAGCGGTTTACAAACTCCTCCCCCTCCCCACAACAGACACCCTGTGACTTAGGCAGGGCTGAGAGAGCTCTGACAGAAACTGCTCTTTTTCAAGAACAGCGCTTATCAGAACTATGGCTTGCCCAAGGTTATCCAGCAGGTGCAAGTAGAGGAGCGGGGAATCAAACCCGGTTCTCCCTGATTAGAGTCCGCACACTTAAGCTCTACACCAAACTGGCTTACTGGGATTCAGCCGCCTATTTCCACATGTTGCGGGTTTGTAAAGGGCTGTCAGACTGCAGCCAGCGTACGGCAGCCCTGTAGAGTTTTCAAGGCAAGAGACATTCAGAGGTGGTTGGCCATTGCCTGACTCTGGGTAGCAGCCCTGGGCTTCCTTGGTGGTCTCCCATCCAAATACTAACCAAGGTCAACCCTGCTTAGCTTCCGAGACCTGATGAGATCGGGCTAGCCTGGGCCATCCACGTCAGGGTTTCCGCATGTTAAGCCCTGGTTATGTTTACTTTATTTATTTATTTGAAACATTTTTCTTGGTGGCCTATCTTCCTCCTGGGGCCTTACAAACATAGATCAAACACATATGATCAACTGTACTAAAAATATAAAACCAGAATGTTAAATTGGTACTCGGGGCTGCTATTCTATTAAACTTAACCAAATGCAGTCCTGAATAGAACCATCTGCAGTTGCCTCCTTAAGATCAAAAGATCAACTAGGGATGCCAGGTCTGGGTTGGAAAATACCTAGAGACTTTGGGGGTGGAGCCAGGAGAGGGAGGGGCTTGGGGAGGGGAGGGGCCTCAACATAGTGCCATGCCATAGGGCCCACCCTTCAGAGCCGCCATTTTCTCCAGGGGAGCTGATTTCTGTCAGCTGGAGATGAGTTGTAGAAGCGGGAGATCCCCAGGCCCCACCTGGAGGCTAGCAACCCTACCAGGTACCCTTCCCTGGGGAAGTCATCCCATAATCGTGGGGCTGCCGCTGGGTGTGGTATTCTTTTCTCCAGGCATGTTGGCAATGATGGCACTAGCACACTGGCAATTTGATAGAGTTCCTTTTTTTCCTGGAGAGCTTTAACTCAAGCAGAACTTTGGGCTGGATCGTCTGACTCCCTTCCACTAAGTCGGGCCCTTCAGACAATTCTTCCGCCAACAGAGGAAGCTTATTTCCCACAAAAAGCATCGTTCTTAACTGAAGGAAGCCTTTCTCCCTTGAGCTAAGAAGACTTAGCAGGAGAAAACCATAGGATCCAACAGTAGACAGGAGTCATACGGGTGTAAGGGAGCGTGCATAAGTACATAAGAAGAACGCTTCTGGATCAGACCAATGGTCCATGTAGTCTAGCATCCTGTCTCACAGAATGGGCAAGCAGTTCCTCTGGAGGTCCAACAAGAGGGCATAGAGGCCAAGACCTTCCCCTGATGTTTCCTCCTGGCACTGGTATTTGGAGATTTATGAACCTTGATGTGGAAGTTCCCTTTCGTCACCATGGCTATTAGCCACTGAGAGACCAGTGCAGAACTAGAAGGTCATGGTAGTCCATCCTAACGGCTAGCGACTTGCCCTTGTTTACAAGCCATGTTTCTTAGGAAAATGACTTCTGTTGCTTGTTGTTGTTCAGTCGCACAGTCGAGTCCGACTCTTCGCGACCCCATGGACCAGATCCTGTCCTCTGAAGTTTGCTCAATTTCATGTTCGTTGCATTGGTGACACTGTCTAACCATCTCATCCTTTGCCGTCCCCTTCTTCTTTGACCTTCAGTCTTTCCCAGCATCAGGGTCTTCTCCAGTGAGGGCTCCCTTCTCATTTGATGGCCAAAGTGTTTGAGCTTCAGCTTCAGGATCTGGCCTTCCAGGTTGTTGCTAGCTTGACTTTTTCTCCGTTTCTATCGATGTACCCTCAAAGAAGTCCACACTGACAGTTGCTCAATTTCAGATATCTTTTTCTCCCTTTTCTGAAGTGAGGGTGTGTGTGCTTTCTGCCGCTAGTGTGTGAGAGAACAGCTCTTTTAAGAGCCATTAGTGTTCCCCATGCAAATCCGACTTTGTTCTCAGTTCAGTGACACGAGAAAAAGTCTGTCGTGTCAGTCTTGCCGCTCCTGAATGAGTAATGAGTAGTAAGGTTGTGTGTTAAAAGTCACCGTGAAATCTTGATTTGGGGGAGGGAGTAAAATGACTGCGGATGGCGGAGTCGGTGTTTTGAGGAATGGTATGCGCCAATGACATTTTATCCCTTTTATAATTCTTTTCTTTTTTTTGGTGGAAATATAAATCTCCACAGAGGTGGCCTGAGACAGACTGGCCATTAGTGGTGAGCAGTGGTTTACATTTGTCCTGGTCTAGGCATTCAGTTGGCGACCAAATGCCAAGGTAAAAGAAGAGCTTAAATTTCCCCCACTCTTGAGAGCCAGTTTGGTGTAGTGGTTAAGTGCGCGGACTCTAATCTGGGAGAACCGGGTTTGATTCCCCCACTCCTCCACTGGCCCCTGCTGATGTGACCTTGGGTCAGTCACAAGCTCTGGTACAGTTGTTCCTGAAAGAGCAGTTTGTGTCAGAGCTCTCTCAGCCCCACCTACCTCACAGGGTGTCTGTTGTGGGGAGGGGAAGGGAAAGGAGTTTGTAAGCCGCTCTGAGACTCCAAGTGAAGGGCAGGGTATAATTCTAATCTCTTCCTCCTCCTCCTCCTCCTCCTCCTCCTCCTCCTCCTCCTCCTCCTCCTCCTCCTCCTCCTCCTCCTCCTCTTCTCCTTCTCCTTCTCCTTCTCCTTCTCCTTCTCCTTCTCCTTCTCCTTCTCCTTCTCCTTCTCCTTCTCCTTCTCCTTCTCCTTCTCCTTCTCCTTCTCCTTCTCCTTCTCCTTCTCCTTCTCCTTCTCCTTCTCCTTCTCCTTCTTCTTCTTCTTCTTCTTCTTCTTCTTCTTCTTCTTCTTCTTCTTCTTCTTCTTCTTCTTCTCTGTCATGCTGAAAGCATGACCTGGGCCCTTTATTTTACTGCTTCATCCTGCAATAGCAGGATTGTCTTGCCCCCCTCAAAATCACAAGGGGAACTGCTACTCCTCCTTCATACTTGAGCTGCTGAATGTTGGAACCAGGACTTGGTTCTCCAGCACAACAAATAGATTTCACTATTCTTCTTATTTATATCTTTGCTGGGGGGTAAATGCAGTTAAGTCATAGCTTTTCTTACGGTAACCTTGTTGGGTTTTCAAGGCAAGAGATGTTCAGAGGTGGGTTGCTGTTGCCTACCTCTGCATAACAACCCTGGAATTCCTTGGTGGTCTCCCATCCAAGTACTAACCAGGGCTGACTCTACTAAGCTTCTGAGATGAGATGAGATCAGGACAGCCTGGGCCATCCAGATCCAGGCCTTTATATCTTTATGAAGACTGAATTCCTATATGTAGGCCATAGTGTCGTGGGGTGTTGCATGGTTCACATGCATGCAGAAGGTCCCAGGTTTAAATAATCAACATCTCCCTTTAAAGCAGGGGTGTGAAACGTGCGGCCCGGGAGCTAGATTAGGCCCCCGGATGGCTTCCTTCAGGTCCGCACTGGAACTGGCCATCTCCTGCTTCCTGTTCTATTGCTGCTGCTGCATCATAGCTTGGTTCTCCTGACTCTCTCAGTCGCTCAGCCGTTTCGTGTTTTCCCCTGGGTCCTAGACTCAGAACTCTGACCATGAGATTTCTGTGATGAATGTCGATAAATCAAAAGTAGGTTTGGAGCTTACTTGAACACACGTGAACAGCATACTCAGGACTGCAACAGCACAGACATTTTGATGCAGTAATTCAGAGCAAGAGGTGTCCGTTATCAGACACTGTTACATCAACAAAATATTGCAAGAGTGCTACTGTTTTCAGCATGTTTTTATTTTAAGTAAAAAAAAACACAACACCTTTGTGTTTGTGTCCTTTATAAAGTTTATATCTCCGCTACCTGGCATTGCATTTTATGACACACGTGGCCCGGCCCAACAAGGTCTCATTTATCTCAGATCTGGCCCTCATGACAAAAGAGTTCAACAAACGTGCTTTAAAGTACCTCTCATAACTGGTGCTGATGAAAGACCCAAGATCAAAACTTATGAAAGGACCATTGTGGTGGGAATGGGCAGTTCTGGGCTAGGTAGATGTTCAGGCTTAGTGGCATCACACTCACGGGTTCCGTATTTACATAAAAACCAAAAAGAATTTGACTATTACCCATAGTAGTTACCGCTCTGACCATAATTATGTTTTTATTTGTAGCTATTATTAAAATATTTATATCCCATCTTCCTGGAGCTCAAGGCAACGGAGGGTGATTCTGCAGTAGACCTTAAATCCTGGTTCTACCCTGTCCCTGAACTTACATTCTACACTACACTCAAGCTCACCCCTGTAGTTATCTCGGGATATTTTTGTTTCCACATTACACTGAGGTCACCCCGGTTTTGCCCGACACTTGTCCCGGGATAAATGGATGCCGTTATAACCAGGGATAAATGCAAGGTATTGTGTCGCGAGTTGAATTCTGATAAAACCAGGGATGAGATCCAAGTGCTGAAAGTACCTTACTGTACATTTGATGATAATTAGAGAGGCTATTGAAATGCTGTTGGTATGTTTAACTCCTTGGCATTATAGTCTTATTGATTTTCTTTTCCCCGCCACCAGAAAATGGAGGTTCCCTTTCTTCTCTGTTCACGTCCATGCTTCCCTGGTTTGAGATCTCTGTCTTCTCATCCTGATCAGTGATCAGGCAATATGCTTTTGACTATACTTTGGAATGCCACCTGTGGGTTACCTTAGGCTTGTCTATATGAGGCCAAAGATTGTGGGTGGCTACGCTTGGCTGTTGACAACTCTTGAACAGAAGCAGAAAGTTAGCTTGGTTATGGCATCTCATCAGGCCTGTGTGCCTGCCTGCTTCTTCAGGGCTATAACCTCCTTGAGCCATCAGACCTGGGTCAAAGGGCTCTCTGAGCATGGCATGAAAGAGGTTTGCAGGGGTCATTTCATAGAAAAAGAGGTGCAGGAGCTCATTAGCATAACTCATTAGCATAACTTATTTGCATATGCCACACCCACTGACATCAGCGGAAGTGTGTCAGAAGGCAACACCCACCACTCAAGCTCCACCCCTAAGGACTGTATTTCCACTCTGGGGGCTGTCATTCCAGTCCCAGGGTAGCCTATCTGGGCCCAGGAGGAATGCTACACATGCTGCTTTGTGCTCCTGCTGGGAGCTGAGGGCGGGGCTTGCCACCCCCTGTGCTTCTAAATGCCGGAGCTCTGCTCCTGCATGCTCCTGCTCCAAATGACCCCTGGAGGTTTGCATCAAGATATTATAATGGCATTATCTAATACTTTGAAGTTAACTTGTTGCCACCATTATGATTGTTCGATCATTACAACCTTCTTTGTAAGTAAAAACTACTGGCTGTTGTCTTGTGTCCGTGAAGTCCAACTTGAGTTTCCCAGCCCTTGAGCAAAATCAGGTTTCTCTGGTTTTTTCCCATTGGATATCAAGGTAGAAGGAATTTTTGGTGGATTCACGCAACCCTCTTTCCTCACTACTTTTTAATGTCATCATTAGAGGGGAAGGGCTGTGGCTCACTGGCAGAGCTTCTGCTTGGCATGCAGAAGGTCCCAGGTTCAATCCCCACCATTTCCAGTTAAAAGATCTGGTAGCAGGTGATGTAAAAGATCTCTACTTAACAATCTGGAGAGCTGCTGCCTGTTTGAGTAGACAGTACTGACTGGATGGACCCGTGGCCTGATTCAGTATAAGGCAGTTTCGTGTGTTCACGTCTTCATCACGGTATGGCTAACTAGTCCAGTGAATTGGATCACATCCTTCCGTTCCACTGTTGGTGGTGCTTTTCTTGGTCACAGGAAGCCCTCTGCCAGATCCTTGCAGCAGCAGAAATGTGGTGGACGAAAGCACCACCGATAGCAGAACAGGTTTTTGCAAGGTTAGTTCAATGAATCTAATTTTTTAAAAAACTTGTTTATGTTGTATCTGGTCATCTCAGCAACACGGATCTCTACCACTGGGACAATTTGGGGTGATGACACACATTGAATTTGTGTGCAGGAACGGGTATACTCTTGCAGTTTTGGCTTGCTATTATTTTGTATGGCTTACATACACACATTTGATTTAGGTAAGAGAGCTTTACGGTGTTGTCCAAGGAGAACTGGTGGACCTTGTACATAATCTCCGGGCAGGGCCCCATAAGCACAAGCCTTGTAATGGCCGCTTGTAATAGCTGTGTGCATTGGGTCCTTGCCAGTGGCTGACGGCATGTGCAGGATTAAGCAGTGAGAAGGTATGTATCTTATTCTTGTGTGTGGTGGCTGGTAGCACAAGTAAAGCATGTGCGGTGTTTTCCTGGTGCCACTAAGAATCTGGTGATCACGTGACTCATCCCCCTGTTCACAACTTAGGAGGGTCTAAGAAAGAGTGTGTGCTTGTAGATCCCTTTGATGATGGCGGTGTCACCATTAAAAAAACTGAAGGCGACTATGGACTGCAAAACTTCAAAAGTCACATTGATCACAGTAAAGTATATGTATAAACAAGAAAGAAAGAAGGAGAGCTGCTTTATCCTGAGTCACGAGGAGGAGGTGGAAGAGAAGAAGAGGAGGAGGAGGAGGAGGAGGAATTGGATTTATACCCCGTCCTACACTGGAAGTCTCAGGTCGTGATCACATGCACAATTAGCTGCGCTGTAGGCATGAATGCTGGGTGGATTTAAAGGGCGCGATCAGACACAAATATCTGGGAAGCGCCCTGCACCCGTCGGCAACCCGTTTTGCTCCGCCGCAGAAGCGGAGTAAAAAGACACTGGGGAAAGTCCAGTAGGAAATGGGTTGCTACGGGCCACAGACAGACTTTCCCCTGTGTGATCGCTCCAGCACACTCCCATGGCGTCGGGATGGTCTGATCAGGCCATCTCAACTCTGTGCCGTTCCCCCCCCCCATCTTGGTATGTGAACCATCGCACACTCCACAGGGAGCCCTCAGTGTGGAGATGCGAATCCTCAATCCCTCGTTGGAAGTGCATCGAAAACACATGGCAAAACCCTTGCCTACTTGAGGGACCACCTTTCCCCATATGTGCCCCAGAGAGCACTGAGGTCAGAGACCCAGAGTCGCCTGGCTCTTCCTGGCCCGAGAGAGGCCAGGTTGGCTGCTACCAGAGCCAGGGCCTTTTCAGTGGCGGCTCCATACTGGTGGAATGAGCTCCCAGAGAACATCAGGGCCCCGCGGGACCTTCTGCAGTTCTGCAGGGCCTTGAAAATGGAGCTCTTCCACTAGGCCTTCCATTAGGAGCCACCACTGATCAAATTTACCATTGAAACATGCTATGGTCTGATGAATGTCACGTGGATACTGCCGCCGGTGAGGGGAAGGTAAACTGAGGCCGCCATCCGTTTGTTCAGTTATCTAGCATTGTTAGTTTTGGGATGCTAGGGAGAAGGTATATTTTAGTGTATTTTAACGCATTGTTTTATTGCTTGAATGTTGTTAGCCGCCTTGAGCCGATTTTCGCTAAGGCGGGATATAAATGGAAAATAATAAATAAATAAATAAATAAATAAAACTCGACTCACCCGCGGTTGCGTCTGATCACACAGTGGCGGGCTGTGCCTGCAGCTTCCAAGGACCGTGTGATCGTGCAACTGCCGGTCAAATTCCTACGGAGCAAATAGCCTCGCTTCCCCCCCCTTTATCTTGTGCATGTGACCATCACCTCAGAGTGGCTGACAATCTCCTTCCCCTCCTCTCCCCACAACAGACATCCTGTGAGGTAGGTGGGGCTGAGGGAGCTCTGAGAGAACTGTGACTGATCCAAGGTCACCCAGCTGGCTTCATGTGGAGGAGTGGGGAATCAAACCCGGTTCTCCAGATTAGAGTCCGCCGCTCTTAACCACTGGCATTAAAGCTGTGAGCAAGCGATTTGGCTGCTGCATAAATTAGTTTGCTCTGGAGCCATCCTTCCTGAGCGAAGACAAAAATGTGTGAGCTGGAGGCTAAAAAACTGTGAGCTAGCTCACACCAACTCGGCTTAGAGGGAACACTGCTTGGGACCTTGTGCCTACAAAACAGATGCTCTGCCACTGAGCCTTGGCCCCTCCCCTTGAAATCACAGGAATCTGGCTTCTACTGTTCTGGCAAGGATAGTATTGTCTTCTGTGACTCTCAGTAGGACCTAGGCAGAGGCTGAGGTCTACCTGACCCTTTTCACTGGAGATGCTGGGAACCGAACTTAACATGAGAAGCTGGAGCTAGTTCAATTTTACTTAAAACCTTCTGGCTGCTCATTGCACTTGGCAGAGTCATGCATCGGCAGTTCTGTTCCTGGAAACCAAAGTTTACTAAATGCCAGCCTCTCTATGGAACAAATATAGAGATGCACCTGTACTGTACATTGCAGTTCCGTTCCATGTGGGTTTGAGCTAGCGATAGTTTTTACTGTGGGAAATAAATGTCCCCCAAAAAAGGATTGCAAATATTGAGGACTTTCTCACTTCCCTGCATAATGTGTTCTAGAAATGAGGATGGAGAAACGGGCTCTTCTTCTTCTGTCATTCTTTCCCAAAAAAGAAATAAAACAAAGATATTGATTCTATGTGGAAGGAAGGAAGAGCTCCCTCCGCCCTGCTGTGCGATCAAGGCGCATGGGAATGGCATCCACACGCCCAATCCCATGATCCTCCTTACCCCCTTCCTTTCCACTGAGTTGGCACAAAAACTGGACCATGGCTGAGTTTTGTTTTAAACCCCTGTTAAAGGGCCAAAAGGTGTGTGGAGGGGAGTGCCAGAGCTGAAAGCCACCATTTTGTAGGCAGCACTAAGCTCCACCTACTCTTCTCTGGATTGACTGCGGGCACAGCTTCCATACAGAGCCATTGTGCCGGGGCTTTTTTCTTTCTTTCTGAAAAAGAGGTGCCAGAACTCTCAAGAGGGAAATGAAGTTTTCAATCTGTGTACTGAAAAACTCATGAACTTTTAAACACTTTTAAAAGGATTTGGTCAAGGATTTGGACTCTGTTCCGGCATGTCCCCCCGGGAAAAAAGCCCTGTGTTGTGCCATTTCCTCTTCAAGGCAGAGCAAAAGGGGTTTGAATTGCTTCAAATTAAAAGGGAAAGCTACAGGAACTCCACGAATCGTGCTCAGAGAGGTCACCGGGTTGTATGAAAACTCCCCAGCAAAGCAGAGGCATGCTGTGTTGGCCCAGGCTGGAGGGGGCAGCAGTGGGAGGGCTTCTAGTGTCCTGGCCCACCTAACCCAACCCACTTTCTGAAAGCACCAGGAAAGGTGTTGGCTTATGGGCATCAGGTTGGGGATCCCTGCTGTATAACATCCACTGAATTCTTGGAAGTCTTTATATTAAAAAAATAATGAAAAATTTCAGCATTTCTGAAAGTGATTCAGTGCCCCATCTGGGGTATTCATTGGTGGTGATTTTTCAAGGTTTAAAAAGTTCAGGGTTGGTGGGGAAACGTCTGTAGCCTCTGGTTTCCTTCTCCATCACTCACATCCAAGTATTTATTAAAATTCAGATGGCGCAATGCTCTGTCTGAAATGTTAGCACAGCCCAGAGCCTGGCAATATAATATTATGTACTATGTCGCTATACTAGTATTAGAGACAGTTCTTGTAACTTGGGGGTTTATTTATCCTTACACTACTATGGCCATTCTGTTTGGTGTTCAAAACCTTCTGCTCCTTTGTAGCGGGCTGTTTATATATTAAAACATCGGTTCCTATTTTTTGTTTGTTTCTTTCAGTTTGGCAACAACAACAGCTACATGAACATGGCGGAAGCAAATAATGCATTTCTCACTGCAAATGAGGTAGGTGTTATATGTGGGGTATGGGGGTGCGGGTGCGGTTCCCTTCCCTTCTGCTCTCAAATTCTGCTGTTGAAGTGATGGTTGAAGTGCTGTATTTTTTTTTGGGGGGGGTATGTGTTTTATGGAGCACAAAATAGAGACTTTAATGAGAGAGAAAATAACCTGATAGCTCTCCATTATCAGTCAATTTAGTTGTCGGTAAGACTGTTACTTACATAGCATGTCAACAGAAATCTATCATCTACCTACCTAACCTACCTACCCACCTACCTTCCATCCATCTGTCTATCTATCTGTCTATCTATCTATCTATCTGTCTGTCTGTCTGTCTCTCTCTCTATCTATCATCTATCTATCATCCATCCATCCATCCATCATCTATCATCTATTATCTAATCTATCTATCATCTGTCTGTATAAATGTATGGGAGAACAGCAACAAATAATATTACCAGAATATAATAACATAACCAGAAGGAAACAAATGAAAGACACAGTAGGTGTACATCTTTAAAGCAAACAGTGTAGCAGTCGTTAGGAGCTAATGCGCTAATTATGGTCATGGATACAAACATTTTATTTTTAATTTAGGTTCTTAACACCATTAGGAAAACAAAGGGAAAGCAGCACAGTTGGTGGTATCGTTTTTGTTTTCTGGGGGAAAACGAGGAAGAGACTTTTCAGCAGGGAGTGTTCAATAAGCTAGCTTAAGGAGATGCACTAGATCTGAACTGATGGGGCCTGACCAGGTCATCGGGGTGATGAATTTGGCCTCCAGCTTCAAAGGACCGGGGCTGGGGTTACAGGAAGAAGGGTGTGCCAACTGTCTCCGAATAGCGTTTATTTCCCCCACCCACCCCAACATCAGCCAGTTAAGGAACACTGCACAATGATCGTGACATCAGTTCTAGACAAAGCTGCCTGGTTGGTCTCCATTGTTATGCGCATGCCTCAACTGTGGATTTACATGATTTTTGAAAACTTCTTTCTGTGGCACTCCAGTCTACAATCTGAGAAAGGATGATGGGTGTTAGAGATGCAGGGAGCAGCATCTGAATGAACATGATGGACAATTTCTAAGATTAATAAAAACATGGACAGCATTGACCTTTTCACGTCCGATTTCCAGAGGGGCAGCGGCGTTGGCCTATTGCCGCAAAACAAAACAGGCGTCCAGGGGCCCCTTACGGACTAACAACATTGATTCCAGCATGGATAAAGAAATAAATGCTAGTAGCCTTTAAGGTGCCACCGGACTTGTATTATTTCACAGCTAGCAAACCTCTCTTCCCTTCTGCAAGGAATGTTCCTTGTTGGTGGCAGTAAAACTGTTGGATTAAAAAAAAAATCACTAGGGGAAAAATAGTTCTAGTAAACTGTGGTTAGATTGTACATAGTGTTCTTATGAACAGATTGTTGTTTTTTTTTCTTAAACAATGGCTGCCATTTCTCTCTCTCCCTCCCTCCCTCCCTCTCCCCCCCCTTCTCCCTCCAACAAGACTGCTTAGATAAGGGAAGATTGCTTTGGCACTAGCTTCAGTGTTAGTTGTGATAATGAACACAAACCCCCATCTGTAATGACAACATGATGTTTCATTCTGTAGAATTTCATTCCTCCATTTGAATCAAACATTGATGAAAGCTCTACTTGCCAGCAGCTGTTCAAAGACAATTTAATTCCAGCTGTGATAATTCACCGTGTCAGACATTGGCTGTTATATGTTGATACAACAGCTCTCCAGATTTGCATTTTTATCAAAAGGAACAAATGTTTAGAACATTGCAGTGCAGATGGCATTTAACCACATGCACGCACACACACAGGCATATAGGGGCTTTTTTGTTGTTGTTGTTGCCATTGAGGACTGTTGTCGCCTCCCTCCTGCACCTAAAGAAACCAGAGAGAGAGAAATATGCGGAAAGTTACCAGCTCTTAAAAATTGTGCTTGATAAGATAAACCCTTGGAAAGGTTGTTTTTTGTTTGTTTGTTTTTTACCTCTCGTGGGCACGGTGGTACCTTTCTCCCCTGTCAAATTACATATCACTCAGACTTTTTTCTTGCAATTTGAATAGTCCAGTGATTTGGAATAAGGCTCTGCTAGGAGGCACCCCCGCCCAGCTTGGGTTGCATTCATTTTATCCACATCCGTGCATTACTTTAAGCAATCGTGGCATGAGACGCAGTTTGATGTGTTTGGATTTATTTATTTTTTGGGGAGAAAAGGAACACCCATTGGTATACACGATATTCCCCCCCTCCCCATCTTCACCACATGCTTGTAAAAAAAGATATCAGAAACCTGATAAATATCACTTCTGCAGAAGAAGTTCGAAACATCATGCAGTTCATTTGTTTATATCTGGGGGCCTGGTGGGTTTATTCTTTTCTCTTTTTTAACATCCACTTTGGAATACTGCTTTCTCTTCACAGTCATGCGTAAAGCCTGTGCTGTTGTTTCAGTTTCCCAGATAGGATAAAGATTTGTGGATTTGTATTTGCGCTGCCATGCACATCTGGCTTGGCAATTACTGTTCATTTATTTGCAATGTTTATTAGCCACCTTTCTTTCTTACGGAGCTCAAGGAGGCCTGCAACATAGATAAGGCATGCAAAAAAACCATAGATAAGGCACACAAAAAAACACACAAAACCCAAATTTTAAAAATCACAACTCAGGACTGCTACTAAACTTAACCAAACATGGTTTCCCTTACAAGGGAAATTCAATTACTGGACTCCTTCCTTTTAAATGGACAAAGGTACTTTGGAGTATGGGCATTTCCAACCAAAAATCTTTTTTCCCGCTCCTTCAAATGAATAAATTAAAGCTGTGTATAGTGGTAAGTGTGGCATTAACATATCACAAGAGCCTCCAAGACAAAGAATTGGCATGTCATTTTTCTTTTGTTGTTGTTGTTGTAACTCGTTTCTGTGTCGTGACGGCAGTGACCCGGTTATTTATTCCCCCCCCACAATTTCCTGAAGCACCTTAAATATTTATTGAAATAATATTTCAAGTGTTAATTACTGCGGTAATGAAAACAGCCAAATGCCACATATCAGGAACGAGTGTTTATCCATATTGTTAATGTGATATGTTAGATTTCATTAAGCAGTAATGGGGTAGCAAATGACTCACAAATTGCCGTTGCATCTGTTACAGGGCCGCATTAGTGCCAGGCTTAACTGCAAATGTAGCTATAGGGTTATGTTCATTAGCCGTCCGCCTTCCACGGCCAATCCATCCTTTCATGCTGGTGAATTTGCCACTTTCCCCAGAAAGTAAATGCCCCTCTATGTTTTTTTTGGGGGGAGGGGGTCTCCAGTAAATGTGTTCCCACTGCACAACAACAGCTTCCAGAAATGCACCCAAGTTGGAAACAAGATAAAGTACCTGAAACATGGGAATGGATTAAAAGACGTTGTTCTTAGCAGAAATGGATAAATTAACAAGAAAATTAAACAACGAAGAAGATGAAACTTTTTTTGAAGACTGGAAAGACTTTCAAATATACTTGTTGAAAAATTGGGACATTAAGCGTGGTTTGGTTTGTTTTGATAGTTATTAAGTGGAAAATGAAATAGAATTAGATTTTTGAATTGTTACCGTTTGATAGAGAAAATAAGTTTAGAAATAATTGTAACAGAATAAGAGAGATATTAATGGGGTTGGAGCGGTGCGGGAAGTCTTGTTTGGGGGGGGAGGAAAATTAGAGAAATGGGTATGTAGGTGGATTGAAAATGTTTGAACGTGTGATATATCCAATAATAAAATTGTATTTACCAGAAATGCACCCAAGTTGCAATGTTCTGTGTGTGGTGTGTTGTAGGCAGGCCCGTAGCCAGGATTTTTAAATTTGGGGGGCCTTTAAATAAGTCAGGGGGCACCCTGCACACACCCCAAGGGAGCACCACAAATAAAATAAAAAATTGGAAGTTGGAGGGCCTGGGCTGGATGGGAAGTCAGGGGGTCTTGGCAGTAAGTTGGGGGGCCAGGCCCCGGGATGCCACACTGTAGCTACGGGTCTAGTTGTAGGGATACCAGCCTCCAGTTGGGACCTGGAGATCGCCTGCAATTAGAAGAAGAAGAAGAAGAAGAAGAAGAAGAAGAAGAAGAAGAAGAAGAAGAAGAAGAAGAAGAAGAAGAAGAAGAAGAAGAAGAAGAAGAAGAAGAAGAAGAAGAAGAAGAAGAAGAAGAAGAAGAAGAAGAAGAAGAAGAAGAAGAAGAAGAAGAAGAAGAAGAAGAAGAAGAAGAAGAAGAAGAAGAAGAAGAAGAAGAGGAGGAGGAGGAGGAGGAGGAGGAGATTGGATTTATACCCCACCCTTCACTACCCAAAGGTGTCTCGGAGTGGCTTACAAACTCCTTTCCCTTCCCCTCCCCACAACAGACACCCTGTGAGGTAGGTGGGGCTGAGAGGGCTCTTGACAGAAACTGCTCTTTTTCAAGGACAGCTCTTATCAGAACTACGGCTTGCCCAAGGTCATCCAGCCAGGTGCAAGTGGAGGAGTGGGGACATCAAACCCGGTTCTCCCAGATTAGAGTCCGCACACTTAACCACTACACCAAACTGGCTCTCTTACATCTCCACACTACAAAGATCAGTTCCTCTGGAGAAACTGGCTGCTTTGGTGGATGGACTCTATATGGCATCGTACCCCACTGAGGTCCCTGTCCTTCCCAGGCGCCAGCCCCAAATCTCCAGGAGTTTCCCAATCCGGATCTGGCAAACTTATGACATCCCCTGCCAGTGGCCGGAGGGGACTTGGCTACATCACCTTTCAGAAATGGAACCAAATTGCAGTGTTTTGTGTGTGGTGGGTTAAGAGGCGTCTTACAAATACTGTGGGCCACCAAAAAGACAAATCAACGGGTTCTAGTTCAAACCAAGCCTGAACTCTCCCTAGAAGCTAGAGTGACTAAACCGAGGCTGTTGTAGTTTGGTCACATTATGAGAGGACAAGGGTCACTGGAAAAGACAACAGTGCGAGGACAAGTTGAAGGTAGCAGGAAAAGAGGAAGACCCAACGTGACACTGATGGACTCAGTCAAGGAAGCCACAAAGGCCCTCACTTTGCAAGACCTGAGCAAGGCTGTTAAGGAGGGGACGTTTTGTAGGACAAGAATGCATAGGCTCACCATGGCTCGGAAGTGACTTGAAGGCACTTCCATGGCTCGGAAGTGACTTGAAGGCACTTCCATGGCTCGGAAGTGACTTGAAGGCACTTACACACGTGGTGAGAGAAACTGGAATCTCTGAGGACTCCCTTCAGTGTCATTCCTAGGGTAGCCACCCCCAGTAGAGGCAGAGTCCCCCCCTCCACTGCCAGGCCCTTCCCCCCAGCTGCCGATTAGCTGGCTGGGGAGGGGACTTACCAATATAAAGAAGAAGGCTTAGGTCATGTTGCCAGTGTCGCATAGGAAGTGACATCATCAGGCCAGTGATTTCTGGGTGACGGTCTGGTATTTGGGCAAAAACTCTGTGGTAGAAGCCAGTTTTATCACAGAGTTTTTGCCCAAATACCAGAGCGTTGCCTGGAAGTCACTGACATGATGACATCATTTCCTGTGCGATGCCGGCAACATGGCCTGGGTGTTTCCCTTTCTCCTGGGAAGTCCCCCACCCTCCTCCTCCTGGCAACCAGTGTTCCCTCTAAGCTGAGTTAGTGTGAGCTAGCTCACAGTTTTTTGGCCTCCGGCTCACGCATTTTTGTCTTCGCTCGGGAGGGGTGGCTCCAGAGCAAACTAATTTATGCAGTAGCCAAATTGCTGGCTCACACCTATAATGCCAGCCGCTCACAAAGTAGGATTTTTTCTCACAAGACTCCGCAACTTAGAGGGAGCGTTGCTGGCAATCCTAGAGATTCTTACCGACAGTTACTGTCTGGCATCTTATCATCGCTGGTGTATGCCCAACAATGTCATTTGACAGGTTTTATGAGTAAGCAAAGGGTCTCTTTCCTCCCCTGGTCCCTTTACTTCTGTTTTCCAGTTTCCCTTTTTTCTCTCTCTCAAGCAGTTATTAATTTAGATCATCATTAACAGTTTGAAGGATGACAATTCCCAGCCTCTAATGAGATCTTTCAGTGAACGTATCATTTTTAAATTAACTGGCATTAACTTATTCTTTCAGACAACGCGAATAAGTCATGAAGGAAGATTTCCTCCCTCCCAAAACCATCTCGCACCCCTCCCATCCACGGCTGTGGTAAAAATTTAGAGCAATGAAAACAAAGGAATGAATTATTGAATAAATTAACTAATTGATTAAACCATTTATCTCACCGCTTTCCCCATAGCTCAAGGCAGTGCCCTAAAACAAGATACTGGGTATTGTCCAAAGTGCCATTGTAAGCACTGTACTCTTTCGCACACACGCACGCTATTTGCCCCCGTTAAACTTTGTTTCCAACACCCTGAAATTTCTGAGGCAGCCGGCGTGACTATAAAGTTGTGCGGCTTCTGGGATGAGGAGGCTCAAAAGGTCTGTCTACATACAGAGCTTCCAAAAGGAGACTTTCCATAAGTGGAAGGAACTCTTTCTGTGAGTAGAAGGCCACCTTTAGGATATACTTGCAGCTGCCTTAAAACTAAAATTGACCAATAGTCCACGGTGGTCAATATTGTCTTCCCAGACCAGCAGCAGTTCTCCAGAGTCTAAAGCCGAGTTCTCTCACGTCACCGACTAGCTGATGCTTTTACCTGGAGATGCCGGGGGTTGAACCTGGGGCCTTTGGCAAGCCAAGCAAATGCTCTCCCACGAAGCCTTGGCCACCCCCTCATCCAGTGTATAATTGCCTTTGCAACGTGGGCCATTGTTGCTGTGTTTAGAATGGTTCACTGTTGAGCCTCATCGAAGAAGCCCTGGTCCTCACACTTCTAAAACGGCCGAGATCGTTAGATTTCCATTCATAATTAGCAGCAGGCCTGACGCTAGGGGAGAGGCCCTGGCTCACTTAGGGATACCATTCCCCAGGTGGAGGTGGGTGATCCCCTACTTTTGTGGGCTCTGGCCTGCTGCTGGCTGGTGGGAGAAAATTCCACCACCCCCAACACCGTGAATGATGCGCTGACATCACCCATTAGCATGACATGACAGTGATGTGGGAGGGTGATGCTCTGCTTTTTGAGCAAAACTTCCTTCTATTTTCCTGTCCATCTGTCTCTGTCTTCCTTCCTTCCTTCCTTTCTCTCTCTTCTTCTCCTTCCTTCCTTCCTTCCTTCCTTCCTTCCTTCCTTCCTTCCTTCCTTCCTTCCTTCCTTCCTTCCTTCCTTCCTTTTCCTGTCCATCTGTCCCTGTCTCCTTCCTTCTTTCTTTTGTTCTCTCCTCTCTCCCCATCTATTCCTTCCTTCCTTCCTTCCTTCCTTCCTTCCTTCCTTCCTTCCTTCCTTCCTTCCTCCCTCCCTCCCTCCCTCCCTCCCTTCCTTCCTTTTCCTGTGTGTCTGTCCCTGTCTCCTTCCTTCTTTCTGTTCCACTTGCTCCCGCTGATTTGACCTTGGGTCAGTCACAAGCTCTGGCTCAGCTGATCTTGAAAGAGCAGTTGTGTTATAGTTCTCTCAGCCCCACTTACCTCACAGGGTGTCTGTTGTGGGGAGGGGAAGGGAAAGGAGTTTGTAAGCCGCTCTGAGACTCTTTTGGGCAGTGAAGGGCGGGATATAAATCCAATCTCTTCTTCTTCTCTTCTTCTTCTTTTGTTCTCTCCTCTCTCCCCATCTATTCCTTCCTTCCTTCCTTCCTTCCTTCCTTCCTTCCTTCCTTCCTTCCTTCCTTCCTTCCTTCCTTCCTTCCTTCCTTCCTTCCTTCCTTCCTTCCTTCCTTCCTTCCTTCCTTCCTTCCTTCCTCTCTGCCTTTCTACACCTTCAGGACCCAGAGTGGCTTAGATCGTTCTCTTCTGCTCCATTGTATTCTCGCAACAACCCTGTGAGGTAGGTTAGGCTGAGAGTGTGCGTCTGGCTCAAGGTCACTCAGCCAACTTCTGTGACAGAGTGAGGATTCAAGCCTGGGTCTCTCAGAACCTGCTCCGAAACGCTAACCACTATACCAGGCAGCCTTCCATTAAGCTTGAATATCTTGGAGCTTGCATGTAGAAACCCTGTATGTATCAAGAAATAATGGCCTCTTGGGTCGAAGTATTTTAGTAGGTTTTATTTCTTAACACATCTACTGTTCCCACACAGACTCCTTGTGGCCCCAACAGTAAACCTTCCATGATAAACCATTGCCCTATAAATACCTGGGTTCCTAACGACCACCTTTTGTATCAAAAGTCCATTACGTTTCCTAGGAGGAGTCGGAGAGAACTTAGAAACTGGATTCTAATATTTCACATTTATGGGTTGTAAAAGAGTTCTGAAGTATTCACTGCCAGATTAATGTTGTGTGTGTGTACTGCTGAAATTGTCAGCGTTTTATTAAAGCACCCGAATAATGTGTAGACTCTTTGTGCTGTTTTTACTAACATTATCAATAAGCCGGCAATTTGTTATACGGCCAAAAAAACACCAAAAACAAAACCCAAAAAGCCCCAAACCCCAATGTAGCTGATGTTCACTCTAACAACAAAGACAGATGTTGCTAATTAAGAGTGCATTAAAAAACAGTTAATACTGATACACCATTAAAGCCATATGATAATGAGACTTAAATCTTTAATCTGAAGGATCCATAAAGTTGGGCATATGTGAATCTTGCTACACTTGTGATGTGCAAAAACTAATCATTTGTGTGTGAAACCGTACAGGACATAAAGAGTCCCTTTTATTATGCATACTGGACTATTTAGGAGTGCTTCAGTGCTATCGAGTTGATTTTATTTATTTATTTATTTATTTATTTATTTATTTATTTATTTATTTCTCTCTCTGTTTTTTTCTTTAGCAAACATTCCATACCCCAAGCCTGGGAGATGAAGAGTTTGAGATTCCACCCATAACGCCACCTCCTGAGCTGGATTCCACCAATCTAGGAATGGCGGACATACTCCTACCTTTCCAAGGCTTAAGTGACCAGTTAGTTATGCAGGGGAATGAATTCACTCCCCAGTTTCCGCCACAGAGCTTGGATCTTCCCTCCATTACGATATCGCGGAACCTTGTAGAGCAAGATGGCGTCATCCAAAGCAATGGGTTGCATATGGTAGGAGCGGTTTTTTCTGCTTTTCATGGCAGTGTCTTATTACAGCGGAGACTTTTATTTATTTCTATTTACTGTACCTGTAGTCTGCATTTCTCTCTGAGACTCAAACCTGATTACATGGTGTAAATCGGTAACAGTCCATACAAAGAGATGGCTAATAAGCATAGTGTAGGTTGATACAACCAGTATCGAATGAGTAATGTACTTGGAATAGGATTGTTGTTGTTCAGTCGCACAGTCGAGTCCGACTCTTTGCAACCCCATGGACCAGATCACGCCAGGCCCTCCTGTCTTCCGCTGTCCTCTGAAGTTTGCTCAATTTCATGTTCGTTGCATCGATGACATTGTCTAACCATCTCATCCTTTGCCGTCCCCTTCTTCTTCGACCTTCAGTCTTTCCCAGCATCAGGGTCTTCTCCAGTGAGCGCTCCCTTCTCATTTGGTGGCCAAAGTCAGGGTTGATTTCTTTTAGAATTGAATGATTTGATCTCCTTGCAGTCCAAGAGACCCTCAAGAGTCTTCTCCAGCGCCATCTCCAGGACTGGGATTATGGGAATCCAAATGTGCATAGGATGTTAGCCATGAGATAGAATGTTGCTGTAATGATGAAAATTGGTGTTTGATCAGTAGGAAAAATAATAGCAGGGTAATGCGTACAGCAGACTGATATGTCCTGTATGTACACATGTAAGTGCTTCAAGTCACTACCAATTTAAGGCGACCCCAGCAAGCGTCTCTCAAGGCCGGCGAGAAGCAGAGTTGGTTGGCCATTGCCTTCTTCTGCAGAGTCTTCCTTGGTGGTCTCCCATCTCAGTACTGAACCCTGCTTAGCTTCTGAGATCTGACAAGATCAGACTATACTGTGCTGCCTTCAGGCCCGTAGCTACAGGGGGGCATTTCAGGGCCTGGCCCCCTGACTTCCTGCCAAGGCCCCATGACTTCCATCTAGACCAGCCGCCCCACTGCCCTTGCCATCCCTTCGCCGAGTGTGGCTCGCTTCCCAACCCCATCGCTCTGTTACTGCCGGAACCCCCTGCCCTGCCACAAGAGGCCTCCATGAATGAGTGGCTGCCTGCTCCAGCTGCTCCTGCCTGCTCCAACTGGCAAGCATGAGATTTAATTTTTTTTTTTTTTGTGATGTCAGTGCCCCCCCGACTTATTTAAAGGCCCCCTGAATTACAAAATACTGCCTACAGGGCTGGTGGACTTCCCTCCCCGATGCATCTTGTACACAGTGGTATAATTCACAGTCTCATTCCTTCCTGAACTGTTTTAAACAGAGTTCCTCCATTCTAAGCCCATCGAAGTCAGTGGGCAGTGATGGTATTGTGACCCGGTACACACCTGGGCTTGCCTTGATGCTGTATTTACACCTATTCTCTTCCAGCAAATGGCTGAGTACAGTCTGGCAGTTTGCTCCGGTAGGGACCCGGGCCAACGACGATTCAATCCCGGAGTAAATGGGGCGTTCACACAGGCACATCTGCCTGGTGTCCCCCACCTGTAGCCAAGCCGTGCTGTTGCGCTTCACACCCGGATTAAAAAGATACCTGATAAAACCCGTAGCAAATCCGAAAGCCCGCATGTGTCGCGCGTTTCTCCACTTCTGGGGAGTCTGAACGCGCAGCCGAAAAGCTGGGAGCAACCCATGTTGGGCAGAAGGCAGCAGTGGTGTGATTGGCTGTGCTCCACTCCACTGCCCAATGCGGTGCTGGCACTGCGGGGTCCTCCCCCAATTGGCAAAATGCGTTTATGCGCATGAGTGCATGAGTGTTCATGTGCACATACACCCATACACCCACAGTCGAATTAATGGGAAAACGGCGAATATAGCACGCCTCCGGCGCGGCAGTCTGAACGCTCCCACGCGCCTCCGTCCCATATCTTCCAGCAGCGGCCCCCGCTGTGTGAACGGGAAAACCCGGTATAGTTTATTCCGGGGCTTTTTTGCTACGACTGGCTACTGGAGCAAACCGCCAGTCTGTACTCAGCCAATATAGGGAAACAGCAATTGAGTGATGTAGTTCACCCTCAACTACTTGCTTATTGGTTCTCCTAAGCTCTTGCAACACCGAGCCATTTTGATATAATGAAGCTCTCTTAGTACACTGGCACCCAGCTGATGCTCTTCATTTTCAACAAGATGAAGGCACTTCTAGATGTTTAGAATGAACCGTCAATATAGCTATTGCTTCCTCAGTTGTATCTCCTTTCAAAAAACATTTTATTTGGCCTTGTATGTCCTTGTACTGGAAAACATTAAATGTTGGGGAGAAGGGGAAGCATTGCGGACTTTAGATTTAGTGGAAACAGGGAGAAGGAACCTTCCTAAGACTCAGATCACCAAAACTCCACTAGTTCACTGGGCCATCAGCCAAATAGACTTTGTTTGTGATCAATGTTCCCTCTAAGCTGTAGAGTCTCGTGAGCAAAAATTCTACTTTGTGAGCTACTGGCATTAAAGTCATGAGCAAGCGATTTGGCTGCTGCATAAATCAGTTTGCTCTGGAGCCCTCTTTCCTGAGCTAAGACAAAAATGTGTGAGTTGGAGGCTAAAAAAACTGTGAGCTAACTCACACTAACTCAGCTTAGAGGGAACACTGTTCGTAATGTATATTATAAGTCCACAATATTGTGACGTCTCATATCGCCCAGTTATTTTGATGTTTCTTGAAACTTCATTGGGGCCCGCAACAACTCCTAAATACACAAGTTCCATTTTTGTTGTTAAAAGAGTTTTTGAAACTCAAGGGATACCAAAGTATCCTGAAAATATAACAGCTATGGGCAATCCACGCGTAACATTAGGCACGTCAGAACTGTTTTAGAGCACAGCAGACGAGTTGTGTTTATGGGATGTTCGTCATCAAGCTAACCCTGCTTCAATCAAGAAAGTCCAAAAATGTGATGGCAAATGAAGTTAAAGTTGGAGAGGTTTTCTTGAGGTGTCAGGAAAGGACAGTTTGCAACCAGGGTACCTGAAGGATTATCCAACCCACCAGTGAAGATCTGCCTCCAAAGCCATGCTCTCTGATCTTTTCAGATATGAGGCACCTGGAGACTAGAGGCAGGGCATTTTTTGTGGTGGCACCTTGCTTTTTGGACACCCTCCCCCTTGAGGTTCTCCTGGCACCTACTTTACTGTCATTGAGGCACCACACTAAAACATCTTTCTACCTAGGCTTTTACTTAGGGATTTTTTTTCCTTTCCAGCATTTTTACTGATCTGCTTCTGGTCTGAGCTTTGTTTTATGGGTAGGTTTATGCTGCTCATGTTCCGGGCTTGTTTTAATGGCTTGTTGTTTTTATATCGTTGAAGTTGGGAAGAGTACAATATTTTGTTTGCCTTCAACCAGACAATGGATTTTGAGCCACATGATTCAGATTTTTTTACATGCAACTTTCTTGATGATTTCGTGTAGAACACCTGCGTGCTGATTCAGTGGAACTTCGTTAAGGCAATTCCACACAAGTTTGCCCTTTGTGCACCTCAAGAATAATGCTTGCAGTTGCATGGTGGGTGGGAAATAACATGTGGCTCCCTGCTCTCCAAATTCCTCCAACACGTATTTAGAATTGTGACCCTCAAGACAGCATTTCATGTAGATGATGAACATGTTCTTCCATCGTAAAGTCAACTGTGTGAAACCATCTTTGTTTGCAGATCTTGTCCCTCCTTCATAGCCTAGTAATGTAACATTACTAAAATAGTTCCTAGTCTTTTTTTTTTCCTGCAGAGTAAAAGAGTTTTTCTCTATCTTGTTTTCCCTTGTGCACTCAGGTCAGCTTTAAGTAAGGGAGCTGGCAACCAATGGGAGTTGGGGGGTTATGGGCCATCAGGCAATGGTGTGATAATCACTTGCAAGGAAAACCCAGAAGTGATTTCACACCTTTCTAGGAATTGCTGGAAACTCTACAGTAAAACCATAGAATTTCTGGTGATTCCTAGAGCAGGCGGACAGCACTTCAAGGTTTTCCCCAGACGTGATATCACCTCATTGGTCAGTGACTTTGTTCATACATTATATTTCTCCCACTGGCCACTCTAGTTTTAAGGAAGCTATAAATGCAAAAGAAAGGGCAAGCCCAAGTATTTTGTCCTTGGGTAGGGGAGACAC
This sequence comes from Gekko gecko, assembly GCA_029375565.1. NCBI lineage: Eukaryota > Metazoa > Chordata > Lepidosauria > Squamata > Gekkonidae > Gekko > Gekko gecko. The sequence goes on from JAPDNY010000014.1 coordinate 12,009,205, forward strand.
TGGAGGGATATTGAGGTGAAAATCTCTCCCAAATTCTCCCTCTGATTCCTCATTCCTCTCTCAGATTTCTCCATTCTCAGTGTCTTAATTTTAGTCCTGACAAAAAGGAATAGGAAATGTCAGACATTTATTCATGGGGAAATTGCACTTTATTAAACTGGTAAATATTTATTAATAACAGAATCCATCTTTACATTGTACATTTCGTGAATTACTGTACCTTAAAGCCATAAAAAAATTTATTGCCGTAATACAAGAAAATGTTAAAAAAAAAGCATTTTAACTATGAAATTTCATTTCACGGTCAATTGGGCTTACTATATTGGAAAGAACTAAATACAAGGCCGTAAAATAATTACGATATCCATCTACACTCGTAGAACAATGTCTTTATAAAGTAGCGCTCAGCTTGTCAGCATTTATTATACCTGTGTTGGCAACATACGAATCAATATTGATGGACAGCTGCTAGGTATTTAAAGAGGCTAGGAATGCTTTCCTCAAAGAAAACTGTTATAGAAAAGACAACTTTTAAAAAAGAGAGAGGCGTATACACCACTGAGGAACACCACTGTGTGGGAAAGTTTCACTGCAAACGCTGGCGATTTTAATTGGTTCTGTGGGTTGAGTCTGCCGAAATGTCCAGTCGAATTTCACCTTGAAGAAATGTCATGAAATTTTCAAGCACAAATACAGAAGAAATGAAATGTACCGGGGCAGCGCTATGATTAATACAGTGGTGTGTCTTTGGCTTTGTTCTGAGCAGCATCTGACATGTTCACCTATAAACTTGAATGCAAAATCGCCAGAGGCCATGGGTAAAAATAGGTTGCGCCGAGGTTCCCCTACGGTTCCCTCGGGGTGCAGAGCTGGCCAGCTACATAATAGTACTTTTTCGCAGGCTTCTCTTAGATTTGCTGTAGGAAGACCACTGGAATAATAAATAAGACTCTGCATTCCATTTCTGACTTTGGAGAGCTACATTTTTTTCCCCCAGTTCATTCTAAAGTACAAGCAGAGCCGTTATTAAAAATGACTGAGCTGATGGATTAGCAGTGCTCCTTTCGAGTTCCAAAAAGGAAAGGCGCTGTTGATGGATGGGGTTGGATTCTGTACTTCTCAGCCTCTGTATTGCTTTTGTTTAAAGAAAGAGTGACAATTTGTCACATTGTTAATTAGCCTCATTATTATTGATGGGGAGACAAAACAGATTTATCTTAGTTTTTAAGTACACAGTAGTACAATAGGGCTTTCCCTTTCCACTTCCAATAGAAAACGACAACGGGCAAGAAAGAGATTTTCAAAAAAAAAGGAAGAGTGCAGTATGATTAGCCCGTGCATTTTAATAACATGCTAATTTTGGTTGTGTGCGTTTTTTAAAGTCAACATTTGTGCATGTGTTACTGGGAGGAAAACAGAATGAGTTTTGAGTCTGAATCCAGGTAGCACCTGGGGTTTAAGGTGTGGCGGGCGCACGCATGCACAAGCAGATGGAAATCAATTGCCACATGCCTTCCAAAGTCATTACAGACTAAAGCACAGTTGACTGTTTAGATGATCACCCGAGAAATTATTTTAATCTACAGAAGACGGCAGTTCTATAGACCTGCAACTTGGCGCTCGATAGGGTTCTGTCTTTTCATTCTTCTCTCTCTCTCTCTCTCTCTCTCTCTCTCTCTCTCTCTCTCTCTTTCCCCCCCTTCTTCACTCACTCCCCTCTTTAAACATCTCTCTATAATCTGCCCAGCCTGCTGAGTGCGGCTGACATCAGTAGTACATCAATTTCAGAAAGTGGATTATTTTTACTAGACAGCTATTGTGACATATTGGGTCAGTCATAAATGAAAGATATTCATGCAAGCATGCAATACTTGTAATGAAGTCTCACTCTGACCTTCTGTATGATTGATTCTGTAATTTAGTTTTCTCAGGCACTGCCTGAAATGAAATGAAATCATGTTGAACAAGTTTTGAATACCCACAGTGCACCAGGAGAAGAGAAATCTGTAGCCCTAGAGGCTTGAGAAAGGAGCAGCTGTACGATTTATCTCCGTGCTATTATAGCCTTTGCCAGCATTCAACATTTTCTCTCTCTCTCCCTCTCTCTCTCTCTCTTTTTTTTCTTATTTGGCTTAAGTACTTAATTCTGCAGGTAGCTGTAAATGGGAAAATAAAATGCTGTTCAGATTTAAAATGACAGGACAGGAGTATGTGCGAGGGACTGATAAAATATCTTGAATAGAACTGACCTTTCATGTAGCAGAAAGTTACTGGGGGAATTCATCCTAATAATTACCATATAGATTATTTTTATTTCTTCCCAGCAATGAAACATTTCAGAGAGCACTGGGGCTGATTGAATGAAAATTGAACTTGTTAACATTCTTTTCAGCTCAGCCTGTTGTACATAACAGAAGGTTAGCTTTGATGAATTTCGAAATTCCCTTTCTGATATCTAAGGAACAGACGGTAAAATAATTGCCTCTTTTCAGTCTGCATTTACTTTTTCTCTCCCCCCCTTTCTTTTATTATTAAAAAAAATTACCTCCCGGTCTTTACAAAAATGCACTTTTTTGGTGGGGGAGGGTGGGGGGCATTTTTTCTCTCCTGTATTCATACAAGCTTGATTTTAGGGTATTTTTTTTTTAAAGAAAAACACATTGCAACACTGTTTCGTTCAGAATTATAGATGAGATTTGATCTCGGGGGAGGGGAGGGGATTAGAGCCAGGGACCTTCTTAGTAGGGTTGCCAAGTTCCAGGTGGGGACTGGAGATGCCCAGAATTGAAACTGATCTTCGGACAGAAATTTATTATTAATCAATTAATTTATTTATTTAAAACATTTATTCCATTTCTCCTGCGTGAAATGGCTGCTTCGGAAGGTGAGCTGTATGGCATTATACCCTCCTGAGAGCCAGTTTGGTGTCATGGTTAGGAGCGCAGACTGTAATCTGGGAGAACCAGGCTTGATTTCCCCACTCCTCCACATGCAGCTGCTGGTGTGACCTTGGGTCAGTCACAAGTTCTCTCGGAGCTGTTCTCGCAAGGGCCGTCCTCGAGAGAGCTCTCTCAGCCCCGCCTACCTCACAGGGTGTCTGCTGTGGGGAGGGGAAGGAATTTGTAAGCCGCCCTGAGACTCCGAGTGAAGGGTGGGGTATATATCCAATCTCCACGTCCTCTTCCTCCTCCTCCCGAGGTCCCTCCTCTCCTTAAACCCCACCATCCCAGGCTCCACCTTCAAATCTTTAGGTATTTCTGAACCTGGAGTTGGCAACCCTACTTCATAGCCTATGGAAGGGGCTTTTGTTAGACTAGGAGAATCTCTGATGCTGTTTTAAAGAATTAAGGAGCTGTGTTCCGTGCAGTATCACAAACTAATCTTGACATCCTCCCTAGTTTCAGAAGCAGACAGCCATGCGTCTTGTGTGGGAAAGGTCACTGTCCGTGGGAAAAACGGTCCACAAAAACCATTTTGATAGATCTCCGGACTCTGGTTGATACAGTTATGAAATAGGGCCCGGAGCTGAGGTAGGGCTGCCAACCTCCCGATGGGGACTGGAGGTCTCTTGGAATTACAGCTGATCTTCAGAGTACACAAACCACTTTATTTATTTATTTCAAACATCTCCTCTGCTTCTCCTGGAGGAAATGGCCGCTTTGGGAGACGGACTGCATGGCATTATACTCTACAAGGTCCCTCCCCTCCCTAGGCCCCGCCCTCCCAAGCATCACCCTCAGACCCCCAGGTATTACTGAACCCGGAGGTGACAGTCCTAACCTGAGGCCGCCACCAGGGCTGGCCCGAGGGTTTTTGTGCCCTAGGCAGGGCTACCTTCTGGCGCCCCCCCACCGCGTGTGCCCAATTACAGGGTTGCAAACCTCCAGGTGGGGCCTGGAGAGAAGGACCCCCCTCCTGCTCCTGCAGGGTGTGCCGGCAAGCCAGGGGAAGGGGCGGGGGTTTAAACCCCATCCCTTCCGTCTGAGTGCCGGCAAGCCAGATAAGGGGTGGGGATTTTGGTGGGGGCGGGGGCCTTTTGGCACCCCTAAGGGCCAGCGCGCTCTAGGCGAATGCCTAGTTTGCCTAGTGAGTGAGCCAGCCCTGGCTGCCACCATAAGACAACTTCTGGGACTGTTATTTACTGTTATTTATTATTATTATTATTATTATTATTATTATTATTATTATTATTATTATTATTATTATCCTGCTTTTCTATCATAGCTTTCACACGTGCTAAATAATGCTGTTTCAATCCACTTCAGCAACTGTTTGCAAGAGGACTTTACCATTCCACACAATAAAATCCAGTTGCAAAGTGCACTGGAAGTGGATTGAAAGTGGATTGTTTATTATGTGTGAACGCCCCCTATGGGATCCCCCAAAGCATTCGTTAACACATGGAATTCACTGCCACACAGGAGGTGGTGGCAGCTACAAGCATGGACGGCTTCAAGAGGGAATTGGATAAACATCTGGAGCAGAGGTCCATCAGTGGCTATTAGCCACAGGGTATAGATGGGAACTCTCTGTCTGGGGCAAGTGATGCTGTGTATTCTTGGTGCTTGGGGGGGGAGGGGAGGCAGCAGTAGGAGGGCTTCTAGTGTCCTGGCCCCGCTACTGGACCTCCTGATGGCATCTGGTATTTTTGGCCGCTGTGTGACACAGAGTGTTGGACTGGATGGGCCATTGGCCTGATCCAACATTGATTTCTCTTATGTTCTTATGTTCTCCTGGCTTTCTGTCATGGGGCATTTAAGTTATCTGCCATGCTTCAATCTGTATTACCTGCATAATAGCAGTTAATTTTTAAGAACTGTGTTGTTGTCACAACGATACGGTCAAACAAAGCAAGTCCTGTACATATTTAAAACTAGGGGTTAAATGTTGATGTTTACTGCTTCCAAACTCGTTATTTTAACTTTCTGATAAAGTAGGGTTGCCCACTTTGGGTTCAGAAATACCCAGAGAATTGAGGATGGAGCTTAGAACAGTGGGTTTAGGGATGGGGGGAGCTTGGCAGGGTATAATGCCATGCAGTCTAAAGTAGCCATTTTCTCCAGAAGTGGAAGAAATATTTTAAAGGAATGAATCAATAATTGATATATGCAGGGCTCTTTTTGTAGCAGGAACTCCTTTGCATATTAAGCGACACACCCCAAGGTAGCCAATCCTCCAAGAGCTTACAGTAGCCCCTGTAAGAAGAGCTCTGTAAGCTCTTGGAGGACTGGCTACATTAGGGGTATGTCACCTAATATGCAAAGGAGTTCCTGCTACAAAAAGAGCCCTGGATATATGTAGTCTGATCCTGACCTGCATAACCCACGCTAGCTCGACCTCGTCAGATTTCAGAAGCTAAGCAGGGTCAGTCTTGGCTCGTATCTGGATGGGAGACCACCAAAGAATACCAGAGTCACAACATGGAGGCAGGCAATGGCAAACCACCTCTGGAATGTCTCTTGCCTTGAAAACAGTAATGAGGCTGCCATAAGTCAGCGGTGACTCGATGGCCCTTTCTGCCACCACCTTATATAGTCTGGAGATCAGTTGTACTCCCAAGAGACCACCAGTCCCCACCTGAGTGTTTACAATCACAAATAGATGAGCATCTATGGTAGCTCACTATAAAGGACCCAATCGAAGTGCTGTACAAAACATGAATTATTATTCAAAAATATATTTCTTTCTTCATAGTTTTCTTCAAACATTCCTTGTAATTAATAGTTGGCTGATTTCCCACTATAGCTGCCTCGGGGTTGCGCCGCTGTTTGCCCTGATACTATTTGTCCATTTCACACCCAAAGCTGTGGGGCTGCATTTTGACCCGTGGCTTCGCCCGATTTCCCCCGCAGTTTTGTAATCCTCAAAAAACAGGATCAGGAAACTGCAGGGGAAATTGTGCGAAGCCGCGGGTCAAAATGCAGCCCCGCAGCTTTGGGTGTGAAATTGACGAATAGTATCGGGGCAAACGGTGGCGCAACCCCGAGGCAGCTGTAGTGGGAAATCAGCCGTTGTCTCTATATGAGTGCTTAAGACTTTTGGTCATGCAAGCCGAAATAATATATATATATATAAAAATAGTTGTAGATTTTTAGAGCTGTATGGCCGTGGTCTTGACCATGTAGTCCTGACCACGGCTTGTACAACCTGGAAAATCTACAACAACCAATGAACTCCGGCCGTGAAAGCCTTCGACAACATATTCCTTGTAATGTTTTTGTATGAAGAAAACTATGGAGGAAGATATATATTTTTGAATAGTAGTTCATGTTTTGTACAGCGCTTGGAATGGGTCTTTTACAGTGTCCCACCTGGGGGTTGGCAAACGTGATGAAGCGATGAAGGAGAAATGGCCAACTATTATAAAACTGAGTTTCAATTCGGGCTCATTTCCTTTTAGGAACTGCGCACCTATAATGTATGCCTTTAATTTCCTTTCACAAAACTGGCCTGCTTTATTTTCGATATGCACTTGGAAAGGCGGGGGGGGCGGGCGAGAGAGAGTCTAGTGTTGTGATTACCACCATGTTATGATGTCGCTTAATGTATCACAAATAAAACAGTTATTTCATGGTTCATTAATGTGTTTAGTGTCTGGAACCCTTTATTAAAAGAAGCCTTTGTAGTTATGAAAATGTTGATGGCGATCGTTAGAAAGTGTCTGTGTGGGTGGCGGTGGGGGAATCCTAATTACTGAATGCAGCCATTTGCGTGAATCTAAGAGCAGTGTTTTCTCACCTGAGGAAGTGCGTATCAACTCAATTTATATCCCTCAAACCCTGGTCAATTGCATTTAAAACAGGACGCAAGCAAGAGTATTATTTAGCCTGGTCCATTTAAGGAATAGCTCTGTCTGCTTTAAGCTTAATTTCCCACAGTCCTCCTTGACTCTGATAGGGTTGCCATCTCTGGGCTGGGAAACACCTGGAGATTTGGGGGTGGAGCCTGGGGAGGGCGTGGTTTGGGGAGGGGAGGGACCTCAACAGGGTATAATGCCATAGAGTCCACTTGCCAACACAGCCATTTTCTTGAGGGAGACTGATTTTGATTGTCTGGAGATTAGTTGTAGTAGCGGGAGACCTCCGAGTCCCCCCTGCAGGTCGGCAACCCTGTTGACTCACCAGACTTTAATCCACCTTCAGCTTTTCCGCTGTATCTTCACTTTTGGGAGGGGAGGTGCATGGCTACAGATGTGAGGCCTCCACCCTTTAGAAGCCGAAACTAATTTTTATTCTCTTCCGGTCTTTCCTGTCTTTCCCTCATTTGAGGTTGGGTGTATGATCTGTCTATTCTCCTGTAGTCTTGCTCTTCCCACCCCCAATACCCCAAACGTCATATAAGATCATAAGAAGAGTCCAGTGGTTGTCCAGCATTTGCTGTAGCCAATTAGATGCTCTGGGGAACTCAGAAGGAAGGGCCCAGAGGCTGAAAGCGATCCCTGTTGTTGCCCTGGCATTGTTATTCAGAGGTATACTCTTAATTAGGGATGGGCACAAACTGGCTGACAAACTGAAGTTTGTCACAAATTTTGGGTGGTTCATGTTTCATGAAGCAATGTTCGCAAACTGAAGAACTGCCTCAAACTTTCACAAATTTTGATGCAGTTTGTGGCAGTTCGTGAAGAGCAGAAAGCAGGGATTTAAACCCCTGCTTTCTGCTCTTCACGGAAAACACATGTTTGGTTTAAATGGCTGGGAGCCATTTGAACTCCTGCTTTCTGTGGCTTTTCACGGGGAACAGAAAGCAGGGGTTTAAACTTTAAATGGCTCTTGAACCCATATGAACTGGTTCAGTTCACAAAACAAAATGTGGTTTGTGCTCATCCCTACTCTTAATTCTTTGGAATAAGGGGCAGCAACTTCTGCCATTTCACCCCCTTTCTTATTGCAGACCCCCACTTTGCCACTGGAACTCTCTTTGAGAACTTGTTGCCCCCCTCAGGATCAAATATGGGCTCAGTGCATTCCAACAGGAGAAGGACATGGGAAATCCCCATTCCAAAATGTCCATGGATGGTTGGCTATGCTCCAGTGAACATGCATTTTTTCTTCTTTTGGAAAGGACCTTGGTTACAGGCAGTGTTCCCTCTAAGCTGAGTTAGTGTGAGGTAGCTCACAGTTTTTTAGCCTCCGGCAGACACATTTTTTGTCTTAGCTCAGGCAGGATGGCTCCAAAGCAAACTGATTTATGCAGTAGCCAAATCGCTCGCTCACAACTTTAATGCCAGTAGCTCATAAAGTAGAATTGTTGCTCACAAGGCTCCATAGCTTAGAGGGAGCATCGGTTACCAGTAGTGGCCAGATAACTGTGCATCTATCCTGTACTGCATCTGAATCTGGATGGCCCAGGTTAGCCCCATCTCATCAGATCTCAGAAGCTAAGCAGGGTCAGTCATGGTTGGTACCAGAGCTCCCTCTAAGCTGTGGAGTCTTGTGAACAAAAGTTCTACTCCGTGAGCTACTGGCATTAATGTTGTGAGTGAGCAAATTTGGCTACTGCATGGAGCCATCCTTCCCGAGCGAAGACAAAAATGTATGAGCCGGAGGCTAAAAAAACTGTGAGCTAGCTCACAGAAACTCAGCTTAGAGGGAACACTGGTTGGTACTTAGCTGAGGGACTGCTGTGGAAGTCCTGGGTTGCTACACAGAGCCGGGCGATGGCACAACACTCCTGAACGTCTCTTGCCTGGGTAGACCAAACCACTTCTGAACATCCTTTTCCCCAGATAGCCCAGGTTAGCCTAATCTTGTCAGATCTCGGAAGCTAAGCAGGGTCGGCCCTATAAGAACATAGCATAAGAACATAAGAGAAGCCAATGTTGAATCAGGCCAGTGGCCCATCTAGCCCAACACTCTGTCACACAGCGGCCAAAAATACCAGGTGCCATCAGGAGGTCCAGCAGTGGGGCCAGGACACTAGAAGCCCTCCCACTGCTGCCCCCTCCAGCATCAAGAATAGAGTACATCACCTGCCCCAGACTGAGAGTTCCCATCTATACCCTGTGGCTAATAGCCACTGATGGACTTCTGCTCCATATGTTTATCTAATTCCCTCTTGAAACTGTCCATGCTTGTAGCTGCCACCACCTCCTGATTCGTACTTTGATGGGAGACCACCAAAGAAAGCCAAAGTTGCTACTTATGCAGAAGCCGGCGGTGGCAGATCACCTCTGTCCTCTCGTCTTGAAAACCCATGGGGCCTCCTCAAGTCGGCTGCGATCGGGTGGCGATTCCGACCGCCATCCTGCTCTGCGCTGTCCTGTTTCTGAAGACGTAGCTCGTTATCCGGTCCCTGTTATCAGCTCCTGCATTCCGAGCAAACGCTCAGTTGGACTTCCACTGTAATATTTTCCGAAGTGGGGAGGCCGTAAAGGAAACGATGACTGTGAGTTGGGAAAACCGCCGAGCAGTTCCGTCGTCTCCGGGCCCTTGAGGTGACTCCTGTCTCGCCCCCTGTCTATTATGCAGCAATTTCAATCTTCAGTACTATAGAGCAAGAGGGGTTTTTTTTACAAAATTTATTTTTTAAAAAGCATTGACCCTCGGGTATGCACAGAGAGGGAGCCATTCCCCAAATATCATGCTGACATTTGGAGAGGTCGGGCTCTTGTAGGCAATTTCATTCAGGGCCAAATATTGGCTTGCCCCACTCGTAGGTGCAGCGGAAAGGGTCAGAGGGAAGCAATTGCTGATGTGCTCGCCAGCTGCGGAACCGTGCGAGAGTCAAACACTCTGAAAGCGTGGAAGACATGCTGAGATGTGTGCGCTGAGGTCAAAGAGGGTTTTCCCTTTTTTTAAAAAAAAATCTTCCGATCCGCATGTGTTGCTATTCTTCAGTTTTCCATTGAAAAATCAGTTGAACTGAGTAGCATTCTACAATTAGATTTAGTCAGGTATTGGGTTTGGGTGGTGGTGGGGAGACAAATCGACATTGCTCTGGAATCTGAAAAGAGGTTCATTCAAAACCAACGCACAGCACACACCGGTTCAGAAATAACTTAAAGCCTGTAGCAAATAAATTGAGCCTGCCTCTTGTGCATTTTTTTTCCCAGCCTTTAACTCTTTAGTGAAAACCCAACAGGTTATGACACGATTGCCCAGAAAACGTATTCTTCAGTCGCTTACAGGCAACAGGGCCCATGCACTAATAATTTTAGAAGTGTAAATTCTGGAGATTCACAGTGTTTGCTGGAGCACGCATGTGCTATTCGTCATAGCAGCTCCAAATTTTGTATCTGTCGGGAATGGAAAATGGAACAGATTGCCAGAGGCCAGTGTCAGATCTGGGGCTGCCTGCTCAGGGCTGGGAAATTCCTGGAAATTTTTTTTGGGGGGGGATCTTGAGGAGGGCGGGGTTTGAGGAGAGGAGGGGCATCAGTGGGGTATAAAGCCATAGAGTCTGCTTTCCAAAGCAGCCATTTTCTCTGTAACTTGGAGACCAGTTGTATTTCTGGGAAATCTCCAGCTACCACCAAGAGACTGGAGACCCTAGTTGGAAAATGTCTGGAGATTTGGGGGTGGTGTCTGGGAAGGGCGGAATTTGGGAGGGGAAAGAGCTCAGCAGAGATGTGATTGCAGCTTTGGTGTCTAGTCTCCAAAGATGCATATTGAACACATTGGCTATTATATAAACAGAAATGCATACAACCATACATACATAAAGTTTAAAATCAATAAAGACCAGAAAACAAGGGAAAGGTTAACCACTGGGCAAGGAATTAAAATACAAAATTGCAAATGAGGCCTCCAGTACAATCACATGTCCAGTGGTGCTCCTCTCTGGTCGATTATATTTTTTTTTCAAAGATTGTATGGCCAATTGTTCCATAAAATGTTCCTTCAATTAATATAATAGCCAATGTGTTCAATATGCATTTTGTATGAGACCTCTGAAGAAGGCCTGCTAAGGCCGAAACGCGTCAGGTCTATTTTATCAGCCCTTGTATATTTTTACAAATTCTTTATGAAGTAAGAATGGGCCCCTATATAATGTTTTAATCTGTGTTTAATAAATACATGTATGTTTTTGTCTGTTTTTAAAGCAGATTTTAAATTCGGCCCTCTTCTATTCTGGACTAATCTTTTCAGGTACTGAATTCTTCATTTTAGGTTCAGTTTTCTTCCCTCCCCTTTTCTAGTCTCCAAAGATGCCATTTTCTCCAGAGGAACTGATCCCTGTAATTTGGAGAACAGTTGTAATTCCCAGAGAACTCGAGACTCCACCTGGAGGTTGAGTAAATGAGGGAAAACGCCGTGTTCAAACAAAACACACAGTTCTGGAATGCTGCTATAACTTCATATACTTAACTTAAATCATATACTTATAATATACAGTAAAGACCCTAGTGCAACCTATTAATTATAGTACACCAATAAAAGGTAAAGGTTTCCCTTGCTCGAAAGCCAGTCGAATCTGACTCTAGGGGGTGGTGCTCATCTCCATTTCCAAGCTGAAGAGCCAGCACTGTCCAAAGACTTCTCCATGGTCATGTGGCCGGTATGACTAAACGCCGAGGCAGATGGAACGCTGTCAGCTTCCCACCAAAGCAGTACCTATTTATCTACTTGCAATTTCTTGCTTTCAAACTGCTAGGTTGGCAGGAGCAGGGGCCAGAGACGGGAGCTCACTCCGTCACGCGGCACTCGGGTCTCGAACTGCTGAACTACAGACCTACCAGTCTGCAGCTCAGCGTCTTAACTTCTGAGCCACCACGGCCTGAGTACACTGATAACAATGACATAAAGAACAATATATATTTGGTAGGAAAGTCCACAACTACAGAGACAAATATGCAGACCAGTTTCGATATTCATACTACAAAGCTATACGGGGGCCAAGATAGGGTTGCCAGGTCTGGTTTAGGAAATTCTGGGAGCTTTTCGGGGTGGAGGCTAGGGAGGGAGGGGTTTGGAGAGGGGAGAGATCTCAGGAGGGTATAATGCCCTGGATTCCACCCTCCACAGCAGCCATTTTCACCAGGGGAACTGATCTCAGTTGCCTGGGAATTAGTTGTCATTCTGGGAGATTTCCAGGCCGAGAGGGAATGATACAGACATATTACAAAGCAGAGTCACACCCTTCTAAGTCTACTGAAGTCGACAGCCTTCAAAAGGTGCAACTCTGCTTAGCATCACACTGCCAAAGAGGTAGGGCTGCCAGCCTCCAGGTGGGACCTGGGCATCCCCCAGGATTACAGCTCATCTCCAGGCAACAGAGATCAGTTCCGTGGAGAAAAAAATGGACGCTTTGGTGGGTAGACCACTGAGAGGTCCTTGTCCCCCCGGGCTCCATCCTCAAGTCTCCTGGAGTTTCCCAACCTGGAGGTTGGCCAGTCTGGCCAGTTTGTAGATGACTAAAGGAGTGGTGGACCTCAATTGGATGGCCCAGTCTAGCCCAGTCTTGGAAGTTCTTGGCAGGTCGGCAGGTCGGCCCTGGATAGGATTTGGATGGGAGACCCCAAAGAAGTCCAAGGTTGCTCCGCAGAGGCAGGAAATGGTAAACCTCTTCTGTTTGTCTCTGCCCTGACCTAAATAGGCCAGGCTATCCCTATCTCATCAGATCTTGGAAGCTAAGCAGGGTAGGTCTTAGGGATGCCAGCCTTCAGGTGGGACCTGGGGATCGCCCAGAATTACAGCTCATCTCCAGACTACAGAGATCAGTTCCCCTGGAGAAAATAGATGCTTTGGAGGGTGGACTCTGTGACATTGTACCCCACTGAGATCCCTGTCCTACCCAGGATCCATTCCCACATCTCCAGGAGTTTCCCAACTTGGTGTTGGCAACTCTACTCTTACTCAACCTCCCATCAGTCAGCAGAGGAGACCCGGCGACCCTACAAAGAGGTCCCTGTTGAATTCAGTAGACCATACATACCATGGGTCCGTGCCTTCAGCTTCCAAGTCTAAGAAAGCATAGAAAAGAGAAAGAATGGATAGGGCTATATGGGGGAGGGAGAGAGAAGAAATGGTTAAGAATTCACCGGCTTGCGTACCATATTGGATTTTGGGTTTGTGTAAGTCCAGAGAATTTAGCATCAATAATCCTCAGATTGAACCAAAATGACGAGATTTAGATGAAACCCGTTTGTTCACCTGTGCCTTTCTATTCCGTTTTATTGGAATAAGGGCTCTGGAAAAGCTGTAACAACGCAGACTTTTGAAAAGTAAGGAACCACCTAGAAACAGCTCTCTGTGTCTCTTATACACATAGGCAACACCCCCACACAAAATCAAATTATGTCCCTCTTCATTGGTCTCCTGATTCTTTTAACATCCAAAAATTCTTCCTTAGGCAGTAAATCCCTGTCTGTAAAAGCAAAGGAGGTCTGACTTAATATGCAGAAAGTGAAATACTTTTAAAAAAGACTTTGAATGACTTCCAGATGTCCCTGCCAATATTAGAGTACCCTTTTAGTGAACAGTAGTAAAATTTTGCAGGAAAAAAATGCCCTGCAGGAAATGGGCAACTTTAACCAAGACATGCTTTTTGGACATTTCCGTAACATGACTTCTATTTGTTGGCATTTGAGTTGTCCACTAAGAAAATTAGTTGAAAATTGCCATGGGAATTTGCAAGCCCGGGGGGCTGGATGTTTGAACCCCCTCCCCTTTTTCTTCTCATTGCATTTTGTGCTGTGTCTCAATGTTTTCACCTCTCCATTTGGGAAAAAATAAATGGATACGCATATAATCTGTAAAAAAAACTGCATTTGACATCAGAATTGAATACCTCAGTATGTTACAACATCCTGGATCTCACAAACAGAGCCAAAAAAAAAATCGCTATTATGTTCTCTTGCAAAATACGGCACTCTTTCAAAAATGAGATTTGCCTTTTGTGTCTTGTTTCTGGTCCACAACTTAGTAGAACTCGGGGCGGGGGGAGACACAATATTAACTAGCAGAACTTGAGCATAGCTGGTAAATATTTCTTGCTGCTCTTGGCTGGGGAGCAGTGTGTCCCTCTAAGCTGAGTTAGCGTGAGCTAGCTCACAGTTTTTTAGCCTCCGGCTCACACATTTTTGTCTCAGCTCCAGAGCAAACTAATTTATGCAGCAGCCCAACTGCTCACTCACAACTTTAATGCCAGTAGCTCACAAAGTTGAATTTTTGCTCGCAAGACTCTACACCTTAGAGAAGGGGTGTGGAACTCATTTGTTACGAGGGCCGGACCTGACATAAATGAGACCTTGTTGGTCCAGGCCATGTGTGTCATAAAATGTAATACCGGGTAGCGGAGATATAAACTTCATAAAGGACCCAAACACAAAGGTGTTTTTTTTTAATTTGAAATAAAATCATGCTTAAAACATTAGCACTCTTGCAGTATTTTGTTTATTTAACACTGGCCCCGTCCACACTGAGCATTTGCCCCGCTGAAGGCACGGGAGCCCTGCGGACTTTCCGTGCTCGATCATACGAGCACATCTGGGAGGCGTAGTGCTCCCGTGGCCAACCCGCGGCTTCCCTGGAAAACGCGGGGTAAAAAACTAGTAGGTCGGAAGTACTAGTTTCTGGAAACCCTGGGGCAAAGGCTGGCGTCTGATCGTGGGAGCTCCAGTATCCCGCGGCTTCCGACGCCTGCCCATGTCCCCGGGGTTTCCGGATGTTGTCAGTTTCTATGGGATGCGCACCAACGCTGAACAGCACATGCGCACACACAAGACACCGACAGCGGCCCGCCCCCCCCAATGGCGCATGCGCACTGCGCTGCTTTTTTGCTGCGCTGCAGCAGCGCAGTGTGATCGGGGCGCAGAGCTGGAGTGTGACAACCCGGCGGCCCGTATGATTGGGCTACCGCGCCTTATTTAGCTCCAGGGCAAACTGCCACGCCTCCCCCGCGCGTTTTCTGGCCCGTGTGACCAGGGCCACTGTCTGATAACTGACACCTCTTGCTCTGAATGATTGCATCAAAATGCCTGTGCTGTTGCAATCTTGAGTACGCTGTCCAGGTGTGTATCTGTAAGCTGCAAACCTACGATGACGCAGCAGCAGCAGAACTGGAAGAAGAAGCAAAAGACAGCCAGTTCTGCTGCGGGCCTGATAGGAGTCCTCCGGGGGCCTGATCCTGTCCCCGGGCTGCATGTTTGACATCCCTAGGTTAGATAGTTGTATTGGTCGCCCTCCAGCCAGGCTGTCAGCCAAACTGTTGGTCTACTGGGGGAGAAGAGCCATGCGTAGTGGTTAGAGCGTTGGGCTGGGATCTGGGAGAGCCAAGTTCAAATCCCCATGCTGCAACGGAAGCTCGTTGGGCGACCTTGCGCACACTCTCAGCCTGACCTAACTCATCAGGTTGTAGGGAGGATAAAATTGAGGAGAATAATGACGTTGTAAGCTGCTTTGAGTCTCCATTGGGGAGACAGGTGGGGTATCAAGTAAGTAAATACATAAATAAAATGATGATAAATAAAATAATAAATGCAGTATTGGTTACATTTGCCAGAGCAAGTTCTTCCACTGAATCCAGTGTCCAAGTCATTGATGGACAGGGCGAACCCAAAGTTCTCCTGGTTCTGCAGTTACCTTTTTCCCTGACAGGTTGGGCCTTAGGTTAATGGGAAAGGATACGATTGTTTCAAACGCTGAAACGCAAAGCCCATTTGTCCATCCTGATGTGATCCCCATCATGTGAGAACCCAGGGGGTAGTTTCCTCTCCTTTAAAAATGGCCTGAATGTTTTAAGCATAGACACCAGTATTCAAGACCAGTCTCCCCATGGAGGAGCGGGACGTTAAGCTGATAAACACATGCAAAATGATTATCTCCATTTGTTGTTGTTGTTCAGTCGCACAGTTGAGTCCAACTCTTCGCGACCCCATGGACCAGATCACGCCAGGCCCTCCTGTCTTCCGCTGTCCGCTGAAGTTTGCTCAATTTCATGTTTGTTTCATCGATGACATTGTCTGACCATATCATCCTTTGCCGTCCCCTTCTTCTTTGACCTTTAATCTTTCCCAATATCAAGGTCTTCTCCAGTGAATGCTCCCTTCTCATTTGGTGGCCAAAGTATTTGAGCTTCAACTTCGGGATCTGGCCATCCAGGGAACAGTCAGGGTTGATTTCTTTTAGGACTGAATGATTTGATCTCCTTGCAGTCCAAGGGACTCTCAAGAGTCTTCTCCAGCACCATAGTTCAAAAGAATCTATTCTTTGGTGCTCGGTCTTCCTTATAGTCCAACTCTCGCAGCCATACATTACTACGGGGAATACCATAGTTGATTATCTCAATTAAAATACAGTAAATATGTTGATTACCGCAAACACCAGTGTAGCTACTGATGCTTGCGGTTTCGTGTTTTGCCATCTTTGCCTATATGAATTAAAGTCACGAGGAGAGGCCCTCCTGGCTGTCCCGTCAGCTATGATGGGTACATGAGAGAGAGGCCTTTTTGGTGGTGGCAGCCTCATGATTATGGAACAACCTCCCCAGGAAGGTGTGCCTGGCCCCCTCACGTTGGATCTCTAGGAGGCAGTTGAAGATGGTGTTTTATTTAGGACCGCATTTGGTTATGTTTACTAGCAGCCCTGACTTATGGTTTCAAATTTCAGTTTTGTGCCTTTTTATACCTTTTATTTTTTAATGTATTTTATCTGTGTCGTAACTCTCCTTGAACTCAGGAAGGAAGGAAGGCAGCTTATAAATGTTTTAAATTAATCAATAAACAAATAATTTTTTTAAGTTTCGGGGAAGAAAGAATCCCTGGATATCCACTCCAGATTATTCGGTCACGTTTGGGAAACGAAGCTGATTCCCATAACAACTCCCTTTGTCTCTTCGTTTAGAATATTTCGTAAAGTCTGCAACGTTGGCTACTTTCCTAAACCTGGTGCCTTAACCGGTCCTTTCCTCTGTTCCTTTCCTTTGCCCTTCAGGATCACAGTCACACGGACGGGTCTCAGTACCGCCAGGACCACTCCTTGATCATGAGATCTATTGTCCATATGACAGATGCCGCTCGTTCGGGAATCATGCCTCCTAACCAGCTGACCACCATCAACCAATCCCAACTCAGTGCTCAACTGGGGCTGAATTTAGGCGGGGCCAACTTACCGCACACTTCTCCGTCCCCTCCCGCCAGCAAGTCAGCAACGCCTTCCCCGTCTAGTTCGATCAACGAAGAAGACGCAGACGACTCAAACAGGGTAAGTGGCTAGCGTGCACTGGGAGAAGGTGGTAGAGTATAGGGACTGAGTCACGAATCAGGTCGTTTCAGAGGGTAGCCATACTGGTCTCCAGTAGAAGAGGACAAGATTTCCGGGGTATGCCCTGGCCTGGATAAGCCCAGGAAAGCCCAGTCTCGGAAGCTAAGCAGGGCCGACCCCGGCAAGTACTTGGATGGGAGACCTCCAAGGAATACCAGGGCCGGGACACAGAGGCAGATTATCAAGCCACCTCTTTGAAAAGTCCAAGCCCCCTAGGGGGTCGCCAGAAGTTAACCATGACTTCCAGGCTCGCAAGCACATATGCATACACACACACACAATACTCACCCCCCAATTTTTTTTTTTTACAAAAACAAAAGATTTTCAGGATATGAGCTTTTGAGAGTGAAAGCTTTGGACAAAGGATAAACATACGGAGCAGAGGTCCATCAGTGGCTGTTGGTCACAAGGTATAGGTAGGGACTCTCATTCTGGGGCAAGGGATGCTCTGTATTCTTGGTGCTTGGGGGAGAGCAACAGTGGGAGGACTTCTAGTGTCCTGGCCCCACTGCTGGACCTCCTGATGGCACCTGGTACTTTTGGCCACTGTGTGACAGAGTGTTGGACTGGATGGGCCATTGGCCTGACCCAAGGTTGGCTTCTCCTATGTTCTTAAGTCTAGGACAATGATGCTTTGTCTTTTTGGTGCTTTGGGGGGCAACGGTGGAAGGGCTTCTGGAGTTCGGTCCCCACTGCTGGACCTCCTGATGGCACCTGGTATTTTTGGCCACTGTGTGACAGAGTGTTGGACTGGATGGGCCATTGGCCTGATCCAACATTGGCTTCTCCTATGTTCTTACGTCTAGGACAATGATGCTCTGTATTCTTGGTGCTGGGGGGAGGGCAACAGTGGGAGAGCTTCTAGTTTCCTGGCCCCACTGATGGACCTCCTGATGGCACCTGGTATTTTTGGCCACTGTGTGACACCGAGTGTTGGACTGGATGGGCCATTGGCCTGATCCAACATTGGCTTCTCTTATGTTCTTAAGGGAGCTTTGCCTCTCGAAAGCTTGTACCCCGAAGATCTAGTTGGTCCCTAAGGCGCTACTGGACTGAAATCTAACAAATCAGGTAGTCTCTGATTTGAATATTGACTTTGCCAGAATCTCACTAGGTGGCTTCCACTTCAGCCCTCCCATGATATGGGGATAATATCTGACAAGGTCTACTCCCTCCGATTCATATGATAATTTTCAGTCAAACTGGTGCAAAGCGGTTCAAAGCTACCTTGTCAGGATTGGCCTTTCCCCTCAGGTGCTTTTTGACACGAGACCTCCAGAACTGCACACAGTACTCCTGATGTGGACTGACCCATGTGGTGTACAGCAGGGCTATGACATCTTGCAGTTTGGATGTTATGCCTCTCGTCGATACACCCAAAGAATGAGCCTTTTTCACCTCTGTGTCAGGCTGCTCATATCTGGCTTACATTTAGCTTCTTTTTGAAGCGCTTTGAACACTTAGAAAGAGCTATGCAGATGCTAAGTATTGTTACTTGTTGTCGCTTTGGTACTGCCACAGTCGATACGTTTTTTAATAGGCCGGTACTTGATGGCCGTGAAAGAGCATCTTTATCTAGTGGTATAAGGTTTGCTTATTGTAAAAACGCGCTGCTGCTATTCTGTGGCTCTTTAAAAGGGAGACGTTGCCCGTACAAGGTTCTTTATGACAACTTTCATAGATGCAATAATTCCTTTTTGTCATAGCTGCTTCCAAGGCCTCTGACAATTCAGCATCACTCGCTGATAGATCTGTATGCATGTTCTGTCTGCACGCGTATAATATGTGTGTGTTTTAAAATACCTGTACATTTGGATGGATGTAAAAAGCGACCTTTACCTCCTCGTGAAAATCTCTGAGATTCATTTTCGTCTGGGATTAAATGACCATAAAGAGAAAAAGACGTCTGCCTGAGGAAGATCGTCTGAATAATGATAATGTTTATGGATGTAAACAAATAAACGGGGCCTAGTGGTTGGATTTATATCTAGCACAGTTGGCAGGGGTTTGGATTTCTTTTTTTTAGCCTTCCATAGTTAGCACTGAGCCTGAGGGTTAGAGAAGATCACAGGGAGTCTAGATAAAAAGATTGGTTGTATAGGTCAACAAATTCCAGGGAGGACTATGACAGTTATGTCTGAGGCCCAGAATTAATAACATAGATCCATCAAATGCCCTTTTCGCCAGATTAGGCCTACAAGCGATATAAGACATCTACCAAGAGAATCTCGGTAGTGACTGAATAATGTCTCTATTGGTTGTTCTGTCACCTGGAAAAGGGACTGAGCCATAGTAAGAAACCTTAAGAAGAGGTTGGGAGAATGTGGAGTCCTTTCTGCTTCCTTTTACTATAGAGTATCTTATTTCTGTAATTTTTTTTTATAGAGGAATGATTCTACTAGCCACAGTGACTAAGGGAAAACTCCACATTCAGAGGCACTAATCCTCAGAATCCCAGAGCTAGAAGTCAACATCAGGGGAAGGCCTCAGCCTCTGTGCCCTGTTGTTGGCCCTCCAGGGAAACTGGTTGGCCACTGTGTGAGATGGGATGCTGGACTAGATGGACCACTGGTCTGATCCAGCAGGGCTCTTCATGTGTTTATATCAGGGGAAAGCCTGGACCTCTATGCCCTGTTGTTGGCCCTCCAGGGGGACTGGTCGGCCACTGTGTGGGACAGGATGCTGGACTAGATGGACCACTGGTCTGATCCAGCAGGGCTCTTCATATGTTTATATCAGGGGAAAGCCTGGACCTCTATGCCCTGTTGTTGGCCCTCCAGGGGAACTGGTCGGCCACTGTGTGAGACAGGATGCCGGACTAGATGGACCATTGGTCTGATCCAGCAGGGCTCTTCTCATGTTCTTATGCTATGGAAATGGTGAGAACCTTAAACGTAGGCTCTGCTATCTGTGGGATATGAAAAGGTGCAAAATGAGATCCAAATGGAGGAAATGGGTTCAATGGGCTGGCCCACTAATGAGTTGTGGTAGCCATAGACTGAGATGAGAAGGTGGGTGAGCAGATTTATGGAGGATAAGCCTATCGTTGGCTGTTAGCCCTGGTAGCCAAGTGGAAACTTCCGGTTCTGGGGCAGAATGCTTTAGACGGTCACATGCTTGGGAGCAGTCAGCAGGGGCGAACTGTGGGCAGAGGGCTGTTCTTCTGGACTTCTGTTCATTTGGCATCTGCATGAGCCTGTGTGGGAGGTTGGTGGGATGACAGAAAGCAGCTGGCTTGGTGAGCATGTGATGGATGTGCAGTGTGAACCAGCGGCCTCCTGGAGCACTGCTCACGACAGCCGTTTTGCAACACCAGCTTCCAAAGAGGTAGCAGTGGTTTCTGAGTAGATTCATAGCTCATTGGTGACTAGCCTCTGTGGCTATCAAGGGCTTCGGCTCATTTTGTGAGGCCATTCTGTGTGAGTGTCTTGAGGATGGCATCCTTGGTATCCAGCTTGCCAATGGAATTGGGAGCTACCGCCACAACTTGGTAGTTAGATAGATCCAGGTGGTCAGCCATGTTGGTCTGAAGCAGTAGAACAAATGTAGAGTCGTAAGAACATAAGAGAAGCCAATGTTGGATCAGGCCAATGGCCCATCCAGTCCATCACTCTGTCACACACTGACCAAAAATACCAGGTGCCCTCAGGAGGTCCAGCAGTGGGGCCAGGACACTAGAAGCCCTCCCACTGTTGCCCCCCTGCACCAAGAATACAGAGCATCACTTGCCCCAAGGTATTCAAGGTATGAGCTTTCATGGGCAAAATAGCACTTTGTGAGGTGCTGTTAAGTGATCTCCATTCCTGGGACGTTCTGGGTTTGCTTCCAACAATTAGAAAAGACACCTTTAGACATTTATCTGCTATTCTGAGACATTTATTGTTTTGCAACTGTTGACCTTATAACCTTAGCTTGTTGTTTAGTTCTGACCTTGCGTAGCTTAAACACCATCATGTCACATGTTCATTTGCTGTTAAGTTCATGTCTATAAGTTTGGGCCTTACCTACCCTTCCAATGTATTTGAAAAAGCATGCCTTGCACACGAAAGCTCATACCTTGAATAAACCCTGGTTGGTCTTTAAGGTGCCACTGGACTCTAAACTGGTGGCAAGATGGCCGACTAATTTTGTGGAGCACAGTTCTTAATTTTTCTTCCCTCTCGTTTGGGTTGTCTTGGCGTAGACCGTAGACGTCCTGCGTGTGTGTTAACAGACTACAAAACGTCTCGAGTGACACAGAGCTCATTTCCATGACTAGCATTCCGTGCTGAAGATGAACGCTAGTTTTGTTTGTCGTTTGCTCTTTATTAGACTACTGGGGAGAAGAGAGCTGCCCCGGATTCTGGCAAGAAGCCCAAGACTCCAAAGAAGAAGAAAAAGAAAGACCCCAATGAACCCCAGAAGCCGGTGTCAGCATATGCCCTGTTCTTCAGGGACACACAAGCAGCAATTAAAGGGCAGAATCCCAATGCTACCTTCGGAGAGGTTTCAAAAATTGTTGCCTCAATGTGGGACAGTTTAGGAGAAGAGCAGAAGCAGGTAATCAAGGGACCTTGGGGAAGACGGGGGGGGGGCGACGAAGACAATGGAGTGATGAATGGAACGATGCCAAAGATTACAGTCCATCTAATTAAACACCAGTGGCATGATCCTTCCAACCTTGTTAATTAGGAATGTGACATGGATTTGGGACCGCAGCTATGCCGTCTGTCTTCTTCCTGAGAGCCCGCCTCTGGATCCGCTCCTGGTTGTCTTCAGATTGCAGTTATTATATAACAGTTTACATAAGTAAAACAAAAGTAGATGGCCAAACAGACAAGGCCCTTAATCAGCTGCCATATCAGAAAGATAAAAGATTTTGCCCATTTCTTTAAGGAGTAGGTCTATAGTCTGACGGGGAAATAAACACAGTAAGGAGGAAGGAGGAGCTCACGCCATGGTCTTTTGATATCACCTACAGTTATTCACTTGGCTTGAAGATGCATGGTCTTAGCTTTCCTTCCTTAAGTTTATTTATTTATTTATAATTTTGATTTATGACTCGCTCTATCCCTGAGTATTCAGGGCTCTGGGCAATGAACAACAGCCATAAAATACATCAAGAGATAGCAATTAAATGGTTAAAATAAGAAACAATTCATAGATGGAGTTATCGGATTCTAGACTGTGTTGCTGCTTCCTAAAAGAGGTAGGGGAAACATAGGTGGAAGATGGGAGGAAAGGGAGGGAAAGGGAGAGGGAGGGCCAGCCAAAATGGTACCCACGTTGCTGTTCTCAACCAAACTCTATGTCTAAGAAGCCATGCTGCATCTACAGTATCCATACCTTCCCAACAATACCTTTTCGACAAGGTATTTAAGATCCAAGTTTCTGTAATAAGGGAATGAGGGAGGAGCCATCTCCTTGGCATGTAGAAGGTTCCAGATTCAACAGGTAGTAGGTGGTGGGAAAGACCTCTGCCTGAGACCCTGGAGATCTGCTGCCAGTCTG
This sequence comes from Gekko gecko, assembly GCA_029375565.1. Classification (NCBI taxonomy): domain Eukaryota; kingdom Metazoa; phylum Chordata; class Lepidosauria; order Squamata; family Gekkonidae; genus Gekko; species Gekko gecko. The sequence goes on from JAPDNY010000014.1 coordinate 12,031,896, forward strand.
AGTAGACAAAACGGATCTTGATGGACCAGTGGTGGATTCAGTATGAGGCAGCTTCATGTGTATGTGTATGCCCTGCAGCTGAACACAGCAGGCCACCGATGCATGATGGCTGACCAGGCACGCAAATCAGCCTTTTTGACATTGCACTTCCTTTCTGTGAAGGAGAATCACAAACCTGGCCATTCATCATACATCAGAACTGGGCTACATTGAGTGTGATGGATCATGTAAAAACCTAAGAAGAGCCCTGCTGGATCGGGCCAGTGGCCCATCTGATCCAGCTTTTAGCTTGTGGTTCCTTTTATAGACTCAGCTGCAGTGCTCAAACGTTTTAATTAATTAATTAATTAATTAAATCTATAACCCGCTCTCCCCGAAACCGGCTCAGAGCAGGTAACAACATTTATGAATCACACAGTCTAAAACATTATAATCATTACAATAAATAGATTAAAAATAGTTACTATGAATACAATGAAGTCAATAAAATGCAACTACTATAACAACTAAAAGATGGTGTCAACTCAACGGATGGGCAGTATATAATCATCTGATAAGAAGGAAAAGGGAGGAAGTGAAGGAAGAGGGAGGAGGAGGAGGAGGAGGGGAAGGACAATCCTAGATGAACCTATGAGAAGAAGAAGAAGAAGAAGAAGAAGAAGAAGAAGAAGAAGAGTTTGGATTTATACCCCGCCCTTCACTGCCCAAAGGTGTCTCAGAGCGGCTTACAAACTCCTTTCCCTTCCCCTCCCCACAACAGACACCCTGTGAGGTAGGTGGGGCTGAGAGAACTTCTGACAGAAACTGTTCTTGAGAGAACAGCTGTGCCAGAGCTTGTGACTGACCCAAGGTCACATCAGCAGGTGCAAGTGGAGGAGTGGGGAATCAAACTGGAGAAGGAAGCCTGTCGCCGCCCTCAACCATAAACACAGTGCAACAACTCTGTTTTACAGGCTCTGTGTTGAGAGCCAATTTGGTGTCCTTCACTACCCAAAGGAGACTCAGAGCGGCTTACAAACTCCTTTCCCTTCCCCTCCCCACAACAGACGCCCTGTGAGGTAAGCAGGTCTGAGAGAGCTCTGACAGGAACTGCCCTTTTTCAAGGACAGCTGTGCCAGAACTACAGCTTGCCCAAGGTCATCCAGCAGATCCAAGTGGAGAAGTGGGGAATCAAACCCGGTTCTCCCAGATTAGAGTCCGCGCACTTAACCACTACACCAAACTCTGCTTAGAACTGCATTGCAAGTTGACTACAGAAATGTCTGTAGATTACATTCTAGACATAGCCTTATATTTTACTAGCTATTAAGCAGGCTGTAGAGTCAGGTTCAGAGCATAGCTCTGAGGACAACTGGTGTCCCATATGGATGCAACTGGTTGTGTGGGCTAAGTGTGGGCTAAGTAATGGTTGGACATCCTTGTAACTTCCACCCATTCGATCTAGTCTTGCAATCCGGAGCAAGAGAGAATAGATCCACTCCATCTTCTACATGACAGACCTTCAAATACTTGAAGACTGCAATCATGTCCCCTCTAAGTCCTCTCTTTCCCAGGCTAAACATACCCAACTCTTTCAGCCTTTCCTCATAAGACTTGGATTCCAACCCTCTCACCATCCTGGTTGCCCTCCAGGACACACTCAAGCTTGTCAACATCCTTCCTAAAGTGTGGTGCCCAAAGTCACATGAGGCTCCACCTGCAATCTGATTGGCTGTGACTCAGAAATGTCACCTCCAAGATTTCGGGGGCTCTCAGCCAAGGCAATCATCAACAAATCTCAGCTTGGCTGAGATGTAGACTGAGGATTCTCTTCCTTTGCCTCCGACTGACTTAGGTGCTGAGAGCAGAGTAGAAATGAGAGAACTGTTGAGCCGGTAGGCCCGTTAACAAACATTTGCATTATGCTAGCAGGAATCAAACTTAAAATGAGAAAATATCATATACAAATGTATGGTAATGAAACAGAAGCAGAATTAAAATCTGTTCCAAATGCAATATCTCGAATACAAATGGGTTCTCAATGTGAGATATGTGACAGATTTTCTTTTACACCATGATATACTGCTTATCTATTAAAGGTTCTAATGAATATGTAGAAGCGGCAAAAAATGTTATATTGAATACATAGTAATGATGAAACCAGTGTTGTAGTCAAAACAGATTAGTTATGAAGTTTGAAACTTAAAACTTAGATGGTGAACACAATTGTACCTCAGCAGAAAAAAAGAACTATGGTATTATATAGATAATACCTTAAAAAATTATAATGAAGGGGATGAAAGGGAAAATATTCTCTCTCCTGTACATTTTATACTACATGATTATCTTTGACAAATGCACTTATGTTGCATAACCCCTTTTTTTCTTTCCCTTTTGTTTTCTATACCCCCACTTTTCCTAATTTTATTTTTAAAATGTTTGACCCCCATCACCCGGAGCCTATGTGCAGACTCTCTCAGTGAGAACTTCGTTTTTGGTTTGAGCCTTTTAACGGAGAGGGAGATCACGTAATGCTGGATATTTTCTTTGAGGGCTCCAAGTTCCCGTCGTCCCTTTTGACTTTCTGCTTTTTACGAGCCCGTAACATCCCTCTTCAGGCAAGAGCTATTTTATGGTGTGAAGTTTATACAACGAAGGTGGTGTTAATTGTAGTGTCTTTAACAGGTATATAAAAGGAAAACCGAAGCGGCCAAGAAAGAATACCTTAAGGCGCTTGCGGCCTACAGAGCAAGTCTCGTTTCCAAGGTAAGCCCGATGCGGACTTCAATCGAATGCACAGAAGCCGGTGTTTAAGTGGAGATCTTGTTGCCTTATTAAAAATAAATAAGCATAGGATCTTTATTTTGTTTCATCCACTATCAAAACATCTCATCTTCAGCTACTTGTGCGTTTGAAGGTCTGTGCCAAAGTTTTTCATGAATGCTCCATATCGGCTAGTAACTTCAGTGTGTTTGCTCGATTAATTTTTAAACAACTGCCCACGTTATAGAATAAATAAGAACTGATAATTAGAAAAAATGAAATACATCAATAGATAAGCCTTTTCCCCGTTGGGAATATTTGTAGCGAATCCTGCAAGAAGTATCAAGGTAAAGGAAAGAAATATGAATGCATTTTGTGAGGATCCAGGATTCTCAAGCCATGCTAGAATATATGCACAAGCCGAATTTTCGGCAAACCACTAACACATATCGCATTTAAGGAACGCGGTACATACCATTTCACATACCTGCTAGATTCAGCGAGTGTCTTGCTGTGACACATCCCACCCGTGTCTAAGATTCAGTCATCACAAGCAAAAGTTTTAACATTCAGGCCACAACACAGATGGTTGCAGCAGCATACAAATCTGGCGGATCTTGCTCGTGGGAAATCCATCGCCACAAGCTGGGTAGTCTCAAATGCTGGAACCACACATGTCCAATGGTCCATCTAGTCCAGCATCCTGTCTCACACAGTGACCAACCAGTTCCTCTGGAGGGCCATCAACACATCAACAGGGCATAGATTTCAAGGCCTTTCCCTGATGTTGCCTCTTGGCTCTGGGATTTCTTTGGCAGCGTGACCAAAGATATGATAGAGCAGCCATTTTGTGGCTGGCTCTACCTCTTGCAACAGTCATTTTGTGGCTGCACCCACCACCCTGTGTCAGAATTCCAAAGGTGCCCTCAGGCTCAAAAATGTTGGGGAACCCCTGGGTATTATTATTATTATTATTATTATTATTTAGATTTCTGAATCTCCCAACCCCCAAGCAGGCTCTGGGCGATTTACAGCATTAAGACAGACAAAATACAACCAGCATGATAAAATGATTACAGTGCGCTAAAAAAACAACCAATCCAGATGGCGATCAATCCTTTTTTCCAGTTGCCATGCTCTCTGTGCAGTAGGGTAGGGAAGGGAACGCGGGGCCAAAAGTAAAAAAGGAGGGTGCCAGTTTTAACCGTTGCAGTCCTCAACCAAAAGCCTGGCGGAACATCTCCACCTCACAGGCCCTGCGGAATCGCATCAGATCCCACAGGGCCCTGATGTTATTTGGTAGAGAGTTCCACCAGGTCGGGGCCAGGACCAAAAAGGCCCTGCCCCTAGTCAAGGACAGCTGGACATCCCTAGGGCTGGGGATCGCCAGCAAGTTGTTATCAACCAATCTCAGCCTTCTGGGGACGTATTGGAGGAGGCGGTCCTGAAGGTGCATGGGTCCCTGACCGCTCAAGGCCTTAAACATCAACACTAACGCCTTGAACCTGACTTGGTACTCCACCGGTAACCAGTGTAGCTGGCACAGCAAAGGCTGTATATGTGCTGTCTGTGGCGTTCCTGCCGGGACTCGCACTGCCTCATTCTGAAGAGGAATGATGGTAGAGGGATGCAGTCCCATCGCTAGGCTGCGTGACAGTGTTGAGAATGTGGTTCCTGGTCTTAGCTGGCCCTCATATGAGCAGAAGAGTGTATTATACAGTAACACCAAAGAACATCTTGCTGCCAAAAGGAACATCGTGGCGGGGGGTGGTGGTGGAGAAGTGAGAAGTACCTGTGAATGGGAAAGATGGCAAGAAGCCATGCTGAATGTTTTAGTAGGGCTCTTCTTCAAGATTTTTTTTTTTAAAGTCAGAGTTACATAAAAGAGCTCTCACCCTGCCAATGGTTGCTGTGTTATGAAGAATCTAAAACTACCCAGGTCAAATATCTGCACACAAGTTACTGGAAGTTGCTCTTGAGCCATAAAAACACATTTTAACCCAGATGTAAAACACAAGGAAACAGTGAGGGAAGGGATTAAAACCAGCAGGGAAACAAACTTTCGTGAAGTCATAGGTGAGAGGTCTTAGTTGAGAGATGGCTGGGAATTGTGCTGGAAGAGGCGCGTGTATTTCATTGAGTCTTAAACATGGACAGGCGGTTCATGCTGAAAGTTCAAATCTTTACATATTGGTAAATTATACTGGGCGTCCTTGGACAGCATCATGATCATTCAGATGTTGGCAGTCAGACCTTTTTGTGTGGTGTCTCAGTTTAGACATCACACAAAACCATGGGTTATTTTACATACAGTTCATTTGAAAATCCAGGATTGCCTTATTTCCTTTCTCACATGCAGGATTTTTCCTTTTCTTCTTCTTTCTTGCTGAGCAGCCCCAATATCTATTTTCTTTTTTTTTTGTCTATAGCTGTCCCACCCAGTTGCGATAGGTAGGTAGGTAGGTAGGTAGGTAGGTAGGTAGGTAGGTAGGTAGATAGATAGATAGATAGATAGATAGATAGATAGATAGATAGATAGATAGATAGATAGATAGATAGATAGATAGATAGATAGATAGATAGATAGATAGATATTGATGCTGGCCCAGCCACAGCCCAGGGAACTGAGGGAAGAGACAAAATCACCTTCTTATATTCAACTTCTGAAATGGAACATGAGAAGCTTTTGAAAGTTCAAAATAAACAACATAGGTTTCTGAGTTTCACTGACTCTTAAAGTCTAGAAGGCAGGAACATTCAACCAAGCTCCCCAAATCCGTCTGTATACACAGGCCAGGGATCACTCCTCTTTTAATAGCTGTCTCCCTTTTCACTGGGCAGGGATTATCTCTCTTAAGGAGAAGCAGTTTCCCTTTTCAGCTTGAATGGGGATCCTCTCTGAACCTCTCACTCCTTTTGCCTCCTTCCTAGTCCAGTCAGTGCTTAACTGTGTCTTCTTCAACTGTCATTTCCCAACTGTCATTTCTTAACTGACTCACTCCACAGAGTTCCATTTGAACTGTCTCTCAGAGGCTCTCAGACTCTTGTTAGGCATTAACCCTTGGCAGTCTGTCACAGCCATCCTGAGCTCCTTGAAGGAATAGCAGGTTTACATTTGGGATAGATTGCCCTCGATCCTGCCACAGACCATTTTAGGGTCTGTGTGCCTCGAGAAGGCAGCAAAAAGAGAAGGTGGCCTGGCCAGGGAGCTCATATCCATCCATTCATTTATTCATTTTAACTGTTTATTAGCTGCCTTTCTCCTTTGTGTAAAGTGTCTTACAATGTGAATAAAACAAAATACATAAACGACCACATAACATCTGCCACTGGCCAGAGGAGCCACCACTAAGAAGCCCCATCTCTTTGTGCCACCTGTCTCTGCAGGTGGGGGGATACAGAGAGTAAAGCAAGAAGATCTTAATTCGTGGCTAGACAGAATCAAGGAGGCAGTCCTTCATGTGCGTTTGTGCATTATATAAAAACATAGGCACACACACATGTGTGCACACATGTATACTGTAGTGTAGTGGTTAAGAGTGTCAGACCAGTATCTGGAAGACCCAGGTTCAGTTCCCCACTTGTGCCATGGAACCTTGCTGGATGACCTGGGGCCGGTCGCATGCTCTCAGCCTCACCTACCTCACAGGGTTGTTGTGAGGATAAACAAGAGGAGAGGGGAATCATGTCAGCCGCTTTGGGGTCCGATTAGAGAGAAAGGTTGGGTATAGATTAAATAAAGAAAGAATGGATTGTGTGCTTAAAGCAAAATAATAGCCAAAGAGGAAGCTGTTCAATGTCTTCTGTCTCTCCCATGCAGGCTGCTGCCGAGTCGGCTGAAGCCCAGACCATCCGCTCCGTCCAACAGACGCTGGCCTCCACCAATCTGTCCTCGTCTCTCCTCCTGAACGCTCCTCTTTCCCAGCATGCAACAGTGGCGACGTCCCCCCAGACTCTGCAGCAGTCCCTCCCCCGGGCGATCGCCCCCAAGCCTCTGGCCATGCGGCTCCCCATGAACCAGATCGTCACCTCCGTCACCATCGCCCCCAACCTGCCGACAAACATTCCCTCCCCCTTGATCAGCTCCATGGGATCCGGCATGGTGGGCGCCTCGCCCTCGGCGCCCTCCCAGGCGAGCCCGTCCTTGCAGAGCCAGCAGCACCAGCTGCAGCAGCTCCAGCAGATGCAGCAGCAGCAGATGCAGCAGCAGCAGCTGCACCAGCAGCAGATGCACCAGCAGATCCAGCAGCAGATGCAGCAGCAGCATTTCCAGCATCACATGCAGCAGCACCTCCAGCAGCAGCAGCAGCAGCACCTCCAGCAGCACATGCAGCAGCAGCTGCAGCAGCTGCAGCTCCAGCAGATGCAGCAACAGCAGCTGCAGCACATGCAGCACCCGTCGCAGCCTTCCCCGCAGCAGCAGCAGCAGCAGCATTCCCCCGCGGCCTCGCAAATCACTTCCCCGATCCCGGCCATTGGCAGCCCGCCGCCGGCCGCCCAACCGCACCAGACCCAAATACAAACCCAGACACAAACCCAGCTCTTAGCCCAGGCCAGCATTTTCTGAAGTTCCTTACGCAGCTCCGCATTTCCGAATTGGGCCCGGGGCTCAACTGCGTACGGGAGCAATTTGTACATCGTCGATGGTGGTTATGCACGGGCGCATAACAGATCGAGTGAGCCTCCTATGCTGTCTATTAGATAGGCAATAAAGAACTACAATGTAGCTGTGTATAATCTTTTAGGTGACTATAAATACTTCTTTCTTTCTTTTGGGTCTCCTTCCCCCCCCCCCAACTTCCTAAAATGAAAAAAAGCTGTGCTCTCTTCTTTTTCTCTCTCTCTCCATGCGATGCCTTTTTAATTTATTTCAAGCTTTACCTACAAGATGTGAATCAGATGGTCGTGGTTCTGCCAGGGCATTACGAGTTAGGGGGAACCGCTGGCCTTTTCGCCATTCCAAATGAAGCGCTGTCCTTTCTTGCAGAATCAGTTAATGCACTTCAAAACCGGTTGGGTTCTTTTTTTGCATATAGATATATATCTAGAAATTGAACTCACAAAGCCCTTTAAAAAGCACAGTTGTAACTACCTGTAAAATGTCGATCGGATTTCATACAATCACGCTCATGGAACATGAGTAATTGACGCTGTTTTTCTCGGTCATAAAGAAAACACTAATGTAAAAAAAAAATAATCACAGACCTTTTTTTTTTTTGCCAAAGCTCCTTTTTTCCCCCTTTTAAACAAAACGTCTTCTGAAGAAACGCAAGTGAAAGTTTTTAAATGTCAAAGCCTATCTTATCATCTCCGCTATAATTTCTCCAGATACTGCAGTACACTTTGTAATAAAATATATTCTTAATCTGTTCAGCTCATTCCACTTAAAAAAAAAAAAAATGTGAATATTCTGTTGTGTTTGGGTGACAACTTTCAGATTTAATACACTGTATTTTTTAAAAAAGGAAATGCACTTAAATAAAAAAAACCCTGTTATTACAAAAAAAGGGAGAGAAGGGAAAAACTGAGTTTTTTTTTTTAAAAAAAATATGCTGTAATACCAGTAGACTATTTAAAAGGATTGCCACATCTGCATAATCGGTGTAAATATTTTCTTTTTAAAAGCTGTAAGTTTTTTCATATCATGTGTTGTAAAGTTTTCATAAATGAGGCTTTAATGTAAACACTGGTCACATGGAACGATTCAATTGCGGCATTGCTTGATTGTGTTTCTATGCTGTTTTATACTTTTTTATGAGTTCTGAGAGCAGCGATTAAGTTTGTATTTTGCTTATCTAAAACAAATGCTTTTATCTTGCTATAGAATAAACACATTTCAGTAAAAAAAAAAGCAAAAAAGTACCCCAAATATACCCCCTCTCCCCAGTCCTTTGCAATACTAACCAGCTCACCTGAAACTATCATGGTTGGATGCCTACTTCGATGGCTGGTACAGCACAACAAAAATGCACAGCTGCATGTGCCGTTAGGGTGGTGGTGGAAAGCGGGCCCTTGCAGAGGTAAAGAGCGGGCCGGGCCCCTTCCATTTTTGAGGGGGGGCCCTGCTGAAAACAGGAGGTTGGGAAGGCTAGTATTTCTGTGTCTGGAAGATAAAGGTTTTCCTTGCACGAAAGCCAGTCAAATCTGACTCTAGGGGGCGGTGCTCATCTCCATTTCCAAGCCAAAGAGCCAGCGCTGTCTGAAGACATTTCTGTGGTCATGTGGCCAGCAAGTCTAAACACCAAGGTGCATGGAACGCTGTTACCTTCCCACTGAAGCAGTACCTATTTACCTACTTGCATTTTCTTGCTTTTGAACTGCTAGGTTGGCAGGAGCCGGGGCCAGAGACGGGAGCTCACTCCGTCACGCGGCACTCGGGCCTCAAACTGCTGAACTACAGACCTTACGGTCTACTCAGGATCTTAACCTCTGAGCCACCGCGGCTCCTTTGTAACGATAACCAAATTAAGCTTCTAGTGTCCTGGCCCCACTGCTGGACCTCCTGATGGCACCTGGTATATTTTGGCCGCTGTGTGACAGAGTGTTGGGCTAGATGGGCCATTGGCCTGATTCAACATTGGCTTCTCTTACGTTCTTATGTAAGAGTGAACATCAAAAGTGTAAATTTGAGGGGGGCCCCCAAGAATGTGAGGCCCGGGCCAAATGGTCCTGCTGCCCCCCCCCCTCAGAGGCCCTGGTGGAAAGTGCTGCCAAGTTGCAGCTAACGGCGACCCCGTAAGGTTTTCAAAACAAGAGACAAGACCAATGGAGGTGGTTTTGCCATGGCCTGCCTCAGCATAGCAAACCTGGACTTCCTCGGTAGTCTGCCATCCCAAGTGCTAACCAGGGCCGACCCTGCTTAGCTTCCGGGATCTGGTGAGATCGATTGGGCTGGTCCGACGCTATCCAAGTCGGGGCACCATTATTGTACCCACACCTAAACAAAAGTAGGGTCGAGTGGATATGTTACGGAGGTGGTGATCAAAGTGTGATTTGCCTGCGGTGCTTGTGCTGATGGTGATAAGCCCTGAAGTTGCAGGTATCGTCTGTGCAGAACACCGCTGGGTGTGTTCTTCAAATCTGGACGGGACACTTGTTCTCCAGGTGACCCGTATTCTGCATCAGCCGCTTGCGGAGGTAGCTCTTGCGCTGCCACCAGCCCCTAGAAAAGAAAAGACATTTCCCCTTTCACCGCCTTGGCTTCACGTTGCATGAAAGAGGGGTCCAAATCGAATAGATACTCAAAAGCAGAACTCGGGGCTAAGGCCTGCGGGATACTTATGTGGGAGACATCCTAACAAACACTGGTGTGTGCTGTTAAGAACACCATGTGTGTTGCAGCCTGATAAGCTTTGGTAAGGGATGCTGTTTTAATGCTTTAGGTTTGGCGCCTGCATCCGGGAGGTTCCTGCATCCAGGGGCAGATTGGCCGTTTAACTAACAGGGAGATCTCCCACTTGGCCACTACCGTAGAGGTCCGCTGGCGGCCAGGAGCCAGCATAATCACACTCTAGCAACTCTGCCAGAGCCCCAGGGGCCGCTTGGCAATAGTCATTGGTGTCCGTTTACTAGTTGTCTTTTCCCACATTATGGGCAGGAGGAAACAGGGCTGGTATCGGCATACTCCCCTCTGTCGGGGCCCAGGACTTCTGGCCTCTTTTGGCACACCTCTGCCACCTGCCTGTGTGCCTTTCCCTAACAAACACTCCACCTCCAGTTTGGTGTAGTGGTTTGGAAAGCGTAGTCCGGAGACCCAGTTTGGTGTAGTGGTTAAGAGCGGTGGACTCTGATCTGGAAAACCGGGTTTGATTCCCCACTGCTCCTCCAACTTGGAGCCGGCTGGCTGACCTTGGGTCAGTCACAGTTCTCGCAGAGCTCTCTCAGCCCCACAGGGAAGGCGGTTGTAATCTGAGACTCCCAAGTGAAGGGTGGGGTATAAATCCTCCTCCTCCTCCTCCTGTACTCCTAGCTCCCAGGGCTGCGCAGCCTTGCCAGAGTGTGCAGATGGTGATGGGCGCAGCAATGGCAGCCTCTCCCAGCAGGAGGCTGTGGGAGAGCTCATGGGCAAGCAGGGGAAAGATGCCCAGTCAGGTGGAGGGGTACATGGGTGGGGACAGGAAGGGAGGTGGGAGTGGAGTTCCTGTTGGGGACATGAGGGGAGGGATCCCCACAGCATTCTGTCCATCAAAATCTGGCCCTGGAAAGGAAGCGTGATCTAATACCCACTGTTTGTACTGCTGAGCTGAGAGAACCCCCCGATGTTGTCTTATAGCCCCACAGGGACCCCGCAGCTTAGATTCCTTCTGGGCCATGTTCACTTCCCAGTCCACTCCTGCCTCTCTACACTTTGCATCGATGTCATATGAGCATGGCAAGCAGACGTGCTCTTAGAAATGTTAAAAAATGGGAAACCAAGGTACGCACAAAGTAGAATAGATCTTAGATAAATATCTATAGATAGATGATTAGATAGATGAGAGAGAGAGGGATAGAGATATAGAGATAGATGATGGATGGATGGATGGATGGATGGATGGATGGATGGATGGGTAGGTAGGTAGGTAGGTAGATAGATAGATGATGGATAGGTAGATAGATAGATAGATAGATAGATAGATAGATAGATAGATAGATAGATAGATAGATAGATAGATAGATGATGGCTGGATGGATGGATGGATGGATGGATAGATAGATAGATAGATAGATAGATAGATAGATAGATAGATAGAGGATGGATGGATGGATGGATGGATGGATGGATGGATGGATGGATGGATGGATAGATAGATAGATAGATAGATAGATAGATAGATAGATAGATAGATAGATAGATAGATAGATAGTAGCCTGGGTTTCCCATTTATTTACAACCAACGGGGCAAGTTTATTTACTTATTTATTTGCAGAATTTGTTATCTCGCCCTTCCGCCTTACAGGCGTCCCCAAGGCAGCTGGCCATTGAAAACATCCATGATAAAATCACATTTTTAAACCATTGAAGTCGCCCTGCCAAGCACACATCATTAAAACATTTAAAAAAAGCTGAAATGCATACAGAGCATAAAAACAGCAAGTGAAACGTTGGTTAGGAAGGAGGAATCATTGAGGGGATGCCGAATGAAACCAAAAAGTGTCCACTGGAGGAAGACGGCAACAGAAGGGGACGGATGAATCCCCCTGGAGAGAGTTCCAGAATTTTGGTGTCACGATAGAGAAAGCCCTTTCTCAGTTTAAGGTAAAGGTCAAGGTTTCCCTTGCTCGAAAGCCAGTCGAATCCGACTCCAGGGGGCGGTGCGCATCTCCATTTCCAAGCCAAAGAGCCAGCGCTGTCCGAAGACTTCTCCATGGTCATGTGGCCAGCATGACTAGATGCCGAGGTGCATGGAACTCTGTTACCGTCGCACCAAAGTGGTACCTATTTATCTACCTGCAATTTCTTGCTTTTGAGCTGCTAGGTTGGCAGGAGCTGGAACTAGAGATGGGAGCTCACTCCGTCACGCGGCACTCGGGTCTCGAACTGCCGAACTACCAACCTTCCGGTCTGCAGTTCAGCGTCTTAACCACAGAGCCACTACAGCCCCTGTCTCAGTTTACAACTCACCTAATCTCAGAAGGCAGCAGCATGTGATGGAAGGGGTTGTGACGCAGTGGAAGACCCACTGCTTGGCATGCAGAAGGTCCCAGGTTCAACCTCTGGCATCTCCAGTCAAAAGGACCAGGCAGTAGGTGATGAGGAAGACCTTTTCTGCCTGAGACCCTGGAGAGCCTCTGCCTGCCTGAGTAGACAATACTGACCTTGCTGGACCAAGGGTCTGATTCAGTGTAAGGCAGTTTCGTCTGTGGTGCGGTTAAGATGGATTTCCAAAGATGACCATGGTGACTGGGTAAGTTCATAAGCAAGGAGGTGGTCTTTTGGTTCATGTCAATCTGTCCTAAATGTCACACCAACTAGACTACTACTGCTTCTGCAGACTGGCAGTCACTGTCCAGAAACTCAAATGAGATAGTATTTCTTATTGTATGGCATTGTGTGTAGTACAGCCAGGAGACCCAAAGATTATCTGGCAGCCTAAAGTTCTAGCTCATTAGCGTCATGCACCACTAGGTGGTAAGCTAGACTTATTTGGGGGCGGGCTGAGACTGAGAGCTCTAAAAGAGCTGTGACTGACCCAAGATCACCTAGCTGGTTTTATGTGGAGGAATGCAGAATTTAACCCAGTTCTCCAGATTAGAGTCTGGCGCTCTTAACCGCTACTCAAGAATTTTCACCCAACCCTTCTCGAGCAACTTTAACCTAGCTTCCGGGATGTGGGGAGACTGTGCTAGCCTGGGCTGTCTACCGAACTCCAATTTTGTTCTTCCTCGCCTGGTATCTCATTCTGCCTTAGGCAGGGGATTTAGATGCCTCCCCGCTGCAATTTGATATGACCATTAAGTGTCAAAAATAGGAGAGTTCTTTTTTTTTTTTTTTTTTAAAAAAGCAGGGTAACTCTTGAAGAAGTCATCGCGCCACGCCAACAGATAGGACCGAGAAGTTTGGGATAGCGACCCCTGGATTAGACCCGCCAGCCCCTTATATCAGAGGTGTCGAGCTCATTTGTTATGAGGGCTGGATCTGACGTGGGCTGAGTTCAGACTGGCAGTTTGAAGCGGGAGCCAGTCGCGGCAAAAAAGCCCTGGAACCAATTGTTTCAGGTTTTCCCAGTCACACGGCGCCGACTGATGCGGGAGCATACCGGGAGGAGGCGCGCGGAAGTGTTCAGACTGCTGGCCCAGAGGCATGGCTGTAAACGGCTTCTCCCTGGTAATTTGGCTATGTGCGCATGTGTGCATCTGGCCGAATTACCAGGGAGGATCCCGTTGCGCTGGCACCGCATTGGGCGGTAGAGCGGAGCACAGCCAATCATATCGCTGCTGCCTTATGCGCAACGCGGGTTGCTCCTGGCTTTTCGGGTTGGCGTTCACACTTCCGGGAAGTGGAATGAAGTGGGATAAAGGACCTCTCCGGGATTCGCTACCGCTTTCAACAGGTATCTTTTATACGTGGGAGCAAAGCGGAACAGCACAGGTTGAGTATGGGTGGGGAACACCAGGCAGATGTGCCTGTGTAAACGCCCCCTTTAATCCACTGATAAAGCGTGGCTGAAATGTGGCCATAGCAGGGCAAACGGCCAGTCTGAACTCAGCCGTAAATGTCTCTTTGTCGGGCTGAGCCATGTGTACCATAAAATGTAATGCCAGATACTAGGGATAGAAACTGTATAGAGGACAGCAGCTGGTAAGCTCTGAGTTGGTGTGCCCTCATTGCAAGGCCCTCCTGGGGTGGGAGGGGGGTGCAGAGGAAAACCCATAGAGGTGGACCGGAGAGGCAGCAGTGCTATGCTGGGCAGATGCTCCCACCACGCAGGCGAGGTTGTTCTGCTGTGCCAAAGCCATAATGGAGTGGCTCCGCCCACTCCCCTCAGCATTCCCTCCTTTGTATCAGTTGCTTGCAGGCCTCATAAGAACCCTGGATGGGCCAGATCCGCCCCCCGGGCCTTATATTTGACACCCCTGGCCTATATGGTAAGGTGGCACTCAAAACAGGCACGAGGCTTGTGACTCCTCAGTAACCAAGTCATTGTCGAAACTGTGCATGCAAATGTCTTCCCTGAAAGCTTCGAGCGCTTTCCAAGCATACATTTCCATAGATGAGAAGTAATAACATCATGCCCTTCTGAGATGTGTGTGCTTGTGTGTGTGTGTGTGAAGTGCTGTCAAGTTGCTTTCGACTTATGGTGACCCTACGGATTAATGGCCTCCAAAACGTCCGACTGTTTGCAGCCTTACTCGGGTCTTGTAAACTGAAGGCCTTTGTGGCTTCCTTGATGGAGTCAATCCATGTCTCCTTGGGTTGTCCTTGGGGCTCTTTAGCTTGGAGAAACGACGGCTGAGGGGTGACATGATCGAGATTTACAAGATTATGCATGGGATAGTGCAGGTCGAGAAAGAAGTACCTTTCTCCCTTTCTCACAAGACAAGAACTCGTGGGCACTCAATGGAATTGCTGAGCAGTTGGGGATAAAAGGGATAAAAGGAAGTCCTTCTTCACCCAAAGACTGATTAACACATGGAATTCACTGCCACAGGAGGTGGTGGCGGCTACAATCCTGGACAGCTTCAAGAGAGAATTGGATAAACATATGGAGCAGAGGTCCATCAGTGGCTATTAGCCACAAGGTATAGACGGGAACACTCAGTCTGGGGCAAGGGATGCTCTGTATTCTTGGTGCTGGGGGGAGGGGCAACAGCGGGAGGGCTTCTAGTGTCCTGGCCCCCCTGGTGGACCTTCTGATGGCCCCTAGTATTTTTGGCCACTGTGTGACACAGAGTGTTGGACTGGATGGGCCATTGGCCTGATCCAACGTTGGCTTCCCTTATGATCTGATGTCCTCTCTTCCTGCTGATTTCCACTTTTCCTCGGATCGTGCCTTTTCCAGTGAGCCTTCTCATGATGTGACCAAAGTGTGATCGCCTCAGTTTAGTCACTACTGCTTCCAGGGAGAGTTCAGGCTTGATAGCCAGTTTAAGGTGGTGAGCTAGACTTATTTTTTTGGAGGGGAGGGGTTGAGACTGAGAGCTCTAAAAGAGCTGTGACTGACCCAAAGGTCACCTAGCTGGCTTTATGTGGAGGCGTGCAGAAACGAACCCGGTTCTCCAGATTAGAGTCCGACGCTCTTAACCACTACACCACGCTGGCTCTCAAGTCAAAATTTCCACCCGACCCTGCTTGAGCTCCTTGAACCTGGCAGTGCAAAGGAACGCATCTGAGGTGTTCAGCGTTCGAAGGGCGCGTTCTATCACTCAGCGACAGCCCCTCCTTCAAACAGCTCCTGGTTGCAGGGGGAAGGGAGAGTCAGTGTGGTATAGTAGTTGACCAGGGTTCGAATCCCCACTTCCACCATGGGAGCTCGCTGGGTGACCTTGGGCCAGTCACAAACTTCCAGCCTCGCCTACCTCAGAGGGTTGTTGGGAAAATGGAAGGGGGGGAAGTTGACATTCTAAGCTGCTTTGCATCCCAGTGGATGCGGCCAACTTATGGCAACCCTGTTGTGTTTTCAAGGTAAGAGGCGTTCAGAGGTGGTTCACCCTTGCCTGTCTTTGCATCGTAGAATCATAGAATGTTAGAGTTGGAAGGGACCTTGCAGGTCATCTAGTCCAACCCCCGGCACTCTGCAGGAGCAGAGCCGAAAGATAGCCCCACATACCTACAACATACCTGAAAGATGGTTGTCCAATCTCCACTTGAAACTGTCCAGTGAAGGAGCATCCACCACCTCCCGAGGCAGTCTGTTCCACTGCTCAACCACTCTTACAGTTAGGAAGTTTCTCCTGATGTTTAGCCGGTAACGACTCCCTTGTAATTTCCACCCATTGGATCTAGTCTTGCAATCCGGAGCAAGAGAGCATAGATCTTCTCCATCTTCTACATGACAGCCCTTCAAATACTTGAAGATGGCAATTATGTCCCCTTCAAATACTTGAAGATGGCAATTATGTCCCCTCTAAGCCTTCTCTTTCCCGGGCTCAACAGACCCAACTCTTTCAACCTTTCCTCGTAAGACTTGGATTCCAACCCTCTCATCATCCTGGTCGCCCTCTTCTGGACACGCATTGTGACCCTGGAATTCCTTGGTGGTCTCCCATCCAAATACTAACCAGGGCCAACCCTGCTTAGCTTCCAAGATCTGATGAGATTGGGCTAGCCTGGGTCATCCTTTGGGGGGGGGGTTGGCTGTCCGGAGAGCCTGTATAACACCCACATGCCACCGAAGCAGACATGATTTCACAGCCTGTTCCAAAGGGATGGAGCTGCCACAGAGAACATGTTCACCTGGGTGGAAATTCTCACTTTGAGAGGTTCCCAAAAGCAGAGCCTGGTGTATAGACCGTGGTCTCTGTGGGGTCATGTGGGCAGAGGCAAGCCAGGGAAGGGGAGGGGGCTGTGGCTCAGTGTTAGAGAATCTGCTTGGCATATAGAAGGTCCCAGGTTCAATTCCTGGCATCTCCAGTTCAAAGGACCAAGCTGGCCCATAGCTACAGTGGGGCGACTGGGGGCTCTGCCCCCTTCCTGAAAGAGCCAGCCCCCTTTCTTGAATACTGACCTTAGTGGACCAAAGGTCTGATATAGTATAAGGCCGCTTCACATGTCCATGTGTGTGTTCAAGGGAGCGAGGTCTCCCAGGCCTAGAGCCAACTTGGTATAGTGGTTAAGTGCACGGACTCTAATCTGGGAGAACCAGCTTTGATTCTCCACTCCTCCACTTGCTGCTGCTGGATGACTTTGGGCAAGCCAGAGTTCTGACAAGAGCTGTTCTCTCACTAGCAGTTCTCTCAGAGCTCTCTCAGCCCCGCCTACCTCACAGGGTGTCTGTTGTGGGGAGGGGAAGGGAGAGGAGTTTGTAAGCCTCTCTGAGACTCTGAGTGAAGGGCGGGGTATAAATCCAGTCTCTTCTTCTCTTCTTCTTCATCTTACCCACGACTCATTCTAATATTCTTATCCTCAACGTGGCATCATAGCTCAGATGTCAGCCTAGGATCTGGGACAACCCAAGCCCAACTCTCCAACTCAGCCACGAAGTTCACCGGGTGACCTTCAATCAACCACTCTTTCCCAGCCTCGCCTACCCCGAAGGGTTGTTGTGAGTACACCAACGAAATAACCATGTACATTGCCCTTTGAGGAGTGGAAAGAGACAAATGTCATTGGGAGACTCTACCCACCAACTCAGCCACTCCAGTAATTATTCCCAGGCTAGGCTCCGGGGTCTGTCTCTCTGGCACCGACCCACGAGGCGAGCATTATACATTCTCTTTGGAACGGATCACAAGGATGCTGTTGTGCTCACCCGGCTTCTCCCGCCTCGTCCCTTCCCTCCCCCTCTCCCTCCGCACGAGAAGAGCAGTTTGACCAGTATCCCCAGTTGTCTTGCATGATTAATTACAGCATCTGTCCTGTCAGAAGCTATAATGAAGAGGTCTTGATAAAAAGTGCAAATTACCACTGGCAACAATCTTAAACTGCTTATGATAAAATGAAAATTAAAAACAGCAAGCGAGACGCCTGAGCAGCATCCTAATCTGAGCCGAGGACGAAGCCAAGCTGCGGTGGTGTCCATGGCTACTGTTCGGGAGACACGCACCAGAATAAAGTGAAATATAATTCCATACAGTTACAGTGAGGGAGAGAGGGAGCAGCGTTTCGGCCCAGAAATGCTGATACGCGTCTCTCCATCCAGTGTCAAACAATGCTTGCTGAATGAGGCCCAGAATCACAGAGTGGGTTGTGTGTGTGTGTGTCTGTGTCCCCGCGTGCATTTTAGACAGTGAAGGCCTTCTACGCAATGTCATGAAATCTTCTTGGATTTTTTAAATTCTAATGAGCCTGGACAAACAGAGGTGCCCAACGACTAGAGATGCTTCCCAAATCCTCTGCTTTTTCGAATTTTCTCCACCGATTTTGGAGTTCCTAAATGCCTGCCTCGTCTCCAAAAAATGAACGGTTGCTCTAGGGATTTCTCCATCCGTTTGATATTTTGCAAGGCTATCCTATGTAGGGTTCCTCTAGCCTGGGGCTGCTGAAATTGATGGACTTAGACTACAGTAACTGCAAAAAAGATTTCTCTGCACATTTCAGATCTCAAGGACAGAACACCTTGTGTTTTTGAGTTGCCGGACCTTTGATTCCTTCATTTTCTTTGTAGCTCCCACCCCACCCCCGTCTCTGTGTTACTGATCTACACTAATAAAACACCTAAAAAAAAACCCCAGTCTTTGTTCATCCGGTTTTGTTGAGTTTTTTTGGAGTACATTTCCCCCCAGTGCACGAGGTAAAGGTAAAGGTTTCCCTTGTTCGAAAGCTAGTCGAATCCAACTCTAGGGGGCTGTGCTCATCTCCATTTCCAAGCCGAAGAGCCAGTGCTGTCCGAAGACTTCTCCGTGGTCATGTCACCAGCATGACTAAATGCTGAGGCACATAGAACTCTGTTACCTTCCCACCGAAGCGGTACCTATTTATCTACTTGCAATTTATTGCTTTTGAACTGCTAGGTTGGCAGGAGCTGGGGCCAGAGACGGGAGCTCACTCCGCCACACGGCACTCAGGTCTCAAACTGCCAAACTACCGACCTTCTGGTCAGCAGCTCAGTGTCTTACCCTTTGAGCCGTCGCAGCCCCTAGTGCACAAGAGCACATATTAAATACTTTGCACTGAAGTAATATCGATGTCATACATCCAGTTCCAGGGAGATTGCTTTTGTGTACTGTTAATGAATACACGTGTTCCTCAGCAAAGCAGAAGAGAAGATGCAAAGGAACAGGAAGAATTATACACAGAGGCAAACTGCGCATGTCCCGTATCTGGAATTAATTGGAGAAATTCTTAACTGGAATGACAGAGACATAGCATGAAGAGTAGAGTGAAATCTCAGAATGGCAAAGGAAAGAAGGCAAAGAAATCTGCTGTATGACTCAGTTACCTGATAAGTTGTGTCTCCCAAACATTTCAATGGGACTCGCACTGGAGAACCTCCAGGAGAAGTGGACTATCTCTATATACATATACATATACATTTGTGCATGTGTCAGTTTCAACTTATTGATTGTGGCCATAGGAGCCCTTGCTATCCTTTCTGAAATCTCTCAACAGACATCTTCAAAAATGAATTGCTAAAATGAATGTGACAGTAATTGTATATTCGATCCATAATTGCTGCCCCGAAAAGCCATGATGCATCTTTGGGAAAATGTCACAAGCGATAAGGGTTAATACCGCAAGAAGTCCGTTGTCCACAGTTTGCGTCAAGAAGCAGGTGCCATTCTACTCATTAAAGGATTTTGGAAATCCAGGGATTTGTAACATTTGAAGAAGCACTGAAGATCCATTGAAAGGTCTAGAAACAAATATTTTTAATTACGGCAGCTGGGTTCTTTTTTTTAAGTAAACATCAAAGTAGAGCCATACATCTGAACTCCTCCATCTGCCCATCTATCTATCTAGGAATATCTTGTTTTGCTTTATATATGTATCAACAGTTAGCATGTAACTGTTGATATATATAAAGCGAAACAAAATGCTCACATCGTTGGACACTGTGTTAGCACTGTAACAGAACAATAATTCACAACCGAATTTCCCTGTGTGGATGAGGCAGTCCTGGAGACGAATGTTCGTTATAGCACAACAATAGCGTAATATCCAATAATATATGGATGCCGCCATAGTTGGCAAAATATTTTTTTTAAAAAAATCAGAAATGCCCCTACTCAATAGGGGTGCAATCCAGCCTGTAGTTTGCACAAGGCCCACTGATTTCAGTAGCATTTAATAGGGTGCATTTAGTAGGGTCACAGCATAGCCTTTGGTGGCATGCATGCACAATTTAAAGCAGAATAGTATCTGGGCATAAGTGATTTCACCCTCCCTCTACTCCCATCCCGCGCTTCTAAATAATGTTTTTCCTCCTGTCATTAATATGTACGTTCCTCCTCCTCCTTTTCCCAAGGTTTCTGCCACTTTATCACCCCCGTTAACTACATTCTCCTTTCACATTAACCTAAGCTGACATATGATGAAAGAACATACGGAGTTTTAATTTTTAGCTGAAATAGGGTCATTAGTTTCCAACTTTGAACAAAAGCTTTAAATACCTTTATGGGGCAGAGAAGCCATGATATATCACCACCTGACTGCTGTGGCTTGAAGGGTTTTCTCCCTCCCTCTTTTTTTTTTTGGGGGGGGGGGTTAGACAGATGGATTAAATATTTCAAGTTTAACCAGGGGGACTTTTGTACAATTGAAGGTTTAGACATTCGAGCCCCCCCCCTTTCCCCGTTTCTCACTTCGTGGAGTATTTTGTAGCCCCGGACTTTCGTTCTAACCTTTCCCTCCCCGCTTTGTTTGTCTTTTGTTTCGCAACAGCTGTTATTATCGTTTTTTGGTCAGCTGTGATTGCTGGAGGCAAAAGAGGACCAGATGGTGTTTTGCGATGCATGAATGGCGCGAGAGAGGAGCCGGGATTGAATAGGCCAAGTCTGAATGGTGTCTCTGCACCACCTGCCCCCTTCAGCAGCGGCAGCCCACATCAGAGAACCATGATCTGTCTCCGACCAACTCAAATCAGATGGGAACGGAGAGGGCCTTGTTGGATCCCCTCCATATTTATTGATCTTCCATGCACTAACAACATAATGCAGTGCACAGTCAATTTGAATTAATTGGATATGACACAGCGTGTACATGTAATCTATCACCGTACTCATCTGGTATGCTGTGGGGATTTTTCTTCCCCCATCGCAGGAACATGCAAATCTGTAACAATGTGCATTAATGCACTAAGGAGGCATGGATAAAATGATAGAGGGCTTTTGTGGGGGGTATAAAATATCATTTTAGGCAGACTCTGTCTGTAGTGATTCATGTAGATATGCCGGCAGCCAAAGGGCAAAATGAATCTGGGAGAAGGATACTCTCTGGCCAGTTGTGTTTGCTCCAGCTGGCTGGCACATTAATGCCAATGTTCTCACCTCCCAATTCAACATTGCTAGATCTAGTCATTTAAAACACACACAACCACCCCCGAGATATTGGAGCCTGGACATCATTGGCTATTGTACAATCGTTACACGGAGGCAACCGTTTGCCACTGGGTCTTCCTGGGTGGAAAAGACAGTCCACTCGCCAGTCATGGCTGCCGTGCTATGATAGTGCAAAGCCTAACAATCGCCGGCGGCAGCCAAAAATCGTTGTCCTAGTCCAGGTGTAGGTGTCCTTTTGCAAAGAATGTACAGGTTGCATCACAAGGGAGATGAGCATTTGACGATGCCATCTTGTTAAAAGCTATGCAGGGTTGATTTGTTTTGGATATACCTCTCGATGCACACTCAAATACGCATCCAAGTGATACGTATACGGAACCGTGAAATCCTAAGAAACCACACCCTTCTAACAGACTGATAAGGATGTAACTCTGCTTAGACTCATAAGGATGTAACTCTGCTTAGGACAGGACTGGGAATCGGCTAGTTTAGTATAGGGGTTAGGGGTGTGGGCTCTAATCTGGGAGAACTGGGCTTGCAGCTGCTGGTGTGGCCTTGGGTCAGTCACAAGTCCTCTCAGAGCTGTTCTATCAAGAACAGTCCTTGAAAGAGCTCTCTCAGCCCCACCTACCTCACGGGGTGCCTGTTGTGGGGAGGGGAAGGGAAAGGAGATGGTAAGCCACTCTGAGAATTTGAGTGAATGGCAGGGTATAAATCCAATTAGATAAACATATGGAGCAGAGGTCCATCAGTGGTTATTAGCCACAAGGTATAGATAGGGACTCTGGGACAAGTGATGCTCTGTATTCTTGGTGCTTGGGGGGGGTCAACAATGGGAGGGCTTCTAGTGTCCTGGCCCCACTGGTGGACCTCCTGATGGTACCTGCTAGTTTTGGCCATTGTGTGACAGAGCGTTGGACTGGATGGGCCATTGGCCTGATCCAACATTGGCTTCTCTTATGTTCTTATGTTCTTAAGTGATGCTCTGTATTCTTGGTGCTGGAGAGGGCAACAGTGGGAGGGCTTCTAGTGTCCTGGCTCCACTGGTGGACCTTCTGATGGCACCTGGTATTTTTGGCCATTGTGTGACAGAGCCTTGGACTGGTTGGGCCATTGGCCTGGTTGAACATTGGCTTCTCTTATGTTCTTATGTTCTTAATCTCTCCTCCTCTTCCTTCTTTAACATGTGCATATCGTTAGGTGAATCAGGGCAGTTGCATTTAGCAAGTTGATATTCAGCGTACCAATTCATAAGTCAGGGTTTTAATGGGTTGTTTTTGCCCCCAATGATTCTTGGAGGTCACATTTAAAAGCAACCTGTGAAAAATGTGGGCCACTGAAAACGCCAACTGCTGAAATGTTGCTGAGTTTTGAGGTTGGTATTATGGCCTGTTGCAGGATACAAATCAAATCAATCAATCAATCAATCAATCAATCAATCAATCAGAAGTCCAGTGGCACTGGGGCAGCGAAGCATCTGACTATGGCAGGAGCTTCTCACCAGAAGCCCTGTAGCTTGAAAAAATGGGGCAGGGAAAATAAGCATTATTTTGGTGTTGTAAGGTCACCTTGGATGTGACTCCAGAAGGAATATCACTGTGTAAAGAAATGCTTGTACTCCTCCCAAACTCTATGGTAAAGCCACAGAGGGGTTTTTTTGGGGGGGATATCCTAGAGCATTGCACCAATCAGTTCTGAAGTCACGGCAGCAGTGTAGTGTCAGAACGATGCCTATTTGCACACCCTAAACCTCCCACCAGTTGCCAGTTCTGTGTCAACAACCCTAAGAGACCCCTTAAAGACTCTTGGCATTTATTTCAATAGGAGCTTTCAGGAGTCCCAGCTCACTTCTTCAGATATATGAATGAGAGATCATACTGGGAATTCTTATGGGGGAAAGACAAATTCCCAGGATGCTCTCCCTTTTCACATATCTCACCTGCGAAAGCTCCCACTGAAAGACTTGTTGTTATTCCTTAAGATGCCTCTAGACTCCTGTTTTATTTTACACGATATAGTAACCTTGCTGAAGCTAAGGAAATGTGAACCTGCGGCTGTGTCAGTTGGCGCCAGGACAGGAGATTGATCCTGTGTACGCAAGGTTTGGTTTCACAATGCAAGAAAGGCAGGATTTAAA
Source organism: Gekko gecko (assembly GCA_029375565.1). Taxonomy (NCBI): domain Eukaryota; kingdom Metazoa; phylum Chordata; class Lepidosauria; order Squamata; family Gekkonidae; genus Gekko; species Gekko gecko. Next base: position 12,055,354 of record JAPDNY010000014.1, read on the forward strand.
TCTAATAAGGTTTGCTCTACATTTTGTGTCTGTTCGAAGGATGAGCATGGACTGAAAAAATGGAGGTTCGTGGAGGTTCGTGGGTTTCACGGGCTATGAACTTGCACAAACTTCCCCATTTTATGAACCAGGTCATGGTTTGTGAGGTTCGTGATGCGGGGGGGGGGAGCTGACAAAAGCCATGTGAAGGGAACACAGTCCTTTAAATGGCTTTTGCAAGCCTGCCAACACCGCCACTGGGGCAACACCATGAAGAAGTCAACTCAGGAGGCATTTAAATGCCCCCCCCCCAAAAAAAGGGGGGGGGAGAAACTCAACCCAAAATCAGCTGCAAACTAAGAGGGTCAAGCTACAAACTATATTACGCAAAAATACAAAATGTTTATTGGGGTGTACACATAGCTAAAACATACTGCGGTTAAAAGAAATAGTCTAAGTATCACGTTTAAAAGGCTTATACAACCAAGTTAGTTTTTATACAAATACAACTGATGGGTAAAAATCTTTTTTTTAAAAAAAAAAACAATTTATTGATGGATATATTTAACATGTTCCATATTATATAAAAAACAAAAGAAAATACATATCCTTTTCGTTATACCCCTCCCTCCCCAATACAAGGCTTCCCGCAATGCTCTTACCCCCCTTATAATCTCTGTTAAACATTTGCTTTACTTATCCTTTTTAACCTTTATTATCAAATAACGGTAACACTTTATGGGTAAAAATCTTTTGACCTAGGGACCATACGCATTTCGGCCCCTTCGGGCCTTCCTCAGTGATCAATATTCTTTATATTACAATGACACACACCTAGAAATGTACACACAATAAATTTATACACACACACACACATATGACCAGATGTTGTTGTCTTATATGTGTTTGCAATTGCTACAAGTTTGTATTGTAGGCCATCAATAGCAGGCCCTAAATAGTTGCCATATCAATTTTTCAGATTATTCTGGTGTCAAAGATTCCATTAGTCAGGATGTGTGTCACTTCCATCAAAGGGAGTAGCCTGATACTTAGACTATAATATAGTTTGTAGCTTGAACCTCTTAGTTGGCATTTAAATGCCTTCTGAGTCCACTTGTGCATCATGCCACTGCTGCAGTGTGACGGGAGGGAGCTCAGAAGGCATTTAAAAGTCTTTTGAGTCAACTTCCAGTCTTCTGAGTCAGCTTCGGTCACTCCTGGAAGTCGACTCAGAAGGCATTTAAATGCCTTCTGTACTCTCTTGCACTGTGCCACCACAGCAGCACGATGTGGAACTGGACTCAGGCATTTAAATGCCTTCTGAGCTCCCTCACATCATGCAGGAGAAGCCAATGCTGCAAGAGAAGCCAATGCGAAGCCGAGGCAGAGGGGTGCTCTCAGCTCCTGCCACCCCGGCTAATCCTCAGCTGACTTCCCTTGAAGCTCGGTTAAACTGGACTACGAGAGAAGCCAATGCCAAACTGATGTGGAGGGGGGTTCTCAGCTCCCACCACCCTGGCTGATCCCAGGCTGTCTTCTCTTGCAGCCCAGTTTAAAGAAGATGAGCCAGCCAGACCCAAGCTGAGCCAGTGGGGGCTGTCTTCTGCAGTCTATTTAAAGTTTAAAGGGACTGCAGAAGCCTGACAAACAGCTGAGAGGTGAGAGCAATCTGCTCCTGCCTGGTGCTGTTTTCAGATCTACCACTAATTCCTGAATATATCTGGGATTTTCTTGGGATTTATTTTTGTTCTCCTGAGAAAACCCAGATACATAAAATATTCCCCCGAAACAATAATAAGGTATTTTTCGGGTATATTTCCAGCTTAGATCCGAATGCATGCCCCCTACTTGTAACTCAGCAGTTTCCCTTTCTAGTCTGTTTCTGAAATTCTTTTTAAATAAAACGGCAGCTTTGAGGTCTCCCGCTGAGTGTCCTGGGCGGCTGAAGTGTTCTGCTACAGGTTCCTCAGTTTTGTGATTCTGGATGTCAGCTTTGTGTCCATTTATCCTTTGGCAGAGGGCCTTTGTAGAGACATCAAAACTATCCTCGTAGTTTTCAGTCCTCGACTGGCCTTACCAAAAGCAAATGGAAGATTAAAAAGAAACACTGAACACTTTGCACGGCTGTGTCTTACTGCATTTTCCAGCAATGCACTTTATGGCAGCTTTACAGCCATATAGCAACACTCTATGGACCAGGAAGTGTCAAATGGCGGCTTTTCGAGCAGTAGCTCAGTGCCAGCCACTTTCTTTTATAAGAGTTAATGGGTTTTGTTTTGTTTTGTAGTATATTAAAGTAGTTGTTGCAAGCTGCTGGAAATGACGAGAGGTTAAAATAAATCCAAGCAATCAGGGAGGGAGGGAGGGAGGGAGGGAGGGGAATGAGTGCTGATGACATCTGGGAAAGTGTTCTAGACTGAAATGCAGTCACCCAGATTTGCCATTTAGTACTCAGTGGTCCTTTCCGCACTTGGATCTCATCCCTGGTTTTATCAGAGTTCAACTCGCGACACAATACCTTGCATTTATCCCTGGTTATAACAGCATCCGTTTATCCCGGGAGAAGTGTGGGGGGGAACCAGGGTGACCTCAGTGTAATGTGGAAACAAAAAATACCCCAAGATAATTACAGGGGTGAACTCGAGTGTAGTGTAGAATGTAAGTTCGGGGACAGGGTTGAACCCGGATTTAAGGTCTAGTGCGGAATCACCCAAATATTTAGGGGAAATACCCGTTTAATTACGTTTTTGCTGCAGGCTCTGATGTTAGAGGCACGGGAAACAATTTACGTGTGTGCACGAGTGTCTTTGTGCAAACTTTGGGCCTCCCCCGATGGAGACTTAATGGTCACAGTTTTTTTTTTTCCCCTCTGAAATCGGGCTGCTTCTCGTCGCCGCATTATCGGGCACAATGGCTTTCCCGGACTAAGCAAAAAATACATACTTTGTTCAATCCCTCCCTTGAGTTCAAACTCTCTCGAGGAGAGCAAACACAAGTTGTAGAGCTGTCAAGAGAGGTTTTAGTGCTTGACCCTAAAAAACATTACAGCGCCAACTCTCCCTCTCTCTCTCCTTCCTTACCTTTTTTTTTTTTTAATATGGCTTTTCATTTTCACTGTTTATCCGAAAGCAAGCCCCCTCCCCCCGCAGAGCGAATGGCCCTTTCGTGGAATTCCTGAGTAGGAGACAGTGACCACTGCTTGTCTGTGAGAGAAAAGCATGGCTCTGTTCCCTTTGCCACTGTCTTATATATTTACTTACCGTTAACACACTTTAAAGGTGTGGGACCTAATATGTGCTAATGACGTTTCATGGGTTTTGGAGGATTTGAGGAACTGCTTCAACACTGGAGTCTATCACAATGCTCAATGCAACAAGCTCAGCCCGCAATAAAACAGCCATGCAATAAAACAGGAACTGAGTAAAAGATTCATTGAATTGCAGTTCCTAGCTTGTACATTTCAGAAAAGACTGGGGGGCGGGGGGGGAATATCAGTGTTCCATTTTGGCATGTCTGTCATCATACAGTAGCAGAATATCTTATGTTTTCCACAGATGGTGTTTATATAGCATACATGAGCAGAGGGTTAGAGACAGTCATTAAAAAGTCTTTTTTATAATTACTCGCAATTCCCATTGTATAATTGGAGGGCTTCAGCTGTTATATTAAACATTTGATGAAATTAGAACGCAGTTATGTTTCAAGCCCGCTTATTAACAGTGAGGGGGAGGCTGTAAACCGCCAACCGGCCAAGTTTATTGTGTTTACGCTCCAAATTTGATGCGATGCAGAGCGCCAGGAATGGGTGCTTGTTCTTGGTGTTAACACTTCCGTTAATTAAAATTGAATTGTGCGGCCTCTGAGAAGCTGGCCGTCCCTGTTTCGATCTTTCAGGAGCGTTTTGGGATGAGAAAAGGCTCCTTTTGGTGAGGGTTAAAATAGACCTTTTACCAGTTCGGACTAATCTGTGGAACTGTTCCTTTTCATGTGGTAAAAGGAAATGTTTGTATAAATGTTTCCCTAGTGTGATTCTTTAAAAAAAAACAACAACTGCGGTTGAAGTATCCACATAATTCCGTTTCCCTCATGGGATATCCTTTCAAGGATTTGATTCGTGAAAGGGATTGACTCCCTGTGGGGTTCTTTAAATTCTGTATTCTTGACTCGGCAGGGCTTGCGAGGAAGTGTGGAAAGACGGTTGCCCTGAGTTCCTTGTCTCTAAAGTGGCAGAGATTTCCTTGAATCAGAGGACTTTTCCGCATGGGTTTTTTCCCCCCGCCGGTTCTGGCCCCGTACTGCTTCAGTCCATCCCCTGATTTCCACAATGCGTTTTTGTGCCTTTAGTTTCACTTTGGAGTTTTTGTTTGCCTGATTTTTACTCAGTTCTTTTGAGACCACTTTGACCCTGATGTTTTTCTGGAAGCTGATTTTGAGTCTTTTCCCTTGGGCTTAATATGACTGCGGGGTTTTCTTTGTCCCGCCCACGCCCACCCACCTCCGGCCCACCGCTTGACGATTGGACTGTTATGACCAAACCATGAACTCCACCCACCCTGAAGATGAACTCCTCCCACCCTGAAGATGAACTCCTCCCACCCTGAAGATGAACTCCTCCCACCCTGAAGATGAGTGATTTTTTTTAATGTCCCTAAAATAGTGATACATCTCTGGAGCATTGTAAGTAAGTCTCTAGTGTTCTCCCCCCCCGCCCCCGCCCCATGGAAATATAAGGAAAAAGGCATGGCAAGGGAAAGCAGTACTTACCTTTAAAAAAATAAATAAAAGAAAGCTGTGAATTATTATGCTGGGGATTATTAGGAAGGGAATTGAAAACAAATCAGCCAGTATCGTCATGCCCCTGTATAAATCATTGGTGCGACCTCATTTGGAATACTGTGTACAGTTCTGGTCACCACATCTCAAGAAGGATATTATAGCACTGGAAAAAGTGCAGAGAAGGGCAACTAGAATGATAAAAGGGTTGGAACGCCTTCCCTATGAAGAAAGGTTAAAATGCTTGGGGCTCTTTAGCTTGGAGAAACGACGGCTGAGGGGTGACATGATCGAGGTTTATAAGATTATGCATGGGATTGAGCAGGTTGAGAAAGAAGTACTTTTCTCCCTTTCTCACAATACAAGAACTCGTGGGCACTCCATGAAATTGCTGAGCAGTCGAGTTAGAACAGATAAAAGGAAGTCCTTCTTCACCCATAGAGTGATTAACATATGGAATTCCTGCCACAAGAGGTGGTGGCAGCTACAAGCATGGACAATTTCAAGAGGGAATTAGATAAACATATGGAGCAGAAGTCCATCAGTGGCTATTAGCCACAGGGTATAGATGGGAACTCTCAGTCTGGGGCAGGTGATGCACTCTATTCTTGGTGCTGGAGGGGGCAGCAGTGGGAGGGCTTCTAGTGTCCTGGCCCCACTGCTGGACCTCCTGAGGGCACCTGGTATATTTTGGCCGCTGTGTGACAGAGTGTTGGACTAGATGGGCCACTGGCCTGATTCAACATTGGCTTCCCTTATGTTCTTATGTTCTTATGAATTCAGAAAACCTACTAAACCTATTGTTATGGAGCTTTTTCACTACATGCCGCTCTGCCAGCTACTCTCTGCACTTGGTTACCGACATACATAAACAGTTTTAAACTGTATTTATATGAATTGTATTTATGTATTTTATGTGAATTTTATGGTTTTAAGTAAGTTGCCCTGAGCTGCCTCACTGGGAGAGTGGGGTAGAAGTCAAATAAATAAACAAATAATGATGATGATGATGATGATGATGATAATGCTGATACAATGCTCCAGAGATATATCACTATTTTAGTGACTTTATTTAAAAAGGGGGAAGTGACACCACCAATAATGATGGCACCCTCTTTTGAAAATCCTCATTACTGAAGCCATGTTTGGAAGAAAATAAACTGACTCCACAACTGTGAAAATCCACGGGGAGGACAGAGGTGCGGAAGAACCGTCCCCAAACCAATTCCAATGCTTGTGCATCCCAAGGAAATCAGGAGTAAGTCAAGAGAGGTGCCGAAAAGCCCAGAGAGAAGAAAGGAGAATGTGTGCACCTGAGAAAGGGTTAGAACTTCAGAGAAACCCTGAAACATGGTGTGGGAACACATGATGGTCAACCCCAGGAAAGAACGGAAGGGGACGCTAAACCCTTGGGGAAAGAAGGGGGAGGGAAAAAATATCTCAATGTACAACCACATCAGAGAGAACCACAGGGAACCGATCCACGTTGGCCCCAACCATGGTCTGAGCTGAAAGTGCATGATGCTGCAACAGAAAAGGCCCTTCCAAAAGGCAGGGGTGGGGCACAGGAAGGCATCGGATGGTGGTTGGCAGCAGGGCTTTTTGTAGCAGGAACTCCTTTGCATATTAGGTGACACATGCCTGATGTAGCCAATCCTCCAAGAGCTTATAGTAGCCCCTGTAAGAAGAGCTCTGTAAGCTCTTGGAGAATTAGCTACAGTAGGGGTGTGTCGCCTAATATGCAAAGGAGTTCCTGCTACAAAAAGAGCCCCGGTTGGCAGAGGGTGGTATTGCACCCCCCAAATGAGCAAGAATCAGGTTGCCGGTGTGACCCAAATGACGCAAGAGCCAGCGTGGCGTGGTGATTAAGAGTGTCGGGCTAGTATCTGGGAGACCCTGTTTCGAATCTCCCCTTATGCTGTGGAAGATCCCTGAGTGGCCTTCGGCCAATTACACTCTTTCAGCCCAACCTACCTCACAGGGTTGTTGTGAGGGTAAAACGGAGGCGAGGAGAATGATGTAAGATGCTTTGGGTCGCCATTGGGGAGCAAGGTGGGGTGCAAATGAATCTGTTATTTTTTTTTTTGGTCATCTTCTGGGCATGGAACGGCCGTCACTGGGGGTGTGGAGGGACGTATTTGTGAATTTCCTGCATTCAGGAAGTTGGACTAGATGACCCTGGAGTTCCCTTCCAACTCTATGATTCTGTGATTTTTTATTCCGAGCATTTCCCATAGTGACAGCTGTGCCCAAGCTCATGTAGTGGTTGGTTTCCTGCAGGCATACAAAGACACCATTTTCTATGAACACTCCAGAACAGGAACAGCTGATTAGGAAACAGTTATATTCCGTGTGAAGCTATGAGAACCCCCTCTTCCCAGTCTGATGATGCTATGCTTCCTAGATCAACGAATCAATCGACAGGCACGCTATGATGCAGACGAACTGAGATGCTTTGGAGTCTATGCCTTTCTCTTTGGCAAGAAAGGAAAACATGGACGTCAGCCCCTTCCATTGACATGCCAGTGAAATTTAAAAGTGTTTAACTTTGTCTGGATTGTGCCCGTAGTATTTGCAGCGCTCAAACGGGTCTAATTAACATGCCGTAACTTACTTTTTAAAAAAATGTCCAAATTAAATGCATAGTTAAGAATATTTAAAAAGCTTCATTTAAAGTGTCGCTGATTGATTCTCTGAGAAGACTCTCGAACAGCCAAATACGATTAAAATTTCAAGATTGTAATGAGTTCAGACTCGAGTAACGTCTTTTCCTCCATTTTCATTACATTTTGCGAAAGAATGGGATTCTATCCTTTCGATGTGTTTTTTCCCCCCCTCCTCTCCCAGCAATTAAGCAGAGTAAATGAGATCTATCTGCAAATGTGAGTTCGGTTATACAAATGTTGGGAGTAAGAAACGAGAATTGATGCGCTTTGACTAAGCCTAATAAGAGGAGTTTATTGTGTCGCAGACAAGAAAGATGTCCATGATTTCTAGGAGATATTCAGACGGAGCTGCCTTCATTCAGACCAATAGTCCTAAGAACGTAAGAACATAAGAGAAGCCAATGTTGAATCATGCCAATGGCCCATCTAGTCCAACACTCTGGGTCACACAGTGGCCAAAAATACCAGGTGCCATCAGGAGGTCCAGCAGTGGGGCCAGGACACTAGCAGCCCCCTCCCACTGCTGCCCCCTCCAGCACCAAGAATACAGAGCATCACTTGCCCCAGACTGAGAGTTCCCATCTATACCTTGTGGCTAATAGCCACTGATGGACCTCTGCCCCAGATGTTTATTCTCCCCAGTCAGTACTGTCTACTCTGACTGGTAATGGCTGTTCTCATTTTTGAGAATGGGTATAGGGTTAAGACGCTGAACTGCAGGATGGAAGGTCGGTAGTTCGGCAGTTCGAGACCTAAGTGCCGCGTGACGGAGTGAGTTCCCGTCTCTGGTCCCAGCTCCTGCCAACCTAGCAGTTCGAAAGCAAGAAATTGCAAGTAGATAAATAGGTACCGCTTTGGTGGGAAGGTAACAGTGTTCCATGCGCCTTGGTGTCTAGTCATGCCGGCCACATGACCATGGACATGTCTTTGGACAGCGCTGGCTCTTTGGCTTGGAAACGGAGATGAGCACCACACCCCTAGAGTCGGATTTGACTGGCTTCCGAGCAAGGGAAACCTTTACCTATAGGGTATTAAGCATGTGATGATGTAAAGTGACATCAAGTCATAGCCGACTTATGGCCATCCCCTGGGGTTTTCAAGGCATGAGACATTCAGAGGTGGTTTGCCAGTGCCTGCTTCTGCATAGTGGCCCTGAGCTTCCTTGATGGTTTCCTATCCAAGTCCTAACCAGGGCCGACCTTACTTACTTAGGCCATGATCACACAGGCAGTTTGACCTGGCACAGCCACTCCTCCCCTCTGGATCAAATGGGCACAGTCAGACAGCCACATCTGCCAGGCGCTCCCCAACCATACTTATCCTGTCATAGGATGACTTGGAGCCGGGTTAAAAAGGTACCCACATCACAAGTGGCGTTTTCAGTCCCCCGCACGGTCATTGCGCATGGCCAGGATGTCTGAACCTGGGGAGCGCGTGCAGAATGGATTTGGCAGTCTGAACCTGAAGATATGTTCTGACACTAAAAAAATGCCTATGCACACTTGTGCACGCGTGTGCATGAGGGCATGTGTGCGCGCATGCACACTTATGCATGCATGAATTTTGGAATTGTTTGCGGTGTGCTCCATGGCTGAGGTGCCACAATAATGTGGATGCTTTACCACGGGATGTCTCCATGGGTAACCCACAGCAGGGTGTGCTGTGTGGCTGATATGTCCCACAATACTTTAAACAGGTTCTATTAGAGCAGCACTTTATCGCGCCAAGCTGTCAATGTGGCCACAGCTTTAGTTTTTGAGACCTGATGAAATTGGGGTCAAGGCAAAAGATGAACAGACATTGCCTGCCTCTGCATAGCAACCTTGGACTTCCTTGGTCTCCCATCCAAGTCTCCCATCCAAGTGGTCTCTGGTCACCACACCTCAAAAAGAATATTATAGCATTGGAAACAGTGCAGAAAAGGGCAACTAGAATGATAAAAGGGTTGGAACACTTTCCCTATGAAGAAAGGTTAAAGCGCTTGGGGCTCTTTAGCTTGGAGAAATGATGGCTGAGGGGTGACATGATCGAGGTTTGTAAGATTATGCATGGAATAGAACATGTGGAGAAAGAAGTACTTTTCTCCCTTTCTCACAAGACAAGAACTCGTGGGCGCTCCATGAAATTGCTGAGCAGTTGGGTTAGAACAGACAAAAGGAAGTACTTTTTTCACCCAAAGAGTGATTAACACGTATAATTCACTGCCACATGAGGTGGTGGCAGCTACACGAATGGACAGCCTCAAGAGGGAATTAGATAAACACATGGAGCAGAGATCCATCAGTGGCTATTAGCCACAAGGTATAGATAGGGACTCTGGGGCAAGTGAGGCTCTCTATTCTTGGTGCTTGGGGGTGGGGCAACAGTGGGAGGGCTTCTAGTGTCCTGGCCCCACTGCTGGACCTCCTGATGGCACTTGGTATTTTTGGCCACTGTGTGACCCAGAGTGTTGGACTAGATGGGCCATTGGCCTGATTCAACATTGACTTCTATTACGTTCTTATGTTCTTATGTCTCCTGTCCAAGTACTAACAAGCCTGACCCTGGTTAGCTTCTCAGATCTGACAAGGTCAGGTTAGCCTGGGCCATCCAGGTCAGAAATCTACTCCACACTAATTTCCTCTTTCTTGCAAAGCGGGCTTTTGTTCTGAGGGGGTAGGCATAGACAGGTGCTTGTGAGCTCTTCCGTTTTGTGGTCCAGAGACGAAACGAAACAAACGTTTGCAGCGCACCCACTGGGCTAATATGCTTGGTCAGGGCTTTTTTTGTAGAAAAAGCCCAGCAGGAACTCATTAGCATAATAGGCCACACCCCCTGACAGCACATTTCATTAGCATATTAGGCCACACCCCCATGTTACCAGAAGTGTGGTCATCCAGCCACACCCACCTCTTGCTTCTTATTCTGTTTACCTTGTTCATTGTCAAAACCAAGGGCCTTTTTTTGTAGCAGGAACTCCTTTGCATGTTAGGCCACACACCACTAATGTGGCCGATCCTAATGAGTTCCTGCTGTTGTGTGTGGCCTATTATGCTAATGAGTTCCTGTTGGGCGTGGCCAACTCAGGAGCCAGCCGGAACTCCATTCCTGTGCGTTCCTGCCCCAAAATAGCCCTGCGCTTGGTTGGTCGGCTGCCTCTGAGAAAGGGAAGAGATCAACAGCTCTACACGACTTCCCTAGAAAGCTTGGTGGTGGGAAGTGCTATCAAGTCGCAGCCGACTTACGGTGATACTGTAGGGCAGGGGTGTCAAATATAAGGCCCAGGGGCCAGATCTGACCCATCCAAGCAACTGATGCAAAGGAGGGAATGCTGAGGGGAGCAGGCGGACCCACTCCATTGTGGCTTTGGCACAGCAGAACAACCTCGCCTGCGTGGTGGGAGCATCTGCCCAGCATAGCACTGCTGCCTCTCCGGTCCACCTCAGTGGGGTGTCCTCTGCACCCCCCTCCCACCCCAGGGGGGCCTTGCAGTGAGGGCACACTGTTACCAGAGGCACTTGGGTAGCCCCAAAACAGGGGTGCCCTACTTTCTAACCTGAAGTCCAAAAAGCCAGGCACTCTCAGCTTGACCACAGAGTCGGGCTGCAGGTGGTCTGCAAAAGAGATTTCATATTCAGGTTTCATAAGGTGACCTCAGAGCAAGCCTCCAGTCTTCCCCCCTCCACCCAGCAGAGATTATGTTTATGGAATAACAATGAGTTCCAGAGGTAAGTATGTAAAAGCCACCTGGCACTCTTCAGCACCTCACCCAGCCTTTTGTGTCCTATTCTTTGTCTTTCTTGCCTCTGTCCCTCAAGATACCGGGAAGTCTCCATCGAAGTGTGTATGTGCAGACGATGTCATCTAACGCTGCCACGTCTGCAAGGGGGGATATGTTAGCCCCGACGCCATTATGGGGCCTTGCTATGGACTGTTTGCTGTTGCCACATGGTTTGTGTACTTGCTAGACTGTAAAATGGATGCCAAGGTAGAAGCCCATAGAGAAAGGAAAAAGCTGTCTTTTTACTCTGAGGGACTCCATTGCATACCTGCCGCATGTCACCTACACGGATTAAGGGCCATACAGCAGACAAAGGACTTTCCCTCTGCCAGTCGTTTGCATGAAGGGATTATTACCGAATTAAGCATTCAAATTGTTAACGACCCTTCCTGATGCTAATCAGGGACAATCAGGGAAGTCTCCCACCTTTTGTTTACCTGGCCAGCAAGTCCTATAATCCATTTAACTGGCTACCCAACACCTGGCTTCTATTGTTTAATCCAGACCCTGCCTCTCTGGAACCTGATTGGTCATACCTAAGGTCTGCCTCTACTGACATCACACACCCCTGGGACTCATCATTGGTCCAGGAAATCTTTTGTTCTCACCTGAGACCAGCCCCCTGGGCCACCCATTGGGCTGCATTGTCTTACAGTGGGTATATCCCAGCACACAGATGGCCTTAGAGGGTGTGTCTCTGCCATGAGCCAAAATGGCAGTCCACCCCTGAACCCTCTGGGTTTAGGCCACAATCCTTCTTCATGGACTTCTGCACATCTGACAGGTAGTATCACCTCTCCATAAGCCATCAATCCCCTCTGCTTTCTTAGTTCTATTTTATGTGTGTGAATGTTGGAATACTGTTTGTGTGTTTGTGAATGGATAAATAAGGATTACATTCAGTAAAATAATATTTTATTAATTATACCTGGTCTCTGTGTCTTTTACTGGGAACCATTACAAAGCAGCAGCATTCTCTGTATATACAGGCGAGGATCCATAATAATAATAATACCAATTGCTATATTTAAAATAGAGCAATTTGGCTAACACACCAACTCGGAGCTTACCATGTATGTCAGATCTGGGGTCCTCGTAACAAATGAGTTTTGATACCTCTGCTGTAGGGTTTTCAAGGCGAGAAACCTTCAGAGGTGGTTTGCCGTTGCCTGTCTCTGGACTTCCTTGGTGTTCTCCCACCCAACCCTACTTAGCTTCCAAGACCGGATGGGATTGGGGTAGCCAGGACCGTCCACGCCAGGGCCTGGGAAGCTGAGAGGGGGTGAAAAACCGCCCTCCCGATTGCTATTCCTTTGGGGTTGATTATAATGCAACGAAGTGGGATCAATTCACTTGATATTCTCCTTGCTGCGCTAAGTGCTTCTACGCAATTTTTCACTGTAACTGTTTTAATTAAAATTAACCTCATTATTTTAAAGTGCTGTGAAACTCACTTCGACGGGGCAGCGAGTGGGCATGAAATTTAGCATTAAAAAAACAGAACTGGCTACGTTCGTGTCAAAGGCCAAACTCATCGCGCTTAATCTTGGAGCTGTGTTTTATTTTTTAAGAAAACATGCAAAATGTTTTGATTTTGGAGTCATAAATCGGCTTTACTATTACGAATGTTCATTTTTTTTGGTCATCTATGTTGCCGTTTCCCCTCATATCTGTGTCAACTCTAGCACCAATTTTCCCCTGGATTATGACTTCTCTCCATCATTCATGGAGTAAACCAGCCAATCAGGGCCCCCACAATGACAACGTAATATTGTATACCCAATCAGGTTTGAGCCAGTTTGGTGTGGTGGTTAAGAGCACGGACTCTAAACTGGGAGAACTGGGTTTGAGTCCCCTCCACAGGCACACTGCTGGTGTGACCTTGGACCAGTCACAAGTTCTCTCAAGAAGAAGAAGAAGAAGAAGAAGAAGAAGAAGAAGAGATTGAATTTATACCCCGTCCTTCACTCAGAGTCTCAGAGCAGCTTACAAACTCCTTTCCCTTCCCCTCCACACAACAGACACCCTGTGAGGTAGGTGGGGCTGAGAGAGCTCTCTCAAGAACTGCCCTTGAGAGAACAGCTCTGACAGAACTATGGCTTGCCCAAGGTCATCCAGCAGCTGCAAGTGGAGGGGTGGGGAATCAAACCCAGTTCTCCCAGATTAGAGTCTGTGCACTTAACCACTACACTAAACTGGCTCTCACATACCAAACTGGCTCAAGGGCTGTTCTCTGAAGGGCAATTCTCAAGAGAGCTCTCTCAACCCCACCTACCCCACAGGGTGTCTGTTGTGGGGAGAGGAAGTGGAAGGGATTGGAAGCCTCTCTGAGACTCTTTTGGGTAATGAAGTGCGGGGTACACATCCAATCTCTTCTTCTACTTCTTTTCTATGTGGTGATAACCAAGGCAGCTGCAACTGATTGGGAATCAAACCAGTGCTTCCCGAATGTGTCTCATGGTTGATCACAGCTCGTCGAGGTTTGATGACATCACTGAGGGCAAACGAAGCCTACCCGTACGAGTCCTTACAGAATGGGCAAATATTCCAACCCCTTTCATGGCAATCCCTCCAAAGTTCACATATCATCTCTACCCATGCACGTTAGCCTGTTTTGTCCATCTGGACTGACTTCCAGGTTCGCCTCCTTATGAATTGTGGCCTTTATTTATTAACACATCTCTCATGTGTTAATTACACAGTGGAAAGTCCCGAGAAGCCCAGAAGAAGAGGTCAAAGGGGAAAACAAACAAACAAATCACAATCACAAATAAATGGACATCCGTTTAGCTTTAGATCTACAGCGACTTCCTCATCTAGTGGTAGAGCTTGCCCCGGCAATGGTGCCACATCCAGTGTTCCCTCTAAGCTGAGTTAGTGTGAGCTAGCTCACAGTTTTTTAGCCTCTGGCTCACGCATATTTGTCTTAGCTCAGGAAGGAGGGCTCCAGAGCGAACTAATTTATGCAGGAGCCAAATCGCCCGCTCACAACTTTAATGTCAGGAGCTCACAAAGTAGAATTTTTGCTCACAAGACTCCACAGCTTAGAGGGAGCATTTGGTCACCTCCAAGCTGCAATGACATCATTGAAATAATTCCAGAGTGTTTTTAAGTATGGAGACTAAACAACGTTTTGATTTCAGCAAAAGTGATTTCAGCTTTATTCGTAACAGCAAACACCAGCTCAGAACTCACCAACCAACAAGTGGAGCACAGCTCCCTTTTTAAACTCTCCCGGGCTGTCAAAGCCACACCCATAACATGTTAAAGACCAATCATAACACAGGGATAAAGGCCAATCAGGACCGTTCCCTCTTTGATACATTTACACACAGTGATTGGCTATTTACAGGGGTTTCTCAGAAACCAACCAATGGTAATGCGACAGACAAAGAGCCACATTTAGAATCAAGCTTAACACTGCAAGTAATAGGATGGAGTCACACTTGAAGACATAACAGTTTTGCCGAGAACTTCAGCCGTATGTTATGTTTTCATCTCAGGGCTTCTGGCCGACAGTTTGATCTGCCGTGTCATGGATGTCTCTATTGAACACATGCGCACGTGAAGACATGACGCTGCTTTATAGTTGACAGTTGTACTGCATTGGTGTTATTTATTTTGACTTGATGGTTGCTTGTAGTCCGGTGTGCACATGATTCGGTTCATTCTTTAGCAACGCTCACCCAAAGACTATTTTGCGTTCTGGCTTTTTTTTTTTTTTTGCTTATATGTTGACGTGTATTGTAGTTTTTAAATGTTTGTCTTGAGATAGCTGCCTTGTCTTGGTGCCGTCAAAGTAGGATTTGGGGGTAGAAGACCAGAGTCCGGCTTAAGGGCTCATCAGAATGGTCCCCAAAGCAGACCGCAGCTTGGCATTTGGAGTATACATGAACTGTATACTCTTTTCGTAGCAGGGACTCCTTTGCGTATTAGGTGAGACACCCCTCATGTAGCCAGTCCTCCAAGAGCTTACAGTAGCCCCTGTAAGAAGAGCTCTGTAAGCTCTTGGAGGATTGGCTACATTAGGGGTGTGTGGCCTAATATGCAAAGGAGTTCCTGCTACAAAAAGAGCCCTGTATGAACATCTAAAACGGGGCTCCATCAGTCTATCGGTTTCTCCAGTTACCCAAGGCACCACTGCCAGTTTAGTTGGCGTCATGCAGAATTAGGTGACTGGAAAAGGGCTGATCCGGGGGAGGAGGAAAATTGTCTGTTCAGAGCTGGTAGTGCTGAAGCCAGATAAGAAAATGTTTGAGTGGCTGATGTGCAATATCATGGAATGTCATTCCACATCAAGGTATCATGAGCTAAAGGATGTCGAGCTCGTTTAGGATTCCATGTGGTGTAATCCAAAATGATGTGCCACCATCTGGAGCGACAAGAGACAAAGTTCTGGTTCTTATCAGATGTTCTCTGCAGTGGCTATGATTCATAGATCTTGGCACCTGGTAAGTCATAATCTCTCTACTGCTTCCCAAAGAGGCATAGCTGCATAGGAATGCCATTGGGCAGACTTAATTCCAAAGTATCAACTGGAGAATGTGATGGGCCAATTTTATCCCCTCCAGTTTGGGACTAGTTATATTTCTATACTTCTTCATCTGAATCACTCTCTGTGTTTTAGAGTCCTGGGCTTGGTCCCAGTAACAAGTGCACTAGAAACTTCCATTCCCCCCCATTTTTTTAAGTTCCAAATCTAGTAAAGAATATAACACATTTTGGTGCAGCTTCTGGTCCATTCCTTAGTTTCCTCTGATTTGCATGAGTGCATTCATAAAACACTGCGGGGTTATATTAAAGGTAAAGGTTTCCCTTGCTCGAAAGCCAGTCGAATCCGACTCTAGGTTTGCGGTGCTCATCTCCGTTTCGAAGGCGAAGAACCAGCGTTGTCTGAAGACATTTCCATGGTCATGCAGCCGGCATGACTAGACACCGAGGCGCATGGAATGCTGTTACCTTCCCACCGAAGTGGTACCTATTTATCTACTTGCAATTTCTTGCTTTTGAACTGCTAGGTTGGCAGGAGCTGGAACTAGAGACGGGAACTCACTCCGTCATGCAGCACTCGGGTCTCGAACTCCTGAACTACCAACCTTCCAGCACCTCTTTATATGTCCTTTATCTAGCTCATCTATGCCTGTCTGCTCTAACACTTCTAGGAACTGGCATCAGAAGCAAAAAAACCCTGAATCACTCCCTAAGTGTTAGAGGTCAGAATCCATGCTAAATATAAGCTGCTTCTTAGAGGTATCCTTCTTTAAACTACAGGTTCACTTTTGTTGGTGATCAGAGGATAAGTGTGTCAGCTAGGCCTCTTGCTTGGCTGTCAGGGAGATGGGGGTGGAGTACTTTGGAATGATGACTTTCATTTCTACTGAGACTTCACTAGTTTTATTATCTGTCTGAGCTACTCTATGACCTTGGGTGTCTGGTGTAGTATTTCTCCTGGGAAATGTTGCCCGTTACTTTGGCAGGCTCCTGTAGGCTACCTGATTGGCCATAGATCATCAGGGGACCCCTTTGAGTAAAGTATATCTATTTGCTTTGTGCGCTTTCTCTTTAGTTCTAACACGGGCTGGTTCTATCTGCATACTCTCAATGTCTCAATAAAGCTTTACTTCTTTGAATGAAAGTTGTCGGGAACCGATTGCTGCCGAAGTCTGACTTTTTCACCCAAAGAGTGATTAACACGTGGAATTCACTGCCTCAGGAGGTGACGGTGGCTACAAGCATGGACGGCTTGAAGAGGGAGTTGGATAAACATATGGAACAGAGGTCCATCAATGGCTATTAGCCACAAGGTATAGATACCTTGTGATCCTCTGTATTCTTGGTGCTGGGGGGGGCAACAGTGGGAGGGCTTCTAGTGTCCTGGCCCCACTGCTGGAGCTCCTGATGGCCCCTGGTATTTTTGTCCACTGTGTGACACAGAGTGTTGGACTGGATGGGCCTTTGGCCTGATCCAACATTGGCTTCTCTTATGTTCTCAAAGGGTCTGGCCTGGATGATCCAGGCTAGCCTGCTCTTGGAAGATAAGCAAGTTTGACCCTGGTTAATATTTGGATGGGAGACCACCAAGGAAAAGCCCAGGATTGCTACACAGGGGCAGGCAATGTCAAACCAGCTCTGAATGTCTCCTGTTTTGAAAACACAAAGGGTATGCCATATGTGGGCTGCAACTTGATGACACTTTACACACAAATATATAGGGTCAAAGGTTAGACAAGCAGCACTGGTAGTCAGCATTAGAACAAGCCCCCCCCCAAGAACAGGAGCAGATAGAGGCGAATGCAGGCCTAATGTCTTAGGTGACCCAGTGTTGACACTGGGTTCGAAAGCTGGTCTTTGCTGAAAGCCAGATGCTGCCCAAGAAGCCCGCATTTGGGGGTAATTCAATTATGTCAAAAAGGCTTCATTCATGACTAAGGGCAATTAAACCCCTCCCTCCGTGAAATTGTGCAGTATATGACACAAGACTACGTTCAGACTGAAGGGAACAGTATCTCTTCTGTTCACAGTACAGGGCACAAACATGACTTTGGCTGGAAATGGCACTTAGATGCATCTTCTCGTGACGATTCTCAGCACTGTAGACCATAATGGAGTTCTCTGGGCAAGGGATATGCTTCTGAGGGTCACAGCAGATGCAATCTGGGAGATCTATGACTGGATCTCATTATGTGTTTTTAGGCAACAACAACAAGCGGCTGTGAAGGGGAAATTTAGTGCCAGAAAACGAGAAAAGGGCACGGAACTAAAGAGCCACAGGTTTAATTTGCAGAAGGAAAAAGAGAAACGAAAGGTGGAATTTTCAAGTCGAAACAGCAAGGCTGAGAAAATTCGGCATCGTCTGTCACATGGGAGGCGTGAGTCGCAAGCACAGTTCTCCCAAAGGAGGGAATGAGGTTAAGTAAACGGAAGGGGTGGGGCATAGCCCGTTCTGTCAGATTTGTTCACACCTGGCTTTATTTTGTGATGGTAGAAAGCACCGTCAAGTCGCAGCCACCTTAAAGCGACCCCACTGGGTTTTCAGGGCAGGAGACGTTCAGAGGTGGTTTCGCCATTGCCTGCCTCTGCAAGGCAACCCCACACTTCTTTGGTGGTCTCCCATCCAAATACTAACCACAGCTGACCCTGCTTAGCTGCCAAGATCTAACGAGATCGGGCTATCCTGGGCCATTCAGGACAGGGTGCCTTTATTTAATAATTGTGGGTGGGGTTTTGTGCCATCAAGTCACAGCTAACTTATAGTGACCCCATGGAGTTTCCAAGGTAAGACATGGAAAGAGGTAGTTTGCCATTGCCTGCTGCACCCGAAACTACTTTGGTGGGTCTCTCATCCATATACTGACCAGGACTGACCCTGCTTAGTTTCCGAGATCTGGTGAGATTAGGCTAGGCTGGTCAGGGCTATCTAACGATAGTGAACACTTTCCTGGGGGAAAGTCCTACTGAATAAACCTGAGTAGGATTGTGACAGACTTCACGTCCCTGGGATCCAAGATCACTGCAGAAGGCGACTGCAGCCATGACATTAGAAGATGCCTGCTCCTTGGGAGGAAAGCGATGGCAAACCTAAACAGCATGATAAAAAGCAGAGACATCACCCTGCCAACTAAAGTCCATATGGTCAAAGCAATGGTATCTCCAGTAGTAATGTATGGCTGAGAGACTTGGACTATAAGGAAGGCCAAGCGCCGAAGAATAGATGCTTTCGAATTATGGTGCTGGAGAAGACTCTTGAGAGTCCCTTGGACTGCAAGGAGATCAAATCAGTCAATCCTAAAAGAAATCAACCCTGACTGTTCCCTGGAAGGCCGGATACTGAAGCTGAAGTTCAAATACTTTGGCCACCAAATGAGAAGGGAGCACTCACTGGAGAAGGCCCTGATGCTGGGAAAGATTAAAGGTGAAACGTACAGAGATGGACACATCGCAGAGTGATTATCAGCTCATGTTTTATTTAGTGATTTTGGAAAACTAGGAGGTACTGTAGCCATCTTGCAGGCTGCTTATATGTCCCATTTCAACCACACCCATTACCCACACCCACACCCGTGATAGGTTATTTACAAGGTTTCTAATCGTATAGGTTCCCTACCGAATCCTAGCTTGCTGGTTGGCTGCTTTTAGGATCCTAGGGTTCTATTGTCCCTGATATCAAAACTGCACTATTTTGTCAGGCCACGTGGCAACCCAATCACGTGTGCGAATCTGCCAGTACACAACAGAAGGTCAAAGAAGAAGGGGACAGCAAAGGATGAGATGGTTAGACAGTGTTATTGATGCAATGAACATGAAATTAAGCAAACTCTGGAGCATGACGGAAGACAGGAGGGCCTGGTGTGACGTGGTCCATGGGGTTGTGAAGAGTTGAACTCGACTGTGCGACTAGGGTTCCCAAGTACTTACCACATGGGGGCGGGGAAAACATGCTCCCCGGCTGGACCATCCCTCCCTGTAACGCACCATGCTGTTGCTAGGAAGTGACGCCAGGCGACGCTCTGGCAATGGGGCATCACTTCCTGGCGATGGCATTGTGTGGTGCGTCTTTCCTTCCCCCGGGGATGGTCCTGCCAGGACGTATCCGTCCCCCGCCGGCACGAGGTAAGTATTTGGGAAGCCTATGTGCGACTGAACAACAACAACAGGATTGTGAGAACACCTGCTTTCTGCAAGTTTTGCTTCTGATGGCATACGATTTTGGAAATGCTGCTTTATATCCATGACACAGTTTCACATTCTCCTCCTTTTCTGCTGAAGAACTCCCACCACCACCACCACCACCAAAACTCAGCAGGCGCATTTCACCCCTTCTTTTTGTTTTCAGGAGAAAATATGAAATCAATTCCATTTAGGCGAATAGATCTTTCAGCAGTCTCGAGGTTTGCGATGAGGGCACTTGAGGCAGAATGTAACTGATGCAGCTGCATTTTTAAAAAGTGATTAAAGCACGACGGGCAAAATGATGCAGATAAAAAATGAGATGCAAGGACTCTGAAACGTGAAAACGAGCCATCTTGTTTGATATTAAAGGGCTTGTCTATTTTTCATGTTTACTCCGATGTTCTGTTTCTGTGTTCATAATTTCCTGCTCCGTCATCCATCATTGTCAATTTTGAAAAAGTACCATACTTAGGGTCATTTATCCAGGCCCAGCGGAGTCTAAAATTATGCGGCTTCAGTCAAATATACATGAATAAAGACTGTCATTCCTGATTAATGACATGTGACTGGATTGTGTTACCGAATCATCTCCCAGTCCCAGATTTACACACACACAAAGGCTATTATATAAGGCCTGTTTTGTATTATTTTAGCTTATTTCCCCCCTTTCAAGAAGTTAGCCAAATGCTGGAGTACTTATACCACCAACGGTAATAGGGAGGATGGTATTACTAGTATACTGTAGTTGCGTGCATGTATTTCAGCAAAGAGCAAAAATCCCTTTGTGGAAGATGGGTCAAGCAGGTTGGGATCCTGTTATTTGTCCCCTTGCAAAAAAAAAATAAATCTTGTCCTAGAAGGGAAAAACATATATTCTGTTCTATAAATGGAATCTCACTAGAGGTAAAGGTAAAGGTGATGGTACCTATTTATCTGCTTGCAATTTCTTGCTTTCGAACTGCTAGGTTGGCAGGAGCTGGAACTAGAGACAGGAGCTCACCCCGTCATGCGGCACCTGGGTCTCGAACTGCTGAACTTCCACAGCCTGCAGTTCAGCATCTTAACCACTTGAGCCACCACAGCTCCCTCACTAGAGGTGGAGATATGAAAATATATAATTTGGTAACACAGTACTGTTTTTATCAAGATGGGCAGCCATCAGGCCCAGCCCCAGGTTTCTGGGCACCCTAGGTAGGACTGCCTGGGGCGCCCACCCCACCGGGGATGCCAACCTCCCGGTGGGGCCTGGAGATGGCCCAGCACCTGGAAGAGCCAGGGAAGGGGCGGGCTTAGAAGCCCCCCTTCCCTCCCAGCAGGGGCGGCGTGTGCGGCTCTCCCGGGTGTCTCGCAGCCGCGAGGCACCTGGGACAGCCGGTGAAGGGGCGGGCTTAGAAGCCCCCCTTCCCTCCCAGTAGGGGCGGCGCGCGCGGCTCTCCCGGGTGTCTTGCAGCCGCGAGGCACCCGGGACAGCCAGGGAAGGGGCGGCGCGGCTCTCCCGGGCCCCTCGTAGCTGCGAGGCACCTGGGAGAGCTGGGGAACGGGTGGACTTGCAACGCCCGCCCCTTCCCTCCCAGCAGCAGCGCAGGCTCTCCCGGACCCCTCGCAGCTGCGAGGCGCCTGGGGAGAGCCGGGAACGGGCGGGCTTGGAACGCCCGCCCCTTCCCTCCCAGCGGCGGCGCTGGGCTTGGGAGGGCTGTGGGGGGGGTGGAGAAGCCGCTCCGCCACCGCCTGCCCGCCCCGCGGCCCAGCCCAGCAACCGCAGCCCCGCGGTGGGCTTGGGAGGGTGGGGGTGGGGGAGAGAAGCCGGCTTTGGGGAGGGCGGCGAGCTCCGCTGCCCCCTCCTGAGCCCCGGTGGGGCGCTCGGGGAGGCGGTGGGAGCAGCGGGGGGGACTTTTTCTGGGAGGGGCCGGGGCGCGGTTTGGCGCCCCTGCAGCCGGCGCGCCCTAGGCGAGCGCCTAGCTCGCCTAGTGGGTGAGCCGGCTATGGCAGCCATGTTAGTCTGTCTGTAGCAGTAGAATACAGCAAGAGTCCAGTAGCAGCTTAAAGACTTACAATAGAAATGTTATCTTGGGAGGGTTTGTGGGAAAAGTCATTCAAAATTTCAACATGTGTTAATGTAAAAGAAAATTGTTATAAAATGATGTACAGATGGTATATGACACCCAAAAAAATTGCTTATATGAATGACAATATGTCTAATAAGTGTTGGAAATGTAAAAAAGAAAGAGGGCTCATTCTATCATATGTGGTGGACTTGTGATAAAGCGGAAACCTATTGGACAGAGATTCATAATGAAATGCAGAAAATATTGAAATGTGCTTTTAAAAAACAACCTGAAATGTTACTCTTGGGTCTTAAAATGGAAGAAGTAGATCTGTCCAAAAGAACATTGATATGGCACTTGATTACAACAGCGAGAATGACTTTTGCTCAATATTGGAAGCAAGAGAAAATACCAGAAAAATGGGATTGGATTAAGAAGATGCTGTTTATGGTAGAAATGGACAAATTGACAAAGAAACTTAATGGTAAAGAGGATGCAGAATTTTTGACAGAATGGAAAGACTTTAAAGACTATATTGAAACAAATTGGGATGTAAAAAATAAGCGACTTTGCTTTGAGAATTATTAAGCAGTTAAAGAAAATTATGACTGAATAATTGTTAAAATGTTACCTATGGACTAGATGGGAGTATTGAACATGTTGTTACTGAAGGTGGAGTAATGGAGAAGAATTTTAATGATATGGAATATGTTATGGTTAATGGGGGGATGCATTGCGGGAAGCCAAGAGGGAGGGAGGGGAAAGTAAAAAAGGATATACCTAAGATTGTTAAGTGCTATGGAATGTGTTATATATCCTATTAATAATAAAAAAGTTTTAAATAAAAAAAAGATTTACAAGATATGTGGCAGGTTATGAGCTTTTATGAGTCACTGCTCACTTCTGCAGATACAGATAGAATGAGAGTCCATCTGTCCTATTTATTGGAAAGTGGAGTGATTTCAGATGCCAAATGACGTCAGCAGACAAATGACAGGCATGATTGGATTTAGGTGAGATATGCATGGAGAAATCAGCATTGGTAATGAGACAGGAAACCTAGGTCTTGATTCATTCCAGGTGGATGCATTGTCTTTAGCTTCATTACCAATTGCAATTCTGCCATTCTTCCGGGAACAGCTGGTGATAGTTCCCAAGGTTTCCCTTGTTTCTGTGCCTTCCCTACTCACTGACACCGATCCTGGTATTCCTTTGGGGGTGTGGCTAAGTTTTTGATAGCAGTGGCTCCTATGCAAGGGTAGAAACAGAGGATAGCATTTGTAAGATTGGTTCAGCCCAGGTCATTGGATTGTTAAATAAAGAAAGTGTGATGATGACGTCCTTTCCCAGCGGCTTTCTCATGCCTCCCAGGGGCATCTTAGGCGTGCAAAAAAAAATGTACTGTCCTGATATAGTGTTCAGATCTTTATGCCCACTCATGTGCAGCTGTCTTTATCTCTGAGATGCCACTCTCCGGTGGTCAGATCATTGTGTTAGATCCAGTGGATCCTGTCTGCTCAGGTCAAGGGAAGGTTCTTTCCATAGGAGCAAAGTGCCTCCCAACTCAGGGGAGATTTGCAGGATGTAGCCCGTTGGTGTGCGCCCAGTGTATTTATGGATGCTGGTAAGTGTGTGTGTGCGTGAAAGAGAAATGGGGTGGCTTCAGATTGGCACGTGTGTTAACCTTTCCACCAGCACTGGTTACATTGGTTTGTACAAGATGAACTGCGTTATGAAGTAAATAGATTGGCTTGAAGGAAAAGGTCAAGACACATGTTCAGCTAAAATCTCATTTCAGGCGATTGCCCTGTAACCTATTGCTCTCCACCCCGTACAAGAGGAGAGAATGGTCGGAAGCCCGCATTTAATTATCTCGGGCGATATGAGGCCTGCCCATCCCGGGAGAATATGCGTGAGAACAAGAGGAGGTGTATGAAAGAATATTGCATTTGGTTAAGGGTAATCTCTGCCATATGCCGGCCCTCCGCTCTGCTTTGTAGGAATGGCCTTTCAGAGCAGCCAAACCCTCTTCCACGGAACAATGTCACTTCTACATCTGAAATGACATTTTAAGGGGAGCAGAAAACGAGAACAAATGCATCTAGCAGAGCTTGCTTATTGCCTGGTTGTATTTGCTGTCAGTCCACAGCCCCTGACATGAGATAAATGACATCATGATAAGGAAGGCTTAATAATTACATTATTATTATTGTTGTTGTTGTTGTTGTTGTTGTTATTATTATTGCCGATGATGTCTAGATTGAGAGCAAAGGACTGTGAAGATGGGAATTGGCCACCATCTGTGTGTCAGAAGCCGGAGCAGGAATCACTGGGGGGGAAATAGATCGTCTTCAATGAAAGAATCATTAAGAAGGGCTTAGTCATGTTTTAACAGATGTGCCCGACATATGTCAATTCGAAGACAGGAGGGAGTCAGTCCCCTTGAATGAGCTCTCAGGGTTATGATTGCTATTATTTATCGTCTGCAAAATCTATACCCCATCTTTTGCCATGAATGGGTTTCCCAGGTGACGGACAGTTTGTGAACATACGAAATAAAAACACGTCTTAAAAACCATTAAAACCAAGCAACGGAGAGCATCATTTAAGGACTTAAAACCAAGGTAAAATATACATTACAATAAAAAGAGACAGGTATAAAAACAACAATAAAAGAGACAGGCATAAAAACAATAATAAAAGAGACAGGCATAAAAACAACAATTAAAACACTGAGCGGGAAGGAGAAATCACTGAGGGAACACCAGACAAAACAAACCAACAAAATTCTTTGCCCATTGGTGGAAGAAGGCAACAGAAGGGGATGGATGAGCTTCTGTGGGGAAAGAGTTCCAGAGTTTTGGTGCCACAACCGAGAAGGCCCTCTCCTGGTTTGCCACCAGCCTAATCTCAGAAGGCAGGGGCACCCGAAGCAGAGCCTCAAAGATGATGGTAGCAGTTGGGTAGGTTTATAAGTGTGTAGGGTGGTAGTAGTGAGGAAGACTGAATAAAATGCTCAACAGTGGCATAGCTGCACTTTGATGGTAGAGGCTTGGGCTCAAATCCTCACTCTGCGAAGCTTGGTGGGTGATCTTGGGCCAATCATTAACTCCCCTCCTAGTTGACCTCACAGAGAGAAAGTTGGCATATAAATTGGGTTGTCAGGCCTCCCATGGCCACTGGTGGGGGATGGGGGGTAGAGTTGCCAGATCCAGGTTAGGAAACTCCTTGAGATTTGGGAATGGAGCCTGGGGAGGGCAAGAACCTCGGGTACAATGTCATACAGTCCACCCTCCAAAGGCTCTATTTCCTCCAAGGGAATTGATCTGTATAGTATGGAGAGGAGCTTTAATTCCAGAGAATCTCCAGGTCCCACCTGGAGGCTGGCATCCCTAAATCCTGAAAGTAAACAAATATACAAAAACCTCCTGTGATGGACTGTCAAGGGTTAATGCCTCACAGAGTCTGTTCAAACAGAATTCTGTGCAGAGTGTCAGTTAAGAACTGACAGTTGGGAACTGACAGTTGAAGAAGAGACAGTTTAGGAAGGAGGCAAAAGAAGAGTGAGAGGATCATGGAAGATCCCTATTCAAGCTGAAAATGGACAGAGCTTCTAGTGAAGAGAAGTAATCTCTGTCCAGTAAAAAAAAAAAGGGAGGCAACTCTTAAAAGAAGAACGATCCCTGGTCTTTATGTGTAGAAGGATTTGAGGGGGCTCGGTTGTACATTTGGGCCTTCTAAACATAAAGGGTCAGTGAAACTCAGAAACCTATGCTTGTGAGTTAAAGCAGAAACGGAAATGCAAGCCTCTCTCCTCAAAGTTTCAAGGACCTTGTGGTAAAACAAGAACACTTATTTATTGGCAACATATTACCTGGATGTAGTGTGATTACAAAGTTACCTCAGTTTTTGTTATTGGTTCACCTCATACATGTGAGAGCCATAATCCAACAAATAAGAAGAAACTAGATGTAGGGGCTTCTCAGCAAGCAAAAAAGAAGAAGCAAAGGGAAAATCCTGTGCATGGGGAAGGGAAGAGGGCAAGAGCAACGTACCTCCGAAACTAGGGTTGTCAACCTTTGGGTGGTGGTTGGAGAGTTCCTGCAATTACAACTGATCTCCAGGTGACAAGAATCAGTTCACCTGGAGAAAATAGCTGCTTTGGAAGGTGGACACGATGGCATTGTACCTGACTGAAGTCCCCCCCTTCCCCAAACCCTGCCTTCCTCAGGCTCCACCCCCAAAATCTCCAGGTATTTCCCAACCCAGAGCTGGCAACCTTATCTGAAACCAGTGCTGCCACCATTCAGGCAAAAATTCGTCCTCTGAGGGACTGGCTGTGCTGACCGCTCTTGGGCCAACTTCGATTTAGAAAAAGACCCCTCAGAATAGGACCAGGATGAGCCAGGTCTGCCTTTTCAGAAGAACAGAAGGCTCAGAGGATACCCATCACTGATGGACCTCCTCCAGACCCACAGTACAGAGCCCCTGGATCCTGAGGCCTCAATAGAAAGACCTGCCCTTGAAGGTTTAGCTTCATGGGGAGCCAGTTTGGTGTAGTAGTTAAGTGCGTGGACTCTAATCTGGGAGAACCGGGTTTGATTCCTCACTCCTCCACTTGCAGCTGCTGGATGACCTTGGGCAAGCCATAGTTCTGTCACAGCTGTTCTCTCAAGAACAGTTCTCTCACAGCTCTCTCAGCCCCACCTACTTCACAGGGTGTCTGTTGTGGGGAGGGGAAGGGAAAGGAGTTTGTACGCTGCTCTGAGACTCCGAGTGAAGAGCGGGGTATAAATCCAATCTTCTTCTCCTCCTTCTTGAAGCTTCCAAGGTCCCAGGACAGCTAGCCCCCAGCTTTGTAGGTCCAGTTCCCAGACTACCAGTACCCTAGGTTCTCCCCCTCCACATACCTGGCAGAGATTGTGGGCCTGTCAGGAGGCAGCCAGGACTGCAGACTCCCCAGTAGGGGTGGGAAATCCCCTGCCCCTATATCCTACTGCCTGCTGGTGCTTGGAGCAGCAATGAGAGAAAAATTAGAGTAAAAAATGCTACGTCATGTTCTGGAATTGGACCTTGCGTCCACAGCAAACAAATCCTAATGAGTAATCTTCTTGGAATTACTGAGCTAAGGTGGACAAACGATAGGCAGGAAGTAACCAACGTCCGGTCTTAATAGGGCAGTGGTGCCCTTCTTCCTCTAGAGCTTTCCCCCCAGGACTTTGAAATCCTCTGTCTCAAGATGTCTGTTCAATCTATTGGCCAATTAAAGCTGCATTCAATTGTTCAAGCTTTCCCCCCAGAGCCTTTTACTCCAAATGCAATAATAGGGAATGCCTTCCTATCGTTTAACATGTCTTAGACCCAAGAACGCTGATAGCAGTTTTGCCTTAAAGTGCACAAATGGGGAGCTAATGAAGACTTGCATACCCCTTAGTTGGCACCTGGGGGCTGGGTGAGAAATGAGCTGGGTTGGAGTCGGGAGCCCCTGAACGGTGTGACTAAGACTGCTCTAGAAACTTCTATATGGATCAAAACAATTAATAGGTAAAAGTAAAGGTTTCCCTTGCTCGAAAGCCAGTCGAATCCGGTTCTAGGGGGCGGTGCTCATCTCCGTTTCCAAGCCGAAGTGCCAGCGCTGTCCGAACTATTGAAAAAATTAATAGTTTATTTTATTAGTGTTCCCTCTAAGCTGAGTTAGTGTGAGCTAGCTCACAGTTTCTCAGCCTCCGGCTCACAAATTTATTTATTTATTTATTTTCAACATTTTTACCCCGCCCTCCCCGCAAGCGGGCTCAGGGCGGCTTACAAGGGGCAGAGCCCACATAAAACATGATAAAAGCAATAAAACCATTTGCGAACACAGATCAGAATAACGTGCTCCATAAAACAGACGGCCCTGAATCACTCTCGTGATGGTAACAATCAGTTCTTTGGGGGTGATCTTGTCCTGTAGCTGGTCCCAAGTAAGTCTGGTGGTACCAGTGCCACGTGGTGTTATAGAAGGTCTTCCTGGGGCTGCCCCCAGCTCCGTTGTTGTCCACATCACTGGTGGTGGTGGCAGTGGCGGCCCCTAGCCTGGCGGAAGAGCTCCGTCTTGCAAGCTCTGCGGAACTGCATAAGGTCCCGCAGGGCCCTGATCTCCTCCGGGAGCGCATTCCACCAGGTAGGGGCCACCACTGAAAAAGCTCTGGCCCTGGCTCCAGAGCACCCTAAATTATGTAGTAGCCAAATCGCTCGCTCACCGCTTTAATGCCAGTAGCTCTCAAAGTAGAATTTTTGCTCACTAGATTCCACGGCTTAGAAGGAGTATTCCTCACTGCTCTCTTCAGATCTCCTGAATTTGATATTATTGGCAGGACTGTGTTCTTATTTGGTGGCGGGAAGGGCCGTCAGGTTGCAGCCAACTTATGGCAACTCCGTAAGGTTTTCAAGGCAGGAGATGAGCAGAGGCGGCTTTGCCGTTGCCTGCCTCTGCCTAACGATCCTGTACGTGCAAAGGTCTGCTTCGTATGTCATGTTTCAGGGCTCTAATGTGACTCAAATGCTGCAGCAGAGGCCAAGTATGAAGCAGAGTCTATGTAAAACGTGCCATTTCACAAAGCCCAGCCAGGGTTGCCAATCTCCAGATAGGACCTGGAGACCTCCCAGAATTAGAACTGAATCTCCAGAGCACGGAGATCAGTCCCCTGGAGAAAATGGCTACTTCATCAGCTGATCTCGATTTTATTATGCCCTGCTGGCGTCCCTCCCCAAACTCCTCCTTCCCCAAGCTCCGCCCCAAACATCCAGGAACTTCCCCAGTCCAGAGTTGTCAACCGTAAGCCCACAGCTATATGCCAGTGGGGTCTGGGCTTCACCGCCTGACTATAATGGTCCTGCCCTAATTCCTTCATGTTGGCCAGTTTCTGATGCCTACCACTGTATTCTTATTGTCACCATAAGAAGAAGAAGAAGAAGGGGAAGAAGAGATTGGATTTATACCCCACCCTTCACTTGGAGTTCAGAGCATCTTACAAACTCCTTTCCCTTCCCCTCCCCACAACAGACACCTGTCAGCTAGGCCTCTTGCCTGGCTGTTATGGAGATGGGTCTCTGTGTGTGTGTTTTTTTTACCTTGGAATGATTACTTTCATTTCTGCTACTTCTTCACTGGTCTTATTATCTGTCTGCTGTTGCAGTATGACTTTGGACGTCTGGTGTCATATTTCTCCTGGGAACTGGTACCCGTTACTTTGGCGGGCTCCTGTAAGCTACCTGATTGGCTGTGGGCCATCAGGGGACCCCTTTGAGTTATGTATATCTATTTGATTTGTGCCCTTCCTCCTTAGTTCTAACATGAAATAGTTATGATACCTGTTGCACTACTGTCTCAATAAACTTCATTTCTTTGAATGTGTGTTGTTGGAAAATGATTGCCTCAGGAGTCTGAAAACAGCCTCTGAGGTAGGCGGGGCTGAAAGAGCTCTGAGAGAAACTGCTCTGTTCAAGAACACTTCTGACAGAACTATGGCTTGCCCAAGGTCATCCAGCAGCTGCAAGAGAAGGAGTGGGGAATCAAACCTGGTTCTCACAGATTAGAGTCAGCGCACTTAACCACTACACCAGACTGGCTCAGCGTGGTGGCAGAAGCGCCCTCAAGTCGCAGCTGACTTATGGCAACCCCGTGGGGTTTTCAAGGCAAGACGTTCAGAGATGGTTCACCAGTACCTGCCTCCACGTCACAACACTGGTATTCTTTGGGGGGTCTCCCATCCAAATACTAGTCATGGCTGACCCTGCTTAGCTTTTGATATCTGATGAGGTCAGACTAGCCTGGGCTAGACCAGATATCCAGTAACCAAACAAAACACAGTGGCCACAGTTGAGGTGGCCATTGTCTCATGGTGACCAAGAGCTCCTGAACCAAGAACAGAGCCCTGGAAGACAGCTGAGCTGAAGCAAGATGGACTGAGAATCAGAGTTAACTTCCAGAGCTTTTGGGGCTCCACCATTGAAACAGCAGCCAGAAGAAGTCAGAGGAAACGGAGAGCAACCTAGGCAATCCGTAGCCGCTTAATTTGTGACTGAGTTCAGAGACAAAGAGGGAGTGGTTGATAACTTCTTTGAAAACGCAGTGTAAAATAAAATACTGATTCATTCTAAGGACGCTATTTGTTGCCTAATACTTTATTTGTACAGTTTTTTGGTGGTTTGCATACCTTAACCAGGAATGGCTGAAGGTTTCTGGGTAACTTTGGCAGTCTGTTCAGATCTCTAAGCTCAAATTGTTCTCTGCTGGATTCCCCCCCCCCTGGTCTTTCAGTGCACAGTTGTGGGGGTGGGGGAATCGGAATTCGAATCTCAGTTAGTATGAGTGTGGGGCCATCATTTGCCGCTTTTATTCCGCCCTGATGTCCCTCCATTTACCTGCACGCCGGTTGCATTCCCGCTAAAAGTGTACCATTTCAGAACTCCGAAGAGCCATCCCCACAGTTGCGGCAAAATTAATTGTAATTACAAAGACTGATGGGTTCGCTACTTGTTATTCTTACCTTTATTTTTTATTTTATTTTTTTGAAATTCTGAAATGAATGTTTTTTTCCCCTTCACTGTAACTGATCATTTTAATTTCCCCAGCCTTGTCTGTAATAAAAATTGACGTTAAAGGATGCCTGAGGCAGTGTAATGAGAAAATGAAATTAGTTTTTCAGTTGGCTGATCAAAAGCATTTTATGCGTGATAATAAACAGTTTATTTTACTCTTTTTTGCTTATGACATAATAAATGACAAAATGTTTTCCCTGAAATACACATCGTCCGTTTCTGCTGAAGACCTAAACAAATGAGGTGCAGAATTTATTTTTTTTGGGGGGAGAGTGTGAGCTTCTTCAGTGTTAAAAGGGGGCTTTGGGGTTCAAAACATTTCCCGTGTCTTCCTAGGTTTATTTCCCCTCCCCATGCTTTAGTGCCATTGAGAGCCAGTGTGGTGTAATGGTTATGAGCGGTGGATTCTAATGCAGAGAACCAGTTTTGATTCCCCAGTTCTTCATGGGAAGCCTGCTGGGTGACGTTGGGCCAATCACAGTTCTCCCAGAATTCTCTCAGCCCCACCTACCTCATAAGGTGCCTCTTGTGAGGAGGGGAAGGCGCTTTGAGATTCCTTAAGGTAGAGAAAAGCGGTGTATAAAAACTTACTCTTCTCCTCCCATTTCTTTTTAATAATCAATTTCCCCTCTTCTCGCTGTCTGTGATCCTAGCTAATCAGGGACCCTGTGCCCAGCCTGGTGATCAATCAGAACTGGCTATGCGGTAGTGTTGCTGATGTCAAACAAAACCTTCTCGGTGCCCTCACTCGGGAATAATGGGGGAAAAGAAGGAAAATGTTGGCTTGTCACCAAGTGACCTGGTCCAACAACCCCTGCCTTGCTGTTCTGCCCTTGTGGCTTCATTGCCCATCATCACGGCACAGCAAATCAGGAATCCTCAACAAGTGATCAATAGACCATTTTTTCCTCCTCCAGTTTCCCACTTGTCCTTCCATTGAAGGCCAAATCTGGTCACATGGCCTTGCCATGGTCCTGCACAGCAGATCGTCATAGCAGATCAGGGATCCTCAAAAACTGATTGACAGACCAACTTTCCCACCCCAGTCCAAGTGATTGCAATATAAAAAAGTTTCCACTTTTCCTTCCACCACATCTGGTTACATGGCTTCACCATGGTCCCCAAACCCATAAATATTTTTATGTTCCTTTGTATATCCATTCTGGGGGGGGGGGGAGCTGAAAATGGGGGAGTGCAAATGGCCCCCTTTTCCTTCTTAAAATAAACGGAATATATCTTCTTTTTCATGCTGTGTGCTAAAGCCTTACTTCGTTGCTGGCTGCTGAGGATATTTCTCCTTTCCCTTTATTTCTCTTGAATACCACATTCGGGTTTTTTAGAAAAAGAGAGGAAATATGTTGTCGAAGGCTTTCGCGGCTGGAGTTCATTAGTTGCTGTAGATTTTCTGGGTTGTGTGACCGTGGTCTTGGCATTGTAGGACCTGACGTTTTGCCGGTAGCTGTGACTGGCATCCTCAGAGGTATAACACCTCTGAGGATGCCAGTCACAGCTACTGGTGAAACGTCAGGTCCTACAATGCCAAGACCACAGCCACACAACCCAGAAAATCTACAGTAACTAAAGAGAGGAAAGTTCTGTGGTCAGATATGCTGATGACAGAAGCGAATATCTAACAAGTGAGCAGACATAAGAACATAAGAACATAAGAGAAGTCAATGTTGAATCAGGCCAATGGCCCACCTAGTCCAACACTCTGTCACACAGTGGCCAAAAATACCAGGTGCCATCAGGAGGTCCAGCAGTGGGGCCAGGACACTAGAAGCCCTCCCACTGCTGCCCTCCCCAGCACCAAGAATACAGAGCATCACCTGCCCCAGACTGCCCCAGATCTATACCTTGTGGCTAATAGCCACTGATGGACTTCTGCTCCATATGCTTATCTAATTCCCTCTTGAAGCTGTCCATGCTTGTAGCTGCCACCACCTCCTGTGGCAATGAATTCCAGACAGTGGCAGTGAATTCCAGACAGAGATTTAGAATTTATATCTGGGCCATAATGAACATTAGAGCGGAAATGAATTTGCTCCCCCAAATTCTCTTGGGAACTTCGCTCTGTGGATGTTGCTACCTCTGCATATTTGCCAGTTGTTAACTGTTCACCAAAATTTCTGGTACCCTAAGTGAGCTTTAGAGCAAACCGAGGCTGGGTTCTCTGTAGAAACTAAAAGGACTAAACTGAGGCTATAGTACCTGGGTCACATCCTGAGAAGACAAGACCCACCAAAAAAGGCAATAGCACTCGGATAAGTTAAAGGCAGGAGGCAAAGAGGAAGACCCAAGATGAGACAGGTTGACCGAATGAAGGAAGCCACGGCTTTCATTCTGCAAGAGCTGAGCGAGGCTGCTAACAACAGGACACTTTGGAGGTTATTAATTTACAGGCCTGCCATAAATCAGAAGTAACTTGACAGCACATAACACGCACACACAGAAAGTGACAGAGGCATGCATCGGTATTCCCGCCTTGATGGCAGAACGTAGAGGAACCTGCCTTTTGCCAACGAAATCCATTGGTGCATCTAAGTTAGCTTTGTCTAGTCAAACTGGTTCCACCTTTCAGGCAGAAGGTGACCTTCCCCACATTCATGACCTGAGGTGGTGGTGTTGTTTTTTTAACCTGGAGATGCCTTAGATTGAACCAAGAGCTTTCTGTATTTAAAAACAACAACAACAACAACAACCAGTGTGCTATTGAGCTAGAGCCCCCCTTGTTGAGATGGTTGCTTTGGGGCATTCGTTTATGCTATTTAGAGTTGGCTTTTCCCACAGGGACTCCAGGTGGATTACACATTGTAAGTCAAATACAATCAACAGGAAGGAAGGAGGAAGGGAGGAGACTGGATTTATACCCCGCCCTTCACTCAGAGCCTCAGAGCGGCTTACAAACTCCTTTCCCTTCCCCTCCCCACAACAGACACCCTGTGAGGTAGGTGGGGCTGAGAGACCTCTGGGTGAAACTGCTCTTTCAAGGATAGCTCTGACAGAACTATGGCTTGTCCGTTTCTATGATTGGTATAATCAGAAAGGGCAGGATGGAGAGAGATAAAAACTACTGTTAACTTTTAATATGTATCTTAAATATTTTAGTAATATAGATTAAGTATGGAGCTCAGGTAAAAGGTATTATTATTAATTGTGGCAAGGTGGAAAGGTTGGATTAATCATTGGACTTTGGAACTTGTATCCTCCCATGAATGTTAAATGTTGTTTGGTGTTTTGTAGTGAGCTTGTATGTTTTGACTGTTTGTAGTGTGTGAAGTGTACAAAAAATAAAAAATGCCTCTTTTAGGGGCACTTAAAAAAAAAAGAACTATGGCTTGTCCAAGGTCATCCAGTGGTTGCAAGTAGAGAAGTGGGGATTCAAACCCGGTTCTCCCAGATTAGAGGCCACACACTTAACCACTACACCAAACTGGCTCTCAGCATGGGGCATCCTGTAAAACAGTGCAATGGAGTTTGGATGGCAGAAGTCTGAAACAACCCAAAACAAAGTGTGAGTATTTAAAAATGATGGTTCTGTTTACATCAACTGAAGTAGAGCTATATTTGAGTCCAGTAGCACCCTTGAGACCAACAAGATTCCCAGGGTACAAGCTTTCGGGAGTCAAAGCTCCCTCAAAGGGGGTTTTGATGATCAAAAGAACATGCCCTGAAAATGTGGTTGGTCTCCCAGGTGACATCATTTCATACCAGTCTGTGTCTGAGATACGACGTACAATGGCATTTATCACAACTGGCAGCTTGTGGGATTTCATATTTGATTCTTGCTGAAGCAATAAAACGGGCTATGCATGGAGATGTTGGGACCTTCATGCTGGCTGCCCTCAGCAGACCACCTCTGACCTTCTTGGATGGTTTCTGTGAAGTGTGAATGATGCTGTTCTTGGGAAAGTTGGCCTTCAGTGGTCTTAGGTGAGGAATAAGGCAAGAACCTCATTGAGGTGCTCCAAAACAGCACATTTCAATCCAAAAGAGACTTCTCCAAGCGCAAGGAAACTGTGGTGGTAGCTTGCTTTTAGCAAAGAACTCTCTCAAAATACCCAAGGTCCTAAGCTACTGAATGGTGTCTTGTTTTCCTTATTTCTTTAATTGGAATGAAATACCTAGAGCAATCTTTGGCCGAGGACAGACTGGCAATTTGCCCCGGTATCGAGTCGTGGCAAAAAACCCCCGGAGTAAATGATACCGGGTTTTCCCGTCCACACAGCGGGGGCCTCTGCCAGAAGATACTGGACGGAGGCGCGCAGGAGCGTTCAGACTGCCGCGCCAGAGGCGTGCTATATTCTCTGTTTCCCCATTATTTCGGCTGTGGGCGTATGTGCGCATGAGCGCTTTTTGCCGATTTTTTTTTTTTTGCCCTGCAACGCCGGCACCGCATTGGGCAGTGGAGCGGAGCGCAGCCAATCACACCGCTGCTGCCTCATGCCCAACGCGGGTTGCTCCTGGCTTTTCGCCTGCGCGTTCAGACTCCCCGGAAGCGGAGAAACGCGCGACAAACGCAGGCTTTCAAGATTTGCGTCGGCTTTCATCAGGTGTTTTTTTAATCCGGCAGTGAAGCGCGAGAGCACCGGTAGGCTACGGGTGGGGGACGCCAGGCAGATGTGCCTGTGTGAACATTCCATTTAATCCGATATTGAGTCGTTGTCAGCCTGGGTCCCATCCCGCGGCAAATTGCCAGTCTGTCCTCGGCCTCTGTCTTTTCTCTCATTTTCCAAGGCTTCAGGGACCTTGGAGATTGGCCCCAAAGAGTAGAAGAAGAAGAGATTGGATTTATACCCCACCCTTCACTTGGAGTCTCAGAGCAGCTTACAAATTCCTTTCCTTTCCCTTCCCCTCCCCACAACAGACACCCTGTGAGGTAGGTGGGACTGAGAGAACTCTTTTGAGAACTGTCCTTGAGAGAACAGCTCTGACAGAACTATGGCTTGCCCAAGGTCATCCAGCAGCTGTAAGTGGAGGAGTGGGGAATCAAACCCGGTTCTCCAGGTTAGAGTCCGCACACTTAACCACTACACCAAAGTACCAGTCCTTTTCATGTGTCACATGAACGGATTTGCACAGGAAGTGACATTATCATGCCAGCGCCTTCCAGATGACGCCCTGGGATTTGGGCAAAAACTCTATGTTAAAACCGGCTTCTGCCATAGAGCTTTTGCCCAAATACCAGAGTGTCGCTGGTGTGATGATGTCACTTCCTGTGCAATGCCAGCAACATGGCCTGGGCCTTCCTCTTTCTACTGGTAAGCACCCCCACTTGCCAGCTGATCAGGGCCTGGCACTGAGGGAGCCCCACCTCCACTGGAGGGGGGTCCAGCAACCCTACTGTCCCAGTCCCTGGTCAGATTTTGTAAGCTTTTTGCATGTCTAGCCATTGATCCTCTCTCCACGGGAAATGACTCAGAGTTGTTCCAAAGGTGGGTTTGAGATGATTGCCCACTACGGTGAAATTGCACTTTCAGAGTCAGCAATCGAACCTGCCCGATTATCGATGCAGCCCTCCTTTTAATCATTAGCCGATGCAGGGAATACGTCTGGTTATATAATCCATCTCCTTCAATTTACTTCATTAAACAATAGACTAATTAGATCCCATCATTCTAAAAATACTTCCCAAGAGTGTCTAATTCTGCATGTAATGAACTCCATCTCAATAATGTCTTGAAGCTTCCTTAACTACATCATTACTTGAATTGTACTCAGCCTTAAAACAAAAAAGGAGAAAATCTTATTTTAATGGCTGTAAAACTATTTTACATATGCCCGCACACAGAGGGACATACACAAGACCAGACCTCTTACATCTCTCTGCAGCAGAATTATCTGCCCTTGAAGAAGCTTGACTGTTGCATCTCTGCATGAGTACACAGCAATGAGTTTCCCTTTTTCAGCTTTCATTGGGGGAGGGGGGTCAAATAATTCTGCATCATCTTACTTATTTCCATTGCATCTCTGCATGGATTTCTTGTGTCTCGCCATCCATGTAGGCACGAGGATACATGAATATGCCCTTTTGAATTCTTCTTGCTTTTCTATGTTGATGCTGAGAGTCTTTTAATTTCACCCTCTTTTTCACTTTGTGTCAACTTAGATTTCCCCACTCCTTATAATTTCTAACAACCCCAAAGGATCCACTGTTTAGAAACTTTAGTATAGTGTTCTAATGTGTCCTTAACATGTTCTTAACATGTTACATTGTACCATAATCCTTTACTTCCTTAAGTAGTTTCATGTTTACCTTACTTTTTTGCCCTTTTGTTTATCTTTACCACATGAGAGTGACGCTACACCCCCTGACTTCTGTCATCATGTGCCAACCATACAGGTCTCTTAACAGAGGACCACACTTG
Source organism: Gekko gecko (assembly GCA_029375565.1). Lineage (NCBI taxonomy): Eukaryota > Metazoa > Chordata > Lepidosauria > Squamata > Gekkonidae > Gekko > Gekko gecko. Next base: position 12,092,198 of record JAPDNY010000014.1, read on the forward strand.
ATTTGCAGTACTTGGCCTCTCTTTCCTAACTCTCTCTTCCCTTTCATCCCTCCCCTTCTATAATGTTCTGCATAAAAATGAAGAACATTATTTTTTTCTGTCTTCTATTGCACCTGAGGAAGTGAGTACTGACTCACCAAAGCATGAAAAGCTGAAATACATGCTTTTAGCTGCTCCCAAGACATTTATATACCAACCACAATGCTTGTGCAATGCCAGAAATATGAATTTACTTAGGGGTGCTTTGCATTACCCAGCATCTATCTAAATCTGTGCCTTTTCGTCTGCACAACTTCATGCTTCTAACTTCATGTCCACAAAAAAACAAAAACAAAAAACAATCATATACCTCTTAGACTTGATAAGGATTCGAGCCATGTAAGGAAGACTCTTTGTGTGAAATCCAGTGTAGTGAGGTGGGGGTCACAGGTCGTTGTGAGCGCATGACCTCTGACCTGCAGGGAGGATAAACCGATTTAAATCTACCAGAGGAAACAAGTAGCAAAAAAGGGAGGGGGGGAGGTGCAAATTCAGAAAGCTTATGAAATGTCAGAAGAGACATTATAGCCTTTTGGATAAATACTAAATATGGCTGGCGAGGAGGTAAAAGGAACAAAAAACTTACCTATTAACCAGAGGGCAGGGAGAGATTTAGAGATGATAGTGAGTATTGTACAATTGGTTTCGTTTTAGGAATATTCGGTTGTTTTTCTTTTCCTTTTTAAAGGAAACACACAACCAAATTCAAAATTATTTAAAGACAGAGCTCAGGAGCTTTATTTAGGATGATTTATGGGAGGGGGGAGAAAGGTGGAGACATTTAACTTGTCCTGTTTGATTTGAGCTGGCGGTGTAACATTTGTTCATATTTGTCTTTCTTCGTTAAGTGACGAAAATCATTAAATTTTCAATCACGGGTCCATTAAATATGCAAGATATAAACAGCAGTCAATTAAATGATAGCCAAGGTACTGTAGCGGACTTGATTAAATTGGTGCGTTATTAAGATTATATACACGACGGCCGGAGAATACAATTTGCCGCACGCCTGATGAAACTTAAGTGAGATTTCCTCCCACATTTGTTCCCTTGTTAGAGACCTTTTCAGAATTCATCCCTTAGAGATGTCGGCCCCCCGGTGGTAGCTGGAGATCTCCCGGAATGACAGCTGGTCTCCAGACAACTCTGATTGGTCCCCCTGGAGAGAATGGGTGCTTTGGAAGGTGGGCCCTCAGGCATGATACCCTGCTGAGGTCCTTCCTCTCCACAAGCCACACCCTCCTCAGGCTCCACCCCCAAATCTCCAGGTATTTCACAGCCCAGAGCTGTCAGCCCTATTTATAGAGGCACTCAGAGAGAGGTTCATCCCTGTTAAAGATTTGGGGTCAATTTAAATTGCTTCTCTCTCTGCCGAGAGCCAGTTTGGTGTAGTCGTTAGGAGCACAGACTCTAATCAAACCAGGTTTGATTCCCCACGCCTCCACAGGCAGCTGCTGGTGTGGCTTTGGGTCAGTCACAAGTCCTCTCAGAGCTGTTCTCTCAAGGGCAGTTCTCTCAGAGCTCTCTCAGCCCCACCTACCTCACAGGATCTCTGTTGTGGGGAGGGGAAGGGGAAGGAGATTGTAAGCCACTCTGAGACTCCTTCGGGTAGTGAAGGGTAGGGTATAAATCCAATCTCTTCTTCTCTCTTCTTGCTTTTACCTGAAAATTCACCTTTTTTAAAAAGAAAATTGCTTCATCCTGGCACAAATATAAACACCTGATTCCAGCTCTGCCATTTTTCCACTAAAAAACTCCATGCCTGAGCAGCTTTTACCTCTGCTAGGGGGAGGGAATACCCATGCTGTTTATAAATTCTTACATCATCAGTCCCACCCAGCTATTAGGGATGGGGAATCCCTTCTTAAAGGCATTTCCTACTCTTTAATCCCTCCTAAGAAACTAATGAGGTAGGAAAGACTGAGAGATAGCAACTGGCTAAGGGGTCCTGGCCAGCTTCATGGCTAAATCAGGATTCGAACCTGGATCTCTGCAGCTCTGAATATCTCTATCTACCACATCCCACTGCCTTGACATGTACTATCAGCACAACATGAAATATAACAGATTAAACATAGTTAATTAAAATGTCTGGGCATATAAATATCCTAAGTTTACTTAAACATTGTTTCAGTCGAAGTAATATACACACCCAGGTAATGTTTATAATTAAAGCTATAATTTATCTTCATGCGCCGCCTGCCTTAACAGTCGCAATAATATAATGCGACATGCTGGAATATAATAATAGATTTGTTTAGCACTGACATTATAAACAAATGCCGCAGTCTATTTATTCTAAGTTATGATACAGATTCTTTACTCATACATCCGACGGCCTTTAAACCATTTAAAATGAACTACATTAACGTAATCTAATTCTGATGCCGAACATAACATTTCAGTTTGAATTATCCTGAATCCATGATCCATTTTATTACTCACAAAGCACTTCACACATTTATGATAATGGCTAACTTCGCGGTGTTGTTTAAATCCCATTTCAGTTGGGATTTTTTTTTTTATTCTTATTATTTTACTTTTTAAAAAACACACACACATTTTAGGTACTAAAACACAAATACGTGGTGCTGGCAAAGCCCTTTAGCTAAGCAAACAATCCGGCTTCTTTATTTTGTATGACATTAGCAAATAACAAAGAAAAGATCTGACATTTACAGTTGATGAAATTTTATGTTATAACAGAGATGATGAAAGAGAATGAAAAATCAGACGTGATAGATAAAAAAAAACCTAGCCATGAAATCCAGAAGGGCCTTTACAACAATCTCTTCCCTAGCACAGATATATGTGATTTCCCCCCCCTTCTAGTGCCTTCATTAAGGGATAATCCCTGCAAATGTATTCGTAGGGAGCAGTGTTCCCTCTAAGCTGAGTTAGTGTGAGCTAGCTCACCGTTTTTAGCCACTAGCTCACAGGTTTTTGCCTTCGCTCAGGAAGGAGGGCTCCAGAGCAAACTCATTGATTCAGGAGCCAAATCGCTCGCTCACAACTTTAATGCCAGTAGCTCACAAAGTAGAATTTTTGCCCACAGGACTTCACAGCCTAGAGGGAGCATTGATAGGAAGCAATCTTAAACAGGTCTACTCAGATACTGTCCTCAATCTACTCAATGGGGCTTGGCGGTGGTGGAAAGTACCATCAAGTAACGAGGTAGGAAAGACTGAGAGCAACTGGCTAAGGGGTCCCGGTCAGCTTCATGGCTAAATCAGGATTCGAACCTGGGTCTCTGCAGCTCTGAATATCTCTATCCACCACATCCTGCTGCCTTGACATGTACTGTCAGCACAAGATGAAATATAACAGATTAAACATAGCTAATTAGATTTATGACATTAGCAAATAACCCCGTAGTTTTTTCAAGGCAAGAGACCGTCAGAGACGGTTTGCAATTGCCTGCCTTTGCATCACAACCCTGAACTTCCTTGGTGGTCTCCCATCCGAAGACCAAGGATGACCTTGCTTAGCTTCTGAGACTGGGCAAGGGCTTACGCCACGGAAAATGTTCTTAGGATGGCACCGTTAGTTTTGCAGATATCAACTTCCTTCTTACTGTCTCTTCAATGCTGGGCTGACTTCACAGGATTGCCAATTTTGGCCTGGGAAATACCCAAAGGAAAAAGGGTGATGCCTGGGGAGGACAGAGATTGAGGAGGGTCAGGAGCTCAATGGCAATGTGATGTCGTTCTAGGACTCACAGTTTTCCTAAACTCTATGATTCAAGTCCCGCAGCACCTTAGAGAGCAACAATAACAATAAGATCCGAATAACATCCACGCCTTGCCGGGCATTTTACAGTTCTGCAGGGCGTGCGAGGCATTGGGTTGAGGAGAGCGACAGTACAGTCTTGGCACTCCCACTTTCCACCCCCCCCTGCTGGTTTCCCATGAGATAGTGGTGTGGCTAGGATTTTAGCGCCATCTGTCAGCAATTAATCAGATTATTATGTTTTTATTGCCTTATGTACGTGTTAATTTGTTTTATTGATGTTTTGCACGACTGCATCGTACACCGTCCTGAGCCTGGTTTCACCAGGGAGGGCTGTTGGTAAATTTAATGAATAAGTAAGTAAATAAATAAAGTTTTCAGGGTATGAGCTTCCGAGAGTTGGGCCAATCTGCATTTAGCATTTTTACCAAACCCACACTGGAACAGAAAAAGAGGCAGTTCAAAACCACATTCAACTATCCCAGGCCAACACTGTGCTGACTGCAGAGTCACTCCCGAATGGCCATAAAACAGCCATAAATCTATGCAGACGGCCACCATTAAACCGAGAGGTCAAACAAACTGAAAGCTGCAGGCCGTCTGAACGCTGCCATAAAATGCGACACTCAGTCAAAGTGAAAGTGGCATGCAATGTAGATGGGGATTTCTGTTCCAGTGTGGGTTTGGTGAGACAGCGGAGCAAATGCTAGAGGCAGACGAAGCAGATGTGACTGATGAAAGGAGCTGCGGACCAATGCAGCTGTCCTCCGAAACTCGGCTCTATAGACATATACTCGGATGAGCTCCACCCTGTCCCCAAACCCTGCCATCCTCAAACTCCACCTCCAAATCTCCGTGAATTTCCCAACCAAGGCTCCCTCTAAGCTGTGGAGTCCCATGAGCAGAAATTCTACTTTGTGAGCTGGTGGCATTAAAGTTTTGAGTGAGCGATTTGGCTACAGCATAGATTAGTCTGCTCTGGAGCCATCCCTTCCTGAGCGAAGGTGAAAATGTGTGAGCTGGAGGCTAAAAAAAACCACCCGTGAGCTAGCCAGGCCCGTAGCTACAATGGGGCATCTTGGGGCCTGGCCCCCTGCCTTACTGCCAAGGCCCCCTGCCTTCCCATCCAGAGCAGGTGCTCCCTTGGAGGTGTGTGCAGGGGTCTGTGCAGAGTGCCCCCTGACTTATTTAAAGGCGCCCTCAATTAAAAAATCCTGGCTACGGACCTGGAGCTAGCTCACACTAACTCAGCTTACAGGGAACAATGCTCCCAACCCAGAGTAAGTGTTGGGAAGGGGCCGTGGGTCGGTGGTCGAACATCGGCTTTGCATGCAGTAGGTCGCAGGTTCAGTCCCCGGTTGAAAAAGGAACAGGCAGTAAGCTGGGGAGCTGCTGCCTGTTTCATTAGAAAATATTGACCTCAATGGACCAAGGTTCTGATTCAGTATAAGGCAGCTTCGTGTGTTCAAGGGTATCATTTGCCCAATTATTAGCCAGCATCCTCCCCACAGGTGTTCCTCATGCCCTGCCAGAATTCAGTAGAGAGGTGGGAGGGGAATGGAAGCGGGAGGTCAGTGTCACTGCATCAAGCAGTGCTCTAGGCGTGGACCTGATTTCCAATTCCCATTCAGCTGGGAGAACTTGGGAGAGTCACTCTCTTTCAGCCTAACCCTACCTCATCCGGTAATGAAGGGCTATTCTGCAGTGTCTTTGCCCTCCGTTGTTTTACCAAACCCACATTGGAACAGAAGTTCCCCGCTGCATTGCATGCCGCTTTCATTTTCTGTGATCATCGGGTTTTATGGCACCTTCTGCACTGCGTGCCGCTTCCGCTGTCTTTGATCGTCGGGTTTTATGGTACCTTCTGCATAGAGTGATGGCCGTTCAGGGGTGACTTTGCAGTCGGTACGGCGTTGCCCTGGGGTATCTAAATGTGGGTTTGAGCTGCACCTTTCATAAAACGATGGAGGGAGAAGCAGACGCAGAATCGCCCAAAGATAAAGGGAAGGAATGGAGAACCAAGATATGCATAATTGAACTTGTTGCAGGAAGGCTAATAGGCCTCTCTATGATCACTGCTGATGGAGATGGGAAACCCACAGTGCAATCCTAAGGAGAATTACACCTTTCTAAGTCCATTGAAGCCAATGGCCTTAAAAGGGCATAACTCAACTTAGGATGGCACTTCCAGTCATGGATCTCCAATCTTTCTGAACCTTGACTACCTTTATGGGGTACAAGCCTTCGTGCTCCGTTTGCCTGACGAAGGGAGCTTTGACTCTCAAAAGCTCATACCCTGAAAATCTTGTTGGTCTCTAAGGTGCTCCTGGTCTGAGATCTAGCTGTTCGACCGTAGACCAACATGGCGACCCTCTGAAGCTTGTCTGTCTTGTTTTTTTTCCAGCTTTTGCTCCCAGAAGCTGAAGTCTGCATCCATTATTAGCTGGATCTGCAAGATGGAGCTCTTCCACCAGGCCTTCGAGTAGGGAGCCACCCTAATAAATCGAGACCCTGGCCCCAAACTAACATCATTGTTACGTACTGAGATCGAGGCAGTGTTTCAACAAGTGATTTCTTTATTAGCTCAGAACACAGGCAACAACACACAGAGGATGATGCAACAATATACATTTTGAACTAGCGCGGCCACACTCCTAGCACAGTAATGGCCAATTACAAGTGAGAGCTTAGGACCAATGGGATTTGTTCCTTCCAAAGCTCGGAGTCTATCCAGATTGGTCTGTCCTACTACAGTGACCGACTGCAGCTTTTAGGATACCAGGAGTCAATGGAGCTTGTGACTGAAGCTCAGGCTTTGCAAGCTAATAGATAACCTAATACATAACAATCATCATTAACATGTCAATGTTAGATTCAAATTACCGTCATCATTAACATGTCAATGTTAGACGCTGCTACTGCCTGCCGTCGGCCACGGTTCTGTGATCTAACTTTGTGTTTTAGTGTTCTAACATGTTTTATGTAAGCCGCTTTGAGCCTGCCTTGGCAAGCAGGGTGGGATACAAGGCAAATAAATAAATAATAATAAATAATTCCAAGCCATCTTTACAACAAGCCAGTGTGTGGCCCAAGACTTAGAGTCATAGAATCATCAAGTTGGAAGGGACTTCCAGGGTCCATCTAGTCCAACCCCCTGCACAAGGCAGGGAATTCACAAATGCCTCCCCCTCCAAACCTGCAGCGACCGCTGTCCCATGCCCAGAAGATGACCAGAAAACCTCCAGGATCCCTGGCCTAATTGGCCTCGAGAAAAATGACTTCCTGATCCCAAAGTGGCGACTGGCATTTCCCTGAGCATGTAGGAAAGGGCCAGGGGAACTAAGCACTGATGCAACCCTTCCTGCTCCCCCCCTCCCCGTCTCATGATCTGCCTAAGTTCACAGAATCTCTCTACGGTTGCCCAGTGCTCTAAGGTTGCTCTAAGGTTTCTCTACGGTTTCTCTGCTCTAAGGTTGCCCAGTGAGATTCATGGTTGAGCAAGAATTTGAAGCAGGATATCCATGGCCCTCATCTGATGGTGTACCCACTACACTACACTTCCTCTTGAGGCAATGTAGAGATGGCCTTGTGAGACAGTGAGTGGGGTAACATCACCTGGTGGTGGTCGTGGAAAGCGCTGTTGAGTCCAAACTGACTTTCGGCAACCCCATATAGTTTTCAGGGCAAGACATGCTCAGAAGTGGTTTCCCCTTTGCCTTCCTCGGACGTGCATCCCTGGACGTCTTCAGTAGTCTCCCATCCAAGTACTAACCAGTGCTGTCTCCGCTTAGCTTTCAAGACCTGATGAAATCAGGTCTGGGTGCAACCTCACCTGGTTAGTGGAAATCTGAATGCTGCTCTTTCCCTCCCAGGTCTGCCGCTGCTTAATCAGAACACTCCACGGTCCCTCGGTTTTTGTTGTCGTGGACAAATGAAGGGAAATCACCGATAATATCTCCATAACAAACTCAAGCTGAAATTACTCAAAGGGAAAGAGAGGGACTCCAGTCGATGCGCGTCCTCCGAGCATGTCAGATACGTTTCTAACAGGCTCATGAATTTAAAAGCCATTTCCTAAGAGACTTTGATGCCAAAGAGGTATTAAAATGTATTAGCTTAATTTACAGGTAGTTTTACGCAGCATGTTCATTCTCGTTACCTAAATGACATTGCCAATATTCTGGGAGCAGGAAGATTTCCAAGCTTTTGTTTTGATTCTCCTGGTTGGGTCATGAATTACTATCCTCTTGGTATACCTGTGCTAAAAACCGTTAACACTGTGCATGTATAATTATGGTCTGACGGTGAATTATATCTCCTCAAGATACTTTCTGCCATGATTTACTGGGATATAAATAACTGTGATTTATTTCTGTGGCACCTACTGCTCCGGCAGTAATGGAGCAAAGAGATCATGACCATCACAAAATCAGAACGGAGATGGCATTTCCACCCCCACCCCCCCATGATTCCATTGTTACTTCTCCCAGCTGCAAAGCAGAGTGCGTCTATTTTTATTCTGTGTTATATTAGAAAAGGAGTATTCATCCGTTTGCTGTTGTTCTTTTTCTAGTACCTGTCTAAAAGATCAGATTTTAATTTCAAATCCTAGAATTCTTTTCTTTTTCAATCTACCCAAATTCAGAGATTAAAAAGTTTCAGCATAAAATGGGTGATAAAAGGAAATATAAGAACATAAGAAGAAGAGCCCTGCTGGATCAGACCAGTGGTCCATCTAGTCCAGCATCCTGTCTCACATATTGGGCAACCAGTTCCTCTGGACAGCCAACAACAGGGCATAGAGGCCAAGGCCTTCCCCTGATAAGAACATAAGAAGAGCCCTGCTGGATCAGACCAGTGGGTCCATCTAGCCCAGCATCTTGTCTCACAAAGTGGTCAACCAGTTCCTCTGGACAGCCAACAACAGGGCATAGAGGCCAAGGCATTCCCCTGATAAGAACATAAGAAGAGCCCTGCTGGATCAGACCAGTGGGTCCATCTAGCCCAGCATCTTGTCTCACAAAGTGGTCAACCAGTTCCTCTGGAGGGCCAACAACAGGGCATAGAGGCCAAGGCATTCCCCTGATAAGAACATAAGAAGAGCCCTGCTGGATCAGACCAGTGGGTCCATCTAGCCCAGCATCTTGTCTCACAAAGTGGTCAACCAGTTCCTCTGGACAGCCAACAACAGGGCATAGAGGCCAAGGCCTTCCCCTGATAAGAACGTAAGAAGAGCCCTGATGGACCAGACCAATGGTCCATCTAATCCAGTATCCTGCCTCACACAGTGGCCAACCAGTTCCTCTGGAGAACCAATAATGGGACAAAGAGGCCAAGACCTTCTCTTGATGTTGCCTCCAGGCTCTGGGATTCAGAGGTTTATGGATGGATGCAGGGGTCTTTTTGTAGAAAAACAGCTGCAGGAGCTCATTAGCATATGGTATGCTAATGAGCTATTAGGCTATTAGCATATGCCACGCCCCCTGACATCACTGGAAGTTATGTCAGAAGGGGAAGCAAAAGGGGGGGAGGCATCTTCAAAAGCCTCCCCTTTCTTCCCCAGCTGGTCTGGGTGGGGGAGCTAAGAAAGAAGGGGTTTAAAGTTTAAACTCCTTCTCATGAGAGTTGGGCCACAGAAGGAGGAAAGAGGGAAGGAAAGAGAGAGTAGAGAGAAGGAAAGAAGGAAGGAAAGAGGGAAAGAAAGAGAAGAAAAGGGGAAGGAAAGAAAGAGATGGAAGAAGGAGGGAAACAGGGAAAGGAGGAAAAAAGAGAAGAGAAGAAGGTGGGAAAGAAAGAGAGAAGGGAAGAAGGAGGGAAAAAGGAAAAAGAGAGAAGGAAAGGAGGCAATGAAAGAAATCCGGAGGCAATCCGGCCCCATTATATCCTATGGGCCATTGAAGTCAATGGTGAAAACATAGGGTATATTCTGGGGGCTGGAGGGGAGGGGGTTTGATGGATAGGCTCCAAACTCATAGGGTAGCTTATGGAGCCTCTCCCCAAGATACCCACCAAGTTTCAAGAACATTTGATCAGGGTGTCCAATTCTATGGGCCCCTAAACAGGTTGCCCCTATTCCCTCCATGGTTCTCTATGGTGGGAAAAAATTAACTTGTTTTCCCACCATAGAGAACAATGGAGGGAATAGGGGCAACCTGTTTGGGGCCCATAGAATTGGGCCCCCTGGTCCAATGTTCTTGAAACTTGGTGGGTATCTTGGGGAGAGGCTCCATAAACTACCCTGTGAGTTTGAAGCCTATCCCTCAAACCACCTCCCCTCCAGCCCCCAGAATATACCCTATGTTTTCACCATTGACTTCAATGGCCCATAGGATATAATGGAGCTGAAATTGACATTCGGCTGCCTGAAAGACTCCAGGGACGCTGGATGGGGGCGGGGCTTGGCTCCTGAGCTCCCGAGCTCGCTCTGGTGGGCTCCCCCCAAAAAAGACCCCTGGATGGATGGATGGATGGATGGATGAATTTCTCCTATTCTGTTTGTTCCCCCTCCTCCAAGTTTACTGTGTTATTAGTTGTTGTAGATTTTCCAGGCTGTATGGCCATGGTCTTAGCATTGTAGTACCTGATGTTTTGCCAGCAGCTGTGACTGGCATCCTCAGAGGTGTAACACAGAAAGATGGAGTATTCTCTGTGTCAATGTGAGAAGAAAAATGGTAGGCAGGTAATTCATATCTACTCAGGAAGGTGGGGTAGGGCTGAGTCATTATCTTGTAGGCGTTTCCCAGGCTATAACATGCTAACGGAGGAGCTTTCCTGCGGAGGTTCTTTTTGCCTATGGATTGGCTGTTGAAATTCTAATCTTATCTGTAGTGCTGTTGTTAGATGTAGAGCATTTTGTGTTTTCCAGGACTGGAAACCATGTCCTATTTATTTTTAAACTCTCTTCTTTCCTGTTTGTTATGTACTGGCTTGAAATCTACCTCCTATTTAAGTCTGGTATCCTAACTCATGAAAGCTGATTGGATACTCTGCGCAGCAGTCCAGTCAGGATACAAGAAAGGTTCTGGAGGGAGATGACTTGATTGGTTGTTATGTTCATATTTTGATTGGTTCTCATCTCAACTAAGGGTGTGGCCTACCAAGCCCGGATAGTTTAAAAGAGAGCCTGTTGCTCTCCTGTTTTGTGTTTGTTCCTGCCTTGTAAATAAAGCTGAATCTTGAATCACAGCTCATCTCCAGACTACAGAGATCAGTTCCCCTGGAGAAAATGGACGCTTTGGAGGGTGGAGTCTGTGGCAGTTGTGAAGGCTAACCCTACTATCTTTTCCAGTTAAGGTTGCCAGGTACTCCCTGGTCATTGGTGGTCGCCAGCTCCTGCTTTGTAAGCCTGTGGAGATTTGGGGGTGGAGCCTGGGACAGACAGGATCCTCAGTGGGGTAAATACCACACAGTCCACTCTCCAAAGCATCCATTTTCTCCAGGGGAACTGATCTCTGTAATCTGGAAATGAGCTATAATTCCGGGGACCCCCAGGTCCTCCTTGGAGGCTGGCATCCCTATTTTCAAATCAAGAATCCAACTGTCTGTGTTCAAGGATGGAAAACTAAGCCCAGGAGTTGTTTTGAAGAAAGTCTAGTCCCTTGTGTGATGTGGGTAATCTTGCTTTAGCACGACTCACTTTTTTATTGCCTTTTCGGAAATTAAAAAAAAGACAACCACTTTTAGGTTTTTAACAGAGCATGATTTGCAAATATTACGTTTACTGTTCGCTGGGATGGATGAAGAGAGTCCAAAAATTAATTTAGATTAAATTTTCATTTTAGTTTTGTTGTTGTTGTTGGTGGTGGTGTGTTTTTGTTGCATTCTGCAAAGGATCTCAGATTAATGCACATATAAAAATGGTTTATATTGCATTTTTTGATTAAATAATTGAATAACTGCCAGCTGAATCGTTCCCTGCTGCTTGAAATGTGTTTTGGAGCTGAACTTTAATGAACCTTAGAATCCGAGGGAAATAAATGAATAATAAATTGGGATCTATTCCCCCCCCCCTTAAAAACAAAAGGTTTGCTTTATGCGCGTCCATAGATGGTATAAAAACTTAAGTCTTGCAGCTGAATATGTCACTCCTTGAGCAAGAATTTGTTTGCATGCTGGTAATTAGAAGGATAATTAATTTTTGTAAATTATAAATAATGGGACTTGGGGAACGCTGTTCCCAGTAGATCCAATGGCAATATTTATTAAACAGCCTTAAAGAGACAAGAAGTGAGCGAAACTCGCCTGGTTTAAAGGGACTGTGGATTTCTGAGGATGAAGTCTTGTATTAAAGAAAGCTGTGATTTTGCTGCCGAAGTTAATAATTTATTGGCAGACGTGTGAGGCTGCGTTAGCGATTTCTCTCTTTCTTCTGCTTGGCACATAAGGATGCGGAATCTCGGTGTTTATCACTGCGTCAGATAAACAGTAGCATAAGTAGATTATTCCCTGCAGAAAGATTCATCCCATACCCTAATCTCAGAGCAATCATTCACTGATCTAAATGAGCAGTTACTTAGTCTGCTAAGAAGGGATGGTAATTAGCCAAGGAAAACTAAGCAAAGAGTATTTAATTTCCTCCCAAATAATATGGTGTGTTTTTTTCCCCCCTCCCTTGCCTTCTTACATTTTTGCATACATCATCAGCTGGAAAGATCTCCATTTTGGTAGCGGAATTCTGTTTCAAAGGCATCCTTTTGGGTTGACTGGGTAATCTAGCCAGTTTGAATCGGCATTAACTGGGATTCCAGTTTGGGCTCGCTATAGGGGATAACGGTGACCGATAAGACCCAGGGGCTTTTGGAAAGGTGGGCTCTCTTGTGTAGTCTAGTTGGTTTGGGAAAGAGTTGAAGGACTCTGCAGAAAGTAACTGGGAGGAGAGATGAATGTATTGGAGAAGGGCCCCTCCAGGTATGGATGCCAACTTCCAGGTGGTCCCTGGAGGTCTCCCAGAATTATAACTGGTCTCCAGATGACAGAGGTCAGTTCCCAAGCCATGTAGGGCTTTAAAGGACACTTTATTTATATTATTTATTTATTAATTATTCAAATTTATATCCCGCCCTCCCCAACAGGCTCAGGGCAGCTAACAATAAGGGCACAAAGCCATAATAAAACAGTTAAAAACAAGATAAAACGATACAAAATCACAATAAAGTCCTGGTGCTCTAATTATTTATACATGTTGATGCTTTGATGAGAATCCAACCGTAGATAATCTTGTACTTAGTTCCTTGGCTTCTTTTTGTCAGTGATGCTGCCATTGCGGCTGGTGGAGGGGGAGGCAGTTGATTTGTGTCTTTTTTCAGGTCTGGTATGCATGGTTTCGATTCTCAGTATTCCTGTTATCGCTGTTTGGCCTTGGTGTCTGCTGCACTGCTTTCCCTTGGAATGTGAACCCGTTATTTTTAGGCCCGCGAAGGCTTCTCCCCTGATTGGCCTTGAGCCATCAGGAGACCCCACTTTGAACCAGGTATAATTGACCCTTTCCCACTTTTTGAATTAGTTCTGACACTGAACTATACTGGAACAATAAACTGGAACGTCGTTGAAAGCCTGTTGTCGATTCTTGATTGCTGCAAGACTCTGACACTTCCCCTATCTATTGTGCCATTTTTTAAATTCCTGTAATGCCATTGTTTTTAATACATGGGATAGGGTGGGTTCCAGTTGATGGTTCATTAGCTGGCTCAGAGGGAACAGGAAAAAGCAATGGTTCACATTTCTCCTAAACTCTGTTTCCTTTTGTTAATGAATCCATGCTAGGAGGTGGCCTTCTCAGTCTTCCCCACATCTTCAGCCTACCACTTGAAGCTATTCTCCTCCCGTCTTCAGTCCACTTTTAAGTTTCATCGAGACCACAGCAGTGCTTTTTCTCAGCGTGAGACTTCGACTGGGCTGGAATGACCTCGTTTATCTAGCAACACGATTCCGATTCTAAGTCATCTGTATGGGGGGAAAAAAATCTTTCGGTTTGATATGGAGACTGATCCGTCCTCGGACTTCTCTAACAAGACTTAACTGAATGGCACCTCCCAAGGAAAACTGTCCAGAAATATCACCGTTTAGTTTTATACGATTCTACAGCAGCATGTACCTGGACAGAGATATGCTACACAATGACACCAACGTGAGAATGGTGTTTTATATTAGTACTGGCTCATAGACACTGGTCTTCACATTTTCAGATGGGACCTCAAAGAAATCAATACTTTTAGTATCTATCTATCTATCTATCATCATCATCATCATCATCATCATCATCATCATCATCATCATCATCATCATCATCATCATCTAGTTCTGCTCATACAGCTATTTCCTTAAGCAGAAATTAGAACCAAAGAAAATATTTTAAAAGACCTTAGTATTATTTCTCTTATATTTGATTATCGTGCCTATGAATTTTGGCACTGAGAGGGTGACATGATCATTGGTATCTGATAGTAGTCATGACACCTGGGTTCGCCACACCACTACCACCAACATCTGGGGTTATGGGCTGGCTCTGGCCTGGAGATTGTGCCGTACCATCGCACTACACTGAAGGCCATTGAGCTGGAAACAGCTCTTAGTATACTATATAGTATGCCATCCTAACTACCATCACTAGCATTTTAAGCATTGGATTGTTTTATTGTTTTAATGTTAATGTTCACATGTTTTAACCTTGTATACAGTTTTATGGTAAAAAGGTAAAGGTTCCCTTGCTCGAAAGCCAGTCGAATCCAACTCTAGGGTTGCGGTGCTCATCTCCATTTCAAAGCTGAAGAGCCAGCGCTGTCCGAAGATGTTTCCGTGGTCATGTGGCCGGCATGACTAAACACCAAGGCGCACGGAACACTGTTCCCTTCCCACCAAAGTGATACCTATTTATCTACTTGCAGTTTCTTGCTTTCGGACTGCTAGGTTGGCAGGAGCTGGAACTAGAGACGGGAGCTCACTCCGTCACGCGGCACTCTCGGGTCTCGAACTGCTGAACTACTGACCTTCCACAGCCTGCAATTCAGAGTCCTAACCTCATCGCAGCTCCCTAGTTTTATGGTACTGGGTACCAATTAATGTAAGCCGCCCTGAGCTTGTTCACGGGGAGGGCAGGGTATATATTGAAACAATAAATAAATAAATAAATAAATAAATAAAATTAGCAGTTCCATATCTTTAAGTAAAGGGGTGACTAAATTAGCCCTCAACTCATCGAATATAGGGCACTCCATAATCATATGTTCAGTAGTTTCGATTGTATTATATGAGCATCTGCATGTTCTAGTAGAGTATGATACTTTATTATATCTGCCCTCCAAAACTGCCGAGGGAAGAACGTTCAGTCTTGCCAAAGTAGAAGCTCTTCTTAGTTTTGGGACTGTCAGTTGGTAAAAAAATATTTCGGCAGTTGCATTGGGAGGGCAATTCCCAAATGGAGTGTCAAACATACCCTGTGCGCCCTAATAGATGTACTTGTAACGTCCAATTTCCTTACGGATTTTTAAACTTGTCTTCTAATGTCTCTAGTTTCTGTATTTTTAATCCTATCATTCAGGGCTGTTTTTGTGGGAAAAGCCCAGCAGGAACTCATTAGCATAACAGGCCACACCCAACAGCAGGAACTCATTAGCCTATTAGGCTACACCCCCATGTTACCAGCCACACCCACATTTGTTTCTTATTCTGTTTACCTTGTTTGTTGTCAAAACCCAGGGCTTTTTTTGTAGCAGGAACTCCTTTGCATGTTAGGCCACACACCCCTAATGCAGCCAATCCTAATGAGTTTCTGCTGTTGGGTGTGGCCTATTATGCTAATTAGTTCCTGCTGGGCGTGGCCAACTCAGGAGCCAGCCGGAACTCAGTTCCTGTGCATTCCTGCCCAAAAATAGCCCTGGTATCATTTGTTATTCCTAGGCATTTCATTTTCTTTCCCAATAGTTGATCCCATTGGCTGTAACGTGTATCTGTCTGGATAAGCCCAATGCTTTTCAGTAAATAAAACACAGGTGGTTTTCAAAAACCATTTACAATGCATAAAATATAATATTCCTTAGACACGCTAGTCAACAGCACAAACATGAAAAGGCACAATGAAACGAGGCTTATCGCCTGTCCTCCTGCACCAGGCAAACATTCACTCTTGACCCCAATCTCACACACTTCAGACACTGAGGAGCAGGAGGGAAAATGGCCTCCGTAGGGACATTCTGGGAGTTTTCTCGTGTTTCTGATCTTTACCATAGAGGTTAGGGGGATTCCTAGAGCATTGTCTGGAAGTGATGTCACACTCTCACACACCCAAACTCCCTCCTTGGGCACTGCTCTCAAAATCTCCAGGCATTTGCTGAGGCAGTACTGACAACCCTAAATGAAACAACTGAGTGTTTAATAATCACCAGGAAGCCTGGGGCATGAGGATACAACAACGTTCTTGTTGAAGGGAGTTCTACAGTTGAGGTGTTTTCAATCGTTTATGCCCAGGCTAGCCTGATCTCAGCCAATCTCGGAAGTTAGCAGGGCTGGCCTTGGCTAGACCTCTGAGGAATATCAGGGTTGTGAGACTCGTGACACGGAGGCTACTAACGCTTTACGTATTTGCAGGGCTCTTTTTGCAGCTGGAACTCCTTTGCATATTAGGCCACGCACCCCTAATCTAGCCAATCCTCCAAGACCTTACAGTAGCCCCTGTAAGAAGAGTTCTGTAAACTCTTGCAGGATTGGCTACATTAGGGGTGCGTGGCCTAATATGCAAAGGAGTTCCTGCTACAAAAAGAGCCCTGCGTATTCGACCATAAAACAATTGCAAGCTGCAGATTATGTGGCTTTTCTATTATGCTGTTCCCCCTTCCTTCTCCTCTTACGATCAAACTTCCAGCCTGAGGTAGAGTTCTGTGAAATCATAGAATCTTAGAATTGGAAGGGATCTCCAGGGTCATCTAGTCTAACCCCCAGCACTGTCACAGGAGGTGGTGGCAGCTACAAGCATGGACAGTTTCAAGAGGGAATTAGATAAGCATGTGCAGCAGAAGTCCATCAGTGGCTATTAGCCACAGGGTATAGATGGGAATTCTCAGTCTGGGGCAGGTGATGCACTCTATTCTTGGTGCTGGGGGGGGGCAGCAGTGGGAGGCCTTCTAGTGTCCTGGCCTCACTGCTGGACCTCCTGATGGCACCTGGTATATTTTGGCCGCTGTGTGGCAGAGTGTTGGACTAGATGGGCCATTGGCCTGATTCAACATTGGCTTCTCTTATGTTCTTATGTTCTTAATGCAGGACATTCATAAATACCTCCCCTCCCACCCCCAGTGACCCCCAGTGATTACTGCTCTACGCGGAAAAGCTTGCTTACCACTTGGTGATACCTTATTTGATGCTAATAAAACAGGGTTACCAGATGTCCTCTTTCTAGAGGACGTGCCCAGTTTTTTGAGCTCTTTTGGGCTCTTAAAAAAAAAACCTGATGAAAATGTCCTCCTTTGGGTTGAAAGGTTAGGAATGTTCTTAGTTAGTGGCGATGATCACAGCTTAAATAGTAGGGGCATTTAAAATGAGATTTGTCCTTGTGATCACTGGTTTGATGTAGTCAGTCGGGAAACACGCCCTCTTTTTTTTTTGCTTTTCGAAATACAGTCACCTTAAATAAAAGGCATTCTGCTACTATGATGTTCTGTGCTTGCTGGCGTAATTCTCTCTCTACCTTTCTTCCACTCCGTACATAAACAATAACTATATATAACTATATATAACTATATATATATATATATATATATATATATATATATATATATATATTTAAAAAATAAAATCTGAAATTCTAACCTTCCAAATCTATCACAGAGGAGGCAGAATTACCGGAGAGCTGTGAGGCATCGTGGCAAGGGTGAGTAAATGCCTCCATTATGACTACAAAGTGTTGAAACGGGTAGGAGGGATACACATTTGTTCCAGACCTTTTCTAAAGGCTAGAAGTGCTGAGTCATTCTTGTCAGTGCCTGGAAGACATACATTCCTGCTGACTCACTGACACTGTAAAGGCCCGCTCTGTTCTTTAAACAGCTACAGCATTCTTTTACGATTTCTGGCTAATTAGCTTTCCCCTCTCCCTCGCAGACCCACCATAGCAATAAAAGAAACTGGGAAACTTTATACCGATCAGCAATTCCTGCTATGGAATATCAGAGACTGGGATTTGTTCTACGGCCTCCTCATTGCTGCCCTGTCTATTGCATTGACAGGAGATTTCTCGACAGATCTCTTTGGAATGCTTGAACACGCTGAAAATACCCATGAAAGCAAAGCCGGTGGGCCTTAGCTGAATCTGGGCCTGACACTAGTTCCGGAGGCAGAGCTGTGGTTCTAGGAAGATCATGTGCTTTCCATTCAGGAAGTCCCAGGTTCAATCCCTGACATGTTTAAGGAAAAGATCTTAGGGTGACTAGCAGGGGCAGTCTTAGTGATTCTAGGGCCCTGGGCAAAAGACGAGTATGGGGCCCCAGACTCACTGCCATCTCCTGTTGGGGCCAAGCAACGGGTGGCCTTCACCTTGTGTGAGGGGGGCAGGAGCTACCACTGCCACCAGAAGCCAGCTGCCCAAGCCCCAGATGGGGATGGTGGAAGGGAGGCCAGAAGTCCATTCTTCTTAACCCCCCCTCGTTGGAGGGGCAGGGCTGTGGGCAATCAGCCTCGTCAAGTGTGTGGCCCAGGGCAGCTCTCTGTTGCCCATTGGCTAAGACCAACACTGGTAGCTACTGCTGGAGAGCTGCTGTAGGGTTGCCAGGTCCGACTCAGGAAATATCTGGGGACTTTGGGGGTGGAACCAGGAGACTTTGGGGGCAGAGACAGGAGAAAGGATGTCACTTCCAGGTCCACCCTCCCATAGCCAGAAGGTTCCTGTGATTCTATGGTAGGAGCTTGCGCTTCTAACACCATGATTGTTCTCAACTCCTTCTCCACCCAAGCCACACATCAGAGTAGAGTCCATTGGGCCTGACAGAGCAATGGGATGAATCAGTCTAGGGTGGCTCCATATTTTGAAGTGCTTTTCCCATTGGACCAGAAAGAGCGTAGAGTGTTCTTCAGTTCAGCATCGAAATTGTGTGAGTGACAGGTCCATCATGGGGTTGCCAGCTTTGGGCAGGGAAATACCTGGAACATAAGAACTTAAGAGGTACCCTGCTGGATCAGACCAACAGTCCATCGAGTCCAGCATCCTGTCTCACACAGTGGCCAGCCAGTTCCTCTGGATGGCCAACAACGGTGTAGAGGCTGAGGCTTTCCCCCAATATTGCCTCCTGGCTCTGGGATTCAAAGGTGTCTCTGCACATAGCGTCACCGTGGCTAGTAGCCATTGATACTTATCCTCCACGAATCTATCTAATCCCCTTTAAAAGCTGTTTATTCCTAAAAGAATGGAGATTTTGGGGTGTGGAGTCTGGGGAGTTTGGGGTGGTGGTGGAGATTGGGGGTGGAGCCTGGGGAGGGTGGGGTTTAGAGTAGGGTTGCTAGATTTGGGTTGGAAAATACCTGGAGACTGGGAAGTTCATCCACCTGGGGGTGGATCCAGGAGAGGGTGGAGTTTGGGGAGGGGAGGGGCCTGAGCATGGCACAATGCCACAGAGTCCACCCTTCAAAGCAGCCATTTTCTCCAGAGGGAGCTGATTTCTGTCAGCTGGAGATCAGTTGTAAATGCAGGAGATCTCCAGGCCCCACCTGGAGTCTGGCAACCCTAATCTGGAGAGGGAAGGGACCCCAGCAGGGTACAATGCCATAGAGTCCACCCTCCAAAGCAGCCATTTTCTCCAGGGGAACTGATCTTGGTCGTCTGGAGATCAACTGTAATTGCACACGATCTCCAGGTGCCACCTGGAGGTTGGCAACCCAAGTTCAGAATTGTCCACTGACCATCAAGGAAGGTAAGGGATTTGAACTTGTGTCTTCCCAGCCCTCGTCCAGCATTCTAACTACTGCAACAATGCAGTGCTTCATAGGGAAGATCACCGAAGGCAGCTTTTTGCAGGGATTTCTTTTGAGACTGGTGCTTCCAAGCTTGGAGGAAGCCACTAGGATGGTGGAACCTTTTCGTGAACTTAAAAAAAAAATAATCATCTTTTGAGTGCCGAGTCCTGCCAAGCAAACAGGCAATAATCGTATTATGGTGGGTTTTATTGACACATTATGGTGGAGTGAACTTCGGTTCCCTCTTTTATGGGCTCCATCTGCTCCCTTCTTGGCACACATTGTAGGTGGCCTCACCTGGTGCCATAAAAGAAGTTGCTTCTGTGCTTGGGATACAGGTTGCAAGACTCAGACTCCTGGAGGAAAAAAAAACGTTTCCGAGTGTTGCCTGTACGATATACGCCCTCCTTGTCCAGATTTTTCTGCTTCCGATTCCTTGGGATACTTGGGTTTCAGAGCCATGTGGAAGACTGAAGAGCGTTGCCTTTTCCCACCTTCACTTCCTGGTCTAAATAGTGGCTCAGTCTGCTTCCAGTGATCATAGATAGCTACCTCTTGGTGGAAAGTGCCATCAAGTTGTAGCTGACTTATGACAAACCTGTAGTTTGGTGTAGTAGTTAAGAGCATGGTCTCTAATCTGGGAGAACTGCATTTGTTTCTCCACTCCTCCACATGCAGCTGCTGGTGTGACCTTGGGTCAGTCAAAAGTTCTTTCAGAGCTGTTCTCTCAAGGGCAGTTCTTGGGAGAGCTCTCTCAGCCCCACCTACCTCACAGGGTGTCTGTTGTGGGGAGGAGAAGGGAAAGGAGATTGTAAGCCACTCTGAGACTACTTCGGGTAGTGAAGGGCGGGGTACAAAACCCTCCTCCTCCTCCTCCTCCTCCTCTTCTTCTTTTCTTCTTCTCTTCTTCTCCTCCTCTTCTTCTTCTCCTTCTTCTTCTTTTCTTCTTCTTCTTTTCTTCTCTTCTTCTTCTTCTTGGCAAGAGAGGAACAGAACTGGTTTGCCACTGCCTGCCTGTGCATAGCAACCCTTGGTGGTTTCCCATCCGAGTTCAAATCAAGGCCAGCCCTGCTTAGCTTCTGAGATCTGAGGAGATGGGGCTTTCCCGGACCTTTCAGGTCAAAGTCAGCTACATCTTACAGTGGTAAAACTGCATTCTGTTGCATCTGAGAGCCACTGTGAGACCCAGCATGGTGTAGTGGTTAAGAGCAGTGGTCTCTAATCTGGAGAACCAGATTCGATTCCGCAATCCTCCATATGAAGCCAGCTGGGTGACCTTGGGTGAGTTGCAGCTCTCAGAGCTCTCTCAGCACAGAAAATAAACCTCGCTCCCCAGCTAGTGGTATATAACGCTGGAAAGAGCTAGTACTTCAGGCAAAACCCTGTTCTCCAGATTAGAGTCTGCCGCTCCTAACCACTACATCATGCTGGCTCTCAAATATGAAATAGGTAAAGGTAAAGGTTTCCCTTGCTCAAAAGCCAGTCGAATCCGACTCTAGGGTTGCGGTGCTCATGTCCGTTTCAAAGCCGAAGAGCCAGCGCTGTCCAAAGACGTTTCCGTGGTCATGTGGCCGGCTTGACTAAACACCAAGGTGCACGGAACGCTGTTACCTTCCCACTGAAGTGGTACCTATTTATCTTCTTGCAATTTCTTGCTTTCGAACTGCTAGGTTGGCAGGAGCTGGAACTAGAGATGGGAGCTCACCCCGTCATGCAGCACTACTCGCGTCTTGAACTGCTGAACTACTGACTTTCCACACCCTGCAGTTCAGCGTCTTAACCGCTTGAGCCACCGCAGCTCCTTCAAATATGAAATATTGGCTAACTAATCACAAACATCCACATATATTTTGAAGGGGTCATTTTTATATATTAGGTTCCCCCCCCCCTTGTTTTACTACATGGTCGATTATTTTGTATTTTGCCGTAACATATTTTTTTAAATTAATTTTAAAAGGTTAAAAAAAAACCCACTGCTTTTACAGGAAATATTTTAAAATGTGATCTGAATGGGTTTTATTTGGTGTATGAGAGCCAGTTTGGCATAGTGGTTAAGTGAGCGGCTCTAATTTGGGAGGACCGGGTTTGATTCCCCGCTCCTCCACTTGCACCTGGCTGGATGACCTTGGGCAAGCCCCAGTTCTGATAAGAGCTGTTCTTGAAAAAAGAGCCGTTTCTGTCAGAGCTCTCTCAGCCCCACCTACTTCACAGGGTGTCTGTTGTGGGGAGGGGAAGGGAAAGGAGTTTGTAAGCTGCTCTGAGACACCTTTGGGTAGTGAAGGGCAGGGTATAAATCCAATCTCTTCTCCTCCTCCTCTTCTTCTTCTTCTTCTTTTTTTAAATGGACCCATCGAACTGGAGAGATTAAAATTCCAAGCGGTCCATGGATAGAAAAAAAGCTTGTTCTGTATTGTGGGATGTTTATGACTCTGGTTGCAAAAATAGTAAAGGCAATCAAGAAATATTGCGGGATGTCTTAATTTTTAGCGTGTTCTTCGTAGGCAAGCACCATGGGCGCTGCTTGGAAAAGTACCTGTTGCAACCTTTCCTCGAGATCCCGTACCGTTTTGGCACCAGCATGTTCGGTTATCGAACCAAGGTAAAGGTAAAGGTTCCCTTGCTCGAAAGCCAGTCGAGTCCGACCAAAGGTCATTACAAAAGAGGTTATGTAAATTTTAGAACTGATGTGGTAGGATTCCTCCCCCACCCCACGCCACCACACAATACATCCCTTTAATCCAGGTTTTGCAACATATAGCGAAGACTTTCAGAATACAAGAAGCCATTTAAAAAACAAACAAACACATTTCCCTATTTACTTAGCGATTCGTTGGCCAGCGCGACACAAAAGGTTGGCATGCCTTGTTCAGCAATCAACAAGGCCTTTTACAGCTTTAAAGAAATGACTCTGTTGTTCCAAGGTTGCTTCTCTTCTGCCCTGCTCCCCCCTCCCCCCACCCCCACTTCCAGGGTTTCGTGTTACTTGAATGAAGAGGAGATAGACTGTTCTGTATTCAGCTGCTAATCTGACAGCTTCTTCTTCTGCCCTGAGAGAGCTTTCAGTAATTTGGATGTGATGCTCCATTTTTTTTCCCCCTTGTCACTGCCAAGAACAATGCTCCTGTTCAGGGGTATAGAATTGCTCTGCGTTTGACCCCTGGCTCTGCATAATAGATAGCGCGCATCGCAAATAGTCTATTTGGGTGCCTGGGTGCAGTCAAAACAGTCGTGTGAATTACAAGTGCATGCAAGTCAAGTGGGGAGACGGTGGGAGGCGATGGGAAGTCACTGCTGGGCTTGCTAGTTTTTTTTTAAATATATATAAAGAGTCAAATAATAGGTCATTATCATGGTAGGCATAGCTCACACAGCATATACAAGAACTCGGCGGGCACTCAATGAAATTGCTGAGCCGTCGGGCTAGAACGGATAAAAGGAAGTACTTCTTTGTCCAAAGAGTGATTAACACATGGCATTCACTGCCACAGGAGGTGGTGGCAGCTACAAGCATGGGCAGCTTCAAGGGGGAATTAGATAAACATATGGAGCAGAAGTCCATCAGTGGCTATTAGTCACAAGGTATAGATAGGAACGCTCGGTCTGGGGCAAGTGATGCTTTGTATTCTTGGTGTTGGAGGGGGGGTCAACAGTGGGAGGACTTCTAGTGTCCTGGCCCCACTGGTGGACCTCCTGATGGCCCCTGGTATTTTTGGCCACTGTGTGATAGAGTGTTGGACTGGATGGGCCATTGGCCTGATCCAACACTGGCTTCTCTTATGCTCTTATGTAATGATTTGAGTGTGTCCTCTGGAAAATCTCTGGTTCAAAGCTCATTTTGACGGCAACCTCAAAAGGGGACCCATCCTTAACTGAAAGAGGAGTCCAATTGACTCCAAGAATTGGGGGGAGGCAAAACTGTTTGCGGTCTTCTGTGGCTTCGTGCACTGTTTTGTTTTGTTCATCTATTTACTTCATTTGTACCCCACCTTTCAGCTACCCACCCCAACGGGGGCCCAAAGCGGCTTGCATTGTTTCCTTCTCCACTGTTTTATTCTCACAACCACCCTGCGGGGTAGGTTAGACTGAGAGTGTTGGACTGGCCCAAGGTTACCCAGCAAACTTTCATGGCACGAGTGGGGATTCGAACCTGGATTTTCCCGATCCTAGTTCGACAGTTTAACTGCTATGCCCCCCGGCTCACATTCCTCAGCCTTAGTGAGTCAAATTGCCCCCCTGGTTGCCAAACTGAACTGCATACCTCTATGGCATCTAGTCCTTTTCGCCCCTGCTGGCATGGGAAACTGAAATTAACGCGGAGAGAGAAATTGACAAAATTACATTTTCCTAACTTCCTTATAGTTTCTTCCTGGTGTCTTTGCAGTTGTATTATTCCTGTACTGCCAGAGGGAAATACTTAATTAAATATCGATCTTTGTTTTCTTTGTAACTTGTAACGGGCTCTAGGTAGTTTCCACAACTGACTTTCGAACCTGTTTATTCCATCTGTACCAGAATACACTGGATTACTAAGGTACATTTTTTTTTTGTTCTTTAGGCTTTCTCTCTCTCTTTTGAGCTATGAGAAATTGGTTTGGACCCCAGATACCTGAAGCCAGTGTCAAAATTGTTGGAGGAAACCCTGTTTCGAGTTTCTGTGCTAAGGCATGTTAGAAGAAGAAGAAGAAGAGATTGGATTTATACCCTGCCCTTCACTGCCCAAAGGAGTCTCAGAGTGGCTTACAAACTCCTTTTCCCTTCCCCTCCCCACAACAGACACCCGGTGAGGTAGGTGGGGCTGAGAGAACTCTAACACAAACCGCTCTTTCAGGAACAGCTGTGCCAGAGCTTGTGAGTGACCCAAGGTCACATCAGCAGGTGCAGGTGAAGGAGTGGGGAATCAAACCCGGTTCTCCCAGATTAGAGTCCACGCACTTAACCACTACACCAAACTGTTATATGGTGACTAGAAGAATATACTGACTAGTTTTATGGTGACTTCTACAAGCGTATATGGATGGACTGTGGCTCCATAAGAGAACATCTGCTCAGTGTGCAGAAGGCCTTGAATGGTCAGGAACTAACGTACCTATGGGGCCTTTTCGGTCCTGGCCCAGACCTGGTGGAATTCTCTGCCACATTCCATCAGAGCTGTGTGGGATCTGATGCAATTCCGTAGGGCTCGCGAGGCAGAGATGTCCCACCAGGCTTTTGGTTAAGGACAGCGACGGTTCCATTTTGGTTGGCACTCTTTTCCTGTTCTCTGTTGTTTATGTCTATTTTGCCCCCTCCCCCCCCCGTCCATAAAGTAGCTGGCAGCAAGAGTTGGAATTGGGATTGGACATTCGCCATCTGTTTGCCTCTAAAGTTTTATTAATGTTTAAACCGGTTTTATCTTGTTCTATCTGTGGTTTGTATATCGCCCAGAGCCCTGCGGTAGCAGGGGTTGGGCGATTCACAAATACAGATGATGATGACAATGATGACAATCAGGGCTCTTTTTGTAGCAGGAACTCCTTTGCATATTAGGCGACACACCCCTCATGGAGCCAATCCTCCAAGAGCTTACAGTAGCCCCTGTAAGAAGAGCTCTGTAAGCTCTTGGAGGATTGGCTACATTGGGCGATTCACAAATACAGATGATGATGATGACCATCAGGGCTCTTTTTGTAGTGGGAACTCCTTTGCATATTAGGCGACACACCCCTCATGGAGCCAATCCTCCAAGAGGTTACAGTGGCCCCTGTCAGAAGAGCTCTGTAAGCTCTTGGATGATTGGCTACATTGGGCGATTCACAAATACAGATGATGATGATGACGATGATGACGATCAGGGCTCTTTTTGTAGCAGGAGCTCCTTTGCATATTAGGTGACACACCCCTCATGGAGCCAATCCTCCAAGAGCTTACAATAGGCCCTGTCAGAAGAGCTCTGTAAGCTCTTGGAGGATTGGCTACATTAGGGGTGTGTCGCCTAATATGCAAAGGAGTTCCTGCTACAAAAAGAATCCTGACAACGATGATGATGGTGATGATGATGGTGATGACAATTACCAGCATCTCCAGTTAAGGATCAAGTCAGCGGTGGTGTGAAAGACCGTCACTGAGACCCTGGAGAGCCGCTGCCAGTCTGCATAGACAAGATGGACTTTGATCAACTAATGTTCTGATTTATCATGGCAGCTTCACGTGTATACATGTACATTCCAAGGGTGCCTGTTTCCCAGGGTCAGTCTCTGTTTCCAAGTGCTAGTTTCTGGTAAATCGCTGTCCTATCTTTGCTCCTGGGTTTGTTTGTTTTTTGCATTTTGGAGAGATTTATGAGACGAACCCTTTTAAAATGGTTTAGTGAGTTCTCTGGCACGGTTATCAAGCAAAAGGGGCAATGGCCTAAAACATCTCTCTTTTTTGCCTCTGCCCCCCTCCCCTCTTCTAACATCACCTGATGAAGCATTTCAGGGAACCCCAAAAACTTACGCAATGTTTTCTGTAACTGACAGAAGAAGCTTTCGACTCTCCGAAGCTTATGCCCTTAAAATCATCTTGGTCTCTCACCTGCTAGCAGACTCAAATCTGACCCGTCACAATGATTTGTGTGACTTTGGTCTGCATAAAAGGGAATACACGGCTATTGTTTATTTATTTATCTTTGAACAACAGAAACCTAAGAACAAATCTAGAGTCCAGTGGCACCTTTAATACCAACAAAGGTTTATTCAAGGTTATGAGCTTTCATGTGCAAGGCACACTTTTTCAAATACACTGGAATGGTGCGTAAGATTCAAACTTATAGACAGGGAAACTAACATGGAACATGATGATGTTTAAGATATGCAAAGTCCAAAATAACAAGCTAAGGTTATGAGGTCAACAGCTATAAAGCAATAAATATGTCCGAAAAGCAGATAAATGTTCAAAGGTGTCTCTTCTAATTGTGGGAAGCAAACTGGGAATCTCCATTCTGTCTTCCCAGTCCAAAGGTGTCTTTTCTAATTGTGGGAAACAAACTGGGAAATCTCCATTCTGTCTTCCCAGGTGATGACTTAACAGCACTTTTAGAGGTGGATGCAGGCTCATGTCAGCAAAACATCCCAATATTCCTGGCATTACATTCAGTATTCTAATATACTATTCTGAAAAAGAAAAACACTAAAACACAGAGGATTTATAGTCCTTCTTGCTGAGAATATATATGTGAGGACTGAATGAGTTAGCATATGTAATGAGATAAAAACCCAATATCCTTGTTGAGTCCTGGGGAGGTCTTTGTTCCAAGTGCTGTAATAACTTGTAGTTCAGCAATTGCCCTTTCCATTCTGTCCCTGAAGTTCCTTTGTAACAAAACAGCTACTCTGAGGCTGCGATCACACAGAAGGGGGGAAAGGCGGGCAGGAAGCGAGGCCATTTGCCCCGCCTGCAATGACACACGTTTGTGCGATCATACTTCCCGCCGCGCACCTGCAGTTCCCAATAATACTGAGTTTTCGGCAGTAGCTTTTTTCCATGCTACTGCCGCGCGAAACGAGGCCCCGAGCAAATTGATTTATGCAGTCGCCAAATCGCTCGCTAACCGCTTTAATTCCAGTAGCTCGCAGAGTAGAATTTTTGCTCACAAGACTCCAAAGCTTAGAGGGATCATTGGTCCTGAGCTACTTGGTTAATATAGCAGAGTTTTGCCCAGTCGCAGAAGCGTGATACTGGGTGCAGTAAATAAATCTCCCAAGGACCAATGCTCCCTCTAAGCTGTGGAGTCCTGTGAGACAAAATTCTACTTTGTGAGCTACTGGCATTAAAGTCGTGAGCAGGCGATTTGGCTGCTGCATAAATTGGTTTGCTCTGGTGCCACCCTTCCTGAGCTCAGGCAAAAATGTGTGAGCCAGAGGCTAAGAAACTGTGAGCTAGCTGATAAGAAGTATAGTAAGAAATGGATTGTATTTAAAATGTTACCTAAGAGAGAGAAATAGAAAAGGAAAATGTTTTAATATAAGATTTGATTATTGAATAAGTGTTTAATGTAAGAGAATGTTGAATGAAATGATAATGGGGCGGAACATCGTTGGAAGCCAGGGGGGAGGGGGGAAAAGTTGTGGAAAAGGATATCTTAAGAATTGTCTTTAATTATGGATCATGTTAAAATATCCTGTTAATAAAATTTCTTTACAAAAAAAAAAGAACCTGTGAGCTAGCTCACACTAACTCAGCAGAAGAAGAAGAAGAAGAAGAAGAAGAAGAAGAAGAAGAAGAAGAAGAAGAAGAAGAAGAAGAAGAAGAAGAAGAAGAAGAAGAAGAAGAGGAGATTGGATTTATACCCTGCCCTTCACTACCCAAAGGTGTCTCAGAGCGGCTTACAAACTCCTTTCCCTTCCCCTCCCCACAACAGACACCCTGTGAGGGAGGTGGGGCTGAGAGAGCTCTGACAGAAACTGCTCTTTTTCAAGAACAGCTCTTGTCAGAACTATGGCTTGCCCAAGGTCATCCAGCCAGGTGCAAGTGGAGGAGTGGGGAATCAAACCCAGTTTCCCCAGATTAGAGTCCATGCACTTAACCACTACACCAAACTGGTTCTCACACCAAACTGGAAGGAACACTGCCAAGGACTATATTGCAAAAGAAAAAAGGTAAACTTACATTTATTCAACTAGATCCAGTTCACATTCTGGTTGCAGTCAAAAGAAGAGAGAGGAGCCTAATCTGAAGAGGACTTTCCCTATCACAAGCCACCAGCTCTTCCAGCATCATGAGTATGAGGGCATTGTCTCTACAGGAGAGTCCCGCGGAGACATGTGTCTCCGTGGAAGGCCATGTGAAGATGGGGGACAAAATGAGAGAGGAGGGGTCAGAGGGCAGCTCCCGGGTTAAGACAAAGAGAGGCATCCTATTCAAGGAGATAACACCTAGACACCTTTAGAATGATATAGCGCCCCCCAGTGTCCAGGCGAGCCTGATCTCTTCAGAATTCAGGAGCTAAGCAGGGTCAGCCCTTGCGAGGACTGGAATGGGAGAGCACCCAGGAAGCCCAGGGTTGCTATGCAGAGTCAGGCAACAGCAAACCATCTCTGCTAGCCTCTTGCCTTGAAAGCTCTACGGGTGCGACTTTCCGCCACGGCATCCGCTGGGATTTTTGGAAAGGACTTCGCTACTCTGACCCAGCAAGACATGCACATCCTTAAGCAAGAACTGTTTGGTCAAGGATGACTCAATGAATGCTGGGAATGGAAGAGGCGCCACAGTTAATAGGACCAGTGGTCCATCTAGTTAGCATCCTGCTTCGCACAGTGATCAGCCAGTTGCAGCGGGGCAAACAAACAGGGCACAGAGGCCAAATCGTTACCTCTAGCCCTGACCCAGTGGCTCACTGCCTCTGGAGCTGCGATCACACGTGCCAGTAGATCCGACATAGGCATTGATGTTTGACAGATCTAAACGGTATGATCAGACAGCAACAACTGGGAAGCGTCCCGCAGTTGTTGGCAACCCGCGCTGCTCTGCCGCAGAAGTGGAGTAAAAAGGCACCGGAGAAATTCTGGTAGTAAACAGGTTCCAAAGAGCCACGGACAGACTTTCCCCTGTCTGATCGCACAAGCACACATGCATGTTGTCGGAATGGTCTGAGCAGGCCATTTCAACTCACTGCCATTTCCCCTCCCTCTTCGCAGTATGCACATCATCGCATACCCATAGGGGTCCCCTGGTGTGGAGGTGTGATTCCCCTTTTATGCACATGGGAAACAAATGGCAAAAAAAACCCCCAAATGACTCACAGGCAGTTGCGTCTGATCACACAGTGACGGGCTGAGCCCGCAGCTACAAAGGGCTGTGTGATCTCGCAACCGTGGGTCAAATTCCTCCGCAGGGAACAGCCTCACTTCCCCTTTGCTTCAGCTGGCACGTGTGATGACAACCTGGATATGGAAGCTCCTTTTCATCATAATGCCACCACCAGTCCTCTGTGAATCTTTGCTTGCAAACTGAAACCTGGTGAGCAGACCACAGAAATCCTTGGTTTGTTTGTTTTTTTTGTTTAAACGGTAGCCCACAAAAGGTCAGAAGCTAACTTACTCTTGGTGTTAAGATCCAAAACATCTGATCTGGTTTTACTGAGAGCCCAAGGAGAGAGAAACCACAGATTGTGAATATCAGTGCAAAGTAAAACACACGTAAGAAGTATCCACTGTTTGCAAGCACCGTTTGGCAAATAGGCGAGTGTAACTCACGGCCTGCAAAAAGCTCAGTAGAAAAGGTCTGTCGTGCTGAAGAACAAACGGACATAACTCTCCTCCTCAGTTTATAGTTTTTACACTATCAGCAAAGACAAGTATATCTTCTGCTCACGCCAGAAAGCGTTAGGATGCTACTGAATTTTGTGGACAGTTTGAAAACCCCCATTTCGAATACGGGTCCTTCTCTCTTGGGATGAGACAGCAACCATCTTTTCTTCTCACCCTGAAGCCAGTTGCAAAGAAATATTGCCGTTGAAATCGATACCTATTTTTGCACTCTGTCTTGTATCCCTGTTTTTGCCTGTTGGGCCTGTCGGTTGAGAAAACTTTATTAAAAACGTCGACTACGGCTGTCTTGATTTGCATTCTTCAGGCTTCAACTCCCTCCTCAGGTTCTCTAGAAATTAATAAATCTCTGCGTGGCAGATGCATATGGGAGGGACTCTGGCTTTGGGCCTTGGCATCCGCTTGGCATGCAGAAGGTCCCAGGTTCAATCCCTGGCCTCTCCAGTTAAAAGGACCAGGGAGTGGGGTACTGTGAAAGGAGCCAGTTTGATGTAGTGAGGAGCATGGACTCTAATCTGGGAGAACCCCACTCCTCCACATGCAGCTGCTGGTGTGACCTTGGGTCAGTCCCAAGTTCTCTCAGAGCTGTTCTCTCAAGGGCACTTCTTGTGAGAGCGCTCTCAGCCCCACCTACCTGAGTGCCCGGACTCTAATCTGGGAGAACCGGGTTTGATTCCCCACTCCTCCTCTTGCACCTGCTGGATGACTTTGAGCAAGCCATAGTTCTGGCACAGCTGTTCTTCAAAAAGAGCCATTTCTGTCAGAGCTCTCTCAGCCCCACCTACATCATAGGGTGTCTCTTGTGGGGAGGGGAAGGGAAGGGAAGGGAGTTTGTAAGCCACTCTGAGACTCCCTTGGGTAATGAAGGGTGGGGTATAAATCCAATTTCTTCTTCTTCTTCTTCTTCTTCTTCTTCTTCTTCTTCTTCTTCTTCTTCTTCTTCTTCTTCTTCTTCTTCTCCTCCTCCTCCTCCTCCTCCTCCTCCTCCTCCTCCTCCTCCTCCTCCTCCTCCTTCCTCTTTCTCTTCTTCCTCTTCCTCTTCCTCTTCCTCTTCCTCTTCCTCTTCTTCTTCTTCTTCTTCTTCTTCTTCTTCTTCTTCTTCTTCTTCTTCTTCTTCTTCTTGGGACCCTGGAGAGCCATTGCCAGTCTGACTTTGATGGACCAGTGATCTGATTCCATGTAAAGCAGGTTCATTCATCTCATCTCTGGTGTGCATGTTTGTAAATGTATATGCATGGATTTGATAATAGATGAGATGGGGGCTAGGGCTAGGGGTAGGATGTGACATGGTGGGGTACAACTTGGAGGATGATTGGCAGAAATTGCCCCCTCCCCTTCTTGTGCAGGATGTCCTACGAGCACAGCCAAGGGGGGGTATATATGATTAAAATGTGGAATTCGCTGGCAGGGGATTGCAGATCGAGATGGGTACAGCCGTCTGTCTGTAGCTGCAGAAAAGGGCAAGAGTCCCCAGTAGCACCATAAAGGCTAACAAAATATGTGGCAGGGGATGAGCTTTTGTGAGTCGCTGCTCATGTCTTCAGATGGCCACAGGAATAAACAGCTTTCAAAGGGGATGAGATAGATTCATGGAGGATAAGTGTACCAGTGGCTACTAGCCGTGGTGACTGAGGGGAACCTCCACATTCAGAGGCACTAAGCCTCTGAATCCCAGAGCCAGGAGGCAACATCAGGGGAAGGTCTCAGCCTCTATGCCCTGTTGTTGGCCCTCCAGAGGAACTGATTGGTCACTGTATGGGACAGGATGCTGGACTAGATAGACCATTGGTCTGATCCAGCAGGGCTCTTCTGATGTTCTTATCAGGAGAAGGCCTGTATACCCTGTTGTTGGACCTCCAGAGGAACTGGTTGGACACTGCGTGAGACCAGATGCTAGACTAGATGGACCACTGGTCTGATCCAGTATTTCTTCTGATGTTCTTATCAGGGGAAGACCTCGGCCTCTCTGCCTTCTTGCTGGCCCTCCAGAGGAACGGGTTGGCCACTGTGTGAGACAGGAAGCTGGGCTAGGTGGACCACTGGTCTGATCCAGCAGGGCTGTTCTTTTGTTTCTATGAAGGCCTCGGCCTCTGTGCCCAGTTGTTGGCTCTCCAGAGGAACCGGTGTGAGACGGGATGCTGGGCTAGATGGACCATTGGTCTGATCCAGCAGGGCTCTTCTTGTGTTCTTATTTTCTGGCTCTTCTTCTTGCAGCCCCGTCATACACATGAACACATGAATCTGCCTTATACTGAGTCAGACCATCGGTCCATTAGGGCCAGTATCATCTACTCAGACTTGCAGTGGCTCTCCGGGGTCTCAAGAAGAGGGCTTTCACAACACCCGGCTACCTGGTCCTTTTAACCGAAGATGCTGGGGACTGAATCTGGGACCTTCGGTGTGCCAAGCTGAGACTCTACTGCTGGTCCAGAGCCACTCTCCTCTTGCAGCATCTCACTCTCTTCCTGGGAGCCCACCTTCTCCCTGAAACAGCTTTGCAAGGCGGAGGGTGAGAGATCCATTGCACGAACTCCTTCAGCTTGCACTTCATTGGCTCCAGCTCCACAGAATTTTGGAAAGCTGCAGAGGAGCTCGGCACTGATGGAGCTCAGCCAGATTAATGCATTTCAGCGTCTTGCTGTAATGGTAGATTCTCAGCTCTCTGGCTGAAGATGCTGAAACGCCCCTTGCCTCTTGGCTGCTATTTCCGTAATCATAGGAGAAAAGAGAATCGGCAGTCCTGGGACTGGTCTCTTCGACGTAACAGAAGCCCATTCTGGCTGTGGCTGTTCCCCAAGTAACCGACCTCATCCTGGATACAGAAAGCAATAAACCTCAGATTACATATTGGAGTTCTTGTCAACGTTTTAGATTAACTGTGAAATATTGGGAGTTTTTTTCCTATTGGGGGGGAGAATCTTTTTCTAAATCCAGGCAGTATAGAGCAGCGTTCTTCGGAAAGCAAGAAGAGTATGCCAGGTTGGGTAGCCACAGTTCTGGGTTGGGAAATTCATGGAGAATTTGGGGGTGGAGACTGAGAAGGGTGGGGTTTGGGGAGGGGAGGGAATTCTGTGGGGCATCGTGCCGTAGAGTCCGCCTTCCAAAGCAGCCATTTTCTCCGGGGGAACTGATCTCTGGGCCAATCTGCATTTAGCATTTGCTCCGTTGTTTTACCAAACCCACACTGGAACAGAAAAAGAGGCAGTTCCAAATCACATTCAACTACCCCGGGCCGACACTGTACTGACTGCAGAGTCACCCCCGAATGGCCATAAAACGGCCATAAATCTATGCAGACAGTCACCATAAAAGCAGAGATCAAACGAAGTGAAAGCAGCATGCAGCCTGGACACTGCCATAAAATGCGACACTCAATCAAAGTGAAAGTGGCATGCGATGTAGATGAGATTTCTGTTCCAGTGTGGGTTTGGTAAGATGGCGGAGCAAATGCTAGATGCAGATTGGGCCTCTGTTGCCTGGGAATCAGTTACACTCCCAGGAGAACTCCAGCCATAGGGTTGCCAGGTGGACTTACCTGGTTGGTGGGGGGGTCCCGGACCACTTCCGGGAGATGAGAAGTGGTTTTGGGCCATTTCCAATAAAACCAGAAGTGCCAGTTCCGACATGCTGACGTCACCTGGAAGTGACGTCAGCGATGCAGTGGTATTTGGGCAAACTCTATGGTAAATTCGGCTGACCCACGAAAATTCCTACCTTGCCACGAATTTTGTCTTTAAGGTGCTACTGGTCTCTTGATCTTTTCTTGATCTTTTACTACTACCGGCAGACTAACATGGCTACCCATCCTGACTTAATTTCTTCCTCAGCCTTCAAGTTGTGCCATTCCCCAGCAGTCATTACTTTTGTCTTCTTGCTGTTCAGCTGCAATCCTGCTCTGTCACTTCCTTCTTTGACCTTCATCAGTAGTTGTTTCAAGTCTCCGCTGTTTTCTACCAGCACAGTATTGTCTATTCAGACTCTTCGTGGATCTCCATAGTCTCAGGTAGAGATCTTTCCCATCGCTGACTGCCTGGACCTTTTAGCTGGAGATGCCAGGGATTGAACTAGGGACTTTCTGCATGCAAAGCAGAAAATCTTCCAGTGAGCCACAGCCCCTTCCCTTAAGAATAATTGGTTCTGAACCCAGTCAAGCCATCAGATTCAACAACAGATGATGGTTTCACCTGGCCCTGGAAGCTTCAGTAATCTTGATGCTAATTTGGTGTAGTGGTTAAGTGTGTGGATTCTAGTCTGAGAGAACCGGGTTTGATTCCCCACTCCTCCACTTTCATCTGCTAGATGATCTTGGGCAAGCCATAGTTCTGATAAGAGCTGTTCTTGAAGAAAGGGCAGTTTCTGTCAAGAGCTCTCTCAACCCCACCTACCTCACAGAGTGTCTCTCTCTCTCTCTATATATATATATATACACACAAAGAAAGGAGCTGTGGTGGCTCAAGTGGTTAAGACGCTGAACTGCAGGCTGTGGAAGGTCAGTAGTTCAGCAGTTCAAGACCCGAGAGTGCCACATGATGGGGTGAGCTCCTGTCTCTAGTTCCAGCTCCTGCCAACCTAGCAGTTCGAAAGCAAGAAATTGCAAGTAGATAAATAGGTACCACTTCGGTGGGAAGGTAACAGCGTTCCATGCACTTTGGTGTTTAGTCATGCCGGCCACATGACCACGGAAACGTCTTCGGACAGCACTGGCTCTTCGGCTTAGAAACGGAGATGAGCACCGCAACCCTAGAGTCGGATTCGACTGGCTTTCGAGGAAGGGAACCTTTACCTTTTTATACACAAAGAAAGCACAAGGACCAGCATTGAGGTGCCACCATAAGAACATAAGAACATAAGAGAAGCCACTGTTGGTGTTCGATCAGGTCAATGGCCCATCCAGTCCAACACTCTGTCACACAGTGGCCAAAAATACCAGGGGCCATCAGGAGGTCCAGCAGTGGGGCCAGGACACTAGAAGCCCTCCCACTGCTGCTCCCTCCAGCACCAAGAATAGAGTGCATCACCTGCCCCAGACTGAGAGTTCCCATCTATACCTTGTGGCTAATAGCCACTGATGGACCTCTGCTCCGTATGTTTATCCAATTCCCTTCTGAAGCTGTCCATGCTTGGAGCTGCCACCACCTCCTGTGGCAGTGAATCCCATGAACCCCTCAGAAGTCCTGTTTCGGCCACCATCCCTACCTCAAGATAGACTCAAGGCTAATGAAGTATGTTCCCTCCCTCTCTACTCATGTTGCCATCCTCCAGGTGGGACCTGGAGTTCTCCTGGAATTCCCGTTGATCTCCAGACTGCAGAAAGCAGTTCCCCCGAAGGAAGCGGCCACTT
Organism: Gekko gecko; assembly: GCA_029375565.1. NCBI lineage: Eukaryota > Metazoa > Chordata > Lepidosauria > Squamata > Gekkonidae > Gekko > Gekko gecko. The sequence goes on from JAPDNY010000014.1 coordinate 12,127,526, forward strand.
CAGAGGAATCACACCGCTGCTGAGCTCCCATCCCAGACTTCACCCCCCAGGCTTCTCCCCCAAATCCCCATGAATTCCCAAAGTGGGAGTTGGCCACCCTACTTTCTCGGCCTTGGAGCCAGCGATTCACAAAGTTGTCTTTTCCTCCTGGTATATATATAAAAAAACCCTCCTCAAACAGCTGCACGAGAAACATCCTATTCATCTTTTTTAAATTTTTTATCTTCATCAGGCTCCCCTATCAGCAGGCTAGGAGCAGTCAGACTACCGTTATCTCACTTGTTCTGCAGCGCAAGATACTGGGGGAGTAATTAAAGAACACAACTCTCCTTTTCATCCCTGCCACCTGGATTCCTTTTCTTCAAGGGAAGACGGAGCAAAGGTTCCCAGTTCCTTTCCCCTCTCACATTGCATCAAGCAAAGATCTGTACTTTGGATGGTAATGAATGCATACATTGGGCATTTTGTGATTTTCTGCATTTAATACGCCATTTCCTTGGAAGCAGTGAATTAGTGGTATAGTATGAATTGGATTTGTAACACAGATGTGGGAAATGTAAGAAAGGCTACAGTCACACACACTAAGGCTGAGTTCAGACTGGCAGCTTGAAGCGGGAGGGAGTCGTTGCAAGAAAGACCCGGAACAAACTATTCTGGGTTTTCCCGGTCACACTGAGCAGACTGATGCGGGAGCATACCGGGAGGAGGTGAGAGGGAGCGTTCAGACTGCTGGCCTGGAGGCGCGGCTGTAAACGGCTTTTTCCTGGAATTTGGCTAAGTGCGCATATGCACATATGCGCTCATGTGCATAAGCACATCAGAGCAATTTGGGGAGGATCCCATTGCACCAGCACTGCATTGGGTGGTAGAGCGGAGCACATCCAATCATATCACTGCTGCCTCTCCAGGGCAATCAAATGCACCTTATGCGTGGAAACACCCGGCGGACATAATTACCGCGGGTTGTTCCCAGCTTTTCAGATTAGCATTCACACTTCCCAGAAGTGGAATGAAGTGGGATAAAGGCACTCTCTGGGATTTGCTACCACTTTCACCAAGTATCTTTTAAACGCGGGAGCAAAGCGGTACACGATGGGTTGACTATGGGTGGGGAACGCCAGACAGATGTGCCTGTGTGAATGGCCCCATTAATCCACTTGTGAAACATTGCTCACACACGGCAATAGCACAGCAAACTGCCCGTCTGAACACAGCCTAAATAATCCACTTTCAATCCACTTTCAGTGCCCTTTCAAACTGGATATTGCCAGTTCACGCAGTAAAATCCAGTTGGAAAGTGCACAGGAAGTGGATCGAAAGTGGATTATTTAGTGTGTGTGACCGCGGCCAAAGGCTTCTGAGACGCCTTTGGGCAGTGAAGGGCGGGGTATAAATCCAATCTCTTCTTCTTCATGTGTCAGCTGTGACTTGATTCCACTTCTCGCCATGACCGAGGGTCCATTTTATCCATTACTCTGCGGATACCCAGAGACCCACTCAGATGCTACAAATATAGCAAGACAGAAATAGCCATTCCCTGTCTCCTCAGCCTGTGGTAATTCAAGGTATGCTTCTACTAAATATGGAGGTGGCACTAACTCTCATGGGCTACTACAGATGGGTCATGGATCGTGTAAGAGCCGTTTCCAATTAGATGTCCTTGAAGAGCATTTCCATTATTCAAATTATTTCCATCCTGCTTTCCAGGGTTTGTTTCCAGGGAGCATCCTATCAATGTAAAGCAAAGGCAAGAGATCACAAAAGCAAAAATGGTAATAAAAAAGCACAACCAATCAGTGGGAAGGGGCGGAGGGAAGAAGTCATAACAGGAAGCAAAACTGCAGACCTGTGATCGGAGCAAAGTACACAGTGCTGACTGCGGCGTCACAGCAGTTCCGGTAAAAAAAAAGGGAAGTGACATAGGTAGCTCTAGGATTCACCAGGAACTCTATGGTTTACCATACAGTTTCTGGCAATTTCTACAGCCACCCTATGCCGCTTGGTATAGTAGTTAAGTGCGTGGACTCTAATCTGGGAGAACCGGGTTTGGTTCACCACTCCTCCACTTGCACCTGCTGGATGACTTTGGGCAAGCCATAGTTCTGGCACAGCTGTGCTTGAAAAAGAGCAGTTTCTGTCAGAGCTCTCTCAGCCCCACCTATCTCACAGGGTGTCTGTTGTGCGGAGGGGAAGGGAAAGGAGATTGTAAACCGCTCTGAGAGTCTTTCGGGTCGTGAAGGGCGGGGTAGACATCCAATCTCTTCTCTCTTCTCTTCCATTTTTTTTTTTTTTTAACCAGAAGTGACATGATGCTACAGCTGGGGTTGCAGACTTTTTTTTTTTTAAAAGTCCTCCACTGCTGGGCACTGGGAGTAGGGTCTGGATGAGACCCTGCTCTGGCTGGCGGCTTGGCATCTCATGTCTATCAACTGGCTATTTAGATGATAGGTACAAAATAGGAGCTGCAGTGGCTCAAGTGGTTAAGACGCTGAACTGCAGGCTGTGGAAGGTCAGTAGTTCAGCAGTTTGAGACCCAAGAGTGCTGCATGACGGAGTGAACTCCCGTCTCTGGTTCCAGCTCCTGCCAACTTAGCAGTTCGAAAGCAAGAAATTGCAAGTAGATAAACAGGTACCGCTTCAGTGGGAAGGTAACAGCATTCCGTGCGCCTTAGTGTTTAGTCATGCCAGCCACATGACCACAGAAATGTCTTCAGACAGTGCTGGCTCTTCGGCTTTGAAACGGAGATGAGCACCGCAACCCTAGAGTCAGATTTGATTGGCTTTCAAGCAAAGGAAACTATTACCTTTACAAAATATGAAGATATATATCTCCGCACTGTACTGTTCTCAATCCAACCCAGAATATCTGATAAACCTCCAAAGGCCAACCTTGGCATCCCACCCCCCTCCTTTATTCAGAGTAGAACAGAAGGCTGGGGAACAGTGACATCTGAATTTGTAAGAGACTGTTCCTTTTAATCAGAATGTCTTTTGAAGATTTCCATGAAAAAAAAAATCAATGCCTTTTTTTAAAAAAAGATGATACTCTTGGTTTTACTAGATTATCATTTTGTGGTGTCTCAACAGTGGCTTTGTGTTATCGGTTGTTTACATCAGGGTTTTGCCTGAGAAATATATAATTTAGATAATCACAAAAATAGTTGTCAGCAGCCCTGAGATGGAGGAAGAAAAGGTACATTTTCGTGCATTCAAGGGTTATGCAGTATCTCTTGTAAACAGGGCCAAGCGCTGGTAGAAATAGTAATTATTTGCTAGTTTGAAATGTTGATGTGGAGAATAATGTTCTTTTCCTTTCAGGTCGCCTGCCAAAAAACTGTAATTCCCCTCCCCTCCTCCTCCTCCTCCTCCTCCTCCTCTCGGTTCTATTCATATTTTGTGTCTGTGTTAAAATTGCTGAATCTTAAATAATGGTATCTTATCATTGAGTCGTGGCTGCGCGTTAGAAGAACGCCCGGCGTTCATTTTCTTTTGGCAGCCGCGAGTGCACGAACCAAGTGGACGGGGGTCCCCGTTATCAGGACCGAAAAGCACAGAGCAAAACTTTATGAAACATCTAATTGTTTTGACGAAGGCGCAATGCTCGGGGGTTGACCTTGGAGCTTTAGAAATGTGCATTGATCCACTGGAAGGGACACAAAGCCAGCTTTTGGGCGCGCGGTGGAAATTGTTAAAAACACACGCACACACCCATGCCCTGAATAACATCTGCCTCGTAAGATGCCTTAATCAGCTCAGTGAAAAATGAAAGTTTAACGATCGACCATAGTGGCTTCTAAGTGAAGGATAAACAAAGGATGAAAGACTTGCCTCCGCATAGTTCTGTAACTGATGGCATGACAAATGTCAAGGACCATCTGCCTCCGACTTATCCAAACTGTCATCAAGTATTCTAATCCAGTCAAACGAGATATAACTAGGACAAACCTATGGAAGTCGCTGAAGGCTTATCAAAAGAGTTGTAAATAAAGGACGGAGGAGGGACGGCGGGGGGGGTTGGGGGTGGGGAGGCCTCCCTATCAACTGCATAACCACAGATTGCTGCCAGATTGCCAAGGGCTTTGAAATCCAATCCCATTTCTCAAGTCTGACAAACTGTACTAAATGGTAAAATGGATTTTTATTGCTGTCAGCCATTTTCGGCCCAGCTGCTACTCGGGACTAGGAAGTGGGGGGCCTGGATTCTCTCCCCCCACCCCTGTTCCCCCTCTCCTCTTCCCATGAGAATCGAGGGCTTTGTCTCTTTCTCTTGGGGGGGGTTGACGGCTCCTCGACATTGCCTTTGTCGGCTTCGATAGTGCGCAATAAGGAATGATATGAACCCCGTAATGAGGCTTAAAGGGGCAATTTGCACAGTGGGGGTGGGGGGTGGAGGTGGAGATGGGGTCGGGGGGGGGGCTGATTCCGTCACTTTCAGCTGGTCTCCCCAAACTTGACGTAAGATTGATCTGACTCAAATGCGTCTTGACAGTGGCAGTGTTCTCAAGGAGACGTTTTATGAATGTGATAGACACAGTGTATGTGCGTGTGTGGGGAGAATAGTTTGGAAGGGTTTTGTTGTTGGAAGAAAACACTTTATGGGGTGCAGGCCAGAGCTCAGTAGCAGAGCACATCTTTGCATGGGATTGTGCCCTTCAGTCCCTGGCATCTGCAGTTAATGGATCTCAGATGGCTGGACTGGGAAAGATGTAGGGCTGCTGTGCCCCCCCTGGGGGTGGGGGGATCCCATACCCCCGGGTCGCATTGCCTGCCACCACTTTGAGCAATGGCAGAGAAAAAATAGGGGAAGAAAGCCGCCTCATGCAGTTACTGGACACTGATGCAGGAAGTGTGAAAGGTAGCTCTAGGAATCACCGGCGCTTCCCTCGTCACTTCCTGTACTGACACCCCCATCCTTCTGCCTGTTGCTAGGCAACACCTGGCAATCCTAGAAAGATGATAGCCCAAGATAGCCTTTGCGTTTCAAAACAAGCAGTGTTGGCCTATCTGGACTATATTGTGAGCTGGTAAGATGCATATAGAATCATAGAGCTGGAAGGGACGCCAGAGTCATCTAGACCAACCCCCTGCACAAGGCAGGAAATTCACAAATACCTCCCTCTCCACACTCCCAGTGACGGCAGTTCCAATCCCAGAAGATGACAAAAAACCTCCCGGATCTCCAGCCAAACTGGCCTGGGGAAAAATTGCTTCCTAACCCCAAAGTGGCAATCAGCATTTCCCTGGGCATGTATGAAAGGGCCACGAGAACTAAGCACTGCCTACTTTTGTGCAGAAATGCAGGATTTCCATTGGGCTAGAACCGGCCATAATTTTGGACAACGCAAATAACTTCCAGTTTTTGAAGAACGTGCAAAATGTCCTCTGACGGAGGTCTGAGAGATTGTTGGTTACGCATGTCTAATAAATGTTTACCATGCCCTTCCTCCAAAGGGTTTGGGATGAGCATACAAGGTTCTTTTTGATTTCACCACTACCCTGTGAGGTAGGTTAAGGTGAGGGAGATCAACTGGCCTAAGGTTACCCAATGAGCTTTGTGGCTAAGTGGTGGTTTGAAGCCAGATGTCCCCTGTCCAGTAAGCTGAGTTGGTATGAGCTAGCTCACAATTTTTGAGCCTCTGACTCACACATCTTTGTCTTAGCTCAGGAAGGATGGATCCAGAGCAAACTAATTCATGCAGCAGCCAAATTGCTCGCTCACAACTTTAACGCCAGTGGTTCACAAAGTAGAATTTTCGCTCACAAGACTCCACCGCTTAGAGGGAGCACTGCCACTCTGTTGTGGTCTGAGGAGGCAATACACATCTCGAAAGAGCAGAGCTGCTTATATCAACCCGTGCAAATGTTCTGCAGAGCAACCTGGGAGAAGGTGGCCACAGCCAATAAATGTGCGGTTTGGTGGGCTCGCCTTGCTCGCTTCTGGGCTCAGCGGGTCGAATGCGAAATCCGAATTATTAAACGGGAAGTCTAAATAGTCGCCTGGCACAACGCAATGCCCCTTCTCCCCCAATCAGCATCACCGCAAAAGCATTTCTGTGCTTTTATCTCCTGATATACAGATTACTTAATCCTTGAAAGGGATTAAGTAAGCAGCCAGCAAAACACTGGCCGTAACAGCTCTCCCAACACCCCCGGATATTGTGGGATAATGGGACGCGGGACTCATCATGCAGATGCTGCCAGGGAGATCGATTTATATTTTAATAAAACACGACACTCCAATTGAGATCTGCAAACGTACCTGTGGAAGTTATGCACAGAAGGTCGGGGAGCACTTGGATGAAAAGAATTGGTTATTTCTGTACCACTTTGTGCTCCTTAAGGAAGCTTAGATATGTGGGGATGGCGTGCCGACGGGGACGGGAGCAAGGGCAGATACTGGTGCCTGAGTTTGACTGGGATGACGAGCGTGTGTGGACAAGGAGGTGTATGCATTTCATTCCAAATGTATCAGTTGCTTCTCATTTTGCCCAAATCCTCAGTGACGTTCTGTCTGCCTACTTACCGTCTGTCTCAGGCCGCCCCCAGTGCTACCAGTGCTCTGTGGCCAAGACCCTGAACTCTAGGAAGAGCTCTGCAGGAAGATCCCTTGAGTCTTGATAGGAACTGTTGAGTCTTTAGAGAAAGGTGGGGTGTAACTATTTGAGTCATAGTGGATAACTCAATGAAAATGTCTAGACAGTGTGTAGCTGCAATAAAGAAGGCCAACGCTATGCTGGGGATTATTATGAAGGGAATTGAAAACAAATCAGCCAGTATCATCATGCCCCTGTATAAATCATTGGTGCGACCTCATTTGGAATACTGTGTACAGTTCTGGTCACCACATCTCAAAAAGGATATTATAGCACTGGGAAAAGTGCAGAGAAGGGCAACTAGAATGATAAAAGGGTTGAAACACCTTCCCTATGAAGAAAGGTTAAAACACTTGGGGCTCTTCAGCTTGGAGAAACGACGGCTGAGGGGTGACATGATCGAGGTTTATAAGATTATGAATGGGATTGAGCAAGTTGAGAAAGAAGTACTTTTCTCCCTTTCTCACAATACAAGAACTCGTGGGCACTCCATGAAATTGCTGAGCAGTCGGGTTAGAACAGATAAAAGGAAATACTTCTTCACCCAAAGAGTGATTAACATATGGAATTCACTGCCAAAGAAGGTGGTGGCAGCTACAAGCATGGACAGTTTCAAGAGGGAATTAGATAAACATATGGAGCAGAAGTCCATCAGTGGCTATTAGCCATAGGGTATAGATGGGAATTCTCAGTCTGGGGCAGGTGATGCACTCTATTCTTGGTGCTGGAGGGGGCAGCAGTGGGAGGGCTTCTAGTGTCCTGGCCCCACTGCTAGACCTCCTGATAGCATGTGGTATTTTTGGCCACTGTGTGACAGAGTGTTGGACTAGATAGGCCATTGATCTGATTCAGCATTGGCTTCTCTTATGTTCTTATGAATAGTAACTAAATAAGTTTAAAATTGTTGACCTCCAGTAACCTGCGTGGTATAGTGGTTAAAAGCGGTGGACTCCAGTCTGGTGAACCAGGTTTGATTCCCCACTTCTCTGCATGAAGCCTGCTGGGTAGGGTTCCCAGGTCCATCGGACCACTGGGTGGTGGGGTGGTGGTGGGGAGTGAACTTACCGAGAGAAGAAACTGGAAATAAACACCATGTGCCTACATCACCCGGAAGCGATGTAGGCACGTCGGGGGCGGCATCCTGGTTTGTGGGCAAAACTTCTATGGTACAATTGGCTTCTAACCATAGAGTTTTGCCCCCAAAACCTGAGTGTCACCCCCCAATGTCAACTGACGCACCTACATCACTTCTGGGTGATGTAGGCACATGGTTTTTATTTCCAGCTTCTTGCCTGTTTTTTTGGGGTGGTGGTGGTGGTAATTCTCCCCTGGTGGCCAACTGGCTGGAAGAAGAAGAAGAAGAAGAAGAAGAAGAAGAAGAAGAAGAAGAAGAAGAAGAAGAAGAAGAAGAAGAAGAAGAAGAAGAAGAGTAGTTTGAATTTATACCCCGCCCTTCACAGCCCAAAGGCGTCTCAGAGCGGCTTACAAACTCCTTTCCCTTCCCCTCCCCACAACAGACACCCTGGGAGGTAGGTGGGGCTGAGAGAACTTCTGACAGAAACTGTCCTTGAGAGAACAGCTGTGCCAGAGCTTGTGACTGACCCAAGGTCACATCAGCAGGTGCAAGTGGAGGAGTGGGGAATCAAACCCGGTTCTCCCAGATAAGAGTCCGCCCATTTAACCACTACACCAAACTGGTGTAGAGAGGAGTGCCCAAAACTGGGGACCCTCACCCACATTGGCGAGTCTGACAACCCTACTACTGGGTGACCTTGGGCCAGTCACTGTTCTCTCTGAACTCTCCACCCTAGCTCCCTCACAAAGTATCTGTTTCGGGGAGAGGAAGGGAAGGAGATCATAATCCGCTTGAGATTCCTTAAGGTATGGAAAAATGGGGTATAAAACCCAGTTCTTCTTCTTCTTCTTCTTCTTCTTCTTCTTCTTCTTCTTCTTCTTCTTCTTCTTCTTCTTCTTCTTCTTCTTCTTCTTCTTCTTCTTCTTCTTCTTCTTCTTCTTCTTCTTCTTCTTCTTCTTCTTCTTCTTCTTCTTCTTCTTCTTCTTTCTGCCAGGAATTGGGAAATTCCTACAAATTTGGGGATGAAGGCTTGGGAGGGGAGGGTTTGAGGAGGAGATGGGGTATAACGCTATGGAGTCCACCCGCCAAAGCAGCCATTTCCTCCAGAGGAAAGTGATCTCTGGCGCCTGGAGATCAGTTGTAATTCCAGAAGATCTCCAGTCCCCATCTGGAGGCTGGCAACTGTAGACCCACTTCCAATCAGCAGCTGCTGCTGCTGCTGCTGACAAAACTTTGCAGACTGGTGGAGACCACTGTTCCCTCTAAGCTGAGTTAATGTGAGCTAGCTCACAGTTTTTTTAGCCTCTGGCTCACACATTTTTGTCTCCGCTCAGGAAGGACGGCTCCAGAGCACACTAATCGAGGCAGCAGCCAAATCGCCCACTCACAGCTTTTAATGCCAGTGGCTCACAAAGTAGAATTTCTGCTCACAAGTCCCCATAGCTTAGAGGGAGCATTGGTGGAGACCATATTCCCCAGTTTCAGGTGGGCTAGTTTCAGGTTTGCCAGTTTGGTGGCTTCCAGTTTTGGCTCTGCTCTGCCTTTCAACAAATGTTACAAACAACAGCATCCTTTCAGTTATCGCAATGTGGCTGAATGTTATCCATTCCAGGTAGCCGATACCTTCTTTAATCTTTCGGTTTAGCCTCACCTTTATTAACTCAGAACGTACTGCAGCTGTAGAGTCAGGAGCAACTCGAAAAGCCAATAAAACCTTCTGCTCCTTTTGTTTTAATTGGCTGGAAACAGGCATTGAGGGGCCTGCCCTGGAGAACAGGTGTGTCTGGTCGTGCTAATTCTGCATTAAAGTTCCACTTCTGTTTGCACAACATTTTTTTTTTAATAGAATTGTGAGGACTGCCCCGACCAGCTGCCATCCAATCTGCGACAGATGTGGCTCGTCAGGGAGAAGAAAGGGCAGCTTATTTTAGCAGCCAAGATCAAGGTTCTCCTAGGCCTGTTGGGGCATGTGGTTCTTTAGCACTTGGTTCTGTTGACCGTGTAAAGTGGCCCCAAAGAGATGGATTCACAATGGCGCCATAAACTGGGAGGGGCTGTGTCATTGTCATTTCTCCCATTCCACACCCACTTCTTCTCCCATCAATGGGTGGCATTATGGGAGGGGCTGCGACTCAATGGCAGAGCACCTGCTTGGTGTGCAGAAGGTCCCAGGTTCGATCCCGGGTTCGATCCCCCGGCACCTCCAGTTGAAAGGACGAGGCAGTAGGTGATGTGAAAGATCTCCACCTGAGACCCTGGAAAGCGGCTTCCAGCCTGAGTAGACAATACCGACAATACTGACTTTGATGGACCGAGGGTTTGATTTGGGATTCATAATGGAGTCAAAGTAGTCTTGTCTGCGCTGAATGATGGTGGCTCTCCAAGGTCTCAGGTCTTTCATATCACCTACTGCCTGATGCTGGAGATCCAACCTGGGACCTTCTGCATGGAAAGTAGACCCCCAGTCTCTCCACAGTGAGATCTTTGAAAATGCTCTGTAACTTTCTCTTCAGCCAAGTACATCCGGATCATGATTTGGAATGCAATCGCGTGACAAACCTGCCTGCAAGGCAAATCTCCCAGAAGTATGAGGTGCCTTTCCTGCTGGGCTAAAACGATGGCTGTCGGCTGTATACTCTTGCCTGCTTGTGCGTCTCCTGGATGGTCATCTGATACATGAGGAATGGGCAGCTATGGGTTGTGTTTGTCATTCCCTCTAAGCCACTCTAGGAAAATGGCTAGGGAAAGCATTGTTGAACTGATGGCGTGGCGACAGTTCCAGTGCAAACCCAGAAGTGACGTCGGTGTGGCTCTCAAGGACCCCTCCCCGACTCTATGCGATGGGTTTTTGGGGAGGGGGATCCTAGGGCACTGTGCTGGTGCGGTGATGTCATTTCCGGGTTTGTGCTGGAAGTGATGCCATGCTGCCGGCGCCTTGTTGTTTCTCCCGTCCCCACCGACTTCCTCTCCCATCGATGGCTGGCAACCCTACGTACCTTGGTAATACTTACAGCAGGGGTGTCAAACTCATTTGTTACGAGGGCTGGATCTGCAATGCTGCAAGGCCCCCTGGGGCGGGAGGCGGGTGCAGAGGAGAACCCACAGAGGCATGCCGGAGAGGCAGCAGTGCTATGCTGGGCAAGATGCTCCCACGATGCTTGACTGCCGCAGGCGAGGTTGTTCTGCTGTACTAAAGCCATAATGAATGCATACAGCACTTCCTCCCTTGCATCAATTGCTTGCGGGTTGCAGAAGAGCCCTGGACGGGCCAGATCCGGCCCCTGGGCCTTATGTTTGACACCACTAATGTACAGGGTGTTGTGGGTCAGTCTACTTTAACTGAGGAGCACTCAGCTGATGCTGATAACAGCCCTGACAGCATCTCTGAGACTCAGCCAGCTGATGCTCCTAATGACCCTGAGGCGGCAGAGGCAGGTCCTAGCGCCCCAGTTGCTGAGGACAGCAAGCACTCCAGCCTCATGAGCACTGGGAACATGGAAGAGACAGCCCAGAGAGGTGGCACCTCAACAATCCAAGATCTTGGGGAAACTTCGCAGGCTGCCTCACCTCCTCTTTCCCCAGAACCAGGAGGATGCAGGAGGAGGCGGGCGCCCTTAGAGCGCCTCAAGAGGTGGCAGGACGCACATCTTGCTACCCGGCAACTGCCAGATCAAGAGGAACACCTGGAGTTAATGGACAGCACTCTTGTAAGCAATGAGACCCAGCTGTGAGCTGCCAGTAAAGGACGGGGTTTCAGAAGGGGAAGGCATGGGAGCAACTTGTCACCTTCCTAGAGTCGCGCAACCACCCCTCTTGGACCTGTTTCTGGCTGCTACTCCTGAACCTTTGGCTTTGACCCCGGACCTGCTTGACGACAACTCTCGGACCTGCTTGAATTCTGCTTCTCGGACCCTCAGCTGGCTTTCCTCGTGTATGACTCTTGGACTGAACTCTGGACTTACGTTTCCGGTTAGTGATTCTGTCTCGTCCCCTTGGTGTTGGCGGAGTCTGCTCTGACCCAGGACACAGGGCTTCTAAACAGAGTTTAGAACCTCACCATGTCTTGATCCAGCTTTGTGATCACAGTTCAAGAGAGCCATGAACTGTGCCTCCACGATGGGAGACTGACAATACAAAACTCAGGCTGCCGACCATGGGAACAGGTGAACTGGACGGGGGCTGGGCCTGCAGCAGTTGAATGTACATAGGATATATATGGGTGTTAAGGCTGCCAGGTCCACCTTGGCTACCGACAAGGGATGAATAGGGCTGTCAGACCCAAGATGGGAAACTCCTGGGGATTTGGGGATGGAGCCTGGGGAGGACAAGGACCTCAGTGGGGCACAATGCCATAGAGTCCAACTCTAAAGCAGACGTGTCAAACTCATTTGTTATGAGGGCCGGATCTGACATAAATGTCACTTTGCCGGGCCGGGCCACGTGTGCCTTAAAATGTAATGCCGGGTACCAGAGATATAAACTGTATAAAGGACAGCAGCTGGTAAGTTCCAGGTTGGTGTATCCTCCCTGCAAAGCCCCATGGGCTGGGAGGGGGGGTGCAGAGGAAATTCCATATAGACCATAAACTACACCAGTTTGGTGTAGTGGTTAAGTGCGCAGACTCTAATCTGGGAGAACCGGGTTTGATTCCCCCACTCCTCCACTTGCAGCTGCTGGATGACCTTGGGCAAGCCATACTTCTGTCAAGAGCTGTTCTCTCAAGGGCAGTTCTGAAAAGAGCTCTCTCAACCCTGCCTACCTCACAGGGTGTCTGTTGTGGGGAGGGGAAGGGAAAGGAGATTGTAAGCTGCTCTGAGTGAAGGGCGGGGTATAAATCCAATCTCCTCCTCCTCCTCCTCCTCCTCCTCCTCCTCCTGCTGCTGCTGCTGTTGCTGCTGCTTCTTCTTCTTCTTCTTCTTCTTCTTCTTCTTCTTCTTCTTCTTCTTCTTCTTCTTCTTCTTCTTCTTCCTCTTCCTCTTCCTCTTCCTCTTCCTCCTCCTCCTCCTCCTCCTCCTCCTCCTCCTCCTCTTCCTCTTCCTCTTCCTCTTCCTCCTCCTCCTCTTCCTCCTCCTCTTCTTCCTCCTCTTCTTCCTCCTCTTCCTCCTCCTCCTCCTCCTCCATCATGAACTGGAGACGCAGCAGTGCAGCTCTGAGCAGATACTCCCACGATGCTGGACTGCTGCAGATGAGGTTGTTCTGCTGTGCCGAAGCCACAATGGAGTGGCTCTTCCCATTTCCCCCAGGACTCCCTCCCTTGCACCAGTTGCTTGTGGGCTGTATAGGAGCCCTGGATGGGCTGGTTCTGGCCCCCGGGTCTTATGTTTGACACCCCTGCTCCAAAGAATCCCTTTTCTCCAAGGGATCTGATCTCTGTAGCCTGGAGATGAGCTGTACCCTATGTATTTCATATCCCCCCCCTGAGCTGCTTCATTTCTGGTGCTCTCTCTAGTCTATGTTCTGTTTCTTGGCCAGAACAAAACTTGGTTCCATGCCAAAGACAGGAGAGTAGTTTGGAGTATTTTTTCATTACTCAGTAATGGTTCTCATTAAAGAGAAGGTTAGACCCCTGATATATATATATCCCTTCCTCCTCAGTACTTCTTGTCCAGTATTTCGGCAATTACGAACATGTACGAGTATGTATCTTTATAATAATATAATTTTATTATTCTTAGTGTAGCACTTTAATATCTAAATTCATCACCTCTGCATTAGTAGGTATAAATATGTAAGGAGATTATGTGTGGGTATGTGGCCATCGTCTAATTTTTTTTTAAAGATAACATTACCTTTATGATCAGCTGAAATAATTTCTTTAACACGTTCAATCCAGAAGAATAATACACTTGAGTTCACACTTAATTTGGAAATAAATCAAGCTTTATTTAATAGGTTTTTATGTCCTGGAGGTCTGGGCATTTGCAGTATGCAGGACTAGTGTCTAGGTAATGTGCAGCTTAATAGAATCTGAAATATGAACAGTGGAGGTTTGGAAAAAAAAATTCCCACTGAAGTCAGGAAAGCCATCTTCTTCTTTTTTTTTGTTCCAAAATCTAGGATATTTTTACTTATTTTGAGCAGCCCTAGGAAAAATTCATCGCCTTAGCTTATCTGTCAGGGTATTTTCTTTCTCTCTGCTGAAATGGAAAAGTCTGAAGGATATGCCCTTGGCACAGAACTATAGACGACCCTACAGCATATCTGTTGGCAAAGGTGAGACATGCAGGTCTCTGTGTGTCTCTCTGTGTGTCTGTGTAAGCAGGGCTATTTTGGGGCAGGGACACACAGGAACGGAGTTCCAGCTGGCTCCCGAGTTGGCCACACCCAGCAGGAACTCATTACCATAATAGGCCACAGCCAACAGCAGAAACTCATTAGGATTGGCTGCATTAGGGGTGTGTGGCCTAACGTGGAAAGGATTGGCTACATTAGGGCTGTGTGACCTAACATGCAAAGGAGTTCCTGCTACAAAAAAAGCCCTGGGTTTTGACAACAAACAAGGTAAACAGAATAAGAAGCAAAAGATGGGTGTGGCTAGATGACCACACTTCTAGTAGCGTAGGGTGTGTGGCCTAATATGCTAATGAGCTGTGCTATCAGGGTGTGGTCTGGTATGCTAATGAGTTCCTGCTGTTGGGTGTGGCCTATTATGCTAATGAGTTCCTGCTGGGCTTTTTCTACAAAAAAACCTTGTGTGTAAGTCAGATTATTCACTCAAGAGTCTGAAGAGCCTGTCATTTGGAGTGCAACTGTTGTCTTGGCATCACGCTGTCCATTGAGATAAAACGTCACGTCAGGTGTGAGTCTTCTGTTAATGACACTGCATTCCATATAGTCCATTTTTGCCACATGGCTGTAACTTGAAACCTTATTTGCACTGCTGGCTCATCCACTAGGCAAGCTAGGCGCTCGCCTAGGGTACCGGGCCCACAGGGGCGCCAAACGGACCCCCATCCCCCCTTTTGCCGCCGCCTCCCCGCCACCGCCGCCAGCGAAGCGCCCCGGTGGGGCTCAGGAGGTGGCGGCGGCAAAGCTTGTCCTCCCTCCCCCCACCGGTGCTCCCCCTCCCCCCACCACCCTCCCCTCTCCTCCAAGCCGGCGCTCCGAGGGAAGGGGCAGGGGGTTAAACCCCGCTCCTTCCCTAGCTTGCCTTCGTGCCCCCACGGCTGCAGAGCGCCGAGGCAAGCTGGTGCTGGGAGGGAAGGGGCGGGGGTTTGAACCTCCGCCTCTTCCCTGGCTTTCCTGGGCGCCCCTGCAGCTGTGGAGCACTGAGGTAAGCCGGCACTGGGAGGGAAGGGGCGGGGGTTTGAACCTCCGCCCCTTCCCTGGCTTTCCTGGGGGCCTCACAGCTGCGGAGCCTCCAGGAAAGCTGGTGCTGGGAGAGAGGGGGCGGGGGCTAGAACCTCCACCCCTTCCCTGGATTTCCTGGGGGCCCCGCAGCTGTGGAGCACCCAGGAAAGCCAGTGCTCTGCTGCCCTCCCCCGGTCTCCAGGCCCCACCAGGAGGTTGGCATCCCCAGTGGGGTGGGCGCCCCAGGCTGTCCTGTGTAGGGCGCCCAGATACCTGGGGCCGGCCCTGCATATTTGGCAAATCCAGAGATCAGTTGTAACTCTGAGAGAGCTCCAGGCCCCACCTGGAGAATGGCAACCCCCTCAGCAGACATATGAGCAGCTCTCATGGGACTTACATGGCATCTTTTCCTCCCTTTCGAGGGTGAGGCTGTTGGTTTGGTAGCCTAAGACTGAAAACAACTCAGCCAGTATCTAAATGCCCCTGTATAAATCAATGGTGCGACCTCATTTGGAATACTGTGTACAGTTCTGGTCACCACACCTCAAAAAGCATTGGAAAAAGTGCAGAAAAGAGCAACGAGAATGATAAAAGGGTTGGAACACTTTCCCTGTGAAGAAAGGTTAAAGCACTTAGGGCTCTTTGGCTTGCAGAAACGATGGCTGAGGGGCGACGTGATCGAGGTTTACACGATTATGCATGGGACAGAGCAGGCAGAGAAAGAAGTACTTTTCTCCCTTTCTCACAATACAAGAACTCTGTGGGCGCTCAATGAAATTGCTGAGCAGTCGGGTTAGAACAGATAAAAGGAAGTACTTCTTCACCCAAAGAGTGATTAACACATGGCATTCACTGCCACAGGAGGTGGTGGCAGCTACAAGCATGGACGGCTTCGAGAAGGAATTAGATAAACTTATGGAGCAGAGATCCATCGGTGGCTATTAGCCACAAGATATACATAGGAACTCTCAGTCTGGGGCAAGCGATGCTCTATATTCTTGGTGCTTGGGGGGGGGGGGATCAACACTGGGAGGGCTTCTAGTGTCCCGGCCCCACTGCTGGACCTCCTGAGGGCACCTGGTATTTTTGGCCACCGTGCAACAGAGTGTTGGACTGGATGGGCCATTGGCCTGATCCAACATTGGCTTCTCTTATGTTCTTATGTTCGTAAGATATTAGATGTCTGGGGCAAAACTGCCAGCCCGTGCCAGAGACGATGAAAATGGCATTTCTGAAAGATGCCAGCTGGACTCCCAGAGAAATGACAACCTTTTCCTTTTTCTCATGAATAAAGAGGCCTGCCTTGTAGGTTTATCCTGATGAATTTTAACTTGCTGAGGGAGAGGAAAATGTGTTCTTCAATGTCTTTGTAAGTAGCTGTATCCCCCCCCTTCACAGCTGATTGCCTATAATGCTGGGGGAGAAAAGAAAGAATACCTTTCAAACCGAGGAGTTAGAGAGCATTATCTTTTGTTGTTGTTTCTCTGTACTGGGAGAAGATAAAAGGTGAACAGGGAGGCAAAGAAACAAGCCAATGTGTATCATAATAATTGTACATTTGCCATGCAAATAGGTCGGGAGCACAATGCAAATCAATGTTGCTTTTAGTCTCTCCTTTGCTCAGAGCCAGAAGGGTTTTTTTTTTACTGCCGAGCCGATGGAAGCCAAATTAAGTTTAGAAACCTTCATCTAATAAATGTATTTAACCCTTTGCACCCGGAGAAAAACCTACATGCTCCTCAGGGACGGGCTGAAGGTGAGGTTGGAGGCCCAGTTAGGGCTGGGGGAATTCCTGGAGGTTCTGGGGGTTGGGCCCCTGGGGAAGAAGGGGTTGGGGGAGGGACCTCGGCAGGGTATAATGCCATAAAGGCTACCCACCAAAGCAGCCAGTTTCTCCTAGGGAATTGATCGCTGTTGTCTGGAGATCAGCTGTAATTCCAAAAGAACTCCAGCCCCCAGACTGAGCATTGCGGCCCTAAGCTTCGATGCAGGTGACTCAACACATGCTCTCATGGAGGTCAGTTGCGGGAGGGCTGGACCCAAATGTATTGGACACTTGAAATTACTTTAGGTAGAAAAGTGTGTTAATTGGGCAAATGTTTCATCCTGCCTGCCAATCACAGGATGGTATTGCCTAAGTCCTGTTCCAGTTTGGTTTAGTGGTTAAGTGCGCGGACTCTAATCTGGGAGAACCGGGTTTGATTCCCCACTCCTCCACTTGCAGCTGCTGATGTGATCTTGGGTCAGTCACAAGCTCTGGCACAGCTGTTCCTGAAAAAGAGCCGTTTCTGTCAGAGCTCTCTCAGCCCCACCTACCTCACAGGGTGTCTGTTGCGGGGAGGGGGAGGGAAAGGAGTTTGTAAGCTGCTCTGAGACTCCTTTGGGTAGTGAAGGGCGGGGTATAAATCCAATCTCCTCCTGCTCCTGCTCCTGCTCCTCCTGCTCCTCCTGCTCCTGCTCCTCCTCCTCTTCTTCTTCTTCTTCTTCTTCTTCTTCTTCTTCTTCTTCTTCTTCTTCTTCTTCTTCTTCTTCTTCTTCTTCTTTGTCTGCAGAAGACTCGGACACTTCACTGCAATCCCAGAAAGACTGACTGAACCCCATCTTTAGGCTATTGGATTCCATCAAAGACTTTGGCTCTCTTACATGTATTAAGTGGGTCGTTCTCTATTGGCACTGGGATATGGGCATGAGCAATGCTCCCTCTAAGCTGTGGAGTCTTGTGAGCAAAAAGATTCTACTTTGTGATCTCTTGGTATTAAAGTTGGCAGCCAGCGATTTGGCTTCTGCATAAATTAGTTTGCTCCGGAGCCCTCCTTCCTGAGCAAAGACAAAAATGTGTGAGCTGGAGGCTAAAAAGCTGTGAGCTAGCTCACACTAACTCAGCTTAGAGTGAACACTGGGCATGAGCTATCCTCTCATACTCTCTCTAGGGCTATTATGGGAGATCACCAGTGCAATGGAGTCCTTTTAAGAGGTTGTGATTGTGCAGACAAGCATACAAATTGGAAGTATGCAGTACCCATATTCGCCACATTGTCTGAAAGGGACATCATATGGGTTTCGCGCATGCATACATTCTGATTCATCTGGTACCCACATTCGCCACATTGTCTGAAAGGGACATCATATGGGTTTCACACCTGCACACAGCCTCTATACGTGCTACATGCAATGTTCCCTCTAAGCTGTGGAGTCTTGTGAGCAAAAACTCTACTTTGTGAGCTACTGCCATTAAAGGTGTGAGCGATCAATCTGGCTACTGTATAAAGTAGCTTGCCCTGGAGCCATCTTTCCTGAGCCAAGACAAAAATGTGTGAGTTGGAGGCTACGAAACTGTGAGCTAGCTCACACTAACTCAGCTTAGAGGGAACACTGGCTACATGAAAACTTGAGTTTTCATAGTTCTGCCATGCATATACCAAAGCTGAAAATCCATGTGTTGTTCCTTTCACAACAACAACAACAACAACAACAACAACAACAACAACAACAACAACAACAACAACAACAACAACAGTGAATTACACATATCAGGGGGCTCTGCTTGTGAACTGTGTCTGGAAAGGACTTGGCGTGTAAGCGAATCCCAAAAAGGAATCTCATGGTTAATGAATCAGCTGTGAACAGTTTAAGCACAAGGCTGTCTCTGTGTAGGGGTATAAAGCTGTCACTACTGTGTTAGGCCATTGGTCCTTCTAGCTTAGCATTGTCTATCGAAACCGACTGCCGGGATCCCTCCGGGGTCTGAGGAGCTCGTGTTGCTTATTTGCATCCGTGGCCCCAGGTTGAATTTTTGCATTGTGGAAATATGCATGGAAGGGGCAGCAGCGGGCCAACTCACAAACACATTTCCCCAAGGCATCTATGCGTCTAGACATGCGTTTGCAAGCAATTGCAGCATCTACCTGGACCCCCATTCAAACGGCTGAACAAACCTTCGCATGGCACTTGCTGTTCAGAGCCCTCCTCAGCTCTTGCATGCAACTAGCTGCATAAGACTTGAGCCGAATCAGGGATCAGCAGGTTCTGTGGTCACACACACTAAATAATCCACTTTCAATCCACTTCCAGTGCATTCATAAACATTCATAAAATTTCAACAGGAAAGAAGAGAGTTTTAAAAAATAAATAGGGACTGGTTTCCTATCCTGAAAAACACAAAATGCTCTACAGCTGACAATAGCACTACAGATAAGAGTTTCAATAGCCATTCCACATGCAAAAGAACCTCCTCAGGAAACAGGAAACCTCCTCAGGAAACAATCCAGAGACAAAAGAACCTCCTCAGGAAACCTCAGGAAACAATCCAGAGACAAAAGAACCTCCTCCATTAGCATGTTCATAGTCTGGAGAACCACTACAGGATAATGACTCAGCCCTACCCCACCTTCAAGGGTAGATATAAATTACCTGCCTACCATTTTTCTGCTCACATTGACACAGAGAGTACTCCCTCTTTCTGTGTTACACCTCTGAGGATGCCAGTCACAGCTACTGGCAAAACGTCAGGTTCTACAATGCTAAGACCACAGCCACACAATCCAGAAAATCCACAGCAACACTTCCAGCGCACTTTGCAACTGGATTTTTACTGCGCGAACTGGCAAAATCCAGCTGGAAAGTGGATTGAAAGTGGATTATTTACTGTGTGTGACCACAGCCCAGAGACCTGGACTAAAGCACATCAAAGCCTTTGGTTCCAAAGGGGGTGTGCTCACATACCAAAAGAGAAAAGGGGGGGAAACTTGACCCCAGAGATGAAAATTGGACTCATAGTAGGGTATCCTGTTGGTGGAAAAGGATACAGGATATACACATCTAACCTTCTGACCAAACAAGTTTTGTACAAACCATATTGACATAGAAGTCAAATTAACAAATTTAATATCTCCCTGTTTCCCCGCTGTTTAAGGGCTATAGCAGTAAACTCTTGTTTCTGAATAATGGCGCACAGTCCATAACATGCTGCTTCCCACTCACTTCTCACAGTTTCCAGCTTTCTGTGTTTTTTTTTTTTAAAGAAACCCTTAAGTGAAGATATAAAAAGACTCAGTCTGAGATGACAAATTTAGCTCCCTAATGTTATACTGTACAATATGTTCATTAAAAAAGCATAGATTTTCCCTCTGTTGAGAAAGTGCGATGGTACATCTTGGAGGGGTCATGAACTTCCAAGGAGATGAACATGCTGTCATTTGTAAGTAGGTGGTGTAGTGGTTAGCATCTTGGATGCAGGTTCAAATCCCAATCTGTCATGGAAGCTCATTGGGCCATATACTCTCAGCCTAAGGTAGCCAGTTTGATTTAGTGGTTAAGAGTGTGGACTCTCATCTGGGAGAACCAGGTTTGATTCCCCACTCCTCCACACACAGCTGCTGGTGTGACCTTGAGTCAGTTACAAGTTCTGTCAGAGCTGTTCTCTCATGGGCAGTTCTCAAAAGAGCTCTCTCAGCCCCCACTTACCTCACAGAGTGTCTGTTGTAGAGAGAAGAAGGGAAAGGAGATTGTAAGCCACTCTGAGACTCCTTCAGGTAGTGAAGGGTGGAGTATAAATCCAATATCGTCATCATCTTCTCTCTAATGTACATCACAGGGTGGCTGTGGTGAGGAAAATCCAGAGGAAAGGCGGCTTATGGTGTCAGCTGCTTTGGGTCCCCCCCAAACAAGGTATAAATATCTCCAGGGCTATTTTGGGGCAGGAACGCACAGGAACAGAGTTCCGGCTGGCTCCTGATTTGGCCACGCCCAGCAGGAACTCATTAGCATAACAGGCCACACCCAACAGCAGAAACTCATTAGGACTGGTTACATTAGGGGTGTGTGGCCTAACATGCAAAGGAGTTCCTGCTACAAAAGAAGCCCTGGGTTTAGAGAACAAACAAGGTGGGTGTGGCTGGATGACCACACTTCTGGCAACAAGGGGGTGCAGCCTAATATCCTAATGAGCTGTGTGGTCATGGGTGTGGCTAAATATGCTAATGAGTTTCCGCTGTTGGGTGTGGCCTGTTATGCTAATGAGTTCCTGCTGGGCTTTTTTTTTTTTTTTACAATATATAAAAGAGACATAACCCTAGTCTGGCCTGTCCTCTTCCTCCCCACCTTTCTAGGTTGTTGTTGGTGGAAAGGGCCATCAGGTTGCAGCCAACTTACAGGGATCCTATAGAGTTTTCAAGGCAAGAGAGGAACAGAGGTGGTTTGCTACTGCCCATCTCTGCATAGCAAACCTGGACTTCCTTGGTGGTCTCCCATCCAAGTACTAATTAGGGCCAACCCTGTTTAGCTTCTGAGATCTGAAAATATCGGGCTAGCATGTACCATCCAGACGAGAAGTTCAGAGGTGGTCTGCCATTGCCTGCCTCTGCATAACAACCTTGGGCATCCTTGGGGGTTTTCCATCCAGGGCTGATCCTACTTAGCTTCCAAGATCTGATGAGACTGGGCTAGCTTGAGCCATCAAGTTTGGTGTCGGGGTTAGGAGTGCGGACTCTAACCTGGGAGAACTGGGCTTGATTCCTCACTTCTCCACATGCAGCTGCTGGTGTGACCTTGGGTCAGTCTCAAGTTCTCCCAGAGCTGTTCTCTCAGGAGCAGCTATCCAGAGAGCTCTCTCAGCCCCACCTACCTCACAGGGTGGCTGTTGTGGGGAGGGGAAGGGGATTGTAAGCCGCTCTGAGATCCCGAGTGAAGGGCACAGGGCCGGCCCCAGGTGTCTGGGTGCCCTAGGCAGGACAGCCTGGGGTGCCCACCCCACTGGGGATGCCAACCTCCCGGTGGGGCCTGGAGATGGCCCAGCACCATTGTCCTGGATGCCTCGCAGCTGCGAGGCGCCCAGGAGAGCCAGGGAAAGGGCAGGGTTAGAACCCTCGCTCCTTCCCTCCCAGTGGTGGCGCTGGCTCTCCTGGATGCCTCGCAGCTGCCAGGTGCCCAGGAGAGCCGGGGAAGGGGTGGGCTTAGAACGCCTGCTCCTTCCCTCCCAGCGGCGGCACCAGCTTTTTTGGTTGCCTCGCAACTGCGAGGCGCCCAGGAAAGCTGGGGCTGCTGGTGCTGGGCGGGAAGGGGGGCTTTTCACAGGGGGGTGGGGGGCATTTTTGCGCCTCTGCAGGGCCGGCGCCCTAGGCGAGCGCCTAGCTCACCTAGTGGGCGAGCTGGCCCTGGAAGGGCAGGGTATAAATCCAACCTAATTCTCGTCTTCTTCTTGCCCAGGTTATCAGCTGCCATATTGCTTCACTAGTTTCCTTCCCCGGCTTCACACACAGAGCCAACACTCCGTGCCTTTCCTCCCCCCCACCCCCATGTCTTGAAAACATTGTTCTTGGCAATGGGCGCCTTCTTGCCCTCTAAGGAGGACTGTACTCGAAAGCCTTCACACCAAAGCTTTTACAGCATCTTTAAATTGGCAACATTACCAGTGTCAAAAATAGCCGTGGGTATGAAGCCAGCACATTATCTGGCTGCAGACGTTCCAATATGTGTTTAATCTGTGCGCCTCCTCACGGCTTTGGAGTCGGCTGACCTTCATCACTAATTCATTCAGTATATGTTTTAATTGAGATAAATAAACGTGGGCTTTGCGGACAGAGTCCTAGATCTCTACGCAGGGGCTGGGATCCTCACCGTGTGCTCCCTGTCGCCGTTTTCAAAGGACCCACAGCCGTGGCTTTATTTTTAAACAATTTCCACCCCCCACCCCTCCCCATCTATCTTGTGATTTTGGTTTGTTTCTGCATCTTTTCTCTGTAAATAGTTGAGGAGTAAGCACATTTTCGAGAGCTGTAGGGAGTCTCCGATGCCGGTTGCATTTTAACGATATGGTGTATTATCATTCCTACTGTAGCCAATTCTCTTTTAAAATCGTGGCAGTTTCTTGCTTTCGCCTCCAGCTATAGAATTCTTTTCAAGCCGAGAGTGAACTTGGCCGTTTGCCAAGCGGAAAAATAAAGGTGTTTTGGTCCACCAAAGTATTTGGAGTGGCCCTTAGTGATACAGTTTTAGTAAGGACATCTGCAAAGCATTTTTTTCTCTCTCTCCTCTCTCTCTCTCTCCCCCCCCCTTAGTGAATTTTCATGTGAAAAGGCTGCTTAATCATTGGCAGTATTGTTCGCATCAATGCCGTTATTTAACTGCACCCCTGGGCGCTTACAAAATAAACAACAGAGTCTCCTATAGAGTTTTTAAAAGTGGCAGGTGCGAAGTCTGTGTTCTATTCACTTGTTCCTCTGCAGTGACATTTTTGTGCTAATCGAGAGATAAACAAGGGACAGGTGACGGCGCCTTCAATGAGCTCAAACATCCATGTTAGATTTCCTTGGGGGGGGACACACACAGCAACTTTGCTCTAGATCAGATGCTTTGCAACCCGGTAGCAGCATGAGTTTATAGTGTCGGGGTTTTTTTTCCTTGAGCCCCATGTTTCAGGAAGTCCTGAACCCAATCTTGCACTAATTTGCGAAAGAGGATCAAGGGTCACCGTTCAGTGATAAAGCACACGCTGTGCAGGCAGAAGGGCTCATGTTAAATTCCTGCTCTCTCCAGCTAGAAATATCTCCGGTAAATTGTTGCCAGTTCCCCTGGTTGGGGTGAGGAATCCTCTGCCCCCTATCTCCCCTTTCCTGTCACTGCTCAGAGCAGCAGTGAGAGAAAAATAAAATAGAAAATGGCAGTCAGGAGTGATGGCATGATGTCTCTCTAGGAAGGATGACATCACGCCTCTCTAGGAATTGGCATAAACTCTGTAGTAAACCATGGAGTTTCCAGTGATTGCTAGAGAGACATAATGCCACTTCTGGGTTTTCCTGGAAGTGATGTCATGCCATCACTGATTACTGTCCTTCTATGTCCCTGCCCTGCAGTGTCCCAGGTCTGGTGGCAGTCCCAATTGTTAGGTGTACTAACTACTGGTGGCGGTCCCACATGGTGTTGTGTACTAACTATGACCATGCACGTGGTCGAGGTTGCAGGTGGCCATGTGAACCAGCCGAGTTTCGCTTTCTACAAACAATAGCTAGAGAGTATCCAAGAATGGGCCAATCAGTCACCTCGGATCCTAAGGTAATCCTATAGGAATGGGCACTGTGTAAATAAACCAATCACGGGTGTGTCTGGGTGTGTGGGGTGTGGCAGAGCAGGGACCGGCCTCCGGGCCGGCTTCTGCATCTCAGTTTTTCTCCTGCCTTTAATAAAGTATAAGCTGATTCACTACAATGTCTCTGGACCCAGTACATTACACATGGATAGCTTCAAGAGGGAATTAGATAAGCATAAGGAGCAGAGGTCCCATCAGTGGCTATTGGCCGCAACGTATAGACAGGAACTCTGTCTGGGGCGAGTGATGCTCTGTATTCTTGGTGCTTGGGGGCACTACAGTGGGAGGGCTTCTAGTGTCCTGGCCCCACTGCTGGACCTCCTGATGGCACCTAGTATTTTTGGCCACTGTGTGACAGAGTGTTGGACTGGATGAGTCATTGGCCTGATTCAACATTGGCTTCTCTTATGTTCTTATGTTCTAACCCTACACCCAGTAGCAGAAAAGATATCTTCATGAGAGTCCCCGAAAGACTGCTGCCTTTTGGAACACAGGGCTTGAGGATAAACAATAGTATGATTCAGTTTAAGGAGACTTCATATGTTTGGATGCTTCCAAAAGGTATGGAAGAGGGGATTTTTTTGAAAGTACAAAGTAGAATTTTTGCTCACAAGACTCCATAGCTTAGAAGGAACATTGTTCCCAACTCTTCTACATGCAGCTGCTGATGTGACCTTGGGTCAGTTACAAGTTCTTTCAGAGCTGTTCTCTCAGGAGCAGCCCTTAAAAGAGATCTCTCAGCCCTACCTACCTCATGAGGTGTCTGTTGTGGGGAGAGGAAGACAGGAGGTTGTAAGCTGCTGAGTTTCCTTTGGGTAGTGAAAAGTGGGGTATAAATCCAATCTCCTCCTCCTTCTTCCTAGACTACATCTCATTCTTTTGACCATTGGGCTACAACAGCCCCCAATTATTTGGCAATCCAAGGCCACATCTTCCCCACAAGCTTATCCTATGATTTATATCCCTTTAACTTTTGTGGCCTTCCCCCAAAAGAATGCTGGGAGTTGTAGTTTGGTGTGCGTGCTGAGCATTCTTTGTTCGAAATCCCTCTTCTCCTTCACTGTAGTAGAGCCCCAAGGGGAAAAGAGAATTGATTGATCTAACAAATGGTGGTACAGATATGTTCCTAGCTTACGACTTGCTCTGGTTGGATCAGTACTCCCCCCCCCCAAAGTCATTGTTTAGCACCAGCCAGTTCAAAGAATTGGCCCATCAACCCTCGTTCATTTTTGACATATCTCATTGTCGCTTGGACCCCCCCCCATCTTTTCCGCAAAAGTAATTAACACGATTTCTATTTTTCCATCTAGTGACTGTATCAGGTCTTTTCTTTTCTTTTTTTTTGCTTTGTTCCATTTCGTGCCCCCCTTCTCTGCTATCTATTTGATGTCATCCGCAATCCTGTCCATCCTGCTGAGCCTCCCATAAGAGAAGTAGTTTGTATAAATAATTAAAAGCCGGGGTTCACACAGTGATGGCTGCAACAATGGTCTTGTTTTCGCCGACTTGATGGAAAAGATTTGATTTACATCTGCTCTGGGTATTTTATTCCCTCTCTTATTAAAGCGTACAACTCTGGATATTCCGCTGGTTTCGTCCCTCCCCTCCTCTGCCTCTCTCTTAAATAGGGGAGTGCTGCCAAACATTTTTTTCAGACAACGAGAAATTATCTCCAATTAAGAGATAGTATCAGTGGAATAGAACATTGTCACAGAGTAATGGTCTCCTGCTGGTTTGTTAAATGCCAAGGTAAACCGGAGGCGTTGATCAGAAATTAATGTCACACCAAAGTCGAAAGGTTTATCACGAAAGCTAGGGATGTTTCGGCTGCAAAACGATTCGATTGCGAATAGAGAATTTCCCCTCCCTGCCCTATCACGAATTCCATCCATGGTGTCTGCCAGTAGATTCCTGAGTATCCAACTTGCAGAATAAATCTAGTTTTGCTCTCAGTTCAGCAATGTTTGGAAGCACAAAAAGCTATGATCCTATTTTAACATATAGAAAGCGTTTAGATAAATTTCTGGAAGCTGGATCTTTCCAAAGCTTTGCATTCCTCGTGGGTGAGGAAATGTTTCCTGTTTTGGTTCTTTATGTTTGTTTATACTTTTCTCAACAATTTTGAGTCTCCTCTTTTGGCTTGTTGATTTGCTGTATGGCTTTTCAACTCTATTTGTACTGTATTTATCAGGGCTCTTTTTGTAGCAGGAACTCCTTTGCATATTAGGCGACACACCCCTAATGTAGCCAATCCTCCAAGAGTTTACAGAGCTCTTCTTACAGGGGCTACTGTAAGCTCTTGGGGGATTGGCTACATTAGGGGTGTGTGGCCTACTATGCAAAGGAGTTCCTGCTACAAAAAGAGCCCTGGTATTTATGATGTACATTTACTGCTGGTGTATTGATACGCAATAATGTTGGGAGAATGCACACATTTTCAAATGGAAATTTCATAGCAAGGAAACAGAAATGTTTTTCTTTTTTTGGCCCCCGAAGGGGATTTTTTATTGGTTTTTGCATATACTACTAAAACTACAAAGAAAAATAGGGAAGGGGAACTACGTCTAGGGATAAAGAAAAGTAAACCCACACTATACTAAAACCCCAAGAGAAGGAGATCATATCCATGTTAAGCTAAATGTTAGTATGTTAGTGTTAATGCATATTGTGAGTTCCTGTCTATCTCAGCTAAATTGTTGATTTGTTACTTGTTAAGAGGAGATTCCAGAGCATCCCCTCCAGCTCGCTTCATAAAGGCAAATTTCAGAGTCCTTCTGCCTTTATCTAGGCTTTCTATCTCTAAAATCATAAGATGATTTGATGGCAGCAGCTCCCTCTTCCACGGCCAGGTCTTCATCCGTCTCCGAGGGGGAGGAGCCACTTGATCCGGTTTCTCCTTCTTCTTTGGATCCCAGATGGCATTTTAGAAATTCTTTGGCTTTAAAAATGGAGTCAATCTTCTCTCTCTTGTCGTTGATTTTAAAAATGACACCTTCAGGCACTGCTCACCTGTATGGAATTTGATTGGTTTAGAGAAAAAGAATTAAGTCCTTATAGTTCTTTCGTTTTTGACGGATTTCAAATGGAATGTCTTTTAAGGTCTTGATGGTTGTATTTCCCAGTTTCAGTGGAGTTGCTGATGTTGCTTTTAAGATTGTAGCTCTGGTTTGTCTTCTTGAGAATCTGACCATTATTTCCCCAGGCAGGCTATTTTTTTTTTTTGTGTGTGTGTAGTTAGAGTACACCCTATATGCTGTTTCCATATCATGTGTAATTTCTTCCGCTTTCAAGCCTGGTGCTGGTGCGATAACTTCACTGAGTATTTTCTTCAGGTCCTCTTTATCTGATTCAGGAACTCCCTGGAATCTAAGGACCATGTTAGCTTTTTCCATTAGTAATTGCAGCAAATGAGTTTCCTGGTAGTTTTGCTTATTCACTAACTCTCCCATCTTTTAAAGCGCTTGTGGTCTTTAGCTTGGAGAAACGATGGCTGAGAGGTGACATGACTGAGGTTTACAAGATTATGCATGGGATAGAGCAAGTAGAGAAAGAAGTACTTTTCTCCCTTTCTCACAAGACAAGAACTCGTGGGCACTCAATGAAATTTCTGATTAGTCAGGTTAGAACAGAGAAAAGGAAGTACTTCACCCAAATTCACTGCCACAAGAGGTGGTGGTGGCAGCTACAAGCATAGACAACTTCAAGAGGGAATTAGATAAACATATGGAGCAGAGGTCCATCGATGGCTATTAGCCACAAGGTATAGATAGGAAGTCTGGGGCAAGTGATGCTTGGTGCTTGGGAGGGCAACACTGGGAGGGCTTCTAGTGTCCTGGCCCCACTGCTGATGGCATCTGGTATTTTTTGGCCACAGTGTGAAAGAGGGCTGGATTGGATGGGCCATTGGCCTGATCCAACATTGGCTTCTCTTATGTTTTTATGTTCTTATACTCCGTAGGTTGCCAATTCGTTACCAGGTTCAATTTCACTTTTCTTCTCCGCACACCTGAGAAG
Organism: Gekko gecko; assembly: GCA_029375565.1. NCBI lineage: Eukaryota > Metazoa > Chordata > Lepidosauria > Squamata > Gekkonidae > Gekko > Gekko gecko. The sequence goes on from JAPDNY010000014.1 coordinate 12,155,580, forward strand.
TCCTCTGAGTATATATAAATCTGGACTATTTTTATGACTGACATTCAGCCATCCAGTTTACTATGGACCCGTTCTAGGTGCCTGATTCTGGATCTGCCAACTGTGCTTTATGGAAGAACACACCACCCATGGTCTTCCCATACATGTTTTGTGCCATCTTGTGTGAAGAGGGAATCACCCATATTTTCCATCTTTAGTGCATGCAAATGTATTTGCCCAAAAACCCTGTGTTCAGTGCATGCAGTGCTGGAAAATACTTGCATTGCCCAATTGGCAAACAAACAGACAAAAAGATGACTGGTGACTGTGTGTATTGGGAAGGCCGCGTGTGGCAAGTATTTCTATTACATACAACTGGAGTACCAAAATTGGACATCTGAAAATAGTGGTACCCAGCTTTGGAGCAGCTGGCACAAGAACTGCTCTTTGGGCCAGGAAGCAGCACAAGTCCCCTAGACGGGGAGAGTCCCCTGAACATGGGGGTCTATGATATATGGTGGTCCAGACCTTATTTTGGGGTTCAGACCTTTTTAAACTTTCCTTGGTCCCGGTCACACAAGCGGGATACTGTGCTGCTGAAGGGAGGCAAATTAGAGCTTGAGCAAAAAAGATGCACGGCAGCGCGATCAGATGGGTCCCCAAGATGCTGCACAGATGCCGATAGCTGGTGATCACAAGGCGATGTTGAAGTGCATCAAAGGGTTTCGCTTTCGCATTCTTGCACATGCGCAATCTTACGTTTCTTCGCATACTGTGGAGGCTTGGAAAAAACACATCCAGTGCAACGGGATGCATGCGTGTGCCGGATGTGCCGGATTAACTCTGCTTCCGTGATCCGACGCTCACCTGCAACCCGCATTTTCTGGTTGCTACTACCCTTTTGCTGGTACTTTTAAAATCCCCTTCTTTGGGCCAACGGTACAGGTTGATGACGGGTGCGCTACACTTCCCAGATGTTGCCGTATGATTGCACCCATTTGATATGCCCTCAACCTGTCTGTTTCGCGAGGCAAATCCTCCCGTGTGACTGGGGCCCTTATTGAATTCATGAATAAGTCACAAATAAGGAATGAAGAAGGAACCGGGGAAAAGGAACCGACTTCAGCCTCAGAGCCAGTTTGGTGTAGTGGTTAAGTGCGCGGACTCTAATCTGGGAGAACCGGGTTTGATTCCCCATTCTTCCACATGCACCTGCTGGATGACCTTGGGGCAAGCCGTAGTTCTGGCACAGCTGTTCTTGAAAAAGAGCAGTTTCTTTCAGAGTTCTCTCAGCCCCACCTACCTCACAAGGTGTCTGTTGTGGGGAAGGGGAAGGGAAAAGGAGTTTGTCAGCCCCTCTGAGACTCCTTTGGGGAGTGAAGGGCAGGGTATAAATCCAATCTCTTCCTCCTTAATAATGATTTGGTGCCAGTTTTACATCATCCTCATTTTGGAGAAAAAAGTTACTCATATAGATAGAAGGAGGGCAGAGGGGGGGGGGATTGCTTCCATTAGTTTGCTGGATCCTCTGGGCTTCAACTACATGTTGTACTCAGGCATAATCTACCATCTTGCAAAGGTCCTGGAAACATCTTTGGAACGTGCCATTTCAGTTCAGCCACTTGGGGTAGAATATTTATTTCTTTACTTTTCTCCCTAGTGGGGACCCAATGCGGCGAACGTCCCTCTCCTCACCTCCATTGTATCCTTACAACAACCCTGTGAGGCTGAGACTGTGTGACTGGCCCAAGGTCACCCAAGCAACCTTCCTTTGGGATTTGAACCTGGGTCTCCCAGTACAACACACTAACCACTACACCATGACAGGTCTCACACCGGAAAATGTCTTCAAATTGTGTCGGGTTAGAACGGATAAAAGGAAGTCCTTCTTCACCCAAAGAGTGATCAACACATGGAATTCACTGCCACAGGAGGTGGTGATGGCTACAAGCATGGAAGGCTTCAAAAGGGAAGTAGATAAGCATATGGAACAGAGGTTCATCAGTGGCTATTAGCCACAAGGTATAGATAGGAACTCTCAGTCTGGGGCAAGTGATGCTCTGTATTCTTGGTGCTGGTGGGGGGGCAACAGTGGGAGGGCTTCTAGCATCCTGGCCCCGCTGCTGGATCTCCTGATGGCACCTGGTATTTTTGGCCACTGTGTGACCCAGAGTGTTGGACTAGACTGGCCATTGGCCTGATCCATCATTGGCTTCTCTTATGCCCTTATGTTCTCTTATGTGTCAAAGTCTTTGCTTCGAAGAAACTGGTGTGACCCACAGGATGCCAGCAGCTCTGCTTTCGACTGCGCTGCAGCTCTTTCTCAAGCCTCACAAGGTGTCTTCTGCCTTCTTAAGCCCCAAATTAAGCATATCGGAAGCCTTAATAACTGCTTAGTCGTGTGTTTAATTGCTCTGGAAACAAGCATGCGGGTTTGTAATTGCCCTCTTGTCGCCTTACGGAGTAAGGTTGTAAATGGGGAGCGTTTATCCCACGGCCTTTCCACTGGGCCAGACTTACCTTGGCACAGAGAACTGCCTTGGCAGTCCTGTGTTGCCTTCACTGTCGGCTGGCGATCTGTTTATAAGGAGGCAGTAAGGTGAGGTCTGAAGATGGTGAGTAGGGAGGTCCCCTGCAGTCTAGTAAGACGGTCCAAAGGCATTTTGAAGGGATGTCTTTTAGAATGATTGCATTTAAAATTGAGAATAGGCCCCAAAACCTGAGGCAGGAGAAAGACTGAAATAGAAAAACATTTCCATGTACAGTCTTTAAAATGGGAAAAAATCCTTCTGAACTAGATGGTTAATGTTTCTCTCCAGCCAAGTGTTTAAGTGAAAACATTTTAGTGTTTTCAACTATGCAGCAAAGATGCGAAAGATTGCTTTGGGGTAAATATTGTTAAGTGAAGTTGTTCCGTAAATACATATTTTTGTTAATCTCAAGATTCATGAGATCTAGATAAGCATTAAAAGCCAGAGAGAGGGAGGGAGGGAGAGAAGAGGAGGAGGAAAATATTTGAAATAAGTTTCTTTGTCTGTCCGAAGTTTACTTTTATTATACACAGAACCACGGCAGTCCTAGAGGTCTTCAGCAGTAGCTGAAAACTGAAATGATCCTTATGACGTATTACAGTGTTTAGAAACTTTGGTTTTGAAATATCCCTCCTCTTCTTTGCTGGTTTGTTTTTTTTAATTAAGAGGCTGAAATTACAAAAGACGATTGTCTGTTTGCAAGTTCCGCTTGAAATTCATTGACACAGTCTCGTGTTTTGATATTTCATCACCATCAACATTTATTCTGATTGAAAGAATCAGCTACATAAGAACATAAGAGAAGCCAATGTTGAATCAGGCCAATGGCCCATCTAGTCCAATACTCTGTCACACAGCGGCTAAAAATACCACGTGCTATCAGGAGGTCCAGCAGTGGGGCCAGGACACTAGCAGCCCTCCCACTGCTGCCCCCTCCAGCACCAAGAGTAGAGTGCATCACCTGCCCCAGACTGAGAGTTCCCATCTATATCCTGTGGCTAATAGCCACTGATGGACTTCTGCTCCATATGTTTATCTAATTCCCTCTTGAAACTGTCCATGCTTGTAGCTGCCACCACCTCCTGTAGCAGTGAATTCCATGTGTTAATCACTCTTTGGGTGAAGAAGGACTTCCTTTTATCTGTTCTAACCCGACTGCTCAGCAATTTCATGGAGTGCCCATGAGTTCTTGTATTGTGAGAAAGGGAGAAAAGTACTTCTTTCTCAACTTGCTCAATTCCATTCATAATCTTATAAACCTCGATCATAGCTGGAGCTAATTGATATTTCAGAGCAGTGAAGGAAATCTGGAAAACCTGAACCTGAGAAACAAACAAACAAAAAACAGAAGGAGAATGGACATCAGCAACATTCTAATGCACTTTCACTCACTTGGCGAACGTCCCATTGAACACTTGAATTTTCGTCGAACCTTTCTGAGAGTTCGAACACAATTCTTATGAAGGTAAAAACTGGTTTCTCAACTGGTCAAGCATGCGGGGAGGGATGTTGCCCACCTCTTCCATTTACTGCTGTGTGATTACTTTTCTGGTCTGAGGTACAGTTGCTTGAGATGCCTCCTTGAAATGAGATTGGAGGGAATGCTAGACTCCATCCAGTCCATAATGATTGCACACAAATTCCTAAATTATTTTCTTGTGTAGCACAGTTGTTCCTGCTTGTTTCCACCGCTGAAAGCTAGTAGGAGTATAATGGGATTTACTGTACGCCATTCGCAAATGGCTACATGTAAGGAGGACCCGATAGGTAGTAAAAATGAGCTGTGAAATCGCTTTTGCTGTTGAGCCTCCAATTATAAAGACATATCAGAGAGGAAAGACTTTCAACCCGTTGCACAACTGAATATCCCCGGGTGATATCGCAGCCAGGCAGAAGAACCGGCTGCTTGTGCTAATTTTTAGTGGCATCAATGTTTTACGGCATAGGGAGAAGGGGAGAGAGAGAGAGAGAGAGAGAGAGAGAGAGAGATTGGGGGAGAACTAATAACAGAATAATTTGGGCTAGACTATTTCCACACACATTCAACCATGGTGAATGAAAGGACACATTCAAAGAAGGAATCAAGTGGTAACTCTTCTCTTGGGCCGTACTACTACAGGGTGTTGGAGACGGGCTGTGGCTCAGTATTGGTTTGGCATGTAGAATCTTCCAGGCTTAATCCCCAACATCTCCAGTTAAAAGAATCAGGTAGCAGATGATGCGGGAGATCTCTGTCTGAGACCCTGGAGAGCTGCTGCCAGTCTGAGTAGACAATACTGACTTTGATGGACCAAGGGTTGCCCCAGAAGGTTGGACCAGAACCAACGGGTTGAAATCAAATCAGAGGAGTTTTTGGCTAAACATCAGGAAGAACTTCCCGACAATTAGAGCGGTTCCTCAGTGGAACAGGCTTCCTCAGGAGGTGGTGGGCTCTCCTTTGGAGGTCTTTAAACAGAGGCCAGATGGCCATCTGACAGCAATCCTGATTCTGTGAACTTAGGCAGATCACGAGAGGGAGGGCAGGAAGGGTTGCATCAGTGCTTAGTTCTTGTGGCCCTTTCTTACACGTCTAGGGTAATGCTGATCACCACATTGGGGTCAAGAAGCATTTTTTCTCCAGGCCAGTTTGGCTGGGGATCCTGGAGGGTTGTTGTTGGTTTTTTTTGACATCTTCTGGGCATGGAACAGGGCTCACTGGGGGTGTGGGAGGGAGGTATTTGTGAATTTCATGCATTGTGCAGGGGTTGGACTAGATGACCCTGGAGGTTCCTTCTGACTCTATGATTCTAAGGCAGCTTCATGTGTGGGGAAATCGTATGTTTATGTTTTAATTTTTTTAAAAAAAATCAGCTCAATAATTGCTCAGGATAGAAAATATAGCATTTGTGGAGAGGGTGAGGTATAAATCAAATCAATCAATAAGCATGTAGGGAACCAGGGCTTCTGCCTAAGATGTTATTTTTGGAGTTCAAAGATTCTCCCCCCCACAACATGGAAGCATTCAGACATGCATCTCTATAATCCACAACCTGATTGCATAATTATGCATGGTGTGGAGAAATTGGATATAGTCCCCCCCCTTCCCCATAATTCTCAAACTCAGGGTAACCTTGTGAAACTAGCAGCGTGTTCAAGATAGACCAAAAAAACAGAACAAGTAGTTGGCTTGTGGAACTCACTGCCACAAGATGCTGTGATGGCCACTAGCTTAGACAGATTTTAAAACATTGGGCAAATTTAAGGAGTGCAAGCAAGGAGACCTGTGAGGACTAGTACGGTGAACAGGAGGAGTCCATATGCCAGGGACAGAGTTGGAGGGGGTTAGAGGGCAGAGTGAACAGTCATCTAAAATGCACAGCTTTCCTTCTCTTTCTCCAGACTCTCCCTCCAGCTACGGAGATACCACAAGAAAAAGAGAAACAGAAAGGCAGCCCAAGACAGCTGCAGTGTTTAAAGAAACATCTTTGGAGGTACGGTAAAGCTTGGGCTGAAAATGAAAGTTAAAGTTGCCTGCAAGCCTAGTGCTGCAGATGTCTTAAAGGAGCAGCACATTCACATTCCTTTGCCTTAAGAGGCAAAACATAGCTAAGAACTGGCCTTTCCCCTGTTTCCTACATGATACAGAGAATAAGCTCCGTCCTCTGCTTGCTGGTCAAAAGTGGGGAGGAAATGAGCCATTCCAGTGGTCAGTTGGCAACTCTACTCAATGGCTTTCTTAAAGCTAATTAGCAATCTCATTGAGTTGTTTGAAAGATGAAGGAAGAGTAATTAAATTCTTTCTGTAGGAAGGTTGTGGGGGTGTACAGCATTGTGGGGTAATTTTTTTTTAAATGCAGTCTCACGTACTTATTGAAAGTTCGCACTGGATCAGGGCTCTTTTTGTAGCAGGAACTCCTTTGCATATTAGGCGACACACCCCTAAAGTAGCCAGTCCTCCAAGAGCTTACAGTAGCCCCTGTAAGAAGAGCTCTGTAAGCTCTTGGAGGATTGGCTACATTAGGGGTGTGTCACCTAATATGCAAAGGAATTCCTGCTACAAAAAGAGCCCTGCTGGAAGTGATAAAGGGTAGCTCTAGAACTCACCAGAAACTCTATGGTAAAATCAGAGTTTCTGGAGATTCCTATAGCTACTTTGGAAATTAGCTCTAGGAATCACAGGAAACTATGGCAAAAAACATTCCTTTCCGTGGTACGGAACCTATGGTAGAGCCATCGCTTCCCGTTGTCACTTCCTGTATGAACTCCTGGTACACATGAGGCTACTTTTTAATTTTTTATTGTCTCCTGCTGCCGCTCAGAGTGGTAGTAGGGGACAGGACTTGGAGGCGGGGAATGCCACATTCCCCCTGGGGGCTTGACAACCCTACTTTCTGCTTCGCCCTTCACTCGGCGTTTCAGAGTGGCTTACAATCTCCTTCCCTTCCTCTCCCCACAGCAGACACCCTTTAAGTGTTCAGAATTGCTTCTCTGAAGCTGTAACTATTTTGGAAGAAGAAAAGACAGGAACAAGCCCACGATTTGACCCTTCAGCTTGAGAGCCTGGTCTGCTATGACTTGGTTGGGTTCTCTGGCTACATGATATCACTGGGTTAAGGGCTGCAGTATGTGCAGAGCTGTAGAGCATGAGAGGTCAGTTTGCAGGCTTGCTCAGGTGGTGTGGATGGGGTTGAGAGGTTCCCCTTGGATACTGGCAGGGTGGGGTTGCCAGATCCAGGTTGGGAAATTCCTCAAGATCTGGGGATGGAGCCCAGAGAGGCCAAGGACCTCAGTGGGGTACAATGTCATAGAGTCTACCCACCACAAGCATCCATTTTCTCTGGGGCAACTGATCTCTGCAGTATGTATTGGAATATTTGGTTCATATAAGAGAGTGTCGCCCAGTCATAGAAGCGTGATACTGAGGGCAGTAAATGAATCTCCCAAGAAGTATATTGCAAAATAGTTAACTTTACAGTTATTCAAGCAGATCCAGGTCACATGCAGGTCGGAGGAGGAAGAAGAAGAAGAGGAGGAGGAGGAGGAGCAGCTGGATTTATACCCCGCCCTTCACTCGGCGTTTCAGAGTGGCTTACAATCTCCTTCCCTTCCTCTCCCCACAGCAGACACCCTGTGAGGTAGGTGGGGTGAGACAGCTCTGAGGGAACTATGACTGACCCAAGGTTACCCAGCTGGCTTCATGTGGAGGAGTGGGGAATCAAACCTGGTTCTCCAGATTATAGTCCGCCACTCCTAACCACTACACCGAACTGAAGAGAAAGAAGCTTCATCTAAAGAGCATTTTCCCTATCACAATTGGCCAGCTTGTCTGACGTCATGAGGGCATTGTATCTCCAAGAGAGACCTGCTGGGACTTGTGTCTCCATGGAAGGCCATGTGAAGGGAGGAAGAGGACAAAGTGAGAGGAGAGCTCAGAGGGCAGCTCCCAGGGAAAGACAGAGACACGCATCCCATTCAAGGAGATAACACCTGCACACACTCAGAGTGATGTAGTGCCCCTCCCCCCCAATGTCCAGGCATGCTGAGTTGCTTGCTCCAACAGGATGGAGATGAACTATAATTCCAGCAGATCCCCCGGTCCCACCTGGAGACTGGCATCCTTAGGTGCAGTGTTAAAGTGTTTGGGTCTGCAGTGATGGACCTCTTGACATCCACTGGTGTCTCAGGGCAATCTTATTAGCGGCATTTCTACATATGTGGGTGGTGGTTGATTGGGGGTGTGGCATTGGTAACAAGCAATCCCCCACATGCCGAGGCCGGAGAGAAAGATGCAGTCGCGATGACGGGTGTTTGTGTGTTTTGCTGTAAAAATACATGCTGGCTTCTTGAATCCGAATAGTAATGCTTTCTGGCTCATGTTGTTGGTTTGACAGCTACATTCTGAGGTTGGTTCAGTGCCACAAGGGAGCCTGCTGGCCTAAGGTGCATTTCGAGAAAGAGAAAGTGTGCTGAATATTAAGTCCTGATAAAATCCCATCCAAAGTGTGTGGACCACTGGTTTTGAAATAGAGATGTTTCCGAACAACGTCTCGTCCAAATTCTTTCTGCACGTTGGAAGTCCAATAAACTTCTCTTGGAACTTAATTCACACAGAGCTCCCCATTGTTTGATTTCCTGTTTTAACATTCAGATAGGCTTGCCAAGTCCGCCCGAGAAGCCCGTTACCCGATGCCAGCAAATCGGGCCCTGGAGGGGAACTCCACCCCCTTCCGGCACACGTCCCCAGCATGATGATGTCACCCGGAGGTGACATCATCATGCTGGCCACGCTGAGGGCAGGATGCTCTATGATTTGAGGGAAAACTCTATGGTTTCCCCTCAAATCCTAGTGGCCCCACCCCCAACGTGCCAACGCGATGATGTCACTTCCGGGTGGTGTCATCGCGGCAGTGACTGTGCTTTGCGTGCACGCACAGATTCCTGGGACGGCGCAGGATTCCCCCGCGGTAAGTAAATTCGGACTTGGCAATCCTACATTCAGAATATATACAGAGCAATGTTTAAGAGCCAGTTTGGTGTTGTGGTTAAGTGTGCAGACTCTAATCTGTGAGAACCGGGTTTGATTCCCCACTCCTTCACTTGCAGTTGCTGGATGACCTTGGGCAAGCCATAGTTCTGACAAGAGCTGTCCTCGAAAGAGCAGTTCTCTCAGAGCTCTCTCAGCCCCACCGACCTCACAGGGTGTCTTTTGTGGGGAGGGGAAGGGGAAGGAGTTTGTAAGCCGCTCTGAGACTCTGAGTGAAGGGCGGGGTATAAATCCAATCTCCTCCCCCTCCTCCTCCTCCTCCTCCTTCCAGTTTTGAATATCAGTTCTAGCCCAAGATATTCCTTGCTCTTTTGCCCTACCTCCACCCCATCTCTGAAAGGTGGAATGAAATGAGCGCATGTTTCTGAATGTCTAGCCGCACAAAGGGAGCATTGAATAAGAAGATGCCCCGCTGGTTTGGAAATAATTCAGGTATTCTAAGAATCCTTATGTTTAGTGTCTCTCGTTCTTTTTGGAGTGGCATGGTTTTATAACTGGCAATGTCTCCCTATTTTTAAAAAAGAAGTGTTACATTGGATGTGACCTTATTTGAACGAGTGCTAAAATAAACGCAACAGACTCTTTTTTCCCCCCACATTTCATAAAGCCTATTCACTAAGTGTACTTCTATGAACATTTTTTGTTTCCCTTTGAAAATGCAGATCATTATTCAAGCTGTTTAAAGAAAACTAACTGGGCCGAGGGTGGTGTTGGTGGTGGGTTATATGTTTCTGAAACGTACAGAGAGAAAGACTAAACAGATTGGTGCGTCTGTAGTTCTGGGAAGATGACCAAAGTCCTGGGATTACTGACATATGTTTGGCACCAGGGTGGAGCACCACGGATCCTGTGCTGTACTGATTGGGTTGCCAACCTCCAGGTGGGACCTGGAGACCCCCCCTGAATTACAACAGATCTCCAGACTGTTGAGGTCAGTAACCATGGAGGGGAAAAAACGAATGTTTTGGAGGGTGGACTCTATGGCATTATACTCCACTGAGGCCCCTCCCCTCCCTAAACCCTGTGCTCCTCAGACTCTACTTCTAAATCTCCAGGAATTTCTCAACCCAGAGTTGGCAGCAATGTTCCCTCCAAGCTGTCGAGTCTTGTGAGCAAAAATTCTACCTTGTGAGTGACTGGCATTCAAGTTGTGAGCGAGCGATTTGGCTGCTGCGTAAGTTAGTTTGCTCTGGAGCCCTCCTTCCTGAGCCGAGGCAAATATGCGTGAGCTGGAGGTGAAAAACCTGCGAGCTAGCTCACACTCACTCAGCTTAGAGGGAACACTGGTTGGCAGCCCTATAAAGTAATGAGCATCTGGAAGTAAAACATTCCCTTAGGCCTGTGTTGCTGTGAAGGGCCCCAAACAGCCAGGCAGTCCGCCTGCCTTATTTTGCTCTGGTGTTCTCACCTGGCACAATGCCTGTAGCAACAGCTAGAAGCCACTCTAGGAATCCACAGTTACTTGTTTTAACCCTTTGCTTGACTAGAAATCCTAGTGAGTTCTCTGCTGCAGTAAGAAAGTACTTGATCGACTGTCCAGTTAAGCAAAAAAGACTGAACTGGGACAGACGCCTTTCCCACTTCTATAAAGACTGAAGACTTCCCTCCTATTATCTTTGTGTGTCTGGCCCTTTCTGCACTCTCCTTTTAATCCATGTTCACTGCAGGCAGGGCTATTTTGGGGCAGGAATGCACAGGAACAGAGTTCCGGCTGGCTCCTGAGTTGGCCACGCCCAGCAGGAACTCATTAGCATAATAGGCCACACCCAACATCAGAAACTCTTTAGGATTGGCTACATTAGGGTGTGTGGCTTAACATGCAAAGGAGTTCCTGCTCCAAAAAAAGCCCTGGGGTTTTGACAACAAACAAGGTAAACAGAATAAGGAGCAAAAGGTGGGTGTGGGTGGATGACCACACTCCTGGTAAAATGGGGTGTGGTCTAATATGCTAATGGGCTGTGCTGTCAGGGGTGTGGCCTAATGTGCTAATGAGTTTCTGCTGGTGGGTGTGTCCTGTTATGCTAATGAGTTCCTGCTGGGCTTTTTCTACAAAAAAAGCCCTGACTGCGGGCGTCCTCCAAGCACCTCTGCACTAAAATAGAATTCAACCTCCTTTCTAATCCAGTTCCCCTGCCCCCCCATTCTGCAGTGAAATCAAGTTCAACCTTCTTTTTATTCTGTTTTTTTAACCCATTCTGCATTACTTCCCCTCCCTTCAGTGGTCAGACCAATTTCAGCCTGCTGTTGCCCTGGGTTATTTGGATGCTGTTTTGTCCTGGATTTAAATTGTCTCGACTCGAACACGGAGAAAATACGGAATGGCAGGCAAATGTGGAAAGGACCTTTGTCAGACCTTTTGCCTTTGTGATGTGTCCCACAGCAGGCTTTTTCTCCCAGAAGTCTGTGGGGATCCTTTGAAGCCTGGTTACCATCTCAGATTAGGAGGACTGGAGACACCTGGGCTCAAAACCCCACATTACACAGATCTAATGCTATCCTAGGGGCTGTGGTGGCTCAAGACGCTGAACTGCAGACCAGAAGGTCAGTAGTTCAGCAGTTCGAGACCCAAGTGCCGCGAGACAGAGTGAGTTCCCGTCTCTGGTTCCAGCTCCTGCCAACCTAGCAGTTCGAAAGCAAGAAATTGCAAGGAGATAAATAGGGTACCACTTTGGTGGGAAGGTAACAGCGTTCTGTGAGCCTTGGCATCTAGTCATGCCGGCCACATGACCATGGAAACGTCTCCAGACAGTGCTGGCTCTTCGGCTTGGAAATGGAGATGAGCACCGCATCCCTAGAGTCGGATTTGACTGGCTTTCGAGCAAGGGAAACCTTTACCTTTACCTAATGCTATTCTGTGGTTAATACTGTGAAGGAGATGGGCGGAATGAAAAGAGGAATTCATTTGCAGGAGGGGACGCTGAAGCAGGCACATGGACTCTGCAAGACATTCATGATCTCTTGTCCCCAGCTGAGTGGTCCCCGACCACTCTGTGCCTGTGGGCACCTTTGGGATTCTGAGGGGGGGGTGAACACCTCAGGAGGTGGAGCCAAACCCCAAAAATAGAGCCAACCATCTCTCCCACCTTGCTTTGGGGGAAAAAAATTACAGAAGGGGAACAGAAAATAACAAAGGAAAGCCCAGGAGAGAGGGAGAGAAAGAGAAAGAGAGATAAAAAAAGAAGGAAAGCCTGAAGGAGAGTTGGATCCTTAAGCTCAGGTGCTTGAACTCCTCCTGATCCTCAGTGACAGCTGCAGAAAAGCCTTTGGTTCGATTGAGGGCAGCTAATAATGAGCCCTGCCTTACAATGGCCCCACCCAGTACCTGAAAACTTTGGTGGGCACCAGGGGAAGTTACTGCCAGGTATCATGGTTCCCACAGGCACCACATTGAGGAACCCTGATTTAGGGAGTTGTATGTTTGCTCAGTAGTTAAGACACTTGACTGCAGACTGGAAGGCCAGTAGCTCAGCAGTTCGAGACCCGAGGGCCATGTGACAGAGTGAGCTCCCATCTCTGGCCCCAGGTCCTGCCAACCTAGAAGTTTGAAAGCAAGAAATTGCAAGTAGATAAATACGTACTGATTTGGTGGGAAGGTAACAGCATTCTGTACACCTTGGCATTTAGTCATGATGTCCACATGACCGTTGAAACATCTTCGGACAGTGCTGGCTCTTCGGCTTGGAAACAGAGATGAGCACCGCAACCCTAGAGTCAGACCTGACTGGCTTTCAAGCAAGGGAAACCTTTACCTTTACCTCGGTCTGCCCGGGGTTTCCCCCAATTTTGGGGGCTTCAATCCGCCACTGGCCAGCTGGACTGTGGGGGAAGTCCTATCCCTGAACAGAGACGTCACCTGGAAGTGACATCATCTTATTGCTGATGTTAGGGGGTGCCGCTCTAGTTTTTTTTGGCAAACTCTACGGTTTTGAGGATAAAAAACCCCATCGAGTTATGCCCAGAAACTCGAGCAGCATCCCCGATGTTGGCAATGCAATAACATGACTTCCGGATGACATCATCATGGTGCATGCGCACATCACACACATCAGTAGATCCCTATGAGTTGGCAGAATCCCAGTAAGGACCTGGCAACCCTACGTAGGTGTATCAATTCCTGCATGGAAAATATCTGAAATTGGAGCAGTGCCTAGATAGGGTGGAGTCTGGGTAGGATCAGAAACTCAGTAGGGACATGTCACTCGAGGTCTTCTATGGCTGTGATCATACACACAATTAAACCTGACATAGGTGCAAATGCCAGGTGGATTTAAAGGGCGCCATCAGACAACAACATCTGGGAAGTGCCCCGCAGACGTCGGCAACCCGTTCTGCTCCGTCGCTGAAGCGGAGTTAAAAGACACCGGGAAAAACCTGGTAGTAAATGGGTTGCGATGGGACACAGATGGACTTTGCCATGCCTGATCACTCCAGCACGCTCTCATGGCATCAGGATGGTCTGATCAGGCCATCCCGACTCTGTGTCATTGTTTTCTCCCCCTTCACAGTATGCACATCATCGCAAATGCCATAGGGAGCCCTCGGTGTGGAGGTGTGATTCATCAATCCCTCGTTTTAAGTGCATGGAGAAAAAAATGGTACCAGAACAAAGAGATTCACCTGCAGTTGGGTCTGATCACACACTGACGGACTGCGCCCGCAGCTTCAAAGGGAGGTGTGATCATGCAACTGTGAGACAAATTCCTCTGGAAGAAATAGCATCACTCCCCCCCCCATTTTTTCTGGCGCGTGTGACAGCAACCTATATCTTCTACATTCAATCGTATACCATACAGGCTGCCTTTTGAAGCTGCCATTATTTCCAGCAATCTCTTGCAGTCTGGAGATAAATTGTAATTCCAGGAGGATTTCAGGCCCTTCCTTAAGGTTGGTAATCCTATAGTGCTGCTGGTGTCATGCCTATGATAGAGCCGAAATCCAGACTCTGACCTGCTATTGCCATCTTGACTTACTATGGGTCACATGGTTGCTTTGGAAAGGTCTACTGTGGTTTTGGGGCAGCAAGCCTAGCTTGGAACGAGTGGATTCTTGATGCATTTGGACAATTCGACCCCAATAAAGTCAACTTTAGCCTTGAATGTTTTGTACGGATTACTATAAACCGAACAATCAGCATTCTTTGCTCTTGTATATCATTTCAGCTAGAAGAAAGAGGAGGGGGAGCAAATTATATGTAGCGATAAAAGTGGGGATAAAGATGTTATAAAACTTGAATGCGGGATCTGCAAGGGGTTGTTTTGTTTTTGTTTCCTGATGTAATGTTAAGTGCATCCCTCTTCCCATTTAGGATAATGTAAATCATCTGTAATGTCTTTTAATTAAGATTCGAGCATTTGTGCTTATTGCTTATTATTGCATTACATAAATTATACATTTTCATAATGCGCTCGTTTGGTACTTTGCACTGTTAACGTATTAAACACTTTGTAACGGAAGAATGGATTTACTTTTCTGGTCGGCTATTCCCCCCTGGAGAACCAGCGCAGAGCTGCTCCATCACTAAAACATAACGGGCTGCCATCCAGCGGTTCCTCTACAACTGAAGAGAAGTTCATGTGCCCATGTACATTCATCACTAGAGGTCTGCAACATTAAAGGGGCAATTTGCACATGCCAAGAGTTCTCAAATTATTGATTTATTGAGCAGTTTTTTTGCCACCTGTGCAAGGAACTTGAGCAAGGCAGCATATACAATAAAACATAATAAAAACAAAAATATTTCAAGTTATTTATTAAAATCCAGCATTATAAACCCAGTTGCAGCCAATGCACCCTCTAAGCTGTTAAGTCTTCTGTGTAAAAATCCTACTTTTTGAGCTACCGGCATTAAAGTTGTGAGCAAGCGATTTGTATACTGCATAAATTAGTTTGCTCTGGAGCCATCCTTCCCGAGCTGAGACAAAAATGTGCGAGCCAGAGGCTCAAAAACTGTGAGCTTGCTCACACTGACTCAGCTTAGGGGGAACACTGGTTGCAGCATAAAAGACGTAGACCACCGAACCTCTTAAAATAACTGTTCCAGACTAAAAGATTTGTCTGTCTTCCTTTGACCATTGTCTTCCATCAGAGAGTGAAGACTTATCTACTTCCTTGGCTGTTCCCTCACTTGCTCTCCTTCTTGTGTATGAGTTATTGATGTTTTTAACTGGTTTGATCATATTTTTAAAAGCTGTGTAAATGGGTTTGATCGTTCCCGGCTTTGGGGGCCTTAAGTTGGGTGGAAAGTGGGGATAACAATGTTCTAAATAAATCAGAAGAATAAATGAAAGCACACAAAATTTGTATTTTACAACACTCGGGATAACAGCTTCAAGAGGCTGGTTTGCATGGGGAAATGGTGCCATTATGTGCATTTATGTGCAATGTAAAGAGAGAGTAGCCTGCCTTACATGGGCCAGACTAGCCAGATCTCATCAGATTTCAGAAGCTAAGCAGGGTCAGACCTGGTTAGTACTTGGATGGGAGACTTGCCATGATCTGGGCTGTGCAAGCAAGGCCTGGCAGGCCCAGGAAGCCTGACTAGCAGTGGGAGGAGGCCAAGCCTACAGCTCCCAGAAGCCCCTGAGAGGTTTTGGTGCCAATTTTAGCCAATCACAGAGAAAGGGGACTTATAACAAAAGAGCTGGCATGGAAGAAGAGCTGTTCTTTCTTCCAAGAGACCAGAGCCAGAAGGAAAGCTGCTGCAGGGAAGAGACCTTCATCCTGAGAGGAAGGGTGAGCCAACTGAGGTCCACTTGAGACAGTGAGCTAGGAACAGTAAGTTTAGATGTGTTAGGGTATTTGGTTTCTTTTCTTTTTACCCCCTTACTGATATTGTTCTTGCACCTTGTTTGTTTCCCATATTGGGCTGACCTTCTGTAAAAATAAACCCTTTCCTGGTTGTTTACTCTGCCTGGTCCTCATGCTTATTTCGGCCAAACAAGGGAGGTCTGAAGGTCTTGGGAGGGTGCTCTGGGCTTTCTCAAGGGATCCTAAAACCAGAGTGGTGGCAGCATGAGGTGACACCCCACCTGAGCTGTGACAGCGACCATCAAGGATGTCAAAGGTTGCTATGCAGAGGAGGAGGATAGCTTTGTTCATTTCTTGCCTTAAAAACCCAGCAGGGTCACCATAAATCATTTGTGACTTAACAGCACTTTCTACCAAAGAGACAGATCAGAAATTTGCTCCTGTTGAGGGAGATATTGTTGAGATTCCTTTTCATCATCTAGGCCTCTGATTTGTCCCTGTCTATTGCTGGGGGAAATAATTGTCTTTATCCCACTGCCGCACTGTGCCTGACCTGCCTGATAAAAGACATGCACAAGCAATGGGGTTTTCCTTTCTCCCCTGGATGCATGCTGCCATTCCTGACTGTTGCAGGTGGCAAATCCTAATGACTCTCCCCTTAGTCTGCAAACTAGGCTATTTGCCTATGGGGGGCTGCTTGAACTTCTGTCTCTTCTTTCCTTCCTTCAGTCCTGACTGCCTGCCTGTCAGTACAAGCAAAGTTTTTCCCCTGGCTAACTAGCTAATTAGCAGGTTGGTCCAGTCTTGAAAAACAGCTCACACAAATACGATGTGTTGATCTGTAGAATCCAAAAACCCTTTTCAAACCTTGGACAGTGCAGTTGTTGGTAGAGGGTGGAAACACCTATTTGGCAGGACCATTTGCATATTGTTCTGATTGAACAACCCTTCTGTCACATCTTGTTGGGTGACTCCCCTCACTGCCCTTCCTGCCTCTCATTGCCTTGAAAATTAAAACTAAACAGCCAGGCACCAGAATTTTTGTTTTACTGAAGATTTCCAATTATTATGTTGTCGAAGGCTTTCATGGCTGGAATTCATTAGTTGGTGTAGATTTTCCGGATTGTGTGGCTGTGGTCTTGGTTTCCTGTCCTGAAAAACAAAAAATGCTCTACAGCTGGCAGTAGCACTACAGATAAGATTAGAGTTTCAATAGCCATTCCATACATAAAAGAACGTCCTCAGGAAAGCTCCTCCATTAGCATGTTCATAGGCTGGAGAATTCCTACAAGATAATTGACGCAGCCCTACCCCACCTTCCAGGGTAGAAATAAATTACTTGACTATCATTTTTCTGCTTACCTTGACATAGAGAGTACTCCATCTTTCTGTGTTACAACTCTGAGGATGCCAGTCACAGCTACTGGAGAAATGTCGCCAAGACCACAGCCACACAACCCGGAAAATCTACAGCAACTAATTTCCAACTATTCATGGATGTTAGACATACTTTTTGATGAATTCAAAAATATTTAGGATATTAACAAATACTTCCATTTGGGGTCAGATCTCAGTGTAGTAAAGTTCCATTCCTTGGAGTTATCTGTATGATGGAGGAAAGGGGCTCTCACATTTCCTGTGCATTGGTATTGAACTCTGCTCCCAACTGAATGTGTGAACGAGGGATCAGCCATCCTTCTATTGATAAACAATCACAATTCCCAGCTGGTGCTGCTGTTGCGGATCAAAATTCTATCTCCAAGGGCTATTTTTAGTTAAAAAATATCTTCTTCCAAGATAGGGGATGTCTTCTCCTTTTGAACTCCATCTACCTTAACAGTGCATAAGTTTCCCATTTAGTTCACAAGCAGACTTTCCATAAAACTCTTTTTCTTTTTTTTGGTAGAACAGAAATGCAGATGTCATTAAGGATGCCTCATTTACAGTTGGATGCATTACAGAATATCTCTCTGGGGTTCCAAAGTTATCATGCTCAATAATTTGATAAGCATATGAAATTTAATAAAGTCTAATTAACTCATGTAATATAAAATGTTCTGCGGGTCCTGTTTGTATATCTCATGCTGATAAACAGGAAACGTTGTGTCCTAATGCTTCAGCGTTTAGCTACACGAGTGCTAAATGTTGCTTTTAATTAAACAATAAAGAATGTAACATCCTTTATTATATTGTTATAAATTTTGATGAGGTGCACCAATTTGATTCCTTTAAAAATTAATTGCCTAGGAGTGTGTTTAAGTAATATTGATTATGCTTGCTGCCTTGTGTTGATCAGCGATAGTTAACTCGGCGTTTAAAATATCTTTTTTCCATTATACATTTGTGATGCAAGAATAAAAGCGAAGTACAAAACAAATAGGCACTTGAATTCTAATAGCAATATGCAATAAATGTCAGGCGACTGGAAATTATGGTTGCAATTTCATCGGAGTACACTTTGTTCCTCTATTATGCCTGCATGAATTTTGCTACCGGCAAAATCTATTACAGATAGCAGTTAAGAACCTTTCTAATCTACACAGATAGGCACAAAGGAAGGAGAGGGGGAAAAGAGCCCAGAAAACTAAATATTAGAAAATGTAATATTACGGGGGTAAAACTGACACTCGTCAAAAATAATGTGACTGCATTTGCTGCTGCAAATGATAATTTCTTTAAGATCATCGTGGAGTCGATGTTTTTTTTGGAGATGTTTGACCTTGCTGAAGGGCAAATGACTGATAGCACAGTGTATATCATTATATGTGTTTGTGTATTCTATTGAGAGAGATATTTATCTCGATGCAACGGCCTGGTGATTTCCCTTGTTTAATGATTTCTACTTGAAATAGTAATTACAAAGTCGGAATGTTCAAGAGGAACTGGTGTTTTTCCACTCCCAGATCCTCGGATTGGAATGCCAGAGTTCCTGGCTCCAAGTTACTGCTGTTGACCTAATGCAGAGGTTCCCAAACTTATTTGGCCCACCGCCCCCTTTTCAGAAAAAAAAAAATTACTCAGCACCCCCCTGGAAATCTACCTTCAAAGAAGTGGACAAAAAGATGCAGTGACAAATTTGCATGTGGTAAAGAAAGGTGTTGTAAGTAAAGAAAGATGTTGTTGACCTGAAGCCAGAGGACAGCAGCATCCACCACACAATAGTTCAGCAGCAACACCAATCTTACAAAGGTGCACATGAATTTGCAGTTTGCAAATGCATGGCTGTGATTGGCTGTGGGAACCCCTCTCAACTTCCACCTCCCTCCCTGATCCCAGGGAAGACCAGGACAAGGCAGGAAAAGGTTGCTTTAGATAGGTTCTGAACTCTTCTTTCTTTATGCTTCCACTGCCCCCTTATTTTTATTCAACACCCCCCAATTGCACCCAAGGCTCCTACAGCCCACCTGGATCGTTCCAGCACCCCCCAGGGGGTGGTATTGTCCACTTTGGGAACCAGTGACCTAATGGAACCGTGCCCTGACTGCCAACTCTGGGTTGGAAAATTCCTAGAGATTTGGAGGTGGAAAGGGGGGGGTGAGATTTGGAGAGGAGAGGGACCTCTTTGGGGTAAGATGTCAGAGTCCACCTTACAAAGCAGCCATTTTCTCCAGGAGAACTGATCTCTGTCATCTGGAGATCAGTTGAAATTTCAAGAGATATCCCAGCCCCACCAGAGGTTTGGCAATACAATCTGGGACACCTCTTGCCAACTTTGTAATTGAGTCCTAACCTATACATACAGCAGAGTGCAATGGAATCAAATAAGTTAGAAAACATCAGGGGAATTTACTCCGCAACAGGAGCAATATGGGTGGAGATACTGGACTTTAAGGGTTACTTAAAAGTGGGGGTCTACTATTGCCCACCTGATGAAATCCTTGAGGCATATCTTGAAATGGAGATGGAAATAAGGGAGGTGACAAAAGCGGATAATGTTATTATACTGGGAGATTTGAACTACCCTCACATTGACCGGGTAAACATCTGCCCGAGTCATGCTGTAGAAATGAGATTCCTAACCATCATAAAATGACTGTGCACTGGAACATTTGGTCATAAAGCCAAGTAGAGGGGTAGTGATCTTGGACCTTGTTCTTTTTTTTTTTTGGCAAAACTCTCCTAAAAAGGAGAGAATTTTATTCTTTTTATAAGAAAAGGAAGGGGTAGATAGATGGAGAAAGAAAAAGAATGGAGTGAAGTTTTCTCTGTTAAAATGGGTTAGTTTTAGTTAGTGTTTAATATCGTTTTTCGGCATTGATCATGGTTAGAAGATCTTCTTTTTGATTTTGCAAAGTCCAAAGACACTCTGTTAATACAGTTAGTAAAGTCCATTGGGGTTAGTAATTAAACAGCTCCTTACAGATGCAACACAAACAATCCTTAAGATGTCTTCTTTTTAAGTCTCTTCCAATTATGGGCTAAGTCCTTTTTAACCTTGATGGCTTCCTTTCCTTCACCTCTTACCCCTGGGCTGCTGTCTTCTTCACTGCTTATCATAGTTTTAAGTGCTGCGTCTTCCCTCACGCCGGCGTGTCTCTTCAGAAGTTTTTGCATTTCAAGGATGTAGTCTTTCTTCTTTCTTTTGTAGCTTTCAGATTTCCAGGGCGCCATAACCACTTCGCAAAGAATTAGATCTCCGATGTCTTGCTTGCTATGCTCGACCCCCCCTTCTACTGGCAGAGTAATTTCTTTTATAAAAGCGGAATTGGCTTTGGGAGCCATATCCACCTCTTCTTTTAATTCTTTCGCTTCACTGCCAGTTAGGGGAACCAATACATTCGCCAAAGTAAATCCGAGATCCTCTTTCTCTTCTTCTTTTATGCCCTGAGAACTTAGAATCCACGCTTTCTGTTCAATTTCCGTCATCTTCCTTGTTGTTTCCAATATCAGTTCTTGTCGACTGATGAGAACACTTTCCACTTTAAGCAGGGTTTCATTGATTTTCTGCATTTGCTCCAGCAGAGGGCGCAGAATCTCATTTTCCTGTTGATTGACAGCAAGCTCTGGGGGGGGCTACTCGGACCGGAAGTCCCTCCTCCCTTCTCTTCCGGTTTCTGCAGGACTTTCCCCGTTGTCGACATTTTGTTTTATTGTTTACTTTTAAGAAGTTCGTGCCGCCTCCCCCAGGAAGCTAATAAGGTCGTAGTCTTCTATGCAACCCCAACGGTACTTTCACCAACAGTTCTTTCTCTCTTCCCCCTCCGCGCTCCCTTTGTAAATCTTGCTTCTCAAAAGGGGTGGGGACTCCTCCCTCCTCCCATACGCTTAAACGCTTGCGGGGGATTCAAATTCACGCTTCAAAATAGACCTTCCACTCACGATTCGATGCCACTTCTTCTTTTTATATTAAATCATATCGCTGTCTTCACTCCTGGAAGTCAGTGGCGCTGCTAAGTCCCATGACGGGGCACGACGCAGCGGGGCCGATTGGGGCAGGGAGAAAGCCTCAATTTCCCGGCTGTCTGCCGGCAAAGAGGTCACTCTCCAAGCGCCCCCGGTTCGGAGCCTTAACCTAAGGCTCACTAGGGTCTTTCGCACATGCGAAGACCCCCCCTATCTGCGCGTGGGCTAGCCGCCTCCGGGAGCGTCCCGAGACGCGGCCGCCATTCGCAACGCCGAAACCGAAACCTCCATCTTGGACCTTGTTCTGAGTGGGTCTGTAGTGAGAAATGTAGAGATTGTTTCGCCCATTGGGAACAGTGACCACAATGTTAGTAAGTTCAGCATTCAGGCTAATGGATAGTTACCCCTAAAGTCCAAACTGTAACATTTGATTACAAAAGATGGGAACTGTATAAAAACTAGGGGAATTGTAAAAAGAAAACTGAAGGGGAAACGCAAGAGAGTCAAATCCCTCGAGGATGCTTGGAAGCTATTTCAAATGGCACTAATTGAAGTCCAAATAGAATGCATTCCACAGGTTAGGAAAGGCACTGCCAAGCCTTCCGGTCTGCAGTTCAGCATCATAACCACTGAGCCACCACAGCTCCTACCAGAAGACTGGAGAGTAGCAAATGTTACACCAATTTTTTTAAAAAAAGAATCCAGAAAGGAACCAGGAAATTATAGGCCATTCAGCCTAACATCTGTCCCAGGCAAATTAGTAGAAACTGTAATAAAAGCTAGAATCATTAGGCACATAGAGGGACAAAGCCTGCTGAGGGAAAATCAGCATGGCTTCTGCAAAGGGAAGCCCTGCCTCACCAACCTTTTGGAGTTCTTTGAGAAAGAAAACAAGCATGAAAGTGAACAGCCATGACCCAATAGACATTATATACTTGGACTTTCAAAAGGCTTGGACAATGGACCAAAACACATGGTGTTGAATGGCAAGTGGTGTTGAATGGACTGTGCAACAGCTTTTGGTGCTTATGTGCATACTAGTTCTTCAGAGGGGGCAACAGAGCTAGGAAGATAGATAAGCCAAGACTCTTGTGTATTCCTCATGCTTCGGTGTAGTGGTTAAGTTTGGTGTAGTGGTTAAGTGTGCTGACTTTAATCTGGGAGAACTGTGTTTGAGTCCCCATTCCTCCACTTGCAGCTGCTGAATGACCTTGGGCAAGCCATAGTTCTGTCAGAGCTGTTCTCTCAAGGACAGTTCTGGAATGAGCTCTCTCAGCCCCACCTACCTCACAGGGTGTCTGTTGTGGGGAGGGGAAGGGAAAGGAGTTTGTAAGCCTCTCTGAGACTCCAAGTGAGGACCAAGGTAGAAATCCCTGCTGAGGTCCCTCCCCTTCCCAAACCATTTAATTAATTTATCTATTTATTCAATTTATACCCCACCCTCCCCGCGAGCAGGCTACAATTGGTACAGGATACCAGTAAAACCACATAAAATCACATTAAAACAGTTCAAATACAGATAGTCACAGGGCTATTTTTGGGCAGGAACGCACGGGAACGGAATTCCGGTTGGCTCCTGAGTTGGCCACGCCCAGCAGGAACTCATTAGCATACTAGGCCACACCCAACAACATAAACTCCTTAAGACTGGCTACATTAGGGCTGTGTGGCCTAACAAGCAAAAGAGTTCCTGCTACAAAAACAGCCCTGGGGTTTTGACAACAAACAAGATAAACAATAAGAAGCAAAAGGTGGGTGTGGCTGGATGACCACACTTCTGGTATGATGGGGGTGTGGCCTAATATGCTAATGAGCTGTGCTATCAGGGGTGTGACCTAATATGCTAATGAGTTTCTGCTGTTAGGTGTGGCCTATTATGCTAATGAGTCCTGCTGGGCTTTTTCTACAAAAAAAGCCCTGGATAGTCATAAAATCATAGGTGCTAATAACCCTTCATTAGTTAATTGAGATGGCATACTAAAAATGTTGCTTGCAGACAGTCCAGCTCATGATCTTCTTAAGTCACGCGGTGGTGCAGGCCGGATGTTCGACTAAGGGCCGGGCTCATTGATAATAATGATCAGGGTGGAAGAGCTCCGCCTTGCAGGCCCTGTGGAACTAAGAGGTCCTGTAGGGCCCTGATCTCTTCCGGGAGCTCATTCCATCAGCAAGGAGCCACCACTGAAAAGGCCCTGGTAGTGGTGAGCCTGACATCTTTAGGGCCCAGGAGGGTCAGTCGATTCTGTGACCCCAACCACAGTGCTCTCTAGGGTATGTATGGGGAAAGGTGGTCCCTCAGGTATGTTGGACCCTAGGGCTTTAAAGGTAAGCATCAGCACATTGAAGTGAATTCGGTATGCTATTGGCAACCAGTGCAGTGCCTTCAGCATAAGCTGGATGTGCTCATCTGGGCAGGCCCATCAAGAGCCTCGCTGCGGCATACTACACTAGCTGCAGCTTCTGGATTTGCGGCAAGGGCAGCCCCATGTAGAGGGCATTACAGTAGTCTAGTCTTGAGGTGACCATCGCGTGGATCACCGTGGCCAGGTCATTGCAGTCAAGGAAGGGAACCAACTGCCTAACCAGCCAAAGGTGGTAAAAGGCCAACTTGGTAGTGGCTGCTACCTGGGCCTCCATTGTCAAGGAGGTATCCAGGAGCACTCCCAAACTCCTAACCTCTGCCACTGGCACCAGTGGTGTTCCACCGAAGGTTGGGAGTGGGACCCCTGCCCCCGAATAGCCCTGACCCACACACAGGACCTCCATCTTTGCTGGATTCAGCTTCAGCTGGCTCAGCCTGAGCCAACCACCCATGCTGTCTTCAGGCTCCACCGCCACAATCTTTTGGAAATTTCTCAGCCCAGAACTGGCAATTCGGTGTACAGCCAGTTTGGTGTAGTGGTTAAGAGTGTAGACTCTAATCTGGGAGAACCAGATTTGATTCCCCACTCCTACACATGAAGCCAGCTGGGTGACCTTGGGTCAGTGACAGTTCTCTCAGAGCTCTCTCAGCCCCACCTACCTCACAGGGTGCCTGTTGTGGGGAGGGGGAGGGAAAGGAGATTGTCAGGTGCTCAGAGACTCCTAGTGAAGGGCGGGGTATAAGTCCAATCTCTTCTCTCTTCAATCCTAGAAGCAACAAGCCAAGTGTGAACTTTATTCTTAAGCAGCATCCTCATTCCGTTCACTGTGCAAATCTAACTCCAGTTAACAACTGGAAGCTTGGGGGGGGGGGCAAAGGTAACCCACAGGTGGTTCCCATTTGGTCCTCAACCTAGCCCAGATCTCTGTGAATTTAAGAACCTTAAGACAAAAGCAAGGGGGTCGATGGTTGCCTCTAGGAATTGCTCTTTAAACAGACGATAGCGTCTGACCAGAACCACCCCTTGAAAATTGCCCTTCCCATCTTCACTAACGTCATTGCATCAGAAGACTCCAGAAACTATGATTCCCGTCAATCCAGTTAGTGTAGAGCATGGACCGGCACTGGCTCCCCGCCAGCTTCTCTGTGCATGAGCGAACGCTGCCAACACTGCAGATGAAAATAGACTCGAAACGCAGAACGAAGTCTCAGTGTGAGCAAGTGAAATTTTCGACCGTGATGTTTATGAGGATTGCAATTTCAGAGGGTAGCCATATTGGCCTGCCACAGAGAGCAGACAGATTTGAGAGTTCAGGAGCACCGAAAAGACCAACGCGATTTGGTGGGTAGAAGCTTTCGAGTGTCAAAGCTGCCTTTGGCAGATGGGGATAACAATAACCCTAATCAGTTATGAAAGAGCAGCAGATTTCTGTGCTTTCGCTGGTGAGCGGGCTTGTTGATTCTGGAGAGAAGGGTCCAAGTTCTCTCCTGGGCAGGAAAATTTGAAACTCTGTAGCAGCACGCAATCGCAATTTGTGCACAGAGCACGTGACCCTGCAACTTTGGTATTTTCTTTGTGGGTATGCTCATGTTTTGCTTATTGTATTTCAAAGCCTTTGGGAAGCCTGTGCAGATTGGGAGGTGACCCTCAGAACTCTGGATTCAACAGGACTCATGTAGAAATCATGACTTTTGGAGACACACACTTCCCCCTGGAATTGCACCTTATGGGACTGATACAATGCATAGTTTCCACTTGCACTAGAGCTGTTGTGCAAAGAGAAATGCGAGAAAAAAATACCCTGGAAGCCTCAAGCACTGAGTCATACTGATTGTATCCCCACTTGCATTTCTGCTTGTGCAAGATCTCCTGTAGGTAATTTCTGGGTGCTATCCCATATAAGGAAGGAAAGCGTTAGGTGTTGCAGAAGATTTAGCATGAGTGAGACTGTGTTCAGTCTAGATTTGAGTCCAGTCGCACCTTAAAGACCAACAAGATTTTGGGGGCACAAGCTTTCAAGAGTCACTCAACACTCCTTTCATCAGTTCTAACAAAGGGAGCTTTGACTCTCGAAAGTTCATATCCCCCCAATTTTTATTTCTTCCTAAATTATTACCAGACTCAAATCTAGCTGTGAACCAACGTGGCTTCCCTCTGTAACTGTGTTAAGTCTGGTGTAAGAGAGCCAGTTTGGTGTAGTGGTTAAGTGCACGGATTCTATTCTGGAAGAACCGGGTTTGATTCCCCACTCCTCCACTTGCAGCTGCTGGATGGCCTTGGGCAAGCCATAGTTCTGTCGGAGCTGTTCTTGAAAAAGCAGTTCTCTCAAAGCTCTCTCAGCCCCGCCTACCTCACAGGGTGTCTGTTGTGGGGAGGGGAAGGGGAAGGAGTTTGTAAACCACTCTGAGACTCCAAGTGAAGGGTGGGATATAAATCCAATCTCCTCCTCTTCCTCTTCCTCTTCCTCTTCCTCTTCCTCCTCCTCCTCTTCTTCTTCTTCCTCTTCTTCTTCCTCTTCTTCTTCTTCCTCTTCTTCTTCCTCTTCCTCTTCCTCTTCTTCTTCTTCTTCTTCTTCTTCTTCTTCTTCTTCTTCTTCTTCTTCTTCTTCTTCTTCTTCTTCTTCTTCTTCTTCTTCTTCTTCTGTTCCCATTTGCACACACAGTTGGATCCAAGCAATTGTGTTGGCTTACACATTTTTTTATAAAAAAAGGTGTCAAAGCAGATCTTTGAATTCCAAACTTCATGTTTACTTCAACTGTATCTACAACCTATTTTAGTACAGGCTCTGTGAACTGCTGTCATTATTTTCCTTGAATAAGGATATTGCCCCCCCCCCTCCCGGAGAGAAACTAGCATTTCAGCTAACTGATTTTTCACCTCGATTTTTTTGAGGGCGAGGGAGGGATGGGTTGGAAGAGCGGAGTTTATGCAATAGCTGGAACTTCGCATCTGAAATCAGGAGACACCTCGGAGGTCACGGGGAGTTTCGTAGTGGCCTTGCCGTAAACAGTGAAAAGACTGAAGGAGGCCTTTGTTCTGAAAGTGCGTCTTCTGCGCACATGAAACACTTTCAAGATAAAACAGTCAAGCATCTATCTCCTGTGTTGCTACTCATTTATTAACAAAGGAGACGCTTGCTTTTCTCCTTTCAGAGGAGGGGCCATGGCTCAGTGGCAGGGCCTCTGCTTTGCACATGGAAGGTCCCAGGTTCAATTTGCACCATCTCCAAAAAAAAAAAAAGAGGAGCTGCGGTGGCTCAAGTGGTTAAGACGCTGAACTGCAGGCTGTGGAAGGTCAGTAGTTCAGCGGTCCAAGACCCAAAAGTGCCGCATGACGGAGTGAGCTCCCATCTCTAGTTCCAGCTCCTGCCAACCTAGCAGTTCGAAAGCAAGAAATTGCAAGTAGATAAATAGGTACCGCTTCAGTGGGAAGGTAACAGTGTTCTGTGCGCCTTGGTGTTTAGTCATATCGGCCACATGACCACGGAAACATCTTCGGACAGCGCTGGCTCTTCGGCTTTGAAATGGAGATGAGCACCGCAACCCTAGAGTCGGATTCGACTGGCTTTCGAGCAAGGGAACCTTTACCTTTACCTTACCAAAATAAAAGGTCAGGTGGAATGTCAAAGACCTCCACCTGAGACCCCAGAAAGCTGCGGCTGGCCAGCAGAAAACACTGACTTGGATAGACTGTTAGTCTGACCCAGTATAAGGCAGCTTTATGTATCCATGTATTTACTGAAAAATAAATGGGGGAGTGGGTTTGATGGAGCAAACATTTAATGGCACAGAAGCAAATATCTGGAGCAAAAAAAATGTAGCGTATTATGAAATTGTTCAAATACCATTCTTAGAAGTCATGTCAGAGTGAAATCAATAATTCCACTCAGTACTTGGTGCCCAACAATATGAAAAAGACTGTGCTGTTTCTATAATAGCGTCAAGTCATATCTAATTTCATTCTCAGCAGTGTGATTTCGGTAAGCTGAGAAGTGGCAAATTAGCCGGAGCCATATAGAAGCGGTGTAAGTATTTCTCCTGTACTCAAATTGTGTTTCATGTGAATATATGAAGCGACCTTATACAAAGTCAGAGCACTGGTTCCACCAAGCTCAGCATGGTGGCTCTCCATGGTCTGTGTTGAAGAAGGTCTTTCCCAACATCTGAGATCCTTTAGGTGGTCATGCTAGGGATTGAACCTGGGACCTTCTGCATGCAAAGCATAAGGTCTGTTATTGAAATGTGGCCCATCCCCAAGTATATGTTCTTTATGATTACAGTGTTGGACTAGGGTTCAAATCTTCCCTGTGCCATGGAAGCTCACTGGGTGACCCTGGGCCAGTCATACACTCTCTGTTTAACCTACCGCACAGGATTGTTATTGTGAGGATAAAATGGAAGGGAGAGGAGGGCACTGTAAACAGATTTGGGGTCGGATCAATAAATCTAGCTTAGGATCAATAAATCTAGTTTAGTGTTGCCTATATTTGCAGTAACTGGTTTGTTCTCTAATAAAGCAACAGCGTTCACAGATCTACCAGAAAGCATGAACCTATGGCATTTTTATGGAATGCGACAGGGGTCATGAGGCTGAACTGATGGATGCAGAAATAGCTGGCTTGTCTTTGGTATGTATGAAGAACATGGTGGAATGACAAAGAGATATGCCATAGCTGCCTAAATGGGACTATTGTGAAATACGCTGTGATTTGACCTGTGAAATAATAAAGGGGGAAGTCAGTTTGGTGTAGTGGTTAAGTGCGCAGACTCTTATCTGGGAGAACCGGGTTTGATTCCCCACTCCTCCACTTGCACCTGCTGATGTGACCTTGGGTCAGTCACAAGCTCTGGCGCAGCTGTTCTCTCAAGGACAGTTTGTGTTAGAGTTCTCTCAGCCCCACCTACCTCACAGGGTGTCTGTTGTGGGGAGGGGAAGGGAAAGGAGTTTGTAAGCCACTCTGAGACGCCTTTGGGCAGTGAAGGGCGGGGTATAAATCCAAACTCTTCTTCTTCTTCTTCTTCCTACCCTTGTGAAATGTCCATACCCGCTTTTGCAGATAATTCTCTCTCTCTTTTCACATGGAGGTGGAAGTATCTAAAGAATAAGACTTCTACCGCATTGCACTTGGTAACGGTGAGAACATAAGAAGAGCTCTGCTGGATCAGACCAGTGGTCCATCTAGTCCAACATCCTGTGCTGCAGAGTGGCCAATCTGTTCCATCTGGAGGTCCAACAACAGGGCATAGAGACCCAGGCCTTCATAAGAACATCAGAAGAGCCCTGCTGCATCAGACCAATGGTCCATCTGTTCCAGCATCCTGTCTCGCATAGTGGCCAACCAGTTCCT
This sequence comes from Gekko gecko, assembly GCA_029375565.1. Classification (NCBI taxonomy): domain Eukaryota; kingdom Metazoa; phylum Chordata; class Lepidosauria; order Squamata; family Gekkonidae; genus Gekko; species Gekko gecko. The sequence continues at coordinate 12,184,413 of JAPDNY010000014.1, forward strand.
CTGGATGGCCAACAACAGGGCATAGAGTCCAAGACCTTTCCATGATGTTGCCTCTGGGCACTGGGATCCAGAAATCAACTGCCTCTGAGTGTGGAGGATCCCCACAACCACCATGGCTAGTAGCCACTGATAGACATATCCTCCATGAAGAATAGGCCTATCCTCCCTCATTGAGAAATCAAATAATGCCACAGCAGTAGGTGTTACAGCTGTGTGTGGAATATGTTATGACAATAAGTCTTATATAAACTCAGCCATAATAATGAGCACTTGAACAGTCTTGCATATCTTATGTCCCACCAACCGCTCCAGTGAAGAACCTGAGTTTCACCATGATAGAAACAAACACCCCACTTTGTCCAAGGATGAAATGTATATATTTACAGGCATTCTGTTATTATATTTCTCATCTATAGTAAATTTTAAGGACTCAAGAAATTATAGAAGTATGATAGATAGTCCCTTGCAGGTATTGGTGGAAAGAGTCATATCAAAGACACTTGGCAAAGGGAACGGGGGACTATGAGAAACACTGAGTGACAAAGGTTACCGCTAGCATGACAAAAAGATCACAGATGGATAATCCGTGGCAGGTAGGGGTCAGCAGGAGATGGCATGCAACACTTGCATCTGGATGTGAGGGATGAGGAAAAGCAAATCCTTAGTTATTGTTATGGAAATCTTGTGTCCCATCAGTGATATGTAAGGTTGCCAACCTCCAAGTGGTACCTGAAGATTTCCTGCTATTACGAAAGATTTTTATTAGTTTTTAAAGATAGAAAGAAAAAGACAACAACTACAAACAGAGAGAAACTAGCACCCCTCAAATATGGAGCATATATTAATTGTAACAAATTTAACATTGATAGAATCGTTCTCATATACACCTGAACCAGTTTAACTACTTAACATGTAGAGCTTTTACTTTGATAATTATTTTGACAATTTTCCAAGATAATCCTCAATTCACCTGTAAAATCTTGACCAGTTCTTCTCAAAAAAAATCTTCTTTTTTATCTTGTAAAGTTAATTTATCCATTTCCGCTGTTTCCAGAAGCTTATAAATTATTTCTTCTTTTGTTGGGAACTTCTTCTTTTCCCCAATATTTCGCATACAAAATCCTAGCCATCGTTATAACATGTATGATCATACATGCATCTGGTTTCTTACAATTCCCTGGAATAATATTTAGTAAAAACAGTTTGGGTACAAACGGTATAATTATATCTAACTTTTTTTTTGCAATATCTATATCTAATATTTTTTACAGTATTACAAGTCCACCACATGTGAAACAAAGAACCAGTATTCTGCTTACATTTCCAGCACAGATTTGACATATTTGGATACTATTTAGCTAAATTTTCTGGATTTCCTGCAATTATAATTGCTCTCGAGATCATCAAGATTGGTTCCCCTGGAGAAAATAGCTGCCTTGGAGGGGGGGGGCCCTATGGTATGATACCCTGTTGAGGTTCCTCCCCTCCCCAAACCCTGCCCTCCCCAGGTTCCATCCCCCAAATATCCAGATATTTTCCAAACCAGATTTGGCAACCCTTGTGGTACCCCTACCACCAGCTGAGAACCACTGGACTAGAGAAGCTGGAGGAGTCCTTTCCGTCATCATCAGTTCATTTTGGGAAGCCCTCCTCCCGGTGCTTCTGCCTTCAGAGGGGAGGCAGCTGACTACCATTACAAGGGTCTTCTTTGTGGTGGCACTCTAGGTTTGGAAGTCCTCTCTTTGGGGGTATTCCCTTGGCACTGTCCCTTGGTACTGTCTTTGTCAACTGAACTTAAACCCATCCTTTTTACCAGCGCTTTTCACTTGAATGAATGCAAACAATTTTATGGTCTCTGTTCTGTAACTATCTGGCTGAGTTCAGACTGGCAGTTTGAAGCGGGAGCCAGTTGTGGCAAAAAGACCCAGAACAGGTTTGTTCTGGGTTTTCCTGGTCACACTATGCTGACTGATGCGGGAGCATACCGGGAGGAGGTGCGCGGGAGCATTCAGACTGCTGGCCCAGAGGCGCGGCTGTAAATGGCTTTTTTCTGGCAAATCGGCTGTGTGTGCATGCGCGCATGAGTGCATATACGCTCGTGCGCATAAGTGCATCTGACTGATTTGGGGAGGATCCTGTTGTGCCAGCACTGCATTGGGCGGTAGAGCGGAGCACAGCCAATCATATCGCTGCTGCCTTATGTGCAACGCAGGTTGCTCCCAGCTTCTCAGGTTGGCGTTCACACTTCCTGGAAATGGAATGAAGAGGGATAAACGAGCTCCCAGGGATTTGCTACCACTTTTAACAGGTATCTTTTAAACGCGGTAGTGAAGTGGAACAGCATGGATTGACTATGGGTGGGGAACGCCTGGCAGATGTGCCTGTGTGAACGCCCCCTTTAATCCGCTTTTAAAACATGGCTGAAACATGGCTATAGCGGGGCAAACTGCCAGTCTGAACTCAGCCTCTATATTTCCCCTCTGTTGGAAAGATTTTTGACATTCATCTTCCATGATTGATGGTTTTGAGTTTAATGTTTGATTCTAAGCTGCTTTTAAAGATGTTTGTAAATGGAAAAGCAAGCCCATATAACGCTTTTCAATAAATAATCAGTTTGGGTTCTGGCTAGCTATCACAAATCTACAGCAGAGCTGGCTGCGGACTTCTTCCCAGCTTGAGGTCTTCTGCTTGTTCCCAGCCAGAGTATTCCAATGATGGTGGCGTATTTCCCAGGCTGATTAAAACCCTGCAGGTGCATTGGCTTTATTATCCACAATTTTGCGTGGTGTATTGACCATGTTGTGTAGAGAAGTATCTTGAAGCAAAGCTTTTAAAATATTCCCCACGAATGTTGGACACTGGTAGGTCTAGCAATGTGCAGCAATTCAGGGACTCCACACTCAGAGCTGGTATCCCTCTGAATGCTAGATCCTGGGGAGAATCAATCAAGTAAGGTTCTTGAGCTGTGGATATACAACCATTTCATCAGGGCCAATTAAGTCAGTGCATGCCAATGCCGACCAAGGAAAAGAGATCTGAGTGTGAAGGAAAGTGGAGGAGTTGGTCAGGAAGGGTCACAGCTTTCTAGTAGACTTGTGCATTTCTTTCGTTGTCAATTGCAAGAACTACAGAAACTAGGTGTTTCGTGATTATCATAACTGATGTGAAAACAAAATAACCCCCCCCTCTAAACAGCCTATAAGGAAAAGCAACCCATTGTTTTCTTTTCTTTTATTCTAGTTTCTTCTGTTATTGCAGTCTTTACCTCTTCTGGTTTCACTTACAAGGCAGACAACAGTTTCCTAATAAGGGCATAAGAGAGGCCTTCTTTCTTGCAGGGGGTAGGCTCTGGGCTTTCTTGATGTGCTGCATCACTAGGCTTATATCAATGTACGAGGGATTCTACTGAAAGATATGGGATAGGACTAGGGTTGCCTGGAGGGGCCTGAAGATCTCCCGCTTTTACAACTGATCTCCAGCTGATGGAGATCAGCTCCCCTGGAGAAAATGGCTGCTTCGAAGGGTGGACTCTGTGGCATGATACCATGCTGAGGCCTCTCCCCTCTCCAAACTCCGCTCTCTCCCGGATCCACCCCCAAAGTCTCCAGGTATTTTCCAACCCAGACCTGGCAAGCCTAGGTAGGACTTTGCCTTCATGTCTCCTCCCGATGCCTGCCTTGTTTTGCCAATTTTTCCTTTGCGGCCTACACTTCTTTGCTTGCTTGCTGCTGTCCAAACCTTGTCCGAGCAAAGCTACCTCAAGGTCCTCCCCCTGCTGCCTGCCCGCCCACATGCCTTACCCACCTTGTGGCACCAAATGCCCTTCACCTCCTCAGTCTGCCTCTTCCTCATGCTACTGTTCTTCAAGCTAAGTGGCTGCAGTATTGTCTGTGGTACTGTTTGGGATCTTTCCTGTCAGTTCTCCCACGGGCTTTAATGTTAAGCACTTTATGAATTCTGTTGCCTGGTGAGTGTAGGTGTGCTTTCTCCCCCTCTGTTTCTGAAATATGGCAATGTGGTGGTGGCTGGAGATCTGCTGCTATGACAACTGAACTCCAGGAGACAGAGATGAGTTCACCTGGAGAAAATGGCCGCTTGGGAAGGTGGACTCTATAGCACTATACCCCACTAAAGCCCCACCCCTCACCAAACCCCACCCTCCTCAGGCTCCACCCCCTAGATCTCCAGGTATTTCCCAACCCGAACCTGGCAACCTTAACGGCCTCGGGGAGTTCTATAATCCCTCTGAATCTTCTCCAGGCCCATGAGACGACAGCTTGGGTTTAACTATTTCATTCAATTAAGCTGATCAGCAACATATTTAAATATGCTAACATATCTAAATAGACAGGGTGTGATAAGGCAGCCTTACTGTGGATACCTTCCCAGGCCGACCCTTACTGTGGATGCCTTCCCAGGCTGACTCCAAAAATGTCCAACTTCTTCTGCTGGCTTTGTTGATAATTGCCTGCGCGCAACGTGTCGAGACGGGCCCATCACCATCCCCTTCTCCTGAGGTGCCGCACAGCCTCTACCAGGTTTGGAAACATGTTACTCAGCACCAAGGTCTGCTCCTCTCCAGTCGCACTCTGCCGCACAGCCAGTGATGCGTGGTTCCGGACTTGCCCTCCACCACTTTGAACATCTCCAGGTGCTTGACAATCATCCCTGCGTAGTACGATCAGTCCGCCCAAACCCTGCCAAAGTAATTATGACCTATGCAGTCCATGACCAGGCCAAATTATCTGGACTTCACCCTGGAATCATGAAGCAGGAGAGGAAAAGGCACCCGCCAAAGCCAATAAGGGGAACCCCCACATTTCCTGTTTGCCCCCGACGGCGACTGGCTAATCCCACGAAGCCCAAAGGGAGGATGCATGGGGAGAAGCCAGCAGCAAAACCCCATTCTGAGGAGGCGTGGTCAAAATATATACTGACCAGTACCGCCTCCCAATTGGCTACCAATCCATTTTAGTACCCAATGTGGCTTCATTCATGCCTACTTTGACTTCCAATGGGTTGGGGCAAACTGCTCCCTGGCATTAATGCTGGGAACATAAGAGAAGCCAATGTTGGATCAGGCCAATGGCCCATCCAGTCCAACACTCTGTCACACGTTGGCCAAAAATACCAGGTGCCATCAGGTCCAAGGCCAGGATTTCGGAAGCCCCCCCACTGTTGCCCCCAAGCACCAAGAAGACAGAGCATCATTGTCCTAGACATAAGAGAACATAAGAGAAGCCAATGTTGGATCAGGCCAATGACCCGTCCAGTCCAACACTTTGGCCAAAAATACCAGGTGCCATTAGGAGGTCCACCAGTGGGGCCAGGACTCCAGAAGCCCCCCACACTGTTGCCCCCCCCCAGCACCAAGAATGCAGTGCATCACTTGCCCCAGACCGAGAGTTCCTATCTATACCTTGTGGCTAAGAGCCACCTATGGACCTCTGCTGCCGCCACTGATGGACCTCTGCTGCTGCTATTTTACTACTTTGTCCAATTTGGATGGAAAACCATGAAGGTACATACTCGAGAAGGCAGGGGTGGTGGCTTTCCACTGAAATCAACAGGAAATAATAACAAAATAGAATTAGGAAAATGAAATGGCAACACCAAAAGAAACAATAATGGGGGGAAACACACATGAAACAGCCCAATATCAACGCAGCTCCTTTGGGAATTAGTAACAAAAAGGAGAGAAATGAAACAAACTCCCCCCCTCCCTAAATCTACATTCTAGCAATGATAATGTCTTGGATGAGAGCAGCACCAGAAGTTAATATGAAACGAGATTATGATGAGAGGTTGTGTTGTTCAGATAAACAGATTTATGTCATTATTATATAAGGGAAAATTTCAGTGGCTTGCCTGTCTCCCCTACACTGAGCAATCTTTCTCCCCCCCACCTGAAGTAACTAGGAATATAATGAAACACTTTAACTGTGGTGGAAATAAAGCCGACAGTTTTATTTAGAAAACAGAACATCATAAACCGCACAGGACATTTGATGCCTGAAACCAAGAGTAGTCCCAGGACCCTGATAAAAATTTTTCCTCCCAAAACCTTATGTTGTGTATTTTTTTTTTAAGAGGAACAGGTACTGTACTTTCAGATGCATCCATAAGTGTCAAAGTCATGCTCTTCTACTCATAGCTGCATTGTCCTAGCGCAACTTCTGCAAGTTCTTCAGAAGTAGGCTTGGAGAAGCACCCATGGCTGACATTTTGATCCTTTTGACACTGGCTATGTTGCACTGCCTGCTTCTTGTGACTACGTAGTCAGCATTGGCAGCATCTATTCAAGAATGGGTGGAAGAACTGATTGCAAGATTAGCCCGGCTGTGTGGGCACACACCGCAGATATAGAGACACCTAAGTAGGAAGTCTAAATTAAAAAACCTATTCCCCACCCCACCCCACCCCTTTTAATACGTGCCTTTTAAAAACTGGGGAGGCAGTTGCAGATGGGGGATGGTGTCTGTGACAAAGTAATGGCGTGAGCAAGTGATGTAGTTGCACGCATCGAACCGCTCGGGTTCCCTTTGGATGTTTTTGAACCGCTCGCCAAACCATCAGCCACCTTAAGGTGTGAATGGCAGAGCTTGCTTCACTGTGATAGCTTCTTTCCTTCTATTTCTGAGCAGCTGATGATATATAAATAAGGGGTGCAAGGGTATGCACATGTATATATATATACATATCCTAGTCAATAAAGTGTGCTGTTTTATTAAAAGCCCATTTAACACTGACTTGGTGCAAAAGATTAAAAATGAGAATAACCAAATATATATATATATATATATATCAATCTTTCTTCTGCAGGCATTTTTGGCTCGGTAGCCACTTAGCGAGCATTAAACTAACTGCATTATCCTAGCTAACGATTCCGTGGGACCCAATCGCAGGGGCCTTGTAATGCCTTCAGCTGCTCCTTCCCACTCGCCAGCTAAAGAGAGCTTTTTTAGTTGACGACAATGCGATTCGTTAATGGCAGGCCTGGAGAACACTTGACAGCTCAGCCAAAACATCTGGGGATGAAATGCCGTTTGACAAAGAGCGAAAACCCCTTGTGTCAAGAAAATGCATTTCCCCCCTTCCCGACTCTGATCCATTCTGTCAACAAAATACTTTTCATCATAAACATCAAAGCCATTCCATCTGCAAATTTTTTGGGGAGGGGGGGAGAGGGAGGAATCCCTTAATCTATTCCGTTGACAAAAAAAATCCTGTCAGCTGCCTCAAACCATTGTATTAACAAATTTCGTTTTGTCAATCACGATTTATTCTTCCGGCAAAACTGCAGTCGGCAGAGCTGTGACCCCGCTCTATGGAAATGACAGCGAAGTGAAGGTCTTGATTTCAATGGGAGGGATGGGGGGGGGGGGGTTGGGGGGGGTCAAAAGGGGGGCCCCGGCAGGTTGGAGCACAATTGCTAATTTAGTGCATCTCACCACTAACATTATATGTTTGTGTTTTAAATAAATCCATTGTAATTTGATCTTTTTCTCCCCCTGCTGAATAATACAAGACTCTGTGGAGAAGGAATTTCCATTGGTAAGAAAGCCATATTTCTCTCTCTCTCTGTGTCTGTGTGCACATTGTACACCAGATAAATATATAAATAATGCTGCAGCCCTTTGCCTGTTTATCAGTGCAATTCACTACTGCAGCAGGCAAGAACAGATCTCCAAATGGCATCAATCTGGTGGCTACCAGCTGTTGATCTACTGATAGGCCTTGCGGTCTCATTGCTCGTAATGAACTCATGTTTGAAAGCAAGCTACGTGTCACGCTGGCGGTGATGGGGAAAAGAATCCTGTGTTCATTTAGCATTAACTAATATATGGCACGGTAGTGTCGAGAAAGCAAGCTCTCGTCTCAAAGAACAGCTTGTAAAAATGGGATATTGTTTCGGAATGAAGGGAAAGACATGAGTAGACGATAGAGCACTAGTGGCTCAGCCCAATGGAGTTTGTAAATGGGGTGTGTGCGTATGCGTGTTAAGTGCTGTCAGGGCTCTTTTTGTAGCAGGAACTCCTTTGCATATTAGGCCACACACCCCTAATGTAGCCAATCCACCAAGAGCTTACAGTAGCCCCTGTAAGAAGAGCTCTGTAAGCTCTTGGAGGATTGGCTACATTAGAGTGTGTCACCTAATATGCAAAGAAGTTCCTGCTACAAAAAAGCCCTGGCCGTCATCACTTCTGACTTATGGTGACCTCATGAATGAATGACCTCCAAAATGTCCTATCATTAACAACCATGTTCAGGTCTTGCAAACTGAGGGGCATGGCTTCCTCAATTGAACCATTCCATCTTGCATTGGGCCTTTCTCTTTCCCTGCTGCCTTCAGTTTTCCCTCACATTATTGTCTTTTTCCAGGGACTCCAGTGTCTTATCAGTAAATGGTGTACCAGGTAGAAAAGTGCAGATTCCAAAAAGACCAGAGACAATAAGGAAGGTCACTGAAAAAATGAAGTTGTGCTGGATTGTGTGACAGGGACAGGGCTGCTGAAGAGTACTGTGGACTTCCTGACAAAGGTACCCCCTTGCTGCCTCTATGTCGGCATCCTGTTTACCAACCCAGGGTGGGTAATTACCAGCCCCCAGCCCCAATTTCCCACCTCTGAGGGGGGGGGGGAAATGTCTTCATGCAATGACACTCTAGGAATTTCTCCGTGTCTCTATGGTAATGAGCACATAGATCTGGAGAGGCAGCCTAGAGTGTCACCCAAAGTGACATCACATTTTCCCCAAAACTTTGCCTTCCTCAGGTATTTGCTGAGGTAGTACTGGGAAACCTACCTCCATTCCACTCAGACTCAAAAGCAAACATTATACGACGTCACATCTCATGACTTTACCTCCCCATGAAGCTAGTATTATCTCATTGCTAGATCTCACGATTTTGTGGCTGCTTTTAATTTTTGCAGTTGAGCCAACAGTAGCTCCATGGGGCCGCCTAATGAGGTGAAAACAGCACAGAAGTAAGGCTGAACTTCTTTTCCCCGCATGCCGCAGTTGAAACCAGAAAGGACCAGTGTGTATCTGGGGGGGGCCCAACGCTCCCATCGCACACCTGATATAACTTCCTTGTATCATTCACCAGCAAACACAAGGACTTTGCAAGGTGTAGCGAGGTCCCGATTTTCCCATTCTGTTCTCCGCAGTCCCCCAAAATTCAAAATTGGAGCAAACAAGCTTTGTGTGTTTATGCCCACACACTCCCATATTTTTTCAGACCATTTATTTTCTCTCGTTCCCTCTCAGTCAGTTTCTGAATTTCCATTGCCTTTGCTTGGCAAGAGCCTCTCGCCCCCTTTAGCTGTTGCCAGGACAACAGAATCTGACTGGGTCCTCTGGTACATTAGACTGAAGCTGGTAGAGGCTGTCTCCATTAGCCTCCCGAATCTCTTGCTAAAATAATCGATAGCCGGCGTATTGAATATGTTGGATTTTTAAATTACGTTTACAGTAGGAAGCCATTTTCTTTTCAGGGTATGTTGGGGGATCAGCGTGGCTCGCGATTGATTTTTGTTTCAGCAATGCGCTTTCCAGAAAAAAACCAAGTCGGGCCATTTAACTAGGCACTCCTGCCGAAAGCCAGCATTTTATGTAACAGAAGAGTAAAGTTTAAACAGAAGTGACTGATAATGAGCGTGACTTTTTTTAAAAAAAAAAATCAGAAATCTCAACCATGGTGATGAAAGCCTGTCTGAAACTCTTAAAAAGAGGGGCACAGTTTGGATGGCCCAGACTAGCCTGATCTCCTCAGACCCCCGTGCTGGCAGAGTTTCAATATGCCAAAGAAGTGGAGCACTGACTGTTTAGAGAAAAAAAAATAAGTAGGCTTATTAAAGAAGAACAAACTGTTATAGAACACAGAAGAGAGAGAGAGCCTTAACTGACCAGTCTAACTGCTGCAGGAGAGGAACAACAACAAGAAGAAGGAAGCTCAGCAGGAGCAGGAAGTCTCCAGAAGAGCCAATCGGGAGACAGCAAGGGCGCAAATTGAAATCGTGGGCGGTTCCTAATCTAGCTATGCTAACTACCAGTCCTTCAGCTGTCCCCGCTGTAGGATGATCTTCAGATCTTCTTCATAAAGCTGCACTATAGACATTGCATATTCCAACACTCAGAAGCTAAGCAGGGTTGGCCCTGGCTAGTTATTTGAATGGGAGACTGCTAAGAAAGCCCAGGTTTGCTATGCAGATACAGGCAATAGCCAACCGCCTCTATCTGTCTTTTGCCTTGAAAAATCCCACAGGGTTTCCATAAGTCAGCTATGACTTGATGACACTTTGTGCCACCAATCGGTTTGAGAAGGCCGTTGTGATCTGACAGATGCTTGCTGGGGAGCAGGGATATAGGGAGGTGGGGTCTCCCTTTCTGGTTCGATCAAGTGAGGTCTCATCTCAGAGGACTTTCTGTTATGTCCTGGTGGAGCTTGAGTCTGAGCAAGACTCCGAAAGCCTTCAAAACTATTTGTTGTGTTACTGGTACCGGCCAATCATATTTGTAGGTTGTAACCCAATAGCTGCACTGTCATTAGTTACATTGTATATAGTTCATGCAAATGAAGGATTCTGGCTGCTTGCTTGGTATTGGTTGTTGTTTAAGGTGGGCGTGGTTTTTACAAGTATAAATTGGCTCCTGTTGAGCTTGTGTCCTTGGTTCAGGAGTTCAATAAAGAAGCATGTTGTTATGAAAAGAGCTGCCTTGTCTCAATACCTAAAACTTTCGGAGCCAGTTTTGTCATGGTCTGATCCAATCAGAAAGGCCCATCACCTCCCCAAATTTACTGAGAATGACTGCTGAGTTGACGCTCCTGCATTCTAAAACATCCAAGGAGTTTCAGAAGAAGGCTTTCCATAGGACTAGCAATGTTCCCCAACATCAGGGGGAATATGCGAAATGGCCTTTCAGGGTCTCAGATACAGAAGGGCCTTTCTCAACACTTGAGAGCCAGTTTGGTGTAGTGGTTAAGTGCATGGACTCTAATCTGGGAGAACTGGGTTTGATTCCCCACTCCTCCACTTGCACCTGACTGGATGACCTTGGGCAAGCTGTAGTTCTGATAAGAGCTGTTCTTGAAAAAGAGCAGTTTCTGTCAAGAGCTCTCTCAGCCCCACCTACCTCACAGGGTGTCTGTTGTGAGGAGAGGAAAGGAGTTTGTAAGCCGCTCTGAGACACCTTTGAGTAGTGAAGGGTGGGGTATAAATCCAATCTCCTCTTCCTCTCCTCCACTTGTTATCGGAGACCTTTAAACTGGAGATGCCAGAAACTGAACCTGAGACTTTCAATATGCGAGTTACTATGGTGCCGGCTGTTCCCCTATGTGGATCTTCCTTTTGCCAAGTCGAGCGATTTGATCTGTACCTGACCTGAAGTGTCAGGCCATTTGATCTTTATTGATCTGTATTGTGGAAGACGGCAATTACTAGTCACCAACGTGATAGTGTGATCAAGACGTTCGTGAAGAAAACATTTTTGAATCGGCGGTCCATCGAGCACACCAAATCTGGCATGAAATTGAATCTAATACAGGTTCATCATGAATTGCAAAATCAGGCAGACCCGCTAAACTCCTATCAATTACCTTCTGGCCTTACAGGATGGCCATCTTGAAAGCCAAAAGTAACAAATCTGTCTGTGACTGAGTGGTCATGCACGCCCCAGTGAGCAGACTTTCAAGAGAGGACCTGAAAGCCAGCAGCGATCAGATATAGCCCATTTTGAAAATCATTCCATTTCCCTTCATGGTCTGAAGATTTCTTATCTTAGGGGTTTTTGCTCCCCAGTCAATAGCAGTGTTCTTGATAAAGCCTTGGTTTCATAAGCCAAAGATTCGGCGAGTAATATATTTAACTGTCAAATGCGACTTGCTTATGAGGAACGCCCGCTATCGCAAATGGGATGACCAAAAGAGATGTGGGAAGGTTTATCTTCAAGAGGAGCTTCTCAGATGGAAGGCTTCCCAGGATTTTGAAGAGCCCACAACCAAGGGGTCACTATGAAGGCGAGTTAAAAGTATTGGATCATACCTTCTTTTGATGCTGCTCTGTTGTGTTTCTTCAAGGTCTGCCAACAGTGCCTTCCCTTTCTGCTATGTCAACCATGTAACAAATTCAAAAAGAATAGCATTTAGAGATATTTATGGTTGCGGGCCCATGCAAGTAGAAGTTCCCTACCCATAAAAAAGTTTGAGGACTGATAATTTACTCATTATGTGGATATTCCCCACTTCCCCTTATACGGCACAAGGAGGCTGACATGGAGTTTTTTCAGCCAAGCATTGACCAGATCTTGATCTTAGCAAAGTTGCTGTAGCTTGCATCCTTCTGTGCTAGGTCAGCCAGTCACCACGGATACCATGCCCTGGAAACTGGATACACAGTCTGAAATCAAGTCGAGCAACAGAGCTGAAAGTCAGAAAGCTGGGAAATCAAAGGTTGCAGGAGCAGAGGCTAACAGCCAGGATCAGGTCCAAGCACACACAGTTGCTTTCACAGTGAGGCAGGTGTGTAGGGGTATTTATGACCAGGTCCTCCCTTCCCTGGGAGTCAATCTGCCAAGACTCACAGACCCTCACATTGCCCTTGCAAGAACTGCAGTCTGGCACTCTTCCTTCAGTCTTGCACCTTCAGCCGATGGCATGCCTTGCGTCTGGGACACTCAGGACAACTAGGTGGGGATTCTGGCCTCGGGGTGCTGGCCAGGCTCTTGATCAGTCTGTACCTCTGGCTGCATCTCCTGTGCAGCTGCTGGGGCCTCTTCTCCCTCAGGTGCTGTTAAGGGTTCCTCTTCTGGGCTGACTCCAGAGGAGGCTGGGTTGCTCCATGCCTCTTCCTCATTGGAGGACTAGTCAGCCTCAGCAGAGCCAGTACCCATGACACTTTGTTTCTTAGATTAGCTTTAAAACCTGGTTGCCATTTCTAACATGGTCAAGGTCACAACCTGTTTGCTATGTTTGATATGCAAATACCATGCTGCATAGGCAACCATTTAATTTTGTTTGGGTCATATGGACCTTTGTTTTGCATCTATGAATCTCTGGAGGGAGGAGGCATGAGCACCCCCTTTGAATTCCATGGTGGAAGCGATGCAATAATAAATCAATAAAAAATATGAAAGACAAAAAGAACGGACTGAAGAACGGCCTGTTCCCAGTTCCATATTGCAGCAAGATTTTTCTCTGCTAGAATGCTGGCCTATAGGAAGACACAAACTGGGGAAAGGCTGTGACTCAATATTCAGTATCTCCTTTCAGGAAAATTAAGTAAGCAGATGATGTGAAAGACTTCTGCTTAAGTTCTTGCACGGCCACTGCCTGTCAGACAATATTGACCTTGACAGGCCAACGAACTGAGACCCAATGGAAGGCAGCCTCACTTGAGAGCCAGTTTGGTGTAATAGTTGGGAGCATGGACTTTAATTTGGAGAAACAGGTTTGATTCCCCACTTCTCCACATGCAGCTGCTGGTGTGACCTTGGGTCAGTCACAAGTTCTTCAGAGCTGTTCTCTCACGGGCAGTTCTTTCAGAGCTCTCTCAGCCGCATCTGCCTCACAGGGTGTCTGTTGTGGGGAGGAGAAGGGGAAGGGATTGTAAGCCCCCCTGAGACTCCTTTAGTTAGTGAAGGGCAAGGTATAAATCCAATCTCTTCTTCTTCTTCTTCTTGAAGTGGATGTTATTTTTGTAAGTGTTGGATGTATAATATTTCATTTTCAGACTGTTTTAGCCATCATTGTGCCTTGGACTATGGGCATGCCAGTTTTCAGCTTTCTGGGCAGCCTTTCATTATCATACAGATTTTTGGAAAACAGTTTGAGCCCTCCATTTTGAGCAGTGAAAATGTAAGTGACCCTCCTTTAGATCCCCCCCCCCGCCATCTGTCTTACATTTTGCAGGTACCAGCATTCGGATTTTTTTTTTTTTTGGTCCCCCGAAGGGGATTTTTTTATTGATTTTTGTATATACTACAAAAACTATAAAGAAAAAACTACATCTAGTGATAAAGAAAAGTAAACCCTCACTGTACTAAAACCCCAAGAGAGGGAGATCATATCCGTGTTAAGCTAAATGTTAGTATTTTAGTGTTAATAAACAATGTGTATTGTGAGTTCCTGTCTATCTCAGCTAAATTGTTAATTTGTTATTTGTTATGAGAAGATTCCAGAGCACCCCCTCCAGCTCTCTAAAGTCATAAGATCAGGGCTCTTTTTGTAGAAAAAGCCCAGCAGGAACTCATTAGCATAATAGGCCACACCCAATGGCAGAAAATCATTAGCATATTAGGCCACACCCCCGACAGCACCAATCATTAGCATATTAGGCCACACACCCCATGTTACCAGAAGTATGGTCATCCAGCCACACCCACCTTTTGCTTCTTATTCTGTTTACCTTACTTGTTGTCAAAACCCAGGGCTTTTTTATAGCAAGGACTCCTTTGCATGTGAGGCCACACACCCCTAATGTAGCCAGTCCTAATGAGTTTCTGCTGTTGGGTGTGGCCTGTTATGCTAACGAGTTCCTGCTGGGTGTGGCCAGCTTGGGAGCCAGCCGGAACTCCATTCCTGTGCGTTCCTGCCCCAAAATAGCCCTGCATAAGATGATTTGATGGTGGCAGCTCCCTCTTCCGCAGCCAGGTCTTCACCCATCTCCGAGGGGGTGGAGCCACTTGACCCGGTTTCTCCTTCTTTAGATCCCAGATGGTGTTTTAGAAATTCTTTGACTTTAAAAATGCAGTCAATCTTCTCTCTCTTGTCGTTGATTTTAAAGATGACAACTTCGGGCACCGCCCACCTGTATGGAATTTGATTGGTTTGGAGAAAAAGAATTAAGTCCTTATAGTTCTTTCTTTTTTGACGAATTTCAAATGGAATGTCTTTTAAGGTCTTGATAGTTGTATTTCCCAGTTTCAGTGGAGTTGCTGATGTTGCTTTTAAGATTGCATCTCTGATCTGTCTTCTTGAGAATCTGACCATTATTTCCCCAGGCAGGCTATTTTTTTTTTTTTGGTGTAATTAGAATACACCCTATATGCTGTTTCCATATCATGTATAATTTCTTCCACTTTTAAGCCTGTTGCTGGTGCAATAATTTCACTGAGTATTTTCTTCAGGTCCTCTTTAGCTGATTCAGAAACTCCCTGGAATCTAAGGACCATGTTAGCTTTTTCCATTTGTAATTGCAGTAAACGAGTTTCCTGGTAGTTCTGCTTATTCACTATCTCTCCCATCTTTTTCTTCATATTCTTATTTGTGGCATACATCTCCTTCACAATTTCCACCATTTTCTCCGTCTTTTTGGCCGTTTCCGCCAACTGGAGTTGCTGTGATGCAAAGTTTTGATTTAGTGTGATCAACTGCTAGTTAATACCAGTGTGTTGTTCCATCATGGGCTTGATGGTATCTGCTAGGAGTTTCATGACATCCACTCCCTCTTCTGGCCTTAGACTCTGGCCACCCGTTGGTTTCGCTTTTGTTCCTTTTCCCCCCGTGCCTGCCAACATGGCGTATTGTTACCCACTATTTCACCACCGCTGAAAATCGTTTCTGGACTAAATCCGCTCTGGTAAGTCTCTCAAAACAAGCCAACCGCCTATTTTTCCCTGTTCCCCCCCTTTTCTGCTTATCTGTTCACGAAAGTTGGAGACGTCCCTCCTCTCTCTCGCCTTGAGGAGGGGGCAGGGGATTTTTCCGCTTATTTCAAAGTTTGTTTACATCTGACTCACTTTCATTGTCAGTCCCATTCGACTGCGTTTACATCCTCACAATTCCGCTTGATCTCCAGCGCTTGTTCCTGTCAGCCCAGCTTGTGCCCGAAGACCACACAGCGGCAGGACCGTCAGGGTGGAGGGGCGCCTCAACTCTCCAGCATTACACCGTCAAAGAGGCTACTCCTCAAAAGCCCTATGGCTTGGAGCCTATCCCTAGGGCTCTGTGGGGAAACCGTGTCGGCTGCTTCCCTCTGTGTTGCTGGTGTGCGAATTGCTCCCCTGAGTATCGGGGAGAGTGACCGCCATCGCAGTGCTGAAAACAGGAAGTCCCAGCATTCGGATTTCTATGTTGTGTGGAAGTACTTGAACAACAGATTCTTTATTTTTGTTAGGACAACTTCATATACAGTGATTGTGTGCTTGTTCCTGTTGGAGAGCTCAGAAAAGTATCTTGGCTTCTGTTAGAAAGATCAGCAAAGTATGTCGGTAGCCTTTTCTCTCTCATGGGACAATACTTCCTGCCTGCTGTGCTGATTTAAGACCATTTCTGATGTGTCATGTTCATTGCCTTAGAAGTTAATTGGCACAATCAGAAAAAAATGACACAGTACACCTGGACTATCCAGAATGCAGATAAGGGGAAGAAAATACAAGAGAGAGAGAGACCCTCTCTGCAAATGAAAATGTCTGTGTTAGACCTTTCTCCCTAAAATGCTACCTTTCTGTGGGCAGGGAGCAGTTGTTATGTAAAAGCATTCCATCGCTTCGTATAGCTTCTGCAGTAGCACAGTCCTTCCTTGATTTTTCTGGACGTACGCACTAGCTCTAGGATCTGTCGGTTGCAGTACAATGGATTTCTACATAATGCATTTCATTTAGCTATAAGTTTGCAGTATATATTCCTTGGGAATGTCGGTCTTCCCAGCAAGTGGGAGGCAGCAAACATTTGGAACATGGATGCAAAGTGGCCCTCCATTGTACAAGATCACAGCTTGAGAGCTTTCCATTACATCTGAGTGTGAAGATATTTCCCCATGATAATACGCAAAGCTGGCAACATTATCGTTTGCTTCATGATGTATATTTTGCTTCCTAACAATGTGCTCTGAGCAAACACAACTATTGCTGTGCCGGGCCATAAGGGAGAAGGCGGTGGAAAGTCATCCCTTATAAGATCTGGTCCTAAATTATACGGCTGAAAGGAAGGAGGAGAAACTGCCGGCTACTACCCTTGCCAAGTGTCTCATAGGGTGCCGTGTCTTTAGTCTTAATAAAGACAGTGTTCAATTTCTTTAAGCTGCCCTGATAGAAATGCTCTGCTCCGCTGCACAGTCAGTCCTTATGGGCCATGCCCATTAAGAGGGCCTGTCTACCGTTGAGTAGCTGGTGATACAATCTTCATTTCCCCCTCTGCTTTCCTGAGACTGTGAATCATTTCATTTGATACTTTCATCCATCGTGGGGCTTTTTTTTTTCCTTCTTCTTCAATGAGATCGGAGGAAAAAGTTCAGTGCAAACCTTAGATCCCGGTCTCATTCGCAATACCCTGTATAATCACATTTCTCACTTCTCTAAAGATGGGGTTTGGGCTTTAATCCCGAGCCTGCAGGCCACTGCTTAGAGTGATCTGCTTTGGTGACTTGGAAAACACAAATGTCAGCGGCTGGCAAGACGAGTTGCATCATTTAGTGCTAATTTCCAAGAAATCTCCAAGAAATTCTGCACGCCGTGGATTTAGCCGCTTGCTGGTGGACTGCGGCTATCGATCCTTCCACCTTGCACTCTAAATAATGCAGAATCCAATAACAGTCTCCAGGTGACATTCCCGGGATCGTGGCCAAAGGCGTTCTGGAGTGAGGGCTTCTCGATGCTAACTGCAGTCTCGACACTCTTTGCTTCTGCTGACAGCAGTGAAACGACTCCGGGATAAACTTTAGCATTCACTCCCCAAACCTCCCGAAAGAATTGCAAAACTATTTCATCAAAAGATTTATCTGTGCATTTCTCGGGGTTGCTAAGACGGCGTGGTGACCCCTGGGTGGAAAGCTGCATGTGATAGATAGCCCGTCGGCATCTCTCCCCTCTCAACTAACTATTTACACAAAAGATGCCAGAATTTAAAAGTTAATAGTTATTCAAGACTGACACGTCTGTCACCCTGAGGTCCGTATGACAGAAGGAGATGGCAACACTTAAAATACTGGATCTCTTAAAATATATGTTCATTTTAGGAAGAGGTACTTGGTTTCCTTGTTTCTTTCTGACTGTCACCTTGGAAACAAATGAATTCACGCAGGATCAAAGCTATGTTCAAATGGCTCTATCCATGTTTTGTCTTGCCCCTTTTCCAAAGAGCTCCAGATGGCGTTCACAGTTCTATCCATCCCATCTTGTCCTTAGAGCGTCCCTGTGAAGGTCATCGATTAGGGTTGTAGATTCGGTCAAGAGAAAGTGACCAGTCCCCAGTTATGGAGTGAGGTTCATGGCTAAGCAGGGATTTGAACTCAAGTCTCCTAGCCCAGGGCTCTTTTTGTAGCAGGAACTCCTTTGCATATTAAGCGACACACCCCTAATGTAGCCAATCCTCCAAGAGCTTACAGTAGCCCCTGTAAGAAGAGCTCTGTAAGCTCTTGGAGGACTGGTGGCTACATTAGGGGTGTGTGGCCTAATATGCAAAGGAGTTCCTGCTACAAAAAGAGCCCTGTTAGCCCATCGCTCTAACTGTGGCTTTCACCTAGCAACAGTAAATATTTGCTTCTTTCAGCGTCCCTTGGGTGTTACATCTCAGTAGGAGTCTAAAGTTTCACTTGGGGGAGGGGATCAGTGGCAACTGTCAACATGTTATCAAACAATGTATACGTGTGTGAATTGGCTCACGTCCCCGGAAATGCGGCATATCAATTTTTCCATTAGAAGTTACATAAGTTCTCTAATATCCACGCAACTCATAAAGGCTTGGATTTATTAAATATAGAAACAAAAGATGCTCCCCTCCTGCTTCAGGTCTCTGTGCAGCGCACTGCAAAAGAATAAAGCTAAAATTCTGTCAGTCACCAAACTCATCGTTTGCAATGTTGAATATAGTTGAAAATAAACCAAACATGTTTGGTCCAGACACGCTTGCAAAACAGGAAAGTGAGTGTCCCCCCCCGAAATAACAGCTGATTGTCTTAACATCTGAGACGAGTGCACAATCCCCACTGTCCTTCCACAAAGAAAAGCAATCGCTGACAGAAACACGGCAAAAGCCGTTCAAGCATCAGGCAACCTGGTTATTGGTCTGGGCACCAGAGTAGAGAAAATGGAAGATGAAGAAAAAAAATATGGTTTTGATCGATGCTGAGCCCAAACATACACAAAGGCCAGAAGTTTCCGGAGAGCTTCAGTTCCTTCCCTCTGTTTCTTGAACGAGGGTTCCAAGGTAGTGCCTGGTAACTGGTGAGAGGGTTGTGGGGGGAGGGCAGAGTCCTGGGAGAAAAATTAAAAAGCAAAACAAGGCCTCGACCACTTCCAGGAAGTTCTGACCATAGAGTTCCTGGTAATTCCTGCGGCTACCCAGTAGATCTAGGAATCACCAGAAGCTCCATGGTAAGATTACAGAATTTCCTGTAAACAAGGCCTCAACCACTTCCAGGAAGTTCTGACCGTAGAGTTCCTGGTAATTCCTGCAGCTACCCAGTAGATCTAGGAATCATCAGAAGCTCTATGGTAAGAAGCTCTGAGAGGATCACGCCCACGGTCCACCCACCCACCGGTTTGACCTGTTTCTGCCTGCTGATCAGGTGAGCAACTTAGGGCAAGGGCCACAATTACCTAGAAGTCTCCCGCCATAAGTAGGCAAATGGGAACTTTTAGGCTTGGATGAATACATCTTTTGGAGATTGCCCACATAACCCTAGATCCAGCCTCTAGCAGTGGTTATTGCCAGATGCAAGCCATGGGTGGGGGAGAGGAGGAAAGACTGTTCTCTGCCAGAGACCCCAGAAGAAACTGTACCTATCAGACTACTAGGATGGACAGACACATTGAGGATTGGGGTGGGGCAGAATCCTGGGGGGAAAATTAAACAATTAAACAAGGTCTTGGCTACTTACTGGAAGTTCTGACCATAGGCATCTTGGCAATTCCCGGAGCTACCCAGAAGTGACAAAGCTAGCTCTAGCAACTCGTAGCTTTAGCAATCTTACCATAGAGTTTCTGGTTATATCTAGAGCTACCCTTGTCACTCCCAGGTAGCTCTAGGACTTATCAGGAATCCTATGGTCATAAGAACATCCTGCAAGTACTTCCTGTAAGTAGATGAGGCCTTATTTTCTCCCCATGATGATCGTGCCCCCCCTGCCCCAGTTTCTGGCCGCCAATAAGCTGGGCATCAGCAAGCAAGGGCCACATTTGGCTGGAAGTCTCCTGCCCTACGTAGGCAAATGGGAACTCTGCTTCAGCTGCATCTTCCCATGTGGCACAGAATGCCCGTTGGAGCAAGCTGTCAGTGGTGTACAAGAGGCTGCAAAAGCCCAAATGGAAAACAGCTGGACAATCGATGAGGAATAACCAAAACCCAAAGCATTCATCTGAAGGATCGCACCCCTATTAATATTTTGCCTAAGAAGGCTGAAAAGAGTATGCATTCTCTTCAAGGCATCCCCCTGTAGAGTGCAAAGATTAAAAGGTAACTGAGTTGCTCGCACTGGCATGTGCTGTGAAACGTTTCATGTACCTCAGCCCCATACAATGTAAGAGTCCCCAGTGCAGTGCCCTTGGACCCCTTGATGCCAACTAACACTGTTTCCAGTGCCTGCCAAGTAGGGTTGCTAGCCCCCCCCCCCGGTGGGAGTGTGGGAACCCAAACTTTCACAGGCTCTTGCCTGCTGCCAACCAGCTGGCTGGTGGGGGAAATCCCACCCCCAACTGATGTTTTGCGGCCTACTTCCAGTTTCAGACCTACTTCTGGTTTCAGCCCTACTTCCAGTTGAGGCTGACACTGTGGTTTTTAGGCAAGATTCTATGATTTGAAGCCAAGTTTACCACAGAGTTCTGCCCCAAAAACAGAGTATCACGCCTAACTGAAAGTAGGCCAGAAGAAGGCCCAAAACTGGAAGTAGGCATGAAAATGCCTAATGTCACTTCAGGTCTTCTGGAAGGGTGTCAGGAGACCTCCGCAGGCCAGGAAAGTTGACCTGGCAACCCTACTGCCAAATGTTTTTAGATAGTTGGCAGGGCTAGGTGGGGCTTTTACCCAGCAAGGCTTCTGATGGGCCACTAGAGATCTGATCGGCTGTGCGGATTTTCAAAACATTGCTTTGGCTGCCGCTGCCACTGCAGCACAAGGTTCTTTACTGTGCAACTGAAGATAAGCTGTAGGAGCCATTTTGTGACTGGCTCCGCTTCCTGCAGCAGCCATTTTGTGCACAAAATTCTGTGCAGACGCAGAAGTTTGTTTACCATTATGGCTGTATTTGAGGGGGGAATGAGTTTGGGGGGGAATCAGTTTTCTTCTAAGGATGCTCCAGTAATATTTGGGCTGAGGACAGACTGGCAATTTGCTGCGGGAGCCAGTCGCTGCAAAAAAGCCCCGGAACAAACTGTTCAGGGCCTTTCCATTCACACAGCCCGGACTGCCGCGGGAGCGTACTGGAAGGAGGCGCGCCGGAGCATTCAGACTGCTGCCCCGGAGGCACAGTGTTTCCCCATTAATTCGGCTGTGGGTGTACGGGTGTGTGTGCGCATGAGCACTCATGAGCATAAGCACATTTTGCTGATTGGGGGAGGACCCCGCAGCGCCTGCACCGCATTGGGCAGTGGAGCAGAGCATGGCCAATCATACCACTTCTGCCTTCTGCCCAACGCGGGTTTCTCCCGGCTTTTCGGCTGCGTGTTCAGACTTCCCAGAAGCGGAGAAACACGCAACACACACGCGCTTTAGGGATTTGCTACTGGTTTCTTCAGGTATCTTTTTAATGCGGCAGTGAAGCGGAACAGCGCGGGTTGGCTACGGGTGGGGGACGCCAGGCAGATGTGCCTGTGTGAACGCCCTGTTTACTGCAGGTTTGAAGCGTCACTGAAACGGATCTCTACCAGGGCAAATTGCCAGTCCGAACTCAGCCTTGTAATGTTAACCGAGTTCTAAGCTGGACTGGGGAAGCTTTCCCATCGCTGCCACCATCTAGTAAGCTACAATAGAAGAATGTTGAAAAAGACGAGTTTCTAGCATTGGTTGATACAACAGCATAGCATGGCTCCTAACTATATATCATTTTTCCCTTTTATGAAGACTTTGGCCTACATATCTTTCCCCTTGAATTTATAACTGCAACTGAAGAGAAGAGGCTGGGGGACTCCATCTTGTTTCTGAACTTTCAGTTTCCCCTCAAGAAACCATTTTAATTCTGCAGTTTTTGTAGGGGTGAGAGCTGACAGCCCATAATAACAGACTGCGGTTTCACATGTTGCTGTCTCTGTGATCAATATCGTAATTATCTATTTGGAGACTACACAATTGCCATTGCAGTTAAACCAAAAGGACAACTTCTGTTCTTGCTCAGTGTCCAGAAAGAGATCCATGTTAAAATTTATTATAGATGAATTGTTCACAACGGCATACAGAAATGAATTCGGCAGTAACATGATGGAAATATCAATCATCTTAGGTTCCGCCCCCCCCCCAGATGGGGGATAAAGTGCTCAATATAACTTCAACAAGAGTTCATGTTTTTGGAAATCCACTGAGTTTTCTATCACTATATTATTAGTGATATGTTTTATTAAAGAGCCCCTTTGGGAGAAGGGTTGGAGGAGAATTCTCCTTTGCTCAGATGGTGGACTTTATAAAAAGCTCATGTAAAAATCTTTTGATCCTTTACTACACAATGTATTATCCTGCTCCCTTCTGCACCCCGAGTTTTGGTCCACCATGTTTAAGAACAACTTGCTTCCTGAAAAGGGAAACGAACTGAAAGAATCCTAGACATCTCTGTAACTACCTTCCATGTACCAATTGTCAGTAGGGGTGGATAGAAAACAGCTGACAAACTAAAGTTCATCGTGAATTTTGTCCGGTTCATGGTTTGCAAACTAAAGAACTGCCTTGAACTTCCATGAATTTTGATGCAGTTCATAGTGATTTGTGGTGGTTCATGAAGAGCAGAAAGCAGGAGTTTACCCCTGCATCCTGCTCTTCATGAAAAACACCTGAGCTCAGGTCAGCTGTTTGGTTTAAATGGCTCTGAGCCATTAGAAAAGCCTCAGAGAGCAGAAATCAGGAGTTTCCAGCCGAGCGGTGGGACCATCACTCAAGCTGTTTGGTTTAAATGGCTCAGAGCCATTTAAACCCAGCTTGGCATGCACCAGGGGGAAGTAATAGTTGACACCATAGCACCCACTGGTCCCATGATAGGAAACCCTGCTCTAACCACTACACCATGTTGACTTCTTTCTTTTTTTTTCTTGTTTGCATAGGCTTTTATCTGCAGCATAAAAGCTGAACAACTGTTGTTCTTTGTAGACCGTTCTGATGGACCAATCCTTCTGTGTCATTCTTAAGCTACAGGATGGCCACAAACAACAAAATTCTGCAGTCTCTGCAGAAGGCGAATAATGAAGGCATTGTACGGCTGCAGCTGGCATAGTCATGTGTTTACTCCAAAATTAACTATCTAAATTACTTCTAAGCAACTTGGTGCCGACTGTAATTTATAGGTAACCAAGAAGCATCAACATCTCTAATTGAGCCTGCGTCTGTAATCCCAAATACATCATAGTCAGTAATTGTCAGCCTTCCATTGTTGAATTGATTACATAGTGTAGTAGCAAGCAGCTTACCAGATAGACGTTAAATAGAAAGAAACAACCTATTTTCATCTCTTGCCATATGTTTCTAATCATATAAAGCTATATATGCATACGAGGAAACAGGATTAAGTATTTTGGTGGGAGTTTTTCAGGAGGGAAAGCTCGTTTTGGGATTGGTTGGCCGCCTCTAAGACCGCGGCAATCATTCCCCCACTTAAGAACAGAGAACAGTGTGGCATCTATGAGTACTACAGCATCCACAGAAACCTTTTCTGGTATCTGTCAAGTATTTTTAGAGAGTGGGTGGGGCCAAATAGGGCTCTTGCCCAACAGGGCTTCTGATTGGCCATTGGAGATCTGATTGGCTGTGCGGATTTTCCTTTTTTCTTTTTTGAAAAATACATCAGTTGCAGCCAGTGTTCCCTCCAAGCTGAGTTAGTGCGAGCTAGCTCACAGTTTTTTTAGCCTCCGGCTCAGACAGTTTTGTCTTAGCTCAGGCAGCATGACTCCAGGGCAAAATAATTGATGCAGCTGCCAAATCGTTCACTCACAACTGTAACGCCAGTAGCTCACAAAGTAGAATTTTTGCTCACAGGGCTCCACAGCTTAGAGGGAGCATTGGTTGCGGCTACCACCACAGTGCTGGCTTTGTTTTCTTTCCTTACCCAGTGTGTGTGTGTGTTTTTTAAAAAGAATACCCCTCTTCTTCCCTGTATTTAGACTTCCTCTGTGTGTGAGAGATAGATAGATAGATAGATAGATAGATAGATAGATAGATAGATAGATGATAGATGATAGATAGGTAGATAGATAGATGATAGATAGATAGATAGATAGATAGAGAGGCAGAGAGACAGAGAGAGGCAGAGAGGCAGAGACAGAGACAGAGACAGAGACAGAGAGAGAGTAATTTCCTGCCCCAGCATCATACATAGGGTTGCCAGGTCCCTACCTGGCATCCAGTGTGGGGGGGAAGACGTTCCATGGTTGGGAGTTGCGCATGTGTGTATAGTGCACACATGCCGTGGTGTCATCACCCGGAAGTGATGTCACCATGCCGGGCACATTGTTGAGGGATGCTCTAGCATTCGGCCTTAAAATGCTATGGTACCATAGAGTTTTCAGGTAGAATGCTAGAGTGTCCCCTGATGATGTGCCTGGTACAATGATGTCACCTCTGGGTGATGCCATCACACTGGGCACGTTGGCCCAATTCAGGCACTTTGGGGGTGGAGTTCCCCTCGGCAGCTGGATCCCAGGCAGTGGGTCAGGGGCCTTACAGTGGGCAACCCCCCTGGGGGGAACTGGTAGCCCTAATTATACAGAAATCATGCATAACCTCATTCCATGACATTTTCTGGGGGGCTCCAGTTCCTGCAGCAGCCATTTTTATAGTTGGCCCTGCCTCACTTGGCAGCTATTTTGACTGTATCCAACCTTGAATTTCAAAATGATCGGTGCCCATGAGAAACCTTAGGTGGGATTTTAAAAACCCTAGACCTTCCCCAGCTTTTTCAAGAGCAGTGGGCCACGTGGACCTTCTTAAGAAGTCTAAAGAAGAGAAGAGTTTGCATTTATACCCCACCCTTCACTGCCCAAAGGTGTCTCAGAGCGGCTTACAAACTCCTTTCCTTTTCCCTCCCCACAACAGACACCCTGTGAGGTAGGTGGGGCTGAGAGAACTTGTGACAGAAACTGTCCTTGAGAGAACAGCTGTGCCAGAGCTTGTGACTGACCCAAGGTCACATCAGCAGGTGCAAGTGGAGGAGTGGGGAATCAAACCCGGTTCTCCCAGATAAGAGTCCGCGCACTTAACCACTACACCAAACTGGCTCTCAGTGGGGTACCATCACACAGAAGGCTTTGTTGCACATTTTGATGTGTCTGTTCTCTGATTTCTAAGGCACACTTTTTGCTTGATGGGACTCGCAGGTTGGACCCGATACAAAATGGATGCCGCTATGCTAGAGCTCTGGAACAAGCGGGAACGCAAAAGACCACAATAACCCTTGTGCGAACTCAGTGTGTTCTCACTTGTGTTTCCTTTTGTGCAAGGTCTTATGGGACCAATTTCAGGGCAGTAGGCAGTAGCTGGCTGGGTGTGGCATAAATCCCTGGCGCAAGAGGAACTGTGCTAAGTCTGTTGGTTTTCCGCTTGCACATCGCTGGATCCAAGCCTTTCTCAAGGAGCTATTTGAATCATGGAAGTAGCATGTCACCCGGATAGCATCCAAACAGTCTAGGTAACTACATTTGCCTCCCAGTGAAAATCGTCCATTCATGGCTAGTTCATCTCCACTCAGTTGTCCTTCTTTGACTGCTATGCTCCTGCAGAATGTAGGGGGTTGGGCTAGATGACCTGCAAGGTCCCTTCCACCTCTAACATTCTATTATTCTATGATTCTATGACTGTACTGCCAAATTGTGGGTTTGAATGCAATGATCACCAATTAGTCACCACCGTAGATCGAAGTTCCATATTGTCTTATATCCCCTCAAGTGCAGTGCTTATTATAGTCAGTTCAGGGATATTATAATCAGGAATATTCCAAGAATCCTTAAATTGCTCATGATAATGTTAGCAGCTGTTAAATGTCTTATAGCGGTATGTTGGAAAGACAAAACTGTTCTTAATATACAGGACTGGCACAACAAACTCAGCGAATATTGTATTCTTGATAAAAGTCAGGGCTATTTTTGGGCAGGGACGCACAGGAACGGAGTTCCGGCTGGCTCCTGAGTTGGCCATGTGCAGCAGGAACTCATTAGCATAACAGGCCACACCCAACGGCAGAAACTCTTTAGGACTGGCTACATGAGGGGTGTGTGGCCTAACCTGCAAAGGAGTCCCTGCTCCAAAAAGAAGCCCCAGGTTTGGACAACAAACAAGGGAAACAGAATGAGAAGCAAAAGGTGGGTGTGGCTGGATGACCACGCTTCTGGCAACACGGGGGTGTGGCCTAATATGCTAATGAGTGGTGCTGTCGGGGGTGTGGCCTAATATGCTAATGAGTTCCTGCTGGGCTTTTTCTACAAAAAAAGCCCTGATAAAAGTTACTGATAGTATTATGAACTCAGAAAGCACATTGTATCACACTGGAAAGTCTGGAAAATGGTCTTTTATTCTAGATAAAATATGGACAGTATTTGCAGATTGTTCTTCTTTATTATAATTTGTTTCTTCCATTCTACTTCCCAATGAATTCTGATTTTTGGCACTTACAGTCAGAAGTTGTTAAGTCATCTGTCCTATCGTACGTACTGACTAGATGTTTGTTTATGCTGAAGATATTCCCTTTCTAATGTATTAAACGTGGTTTATGCAATATTAATACTATAAATTTAAGCTATGCTTATGTACTTTCACAGCTCTTACTTGATGTTTTGTAATTGTGTTCAGTATATCTCAATAAAGTTTATTTTAAAAAAATAGTTCACTCTCGCAACTGGCAGTTCATTTAATTGCTGAAAAAGAAAGTGACGTTCACAGATGACCACATGACAGGAATGGAGGTTCCAGTAACTGAGTAATGGATGTCTAGCTTTATGTTAAACAGAAATAATCAGCACAGAGAGAGAGAGAAAGAGAAAATGTCCGATACTGGTATTACTGATGTAGTTTGGTTTAGTGGTTAAGTGTGCGGACTCTAATCTGGGACAACTGGGTTTGATTCCCCACTCCTCCACTTGCAGCTGCTGGATGACCTTGGGAAGGTCATAGTTCTGACAAGAGCTATCCTTGAAAGGGCAGTTCTTGAAAGAGCTCTCTCAGCCCCACCTACCTCACAGGGTGTCTATTGTGGGGAGAGGAAGGGAAAGGAGTTTGTAAGCCGCTTTGAGACTCCGAGTGAAGGGTGGGGTATAAATCCAATCTCCTCCTCCTCCTCTTCTTCCTCCTCCTCCTCCTCTTCTTCCTCTTCCTCTTCTTCTTCTTCTACATTTAATAATGGAATAAGGGAGTGGCGTTAACCTGGACAGCAAGAAGCCTGTATGTCAAAGCAAGTAGAAAGGAGATGGAAAACCAAGAAAAGGTCTTCTTGGTCATGGCACCAAAACTTTGGAACTCCCTCTTTGGGGAGATTCCCTCTATTGCTGTCTTTCACCAGTAGGTGAAGACTTTTTCGTTTAGCTTGGCATGACTCCCCCCTAATGGTGACTGGCCCTCTGGCCCTCTTTCTAGTTTTGCTTATGTTATTTTAATTGAATTATTTAACTGTAGTTTAAATTGCTCAAATGTATTTTTATGTTTTATGTGCCCCCTGACTGAGTGGAAAGGAGGCATTAAAATGTAATAACAATAATAATAATAATAATAATAATAATAATAATAATAATAATAATAATAATAATAATAATAATAATAATAATAATAATAATATGCATTAAGGATTGCTCCATTAAACTCTTTGTGCAAACGCCGGGCTTAGAGCCAAGCAGAATTTCCATTGATTCCCCCCTTCCCACTGCAGCCCCCAAACATTCCCAACAAAGCAGGCCTTTGGGGGGGGGGGTCACAGAAGCCTGCCACAAATCTTGATTGGTAGTTAAGGTATATTCTTGGTCAATCAGAATGCATTCTTTATAGGCTTCATATTTAAAAAAACAAAACATCATGGAACATTTTAACATGAAAACATTGCGAAAAGAAATCTGACAGCAAGACAGAAAAACTCTCTTGTTTCTTTGACGGGCAAGCTTTTTGCCATCCAGATAATTTTATGCTATCACTTCATTACTAAATGTAACATCAGTAAAACCAGCATTCAGTGGTGCCCTCCCCCCTCCCCGTGCTTATTATTTCTGTTCCACAAAGGCAAACTTTGCATTTCCCTAACTTTCCTCTATAATGAGTCAGTCGACATAAAGGCTGCTTTGTGTTTGGGCTCTGGTCTGGTTCACTTATCAAATTCTTGCTGTGTTCCAGATAATTCTAACAAATACGCCAGTGTACAACATGCAAGAATTAAGCCTCGCTAATGCCTTTGACCCAGATAGCGATAGCAACAACAGTTCCATATGTGAAATAAGCAAAGGATTTTAACCGACTGCAATTGTTGCAGATCTTGTTACATGAGAATGGGACTTATCTTATAGGGAGTGTTGGATGTGAATATAAATGGTTCAGAGGAGGGTTGCCGATTTCCATGTGAGGTCTGGAGATTTCCCGGAGTTACAACAGATCTCCAGACAACAGAAATCAGTTCCCCTGGGGAAAACAACTGATTTGAAGGGTGGGCTCCATGGAATTCTACCTTCCCCAAACCTTCCCCTCCCCAGTCTCCACCCACCAAATCTCCAGGAATTCCCCAACTTGGAGCTGGCAGCTCTAGTCCAAATCCAAGTTCGGGCCATGGTTTGACTCGAGGGGTCTTAGAAAAGTTTCTTTAGGCAGCAGTAAAATAGAAATGGATTTTTTAAAAGCAAGATAATCACTTTGTAGAGTCAGTGGGGAGGAGTGGTTACAGTGTTAGACTAGGATTTGGAGGAGTTTGGTTCGAATCTTTACTCTGCCGTGCTTATCGGGTGACCTTAGGCCTCGCCTCTCTTCCTCAGACTAACCTACCTTCAGTAAACCGTTGAGAGAATAAAATGAGGGCTATGTATGCCACTGTAACCCCTGTAGAGAATAGGTGGGTTCAAATGTGCTAGATGGTATGTTTCAGGGTTTGATGTATTTTAATTTAATGGCTGACAGGACTGTGAGGGGGGGCAGAAACTCATGAAGTGGCATTTGGCAACATGATGATGTCATTTCCACTGTGTCACCGGAAGTGATGTCACTGCATTGCCTGATGCTCTAGCGTTCACGCCAAGCTTTGGTCGAACCATAGGCTTTGGGGGTGAATGCTACGGCATCCAGCAATGAAGTGATGTCATTTCCAATTACTTCGGCAGAAATGATGTCATCACAGGCCCATAGCTACAGTGGGGCATCTCGGGGCTAGGCCCCCCGACTTGCTGGCAAGGCCCCCTTACTTCCCATCCAGCCAAGGGCATCATGGCCTGGATTAATTTGATTAGCCAGTGCCCCCCAAGAAATTTAAATGCCCCCTGACTTAAAAAATCCTGGCTACGGGCCTGTGTCATCATGTTGCTGAGTGCCAGCCTGACTTCTCACATCCCCTCCCCACAGAGCCAGGGTGGTCAATGACGAGTAGGGACAAGAGTTCCTCATCCTCACTATGGAAATGGCATCCTTCGCTGACTCTCTCTTTTGTATCTGGTAAAACCGACTTTTTCAGCATTTAAGTCACACATACGTTATTTATTGATTTCCCCGTGAATGGGCTCAGGGTGGGTTACAGGGGCACACAGATTCGTGACAACAGTAACATATCAGATAATTTAATTATCAAATAATAAAACAGTAATCATTGCAAAGCCTCGTTTGCTGTGCTCAGTCTAGGCTGACTGGAAGCCAGCAATTCCAGTAGGGGAGACCAGAGTTGGATTTTGGATGTCCGCTGCCTCAGTCGAAAGCCTGGTGGAACAGCTCCATTTTAGGGACCCTGTGGAATTGTAACAAATCCCACAGGGCCCTGATCTCGAATGGGAGCTTGTTCCACCAGATTGTGACCAGGGCAGAGAAAGCCCTGAACCTGGTTGAGGCTAGCCAGACATCCTTAGGGCCAGGGACAACCAGTAGGTATTGATCAGCTGAGTGGAATGCTCTGTGGGGAACATATGGTCCATCAGCAGAGGTCCATCAGTGGCTATTAGCCACTAGGTATAGATAGGAACTCTCAGTCTGGGACAAGTGATGCTCTGTATTCTTGGTGCTTGGGGGGGGGGGCGCAACAGTGGGAGGGCTTCTAGTGTCCTGGCCCCACTGCTGGACCTCCTGATGGCCCCTGGTATTTTTGGCCACTGTGTAACAGAGTGTTGGACTGGATGGTCCATTGGCCTGATCCAACGTTGGCTTCTCTTATGTTCTTATGGGAAGAGGTGATATTTTGTACTTAAACATTAGCCTTTTATTGATAGGCTTTAGAAGCTACTAAACAGTATGGGTTACACCTGAGCAAGATCCCTTTAAATACGTGGGACTGAAGTAATCAACAACTTGGTCCAGTCCCATAGCTTTTTTGAGATGTGTGGTCTGTATGTTTATCTACTCAGAAGTCATTTCAAATGGGGCTTTCTTGAGAATAAGCATGCATGGAAAGTTCTACTGAATACACTAGAACCTGAATGTATGAAGCTGAGTCAAAGGGCATTTGTCTGTCAAGGCCTGTATAGTCTTTTATCGATTGATTGATTTGTACCCTGCCCTCCCCATCAAAGCAGGCTCAGGGTGGCAGTAGTTCTCCAGGGTCTCAGGCAGAGGTCTTCTGTATCTCTTTTAACTGGGGATACCTAGGATTGAACCTGGGACCTTCTGCATGCAAAGCAGTTGTGCTACCATTGAGCCAACGCCCCCTTAGGTTTACCACCGAGTCAAGAAACGTGTATGATCAGGCTGTTAAAACACATGCTTCATGCAAGTCCCTCCAAATGGATTCAGTGTTGCTTAGAGGAACATTATTTGCTTCAAGATGACACCCGTCAATTTCTCCTAGTGCGTCAGCTTAAAAATAACATTCCATCCAGCATTACAAGGACCAGTCCATTATAGCTCAGAGTCGTGCAGTCTGGCATCTTAATTAGAGCTGAAAGAATCGGCTGATGAATTGGTTTGGTTACAATATTGATCACAGATTAGAATTGAGGGGGATGGTTAATTGGATTTCTATCGGGGACGTCATTTGTGAAGCCGTATTCAGGTATCCTTGCTACGACTGGGAACATATGGAACAGGAAGGAAGGGCCCTTCTCAGGAGTACCAAGGCTCCAATCCCAGCTCTGACCCACTATCCTTCAATTGCCTCTGTCTTTATCTCTAGCTGAACTCAAAGCTTTAGAGTTCAGCTAGAGATATAAGCAATACTTTGTAATCAAAAGTAGAGAATCCCTCATTCTGTCCCCCAATGAGGATGGAACAGCACACTCCTTGCCCTCTGGGAGTCTCAGACGGTTGAGCATCCGTTAAAGGGGAAAGAAAGAAATCAGAGGAGGAGGGATCAATTAGCCTCTTCAAGAGTTTATTGCATCAGGATGGGGTGGGGAAGGTTTGGATTTGGGGGGAGGATTCCCAGCTGGTTATTCCCCATTGCTTGTGGCTCCTTCTACACAATCTACGGTTGTTCTCTTGAAGGCCTTTTTAAAAACAGGCTGGCTTGTATTGTTCCTTAAGACACAAGAACTCATGGGCACTCCATGAAATTGCTGAGCAGTCAGGTTAGAACAGATAAAAGGAAGTACTTCATCATCCAAAGAGTGATTAACACATGGAATTCGCTGCCACAGGAGGTGGTGGTGGCTACAAGCATGGACGGCTTCAAGACTTTTCATGCAAGAGCACACAAGAGCAAAGCTCTGGCAGTAAGGAGCCCAGGGGGTGGGCACATGCAGCAAGCCCCGCCCCCTGTTCCCAGCAGCCCCCCTCACCTTTCCCAGCCCACTGGCCAACCCAGCGGAGCACTGCCATGAGCTGGCCCTCGAGCTGCTCCGCCACTGCCTGGGTCATGGCACCAGCCCGTCTAGGCTCTGCCCATCCTCATGCTGGCCCTAGAGCTTTGGTCCTGCTGGTTTGTCTTAGTTTCGTATTCTTGAATAAACTATGAGTTGATGCACTACAATGCATCTCAGAACCCAGTACTTTACACAGGGTCATCTAGTCCAACCCCCTGCACATTGGAGAAAATTCACAAATACCTCCCCCACACACACCCAGTGACCAATGCTCCCTCTAAGTGGTGGAGTCCTATGAGCAAAAATTCTACTTTGTGAGCTACTGGTATTAAAGTTGTGAGTGAGTGATTTTAACTACTGCATAAATGAGTTTGCTCTGGAGCCATCCTTCCTGAGCTAAGACAAAAATGTGTCAGCTGGAGGCTAAAAAACTGTGAGCTAGCTCACACTAATTCAGCTTAGAGGAAACACTGCCAGTGACACCCCCCACACACACACACACACTCCATGCCCAGAAGATGGCAAAAATCCTCCAGAATTTCTGGCCAAAATGGCCTGGAGAAAAATTGCTACCTGACCCCATAATGGCAATCAGCATTTCCCTGAGTGTGTAAGAAAGGACCACAAGAACCAAGCACTGATGCAACGCTTCCTGCCCTCCGTCTCATGATCTGCCTAAGTTCACAGAATCAGCATTGCTGTCAGATGGCTGTCAGATCTTGCTAAAAGGGTCAGGAGATGGGAGATGTGAAGGACCTCCGCCTGAGATCTTGGAGAGCAGCTGCCTATCACAATACTCACCTTGATAGACCTTGAGGGACCAAGTATCTGATTCACTATAAGGCAGCTTCATGTATGGGGGGGGGACCAAGGCAGTGGTAGAGCCTCCGCTTGGCATGCAGAGGTCCCAGGTTCAATCCTCTGCATCTCCAGTTAAAAAGGGCCAGGTAGTAGGTTATGTGAAAAGACTTCTACATGAGACCCTGGAAAGCCACCGCCTGTCTGTGTAGACAATACTGACCTTGTTGGACCAAAGACGGGGAAGGGCTGTGGTTCAGTGGTAGAGCATCTGCTTGGCATGCAGGAGGTCCCAAGTTCAATCCTCACCATCTCTGTATAAAAGAAGAAGAAGAAGAAGAGATTGGATTTATATCCCGCTCTTCACTACCCAAAGGGGTCTCAGAGTGGCTTACAAACTCCTTTCCCTTCCCCTCCCCACAACAGACACCCTGTGAGGTAGGTGGGGCTGAGAGCACTCTGACAGAAATGGCTCTTTTTCAAGGACAGCTGTGCCAGAACTTGTGACTGACCCAAGGTCATATCAGCAGTGCAAGTGGAGGAGTGGGGAATCAAACCCAGTTAGAGTCTGCGCACTTAACCACCACACCAAACTGGTTGCAGGTGATATGAAAGACATCTGCAGAGCCCCTGGAGAGCTGCTGCCGGTTTGAGTAGGCGATACTGACCTATACGAATGAAAGGTCTGATTCAGTCTGAGGCAGCCTCCTATGTACATTTTGTTTTAAATAGTCATACCTCTGGAAGAGACCCCCCCCCTTCCCTGGCATGAGGAGTGATTCAATATTGAATGCTGTCTGACTCAGAGTTCGCAATGCCTCATCGAAGATGACGGGGCTGACATCTGAAGTAAAAGCCTATACAGAATTATAAGCTGAAAATAATAATTCTGCCGCTGACATTTGCCCTTTAGATATATAGATATAAATAAAGGCTAAATTAATCACACGGGCTGAGTCATTTTTGAGATTGCCGGGTTTCAAAAAAATGTGATTGCTGTTCTGAAAGGATTTTTTTTGTGGGGGGGTTGCCGAGGGAAGATGCCTGTGATAAGGGTGGGGTGGTTTTTTTTTGAGGAATTTAATTGGAAAAGTTCAATAAAGAATTAAATGTTCACAGAGTTCTTTTTTGGGGGGTGAAAATACAAACGATATAGGAAATTCTTTGTCTGAGGAATCTGAGGTGGACTGCCTGTTGTATGCCTTTTGAAGGCCGTATCATCTTGCCGAGCTATTGTTAATGGGGGAAAAAAAAATTATGCTTGGATTACTGTGGGGGAAATAATTTTAAAATAAATAGCTTCTTTGCCGACATTACCGGGACCGACTTGTTTCGGTTTCACAGAATGCAGATAATGGGAAGGAAGAAATACTTAAAGGTCATTGCTTATACTGGAGTTGTATGACTTAACAATGGCTGAATCATGTTTTTTTTTTTTTTTAAAGGAACTGTTAGATGTATACCTGGCAGGACTGATATCCTTTCAGATTCTGACAAAGATACATCTCTCTAGATAATAGAACTTATCCTTTTTAATATGTGTGTGTGTGCATGAGTGTGTGTTGATTCATATAAATGCAACACAGAGTGTATTCATCTGTGACTCACGAATAACCCTTGAAGAAACATAAGGAGTCATAGGATTCAGAACTGACTTCCTACTGAAATTACTAAAGAGAGAAAGCCAGACAATGCCAGAGCTTTAATCTGCTGGGAGAAAATGGTTTCCTTTAACCCTTTCTCTATTGAATCGACTAAATAACACTCCTGCTAGCATCTAAAGATCTGGACCATTCATTGGATGCGCTGAATGATGCTTTGGGTCCATGCTTTCCAACCTTGGACCACCCTGCGGGGACATCTCTGCGGAAGGAAATCGGTAGGCATCTTCAGGAGCAGTGTTCCCTCTAAGCTGAGTTAGTGTGAGCTAGCTGACGGTTTTTTAGCCTCCAGCTGACACATTTTTGTCTTAGCTCAGGAAGGATGGCTCCAGAGCAAACTAATTTATGCAGTAGTTAAAATCGCTCGCTCACAACTTTAATGCCAGGAGCTCACAAAGTAGAATTTTTGCTCACAGGACTCTATCACTTAGAGGGAGCATTGGTCACTGGGTGTGTGTGGGGGAGGTATTTGCGAATTTCCTCCAATGTGCAGGGGGTTGGACTAGATGACCCTGTGTAAAGTACTGGGTTCTGAGATGCATTGTAGTGAATCAACTCATAGTTTATTCAAGAATACGAAACTAAGACAAACCAGCAGGACCGAAGCCCTGCTTAAATCCCCAAACAGTTCATCGAAGGTCGCGGCATCCAACTTCTTGGGTGTGATGAGGCCCTACGCGAGGTGGATCGTGGAGACTCCACATGTGCTGAGTAGCCATGATTTCTTGAGGTCAGCATTGGTCGTTCCCTGGACCCAGAAGTAGGTGAGTGAGAATGATGCTTTGGGTCCATGCTTTCCAACCTTGGACCACCCTGTGGGGACATCTCTGCAGAAGGAAATCGGTAGGCATCTTCAGGAGCAGTGTTCCCTCTAAGCTGAGTTAGTGTGAGCTAGCTCATGGTTTTTTAGCCTCCAGCTGAAACATTTTTGTCTTAGCTCAGGAAGGATGGCTTCCTGGTCCTTTTAACTGAAGATGCTGGGGATTGTACCTGAGACCTTCTGCATGTCAAACTAATGCTCTACCACTGGGCCACAGTCTCTTCCAGACTCCCAGATGTCTTCCTCACTACCTAGGAATACCAGATTATCTCCAAGTAGTCCCAACTTCTGTGGTAGTTTTTCTCAAAATATTGTGCCAATCTAAGGTTCTGCTGTCCCAGTTCCTGAGGAAAGGTTGCCACTCCTCAGTATCTATAAAATTAGTTAACTGTAGTCCAAGAAAAATTCTGTAGCATCTTTTCAGCTTGGGTGGGTCTTGGTATGTTATGGGAAATGATTTCCTTATGTTGTGGGATCCATTTTACGGGTTTCGAATGGCTTAACCCATTCTTTGCCTGTCTAACACATTGCTGTTCCATTTCTGAGGAAATGGAGTCCTTCCACAAAATGGCTGAATCTGGGTGCTGTTGTTGTTAGCCCTGTTGGCAGCGTTCGACACGGTCACCCATCAGCTACTGATCCACCACCTTGCTGACACTGGAGTCCAAGGATCTGCCTTGCAATGGCTTGCCTCCTTTCTCCCGGGACAAAGGGTGGCACTCGGGAAACAGCTGTTCCAAAGGCATCCACTGATCTGTGGAGTGCCCCAAGGGGCAGTGCTCTCCCTGATGCTGTTTAACATCTATATGTGCCCCCTCGACCAGATTGCCTGGAGGCACAGACTGAGATGTCACCAGTATGTGGATGACACCCAGCTCTATCTGTTGTTGGGTAACCAGTCTGACTCTAAACCAGAAGATCTGGACCTGGTGTTACAAGCTGTAGCTGGATGACTTAGATTGAGCCAACTGAAATTAAATCTGATGAAGACTGAGGTCCTGTGCCCAAGCTGGAGCGGCCTGGGGTCAGGGATCCCACTCCCCACCTTCGATGGGGCTCCACTGGTGCCAGTGCTGGAGGTTAGGAGTTTGGGAGTGCTCTTGTATGCCTCCTTAACAGTGGAGGCCCAGGTAGCAGCCACTGCCAAATCAGCCTTTTACCATCTGCAGCTGATTAGGCAGCTGGTTCCCTTCCTCGAATGCAACAACGTGGCAACAGTGATCCATGTGATAGTCACCTCAAGATTAGACTACTGTAATGCTCTGTACATGGGGCTGCCCTTGTCCCAAACCCGGAAATTACAGCTGGTGCAAAATGCTGCAGCCAGACTTCTGATGGGTCTCCCCAAGCGGGAACACGTCCAACCTGTGTTGAAAGCATTGCACTGGCTGCCGATAGCATACCAAATTTGCTTCAAGGTGCTGGTTCTCACTTTTAAAGCCCAGGGCTATTTTTGGGCAGGAATGCACAGGAACTGAGTTCTGGCTGGCTCCTGAGTTGGCCACGCCCATCAGGAACTCATTAGCATAATAGGCCACACCCAATAGCAAAAACTCATCAGGACTGGCTACATTAGGGGTGTGTGGCCTAACATGCAAAGGAGTTCCCGCTACAAAAAAAGCTGTGCTGTCATGGGTGTGGCCTATTATGCTAATGAGTTCCTGCTGGGCTTTTTCTACCAAAAAAGCCCTGTTAAAGCCCTTTAAGGTCAGGGGCCTATGTACCTAAGGGGCCACCTTTCCCCACATGTTCCCCAGAGAGCACTGCATTCAGGGTTTCAAAATCAATTGGTCCTCCCGGGACCCAAAGATGCCAGGCTAGCCATAACCAGGGCCAGGACCTTCTCAGTGGTGGCTCCACACTGGTAGAGCGAGCTCCCGGAAGACATCAGGGCCCCATGGGCCTGCAAGACTTAGCTCTTCCATCAGGCCTTTAATCAAGTATTGCCCTGCCCCCACCCCTAGAATTTACCACCAGCAGCCTGTGCTTGCCAGCATAGATAGATCAAGATGAGCTGATCAGATACACATATCACACCCCATTGTGACCACTCCGTCAGGATTGTTTCGCCATCGTGATGTAATACTGCTCATATCAGTCCTAGCACTTTATGATTGTTTGATTGTTTTATGATTCTTTTAGAATGCTGTTTTATGCGTTTTAACCTTTACGTAAGCCACCCTGAGCCTGCTTTGGCAGGGAGGACGGGGTTAAAAAAAAAAAAGAATAAATAAATAAATAAAAATAACAGTAAATCTCAGCTAAGGACAGACTTACAGCTATCTGAGGGCATCAGGACACCCTTAGCTTGGAGTTATGGCTCTTTAAATTCTAGTTAGCTTTCAGCTGAGGGTTGGGACCAGAACATTCCACAGGCCAGCTTCATCCATTAGGGGTTCAGCTAATGTGGAAACAACATCTAGCACTCCTAGAGCTCTCCAAGGTCCTGCATACCCAGTTTGCATAAAAACTCCCTGCTTGCTCTTGAATCACGTTAGCCCATTCAGAACCTGCTTGGTATTCTGCACGCTTCCAAACATACCAAAACAAGACATTTGCATTTGAAACAGACTGTTTATGCAATCTGATGCGGATTTTCTGCTGAAAGGGGAATTTTTTATTTTTTTTTAAAAAAATCCACCAGGAACAAGCAAGACTCTTGGTGTATCTAAAGCTGCTCTTTGAAACTTGGCTGTGGTGTCTTCGTCCTGGCTTGGCTGCCGCACTGCTTAGAAATACCGGATCAAAATCGCACCACAGGAGCAACGGGCCCATCCCCTTCTCTCCCATGAAATGAGATGCTGTTTTACAAGTTTGTTCATCTTGACCTAGTGAGAAAACCCATGCACTCAATGAAATGAGCTTGTATGTTTGCTGGCGCAACTTTCTACTGCATCAATCATCACATAGGAAGTTTCTTTTTGCCCTTGACTTTCCCTTTTTGTGCATCCGCAATAGGAAAACTTAGTATGCTGTGAAACAGGTTGCGTTCAGATTGGCAGTTTGGCACGATACAGTGCTGCCTCTAATTGAACCGGTTTAAACTGTTGCGGGGCATATCAGCCACACAGCACACCCTTGCTGTGGGTTACGCACGGAGACATCCTATGGTCAAGCATCCACATTATCGCAGTGCCTCAGCCATGGAGTGCACTGCAAAAAAGTTCAAAATTCATGCATGTGCGTAAGTGCACATGTACCACATATGTGTATATGTGCTTGTGTGCATGCATGAATGTGCATGAATGAATGAGGTCATGAATCCATAGTTTTGCCATAAGTTAGAAGCAACTTGATGGTCACTAAAAGCACAAACACACACACATTGAAGTCTAGGACTGAAGTGAGCTGGGAGGAAGGGGGGTCGCCTGATGGAAAGTGTCTACCAAGCAAGGGAGGAGATGGTGGAAGGCCATAGGGCAGAGAGGCTGCGTATAAACCAAGCAAAATAAAGGAATGGCGGCAACAAAAGGACTGTACTAGTGCATCTGGTGCACCTTCTGGCTAGTGTCTTCTACCACGGATCAGTGGCCCCATCCCAAGAAATCCCATGGCATATTTTTTTTTTGAAAGTAGGAATGGATCCGGCCCATAAGGTGGATCTTATCAGGATAAGTTTGGTGTGCATACATGCATAAATATATATATCTTGATAATGTACTCAGGCAGTGAAGATTAAAAGTTAATTATGAGTACATTTGCCTGTACTAATATTTGTACTTAATTTGATTTATAGTGCACCAAGCCATCTGACTGAAATTATATAGCTGCACGAACAGCCATTACAGTTCTTTTCAGCAGCCTTATTAGGGTTTTCTTTTTTTTTTTTAAAGAGGCTTATTAAATGAGTTCTATTTTTTTTAAGGCAGATGAAAGGCATGTAAAGCCAAGGGAAAACAAAACAAAACTGCTGGATATGATTATTTACCAGTAATAACGACAGATTTTAATGTGTTTCCGTGCCATTGTGAATATTATGTTATATGTGCTGGGGTAGATGAAATAAACTCTAGTCACAATTGGTTATAATTGGTTGGTTCAGTGGTAGAGCATCTGCTTGGCAAGCAGAAAGTCCCCCGTTCAATCCCCAGAATCTCCAGCTAGAAGGATCCGGTACAAGGTGATGTGAAAGTCCCATACCTGAGAGCCTGGAAAGCTGCTGCCAGTCTGAGTAAACATTACTGACCTTGATAGACCACTGGTCTGACTCAGTAGAAGGCAGCTTCAGATGAAACAGATTTGAGGGGCTGTGGGTCAGTAACAGAGCATCTACTTGGCATGCAGAAGGTCCCAGGCTCAATCCCCGGCATCTCCAGTTAAAATGACCAGGTATTAGGTGATGTGAAAGACCTCTGCCTGAGACCTTGGTACGCCACTGCAATTTTGAGTGGACAATATTGACCTCGATGGACAAATGGTCCAATTCAGTTAAAGGTAGTAGGACCGCCCTGTCCACTTCCCTCCCTCAGAGGCAAGATTTCCCTTCTGTTTTTTTTTCTTTGTCTCTACTGACTGAGCCACCCTAGTAATGTGTTTTCTACTTTGCTGAAGAACTCTGGCTGTCCCACCCAGTCACCGTACAATATTTTGGCTGTTGGCTCAGCCAAGGAAACTGAGAGAAGGACCAGAAGCCCACTTTAACCCTAACCCTAATTTATTTAACATAGAGGGGAAAGGTCAGATGAAATCAGGGGTTGAAATTTCTTAGGTAAAATCAATACACGCACAGGCTTTAGTTCTTATATCTCAGGCTAATGAGTTTCTTAAGCTGTTCAGAGTTACTTAAAATCTTTATGTTGAGAGGCTTTTGTTCCAGTGTTTTCCAAACATGCTAGCACATTTTCTTTGAGTATTCTCTAATTCTTTGGGTTTCCAGAAGGCTGGTGCACTCTTTCCAGTACCCAAACCACTTCTCTTGGAAGACCAGTACTCATCCAAAGGCAGTTTCCAACCACACCAGACCAGGGATCTCTGCACTCTTCAGAGCTAACTCCCTGTTTGACTGGGTAGGGAAATTCCTTCTCTCTCTAGAAGATGTATCCCCTTTCCTTAGAGTCTCCATCTAACTACCCACTCATCCTTGCCAACTTTTGCCCATTCTTCTGTGTTTAACTGCTCTCAGTCAGGGCTGAATTCTGAATGAATTCTCCTCCTCAGCATGCAGCTCTCCAGTCTCTCTCTGCTCAGCTGATGCTAACCAATCAGATTGCTTAGAGTAGCCTGTCACTCAAGGCTCTCTGTTTCTGTGAAGCTTTTAAAAAGTGCAGTCCATTACAGGTCTCCTCATGTGTTCATATTGGGGCAAAGCTGTGGCTCTGTAAAAAGGCTTCTACTCAGCGTGCAGAAAGTCCCAGGTTCAAAGCATGTCCTTTACCACTGAGCCATGGATGGATCCACTGTGGCTTTGTGGTAGAGCATCTGTTAGGCATGCAGAAGGTCCTAGGTTGAATTCCCAGCATCTCCAGTTAAAAGGTATTGTCTACTGAGACTAGCAGCTGTTCTCCAAGGTCTTGGGTAGAGGTTTTTCCCATGACCCTGATGCACTAATGGACTGGTCCAGTATAAGGTAACTTCATGTGTTCATGTGTTATCTGTGGGGCATAAGGCCAACTCCTACGGGCAGTAGAAGAATGCATGAAATGACCAAAATGAATAGTAAATGAAGGTCCCGGTCACACAGAGAATTTGCCGCATGGAAGGCACAAATGTCAGGTGGATTTTTGGGGTGCAATCACATTACAACATCTGGGAAGTGTAGCACTCCTGTGGCCAACCCGTGGCATCCCACCGAAGATGTGGAGTTAAAAAGTACTGTGAAAAGTGCACTAGTATCCCAAAAACGTGGGGCAAAGGTGGGCGCCTGATTGTGGGAGCGTCAGTATCCCATGGCATCTGGCACCCGTCCACTTCCCATCATAAACTGGTTTTTTTGGTAAGTCTCCATAGGATGTGCATAAATGCTGAACTGTGCGTACACACAAATGCGACCTGTTGCACCAACTCGCCATGAAGCGATCCTTCATTCCTTGATCATGCGCATGCGGGGACTCTGTTGGAAAAAAAACAATTGCCCATCCGATCCGGAAGCTAACAGTCTAAGCGCGGAGACTCGGGGGACCGTGTGATCAGGCTACTGTGCTTTATTTTGTTCTGGGGCCACGCCTCCCTCCCCATGTTATCTGGCCTGTGTGACCACAGCCGAAATAAAGAAAACTAATGTAATTAAAACAAATTTAATAAACTAAAATGAAAGCTTAGTAGGGGACTGCAGCTATCCCCCCCCCTTCATTAACTGAAAGATAAATGTTGGGGGACGGGGACCCCCAGTTTATGTGTTCCCCACTCCTGGCATATCCTGGTGGTGCTTATGGCCGTAAGAGTTTCCACTGATGTAAAAATCAGAGTCGAGACGTGGTATTACTTTCAGCTTAAGGATCGTATTCTCCATGCCTGATGAAAATCAAT
This sequence comes from Gekko gecko, assembly GCA_029375565.1. NCBI lineage: Eukaryota > Metazoa > Chordata > Lepidosauria > Squamata > Gekkonidae > Gekko > Gekko gecko. The sequence continues at coordinate 12,226,179 of JAPDNY010000014.1, forward strand.
ACCTGAGCAGTTGAAAACAATTATCCCCCACACAGAAGCTTCTCATGTTCTTTGAAGAGATGGCTGTTAAGAAAGCAAACAAAGGCCGCATCATGTGCTCTCAGAAAGCCGATGAGCTGGCAGAGATATTAAACACAGCCCTTTCATCTTCCTGGAGTGTTCCAAATCCATCATCCCACATGGCAGAAATTCACATTTCTTTAATTGAGTTCTCCTATCTTAAAGGAAAGATGTCTTTAATTTTTTTGAATAGATTGCCAGCTTTTCAAGCTTTAGCTACCTCCCCCCACCCTTAATTTCTGGACAGTGGGACATAAGCAGGTCTTCATAGCCCAAATAGCTAGGCCCTTTTCTCAGTCTGAACCTCTTGAAACCTCTTGAAATTGTGTAAGAATAAGAACATAAGAAAAGCCCTCTGGATCAGACCAGTGGTCTGTCTAGGCCAGCATTCTGTCTCACACAGTGGCCAACCAGTTCCTCTAGAGGGCTGTGAAGAAATGCATGTTTTCCTTTGTGTTTTGAAATGAGCAAAATCTCCACTCTGAATTTAAAAAGCCCCCCCCCTTCTCTCTAGGCAGAGAACAGGCAGGGAGGGAGGAAGGCAGTCCAATTGCTTTCCAGCTTACCTTCATACAAATGCCAATAGATCTGGCAGGAGAGATAATGGGTGGGTCAAGTTCTCTCCCCTTCTTCAAGCAGGGAACAAAGATGTGGAGGTGTTAAATGATAGAGAGGCTTCAGGAAAGGAATTTCTGGAGACTTCCAGGAAAAGCCTCTTTGACCTGGCCTGACCTGGTCAGTGAGTGGAGAAAGGAGGGGTGATAAAACTCAGGGGAGGAAAGAGGAAGTTCTCTCTTCCTTGGGTGCTGGATCCATGAGAGCAGACTAGAACTCTTAACTGAGAAGGCAGCCATTGACCATGTGCTCACCTGAAGAGCTGGGAGAAAACTGCAAGGTAAATGAAACTCTGTAGAGAGTGGTGACTTCCTAAGCTTTAGGAGCCTGTCCTGTTTTAACATCTGATAGGGCATGTATAGTGAGAGGGACAGAGGATTTGCATTTTACCAGTTTCTTTTAGATCCCTTGCTCAATCTGATGCTGTGCTGATAGTATGCTTATGAACATTTTCTTTTAAATAAATACTTTATAACTTAAGATGCTGGCAGTGGTTCTCTGTACCACATGGACCTCCACTGTCTTAGACACGCTATTTTAAAAGGAACACAAGGAGGAAGGTGGGCAGTTGGCAAGTGACTATTCCTCCAAGGGTGTGCAAGGCAGTAAACTGTCCCCGTGGTGACCAGGTGCTGGAAAGCAGGAGACACAGAGGCAAGGTCTCAGATTTTGGAAGGGAAGCTGGGAGTCCTGACCCTCCCAGTGGGCAATTCCTTACAAAGGTCAGGTGGTGGCAGTGCGCTGCTTGAGAGGGAATGAAAAGCCTTTCCAGGTATTGGCAAAACCTTGGAGAGCATGGCGGAATAGGGCCTGCAGACCAGAGCAGGCCCATTCTGCCACAAGGGCCAACAGCTGGGCACAGAGGCTGAGACCTCCCTCTGATGTTGCCACCTGGCTCTGGGATCCAGAAGTTTAATGCCTCTGAAAGTGGAGGTTCTCTTCAGCCACCATGGCTAGTCGCCACTGATAGATCTGTCTTCTACAAATCTATCTAATCCCCTTTTAAAGCTGTTTATTCCTGCGACCATCACTTCATCCTCTGGCAGGGAATTCCACATGTTAATCACTCTCTGTGTAAAGAAGTACTTCCTTTTGTCTGTCCTGAATCTACTGCCCGTCAGCTTCACTGGATGCCTTCACATTCTAGTATTTTGGGGAGAGGGTGAAAGTTATCTTTGTCAACTCTACCCCATGCACCATTTCATAACCCTCTACCATCTCCCCCTTTGGTCATCTCCCTTAGGATGCTATGTGCCCTGTTATGGGTGGCCCATGCTACTCCAACCTTGTCAGATCTTGAAAGCTAACCACTAAGCCACAGCCCCTCCCCGTACCCAATGTCATCCAGTGAAGACAGATGAATCGGCCTGGGGAGGGAGTTCCAAAGGTTCAGTTCCATGACTATGAAATCCCTTTCTTGGGTTGCCACTCATCTAGCCTGAGATGGTGGGGGCATCCAAAGCAGGTCCTCCGAAGATGACCGGCGTGAATGGGTAAGTTCATATGGGACAGGGTGGTCCTTAAGGTATGCTGGTCTCAAGCCATACAGGGCCTTAAAAGTCAATACCAGCCCCTGAAGCAAATTGGGAGCCCGTGCAGATGGAACGAGACTGGAGAGATATGGTCCCGATGAACCACGGCAATCAACATCCTGTACCGCCTGTAGCTTCCAGATGGTCTTCAAGGGCAACCCCATGTAGAGTTCACCAGTTGCCTTTTCCCATGCTGCTGTCACTGGACAGCGATGCAGAAGGGGCAATGGCTGAACCAACACTAAAGCTGGCATTTCTGACCAAATCTGAGCTACATGGCTTAGTCCTGGACCATCTGAACTTCCCAGTCTGACCCTCCTCCCAGACTACAAGACCCAACAAGTTGTAGAATCATGGAATCACACAGAGGTAGAAGGGGCCGTACTGGCATAGCCGGCTCGCCCACTAGGCAAGCTAGGCGCTTGCCTAGGGCACGCTGGCTGCAGGGGCGCCAAACCGTGCCCTGGCCCCTCCCAGAAAAAGTCCCCCCCGCTGCTCCCACCGCCTCCCCGAGTGCCCCGCCGGGGCTCAGGAGGCAGCAGCGGAGCTCACCGCCCTCCCCAAAGCCGGCTTCTCTCCCCCACCCCCGCCCTCCCAAGCCCACCGCAGGGCTGCGGTTGCTGGGCTGGGCCGCGGGGCGGGCAGGCGGCGGCGGAGCGGCTTCTCCACCCCCCCACGGCCCTCCCAAGCCCAGCGCCGCCGCTGGGAGGGAAGGGGCAGGTGTTCCAAGCCCGCCCGTTCCCGGCTCTCCCCGGGCGCCTCGCAGCTGCGAGGGGTCCGGGAGAGCCTGCACCGCTGCTGGGAGGGGAAGGGGCGGGCGTTGCAAGTCCGCCCGTTCCCGGCTCTCCCCGGGCGCCTCGCAGCTGCGAGGGGTCCGGGAGAGCCTGCGCCGCTGCTGGGAGGGAAGGGGCGGGCGTTGCAAGTCCGCCCGTTCCCCGGCTCTCCCAGGCGCCTCGCAGCTACGAGGGGCCCGGGAGAGCCGCGCCGCCCCTTCCCCGGCTGTCCCGGGTGCCTCGCAGCTGCAAGACACCCGGGAGAGCCGCGCGCGCCGCCCCTGCTGGGAGGGAAGGGGGGGCTTCTAAGCCCGCCCCTTCCCTGGCTCTTCCAGGCGCTGGGCCATCTCCAGGCCCCACCGGGAGGTTGGCATCCCTGGTGGGGTGGGCGCCCCAGGCAGTCCTGCCTAGGGCGCCCAGAAATCTGGGGCCGGGCCTGCGTACAGGCCATCTAGTTCGACCCCCTGCTCAATGCAGGAACAGCCTAGAATATCCCTGACAAGTGTTTGTTCAGACGCTGCTTAAAGACCTAGCAGTTTGAAAGTAAGAAATTGCAAGTAGATAAATAGGTACCACATCGGTGGGAAGGTAACAGCATTCTGTGCACCTTGGTGTTTAGTCATGCCGGCCACATGACCACGGAAATGTCTTCGGACAGCACTGGCTCTTCGGCTTTGAAATGAGATGAGCACCGCAACCCTAGAGTCGGATTCGACTGGCTTTCGAGCAAGGGAACCTTTACCTTTACCTTACTGTACTCCTATTCTTTTTTTGGGGTGGTGGTATTTTTGGGGTATTTTTCATGTGTGTCTGTGCATGCGTGCACGTGTGAGTATCTGCATTTGGAAGTCATGGTGACTTCTGGCGACTGACGCCTACAGGGGGGCTGGGGGGTATTCAGAGAGGTGGCTGAATAAAGCCTGCCCCTGCCTCCCTCCTCTGGTATTCCAAGGAGGTCTCCCATCCAAATACTTGCTAGAATTGACCCTGCTTAGCTTCTGAGATCTGATGAGATTGGGCTTGCCTTGGCTATCCAGGTCAGGGCTTGGGCTCCCATTCTTGTTGATTACAGGTAACATTATTTTTTAACACAAACCAGAGAAGACCAGCTAAGACTTTTGAACTCGGGGCAGGGGGAACCCCCCACTGGGTACCATGATCATCACAATCTTCCAATGCCAAACATGCTGTTATTCCTGTCCTACATGGCCCTCATGCCTTCATGCTACAAATTTTGAATCTGATTTACATGTCAATAGCATTTCACTCGTGATTGCCCTGTGGCTCAAAAATAAATTGAATTCATTCTTTCATTCAGGTCCGGTGGGTGCGTTCCCTTTGTTGTTTGACTTTAATCTGAGACCTACCTTTCATCCCACCTCTGCCTTCCACACTGAAATACTTGTTGCCATTGTGTCTTCCTGTGATCTACGGAACATTTTAATATTTCACATCCCACTTGTGGGGGCTTTGCTCCACTGGTCACACTTTTCACCTGAAAGCCGCTGGTTTTAATATAAATATTTGCTCAATATTCTGTACATTTAGAGTCTGTTTTATGAAATCAGTGTGCTACTAGAAGTCATTTAATTTCAATAGCATCTGATTGTGCATAAAGAACCAACCTTTTTTCATTAAAAATGGGCTTTAATATACATATATATTATAAAACTAATATATGCAACTGATTTGAAAGAAAATTGTGTGGACAAAAACCTACATCTTGGCATTTCATCGGCTTTAATATTCATGAACCATGGCTTTGGGTTTAAAATATGAAAAAAGATGGGGGGGATGCCATCTGCACAAGTTGGATTATATGCAACCTTTAAAAACTGTTTAATTATCTGGTGTCAATTGGAATAAAAAAGGTCTTTTTTTATTAAAGCAATAAGAAAGCAAAATAAACACACAAGCGTAAGCCATTTAAAAAGTTGTGTCAGAAGAACAAAAATACAAGAAGGAAACGGTTGGGGGGAGGAATCTTCCAATTGGTAATCTGATTGGACTCCCCTGTCTTAAAATGTTGGGATACTGGGTCAGTCCTTGAAGCCAAAGAGAGTACTGGTTACAGAAATTGCAAGGGAAACGGCATAAGAACCATGTGTGTTTGCAGTGGTAACGATATTGTCCTGCAGATAACCACTTTATGATATCCGGTCCTTATTTCCACCTTAAACAGCTGTTGTTCAAAACAGAATCAAGACGACTGTACACCTGTGGATATAGCCAATCGGCTGACAGGATTAGTCACGTTGGGGATCTGTGATCATGAGGCTGACAAAGGCAGGGCATAACCTTTCCCTTCCACACCATTTTCTGAATCAAAAGCAGCCTTGCGGGTCTGCTATTAGCACAAGAGTTAACCCCCTTGTAGTAGTTTTCCCACTAACAGGGCTAGAACCTGCCTGGGGGTGGGGGGGCAGTGGTTTCTGATTAATAGGTTCTGCTTTTTCACAACACTTTTCACTGCAGTCACTGGCTTGGGGGAAGTTTTGATTTGTTTCTGTATTTCGCAGTGGTTGCTGTTTGCTTGCCCTTCTGTAGTTTCTTTCAGCTGCGTCTGTTACTAACCACAGGACCAAATGCTTGTGCGCAGTGATGTATGAATCAATCATCACAGACACTGTTTTGAGGGGAGGAATCCAATGAAGCTCTTGCTTCCTCTCAGAGATGTGCAATATTTCCTTCTCTCCAGACAGGGGCAACCATTTTTGCTTGTACACATAGACAGGCAGGCAGGCGGTGGGGCTGACTCCTTCTACAGTGTTCTCTTATTATGTACAGAACAATCACAATCAGTAATGCAGCACAGAAACAGATGGGCCCAGGGACAAAACAGAGATCAGGGCTCTTCCTTTCTGACCTCCCACCTACTTTTTCTCATCTTCCCACACCTTATTTGCCAGATTCCCTCCTTTCTTCCTTCTGGCAGCCCTTTCAGTTGTCCCCTTTTCCTGCTTTCTTCTTTTTGACACCCCCCCCTTCAGCTCCATTTCCCCCCTTTCTTTCTTCCTTCACTTTGACTTTGCTTTCCCCTAGTCCTAGCTAGACAATCCTTGAGGCAGAGAGTAGATGATATTGAATGCCGGTCTGATATTTCAGGAGTGGCCAATTTTATAGTTGCATTCCATAAACGCTATCTCCTTACCTTGGCCTCTTATTTGTACAATCTGGATAATCTCAATCAAAGAAGAGCTTTTACTCTAGCTAGACTTTCTGCTCTACCATATGCTGCTCTAAGACGGCAAATATCACAAATTTCCAGGGGAGGAGAGACTTTGTCCTTGTAAGGGAGGTGAGATAGAGACGTTGGCACACATTTTCCTCTGCTGCTCCTTTTACAATGAGATTCACACTGTTTTTATTCTTCTGCTACTCAAACATTGCTTAGCTACCCGAATCCGGGATTATTAATATGCTTCTCTCTGATACAAATACAGAGATTACCCGGAAAATTGCCAAATTTTGTTCCCAAGCAACTAAATTGTGGTCTACTTGGATCTCTCATATTGATGCTGAGGCGATGGATTGCAATTTTAATTAGTGTATTCTAGGTCCTTTCCGTACCTGGATCTCATCACTGGTTTTATCAGAGTTCAACTTGCGACATAACACCTTGCATTTTTCCCTGGTTATAACAGCATCTGTTTATCCCGGGACAAGTGTGGGGCGAAACTGGGGTGACCTCAATGTAATGTGGAAACAAAAAATACCCCGAGATAACTACAGGGGTGAACTCACGTGTAGTGTAGAATGTAAGTTCAGGGACAGGGCTGAACCAGAATTTAAGGTCTAGTGTGGAAAGGACCCTAGATTACATTTCACTGAAGAAAATTTTTTATTTTTTAAAAACCTTTATTATATGTATTATATGTAACAAGTTAGATGATGTTATATTGTATATTTTTTATATTTGTTATATATCTTATATTTTATTCATCTATCTCTATGGTTGATGTTGATTTGTATTGTGTTGTGAATTTGGTCGTGAATCGTAATACAAACTGAGATGATACCCCCAGGCGTTCTTCCTTGTCCTTTCTGCTTGCCCATCCCAAAATGAGTATCAAAATGAAACTGCAGCAGCTATTTTGGATTACTTTGGGATTGTAACATCAATGACATTGCCTTGTCAATCTAAAATGGCTGCCAAGACTGAGTGAGATAATCTCCCGAGATCTCATCATCTAAAACCTTTTTTTGGTTCTACTTTGTGCCCTCCTTTAAAAATTAAGCTTCTTCTGCAACGCTGGCAGGTTTGCTGGTGCTTATAAGACATCTCCCTTTTCCCTCTGTGGCCCAACTAAGTGGATTTTTTTTGGTCTGCACTCTAAAGTTAAGTTCAGAATTAGGTATGTCTTATTGAACAACCAGGTTTATTGAGTTTGTGTTTGGATTATAGGTCATTTGACTGTCCATTTCATAAGCTCCCTGCTTAAGGTCTGTGCCTTCTGATTTCATCATCCTGGGTGATTTCCCCTCTCCCTCTGGTCGCATATTCTTTCGGCTGAACTTCGATTACAGTGCATGTTGCTCCAAACCAGAAATTTACTGTGATAACCCATCAGCTAATTTGGCTGCTGTGAATATGTAGTCCATGCAATGCTCCCCCCCCACACCCCTACTTCAACTAAGACTCTGTCTGCACCAAACGCTCAGCGTGATAGAAGCAAAAGTCCTTCTTTCTCTGGTAACTCGGCAAGGCGCAAACAAACTCGCCATGCAAAGCAAACAATGCTGCCACCTGCACGAAACTGTGGAGGAAACAGGTGGACGTCCATAAATGTTGTTTTGGAATAAATGACTCAGGTGATTGTATAATCGTAACTGGTTTGATCTTGCTATCTGCTTCTAGCAATGAGCTCTTCTGAACTCTGCTAAAACCTCGCTTTCGTTTCTGAGGCAGAAAAGGAAACTGTTTGTTATCATTCCTGTGGCAGAGTGTATGGCACTTTGAGATGTTTTATTCCTATGCCATTGAATGAGCACAATTTCACCCCTTCTCCCCCCTTTTTTTTGCATAGCGGTGAATGGAATGACATTCATTTCCTGGTTGGTAATGTGATCTCCCCCACATCCCAGCGGGGAATGCTTGCACGCAGTCATTTTTTGATCAAAAAGAAGTGCCAAGGGGCCTGCTGTAAAATTACCTGTTTGAATCGGTACACTCATTACTGCACGCATAGATTGTTCCTACAGAAAGGTCTCCCTAATCATAAATGTTGTCTTTACCACCTGTTACCCAAATCAACTGCCTCTGACTTTTAAAACTCTGGCAGCATGGATGCGTGCTTTAATGTGACGAGGGCGTAAGTGCATCCGTGAAGCTGAGAGCACATCACTACCGGTTTGGTGTACTTGGTTAAGTGCATGGACTCTAGCCTGGGAGAACCGGGTTTGATTCCCCACTCCTCCACTCGCAGCTGCTGGATGACCTTGGGAAAGCCATAGTTCTGGCATAGCTGTTCTTAAAAAAGGGCAGTTTCTGTCAGAGCTCCCTCAGCCTCACCCTACCCCACAGGGTGTCTGTTGAGGGGAAGGGAAGGGAAAGGAGTTTGTAAGCCGCTCTGAGACTCCGAGTGAAGGGTGGGGTATAAATCCAATGTCTGCTGCTGCTGCTGCTGCTGCTCCTCCTCCTTGTCGACCTCCTTGTCGTGCTCCTTGTCATCCTAGCCATTGTCCTCGTCCTCGTCGTCCTCCTCCTCCTCCTTCCAGAGGATGCACACAAACTTCCATTCAAACGCAATGGGCTGCTTGTGCACACACGTTTAAGACTTGCAGCAACATCAAGCAGACCTTGCATGGCATAGTGGTTAGAGTTTCAGAGCACACCAGGTCTGGGACAACGGGATCTGAATCCCTCCGGTGCCATGGAAGTTCATCCAGTGACCTTGAGCAAATCATAACTGCTCAGCCTAACCCATGGAAGTGAAGATAAAGTAGAGGAAGGGAGAGTAATGTGACAATCTGCTTTGGATTCCCAATAAAAAAATGGAATATCAATTTTAAAAGGGTATTTTCATTAGAAGAAGAAGAGGAGCTTGGATTTATACTGCACCCTTCACTACCCAAAGGAGTCTCAGAGCAGTTTACAATTTCCTTTCCCTTCTTCTCCCCATAACAGACACCCTGTGGGGTGGGGTTGAGAGGGCTGTCTTGAGAACTGCCTTTGAAAGAACAGCTCTGAAATAACTTGTGACTGATCCAAGGTCACACCAGCAGCTGCATGTGGAGGAGTGGGGAATCAAACCCGGTTCTCCCAGATTAGAGTCCACGCTCCTAAGTACTTGTGTCACAAGGGAAAAATTATCTCCTGTCCTCACGCCAACTTAGATGCAGTGTTTTTTTTGGCAGACTGGGTTCATTGAGGGCTAAAGGGCTAACCAGCCCCCATGAGGTTTTATGTGTGATGGCTGTTTCCACATATGGTCTTTCAGCCATCGCGGAATCACCTACCCTGTATAAAGAGCGAAGGATGGCAGCGAATGAAGTTGTAAGAGCCAATTTTGGGTGCCACACTTCAGGACTGGTGGAACTGGTTCAGAGGAGGTCAACCAAGATGGTTAAGGGTGCGAAAAATAAGGCCTATGAGGAAAAGTTGAAGGAACTGTTTATGTTTAGCCTGAAGAAGAGAAGACTGAGGGAAGGATAATTGTACTCATCAAATATCCGGTGCTCCAGAAAGCAAGACTGGATCTAACGGGTTTAAGTTACGTTAGGGTAGATTTCGATTCAACGTCAGGAGAAATTTATTAATGCAAAGTGGTCTTCACTTTGACCTGGTGGCCCCAGCTAGCCTGGTCTCATCTGACCTTGGAAGCTAAGCGGGGCTGGCTCTGCTTAGTACTTGGATGGGAGACTACCAAGGAAGTCCAAGGTTGCTACGCAGAGGCAGGCCATGGCAAACCACTTTTATTTGTCTCTTGCCTTGAAAACCAACGTAGGGTCACCCTACGTTGGCTTCAACATAGTGACACTTTCCACCGTCAAGACTGGCTTGACGTAGAACCTATCGCTGTGAGTGGTGGTGGATTTTCATCCACTGGAAGCCTTTGAGCAGAGGCCGTGGTGGATGTAACTTGGGATGTCCTGCACTGAGTAGGTGCTTGGACTTTGAGGTGCCTTCAGCTGGAGGATTCACAAACTCCTTACCCGTAACAATCCCGTTCCCTCATTCGTTTGCTAGGCTGCTTCTCTCCATATCCACAGTGACTGCAAAACTCATTACTGAGCTTGACCCAAGACAAAAAAAGCCCAGACTGCTTTCCATGAAGTATCAAGGCTAATTCGAAAGAAGAAATCCCAATCAGGTATCATTTGATCATCTTCCTAATTTAACACGATTGTGATGAAATTCCGGTTCTTAAACATTTGGACTTTGCCCGCCGCATGCATCTAGGACTTAATAGCACAGACCCTTGATGTCAGTTGGCCACATTGTGTTTCTGATGTGATACAGGCAGGAGAAAAAAGAAAGATTAACAAGATGTTGCACTGACACTACGGGAAGACAATGAAATACGTTTCTGCGAAAGAGCTCATTGAAATGAATGAGAATCCCAACAGCACGGCTTTCTCACAGTGGCGCTTGACAAGGGAAGCTGGATTTCTCGCCGATTTGCAAGCAGAATCAGATTGCTAGATGGTTTTCCCCTCCTTCAGGTTACCTAAAACTGACAGCTTGAATCTGTTGCTGTAAGTCTACCAGCCCTCTCCTGATTGCTTCCTATGGATTGCATGCATCTATACATTAGGAGGCAGTTTTGTGAGCGTAGTGGATTGTGGATACTGCTGGTGGAAAGCGCCCTCGAGTCTCAATTGACTTATGGCGACCTGTAGAGTTTTCAAGGCTAGAGATGAACAGTGGTGGTTTGCTATTGCCCGTCTCTGCAGGCAGAAGATAAGGTCACGCTGGTAGGTAAGAGAAAAAAGGAGCAAAGTGCAAGGTTGAGCAGTTTTATTAGATCATCTACATCTCCTACTTATCTGGTCATGGTGACGAAGCATTTTTGAGATCTGCAGTCCTTTTAAGGGCAAAAGGGTCCCTGGGTCTCTTGCGTCATAACTGGCTATAAAATGCAGTGAGCTCTATCCAACTTATCCAGTTGTTCAAGGTGGGAGGATTTTGGGCTATAAACCATGTTTTTTTTTTTTAATCTTTTTATTGGTTTTGCTATAATAAACAAAAGTGAATCATGTCATTTTATACAACAAAACATTCCACCAAAGAAAAATTCAACATAGATTTCAGCACATACTTCTAACTATATCTATAAAGAGATTATGTCCACCCCCAATATAAAGTTCATCAGGATGTCTTTTCTATTGCTTGGTGTTTCTACAAATATAATCAGTTAGTATTTTATCCCACAAAATTCCATCTTTACACCCAGGTCTTTTTTTGTAGAAAAAGCCCAGCAGGAACTCATTAGCATGTTAGGCCACACCCCTGACAGCACAGCTCGTTAACATATTAGTCCACACCCCCATGTTACCAGAAGTGTGGTCATTCAGCCACACCCACCTTTTGGCTTTGTTGTCAAAACCCAGGGCTTTTTTTTGTAGCAGGAACTTCTTTGCAAGTTAAGCCACACACCCCTAATGTAGCCAATCCAAATGAGTTTCCGCTGTTGGGTGTGGCCTAATATGCTAATGAGTTCCTGTTGGGCGTGGCCAACTCAGGAGCCAGTCGGAACTCCGTTCCTGTGTGTTCCTGCCCCAAAATAGCCCTGTTTACACCTATATCATACACATAACATAACACCAACAGCAATCAGTTCTTTAAACATAAATTCATCCTTAGCTCCTTTTATCTATAAACAAATCCGAATTGATTTAGTCCCTCTGTTCTTCTGGTCTTTTTAAACATTTCCCAGTTTCCTGTAAATTACAGTCAAATAACAAGCTTGAATTTCTTATTTCCTATCTCTTTTCTTTAAACTTATAATATTTCTATTTTTCTTCTTCCGATATTTATTTTGGATAAAAAAGTGTTATTTTTGTATCACGGAATTCGTAGGACAACCCGATACCATGGCCAGACTGTGCTTTCATTCATTTTACAAGTGAGTCTGATTTTTTAAAGAATATTTTTAATTACTATTTTAATTGAATTTGCAGTTGCATATTTTACTTTGCATCAGATCCCCTGAAAAAAGCACATAGCGAAACGCGTAGGGATCTAGACGATCTGATAGAAGCGCTCAGACTTGCACTTGGTCCCTCTTTTCTCTGCAGAGCTGTCCTGGACATCTTTGGTGGTCTCCCATCCGAGTATTAACCAGGGTCAACCCCTGCTTAGCTTCCGAGAACTGACAAGGTGAGGCGACCCTGGTACATCTAGGTTGGGTGTTGGATGCTGGAGCTGCCAATTAATCGGAACCTTTTTTTGTTGTTGACACTCATTTATCGTGAAACGCTCAGGAGGCCGTACAACTCAGTGGATAGAGTACCTGCTTCCCATGAAAAAGATTGCATAGATGGATCCAGAGAAGCATTCTAGGCAAAGCATAGTCCTGGGGTGCCCACCTGTACTCCCCCAAATGCAGTAAATAGATAACAGTGTGTTTAAGTACATAGAAGACTTAGGGTAAAGGTAAAGGTAAAAGCCAGTTGAATCCGACTCTAGGGGGCGGTGCTCATCTCCGCTTCCAAGCCGAAGAGCCAGTGCTGTCCGGAGACATTTCTGTGGTCATGTGGCTGGCATGAATAAACGCCGAGGTGCACAGAATGCTGTTACCTTCCCACTGAAGTGGTACCTATTTATCTACTTGCAATTTCTTGCTTCCGAACTGCTAGGTTGGTAGGAGCTGGGGCCAGAGAGAGGAGCTCACTCCATCATGCGGCACTCGGGTCTTGAACTGCCGAACTACAATTGCATCAATTACATTGCAGTAGAAATAGTTTGGTTAGGACTGAGGTTTTTTTGTATTTTTTAGGCTTCCTTTTAAGGAAGGTTCTATCTAAGATTGGGTCAGCCAGATAATTTAGATCCCCTTGTTAGTCTTTAAGGTGCTACTGCACTCTTAGTCTTTTCTAGGTAAAGGTTTCCCTTGCTTTAAAGCCAGATGTATCCAACTCTAGGGGTGCGGTGCTCATCTCCGTTTCCAATCCGAAGAGCCAGCGCTGTCCGGAGACATTTCTGTGGTCATGTGGCTAGCATGACTAAACGCTGAGGTGCACAGAACGCTGTTACCTTCCCACCGAAGTGGTACCTATTTATCTACTTGCAGTTTCTCTCTTTCGAACTGCTAGGTTGGCAGGAGCTGGGGCCAGAGACGGGAGCTCACTCCATCATGCGGCACTCAGGTCTTGAACTGCCAAACTACAGACCTTCCAGTCTGCAGCTCAGCGTCTTAACCTCTGAGCCACCACGGCTCTCCATAGATGACTTACATAATAACTATATTGCATAGGTTCATATACACTATTACCAGCTATGTAAATAGGGTTCTAACTGATTCTCTGAGCTGCTGCCCTGAAGGAGAAAGGCTGGATGGGTGCAATCTTTTTGTCCACTAACCTTAAGGGATATGAGCTGAACCAATATGGCGGAGGCCCTGAGCCTTTTGGAAAATGTCACCCCCCTCTCCCATTCTCTGCATCCCTGTCTCCAGTTAAAGGACATGAGGTAGCAGAGCCAGTGTGGTGTCATGGTTAAGAGGCAGGCTGTAATCCGAAGAACTGGGTTTGATTCCCCACTCCTTGGGCCAGTCCCAGTTCTCTCAGAACTCTCTCAGCCCCACCTGCCTTAAAAGGTGCCTGTTCTGGGGAGGGGAAGGGAAGGTGATTATAAGCTGCTTTGAGACTCCTTAAGGTAGAGAAAGGCAGGGCATAAAAACCAACTCTTCTTCTTCTAAATGTTGGGAAAGACCTTTCTCCATTGGAGCCCCTGAAAACCCTCTGCCAGGCAGAGTAGAGGATACTGAGGTAGATGATGATGAGGAGATTCAATTTATACCCCGCCCTTCACTCAGAGTCTCAGAGTGGCTTACAATCTCCTTTCCTTTCCGCTCCACACAATAGACACCCTGTGAGGTCATTGGGGCTGAGAGAGCTCTGACAGAAACTGCTCTTTTTCAAGAACAGCTGTACCGGAAATATGGCTTGCCCAAGGTCATCCAGCAGCTGCAAGTGGAGGAGTGGGGAATTCAACCTGGTTCTCCTAGACTAGAGTCCGTGCACTTAACCACTACACCAAACTGGTGGACCAATAGTCTGACTTCATATACAGGAACTTCACATGTTCCTGCGTTCACGGTTGAATTGCATTCACCAGTCTTGTGACATGTAGCCTCGTCATGTGTACACATTGGTTTAATGGATATAAAGGCATGTGGGTGTCACAAACAAATGTACAGGTATCCCAATGTACCTGTGACATCCACATGCCTCAAATTTTCAGCAAGAAACATGGCCGTATCATCATTACCTCTTTTCCCCTATCTTAATATTCGGGGCTGCTCTCAGTACTTGGTTTCCCCCTGTTTGTTACTTTTTCCAGTACTTGAAACATTGTCAGTTTGTTCTCTGGGAATGGCCAATAAAAAGAAAACAAGATTTCTTTGTGTATTGCATATCCCCTTATATTGACTCTTTTCCTTTTTCAGCGTGGCTTGGCCTTGTCTCTGTAAGAGCAGGTTACCAGATCTCCTTTGCAAATTCCTTAAAGATTAAAAAAAGACTTTGGGTGATTTCCCACTAAAGCTGCCGCGGGGTTGCGCCGCCGTTTGCCCCGAGATTTTTAGTCAATTTCACACCCGAAGCCGCGGGGCTGCATTTGACCCGCGGCTTCGCCCGATTTCCCCACAGTTTCGTAATCCTCAAAAAACAGGATTACGAAACTGCGGAGAAATCGAGCGAAGCCGCGGGTCAAAATGCAGCCCCACGGCTTCGGGTGTGAAATTGACTAAAAATCTTGGGGCAAACGGCAGCGCAACCCGCAGCAGTTTTAGTGGGAAATCACCCTTTGTGTAACAGCTTGGTTACTTTTCACAGTCCCCATTCTTAAAAACCTTAAAAGTCCATCCCAACGAATACCTTTCTGTCTTCACGGACCTTCAACAAGTCCCTTGTATCGGTACAAATCAAGTCAGGAAGTCAGTGGAATGCTATTAATTCTACATGCTAATGGCAGCAACCTTTTTGTGCTTTGATTGCATCAATTACGTTGCAGTAGAAAAGAGCGGTGGCTCAGTGGTTAAGATGCTGAACTGTAGACTGGAAGATCGGTAGTTCAGCAGTTCAAGACCCGAGTGCTGCGTGACGGAGTGAGCTCCTGCCAGCCTAGCAGTTCGAAAGCAAGAAATTGCAAGTAGATAAATAGGTACCACTTTGGTGGGAAGGTAACAGCATTCCATGTGCCTCAATGTTAGTCATGCCAGCCACATGACCATGGAAACGTCTTCAGACAGCGCTGGCTTTTCGGCTTGGAAATGGAGATGAGCACCGCACCCCTGGAGTTGGATTTGTCTGGCTTTCAAGCAAGGGAAACCTTTACCTAGAAAAGACTAAGAGTGCAGTAGCACCTTAAAGGCTAACAAGGGGATCTAAATTATCTGGCTGACCCAATCTTAGATAGAACCTTCCTTAAAAGGAAGCCTAAAAAATACAAAAAAACCTCAGTCCTAACCAAACTATTCACAGATCATGAATTAATAGATATATGGAGGAGAAACAACCCCAAGGAGAAAGACTACACATATTACTCATTCAGACATCAAATTCATACACACATAGATTATCTACTAGTATCCCAGGGTATACAACGAAGAATATGCTCAAAACAAATAGGATACAAGTTATGGTCAGATCACTCATGGGTGGAATGTGTTATTACGAAGGAAGGAGAAACAAGAAGCAAACCACAATGGATTATAAATAGAACCTTATTAACAAATCCAATACACACTGCAGAAATAGAAAACCAAATAAAACAATACTTTCAGGAGAATACAGACAGTGACATCGCTTCCACGATAGCCTGGGATGCCTTCAAGCCATCCTTGAGGGGACATGTCATATCCAAAACATCATACATAAATAAACGAAAAAATATAGAAAGACAGAATCTCCTAATCACCATACAAGACCTAGAAAACAAACACAAGCAAAACTGTAGTAGGAAAATCTACAAAAAATTGCTCGCAGCTAGGCACGAGTTAGCGCTATTTGAAATCACATGCATACAAAACAATCTGTTATTTCTAAGACAAAATCTATGGCACAGCTCCTCATAATCTTTAAAAATCTTAGCCAAGGGAGTCAACTCGAAACGCATTGAGAGAACAATTTATAGCATTAAGGACAAGAAAGGTAAAATACATACCGTAAACAAATTTATAACACAAACATTTTGGGATTGCTACAACAACCTATCCTCCTCAAATAACATACCACAAAATAGTATCACTGAGTACTTTCACAAACATCCCATTACAAAAATAAGAACAGAACACAAAGAAATAATGGAAAAAACCATCCTGAAACAAGAGATCATAGACTCCATCAAAAGATTAAAAACAAATAAATTGCCTGGCCCAGACGGTTAGACAAATGAATTCTACAAAACCTTTGCTCACATCTTAGTGGAGCCCTTAGCAATGGCACGCAACCACATACTACACACAGGACAGCTCCCGCCATCATGGTCACAAGCCACAGTGGTAGTCCTACCCAACTCACCTAGAGATGCTACATTACCCTCTTCATACAGACCAATCTCACTACTGAACGTAGACTCCAAAATTTTTACCTCAGTTGTAGCCATGAGATTGAACAAATTTATAACAGATTGTATCTCACAAGATCAAGTAGGATTCATGCCTAATAGAGATCTAATAGATAACACTCACAAGGTCCTCAACATAATAGACATCGCAAAACAAATCAGAAATGACCCTACTTTCCTTAGACATAGAGAAAGCTTTTGATACTCTAGACATATCATACCTAAAAGAATTTTTACTAAGGATGGGCTTTGGTCAAAAATTCTTAAATGTCATCAATGCCATTTACAAAGAACCAAGATCGTGCCTAAAAATAAATGACACTCTCTCAGCACCATTTATTCTTGGAAAAGGCACAAGACAGGGGTGCCCTCTCTCACCCCTACTATTCACAATCGCAATAGAACCGCTAGCCAACATGATCAGAAATAAAGATGATATTGATGGAATCGAAATAGGGAAGAAAAACTATAAACTTACATTATTCGCGGACGACACGTTACTGTTTTTAACCAACCCAAACGAATCACTACCCTCACTACAATATGTACTGAAAGAATACAATGAGGTATCTGGCCTAAAAATAAACCAAACAAAATCTAAATTGATGCCGATCCGCATAGCAAGGAATTTGAAAGAATTTTTTTTTAGAAACAACTAAATGTGAATGGGCCGATTCCACATTAACATATCTGGGAATCAAAATCCCAAGGGACCCAAATGAGTTAATACATCAGAATCACACACGTATAATTAAGGAAATTAAAAACCAACTGCAAAATTGGGAGAAAACAAATCCAACTTGGACAGACAGATACAACTTAATAAAATCCTTTATTTTCCCCAAATTCATCTTCCTTTTCAGAACTATACCAATGGAAATACCGAACTCGAAATTAAAAGAATGGCAAAGTACATTGAATAGCTTCCTCTGGGCTCATAAAAAGCACAGAATAAGGGCACAAGTAAAATACAGATCAGACAAAATGGGAGGAATGAAATTCCCCAATCTACACAACTACTACTATTGCCTCCCACCTTGCCAGAATAATAACTATGCTCAAACCAGAGAATCCTCCAGACTGGACTAACATAATAGCAGAAAACACAAAATCACACATCCTCAGAGACATCATTTGGCAACAGCCCAGCATAAGACCCATACAAGTGAAACAAAACACGTTTCTAAACCCAATACTAACAATCTGGGACAAGTTCAGGAAAAAACTTACACCATTCATTTCAAGGTTCTCTTCATTTTATGGTCAATCCTGGTACCAAGAATACGTAAGATGGAGGGAAGCAGGTATTATAAAATTAGACCTGACATCAAATAAGGAGATAATGAATAAAAACACAATGGAACTCAAATTCAGTTTAAGGATACCATGGTATCAGTATCTTCAGTGTAATCATCTACGCTCAAAAATAAAACCAATAAATCCTTTGGAAGCTTTGATAAGAGAGGCTGATGAAAGCAAAAAGGGGGTAATATCCAAAATATATGCCATCTTAATGTTGTTATAAGAAAACACAACACTACCATACCAAAAATACTGGCAGGGGGAATTGTAAATCCGATCTCACACAGGACAAATGGTTAGCAATCTGGAGACCTCGTGAAAATAAATCCCCCATCATTACACAAAAATGGCAGAACTTCAGAATAATGTCCAAGTGGTACAAAACTCCCCAACAAATATCACACATCTCAAGTAACTCAGACCCTTTGTGTTGGAGGGGATGCAAAGAAATAGGCAATTACATACATTGCCAGTACAATTGTCCTGTAGTAGCATCCTTCTGGGACAAAACAATAGAAGAAATAAGGATCATAACTGAACATAAGATAGATAAATCCCCGGAAGTACTACTTCTAAACCTCAGAGAGGAAACCACCCTATCCACTACACAAAAGAAAAAGAAACAGCTTATTGCTATTTGCAGCCAAAACCACAATAGCATCTACATGGAAATCCACAAACAATCTCTGCCATCCTCTGGTATAAAAAACTTTGGAACATATACGTAATGGAGGAAACCTCAGATGTTCTGAAACAAAACAAATCTAAAGATGAACGCGACGATATTACAAGTTTATGGTCTCCCATATTAGCACATCTAACCACTAAAGGAACAATACCTGCTGTAATAAACACTCTTCACCTCATTTAGCAATCTCAAAAGATATCATAGACATACGGTATGGACAGCATGTGATGGAAAGTATCACTCTTTAGACTTTTTAGATTAGACTCTAAGCTCTCATGGCATAAGGTTTGACTTGGAAGACATTGGAAAACTGCCTCCTTAGACTAGACTATATAGAGCTATATTTATTTGTACGTGTAGAATAATATATGCAGGCTGTATGTACACACCTATCCTGTTGTCAATCTTGTTGTTAATGTAAAATGAATAAAACCATTTTTGGGGGGTGGGTCGGGAAGACTAACAAAATTTGTGGAAGGGCAGGAGCTTTCGTGAGTCCGAAGAAGGGAGCATCCGAAGAAGGGAGCAGTGACTCACAAAAGCTGCCACAAATTTTGTTAGTCTTTAAGGTGCTACTGGACCCTTGCCCTTTCCTGGCGCTACTGACGGACTGACACGGCTACCCATAAATTAAGTTGCAGAGCAAACCGAATCTCTCTCCAAGCTGTCAGTTGCCCATAATGAAAATCTTCCATCGTTTCACTACTGTGAGTGTCCCTCCCCAACCTGCGTTGTTCCATTTCAGTGCTCCCCCACCCCACCCCACCCCACCACCTATTCATCCTGGGGTGCTTTATGAGCTTTCGCTAAGGCTTTTGAATACCTTCCAAATGGTCCCGTAGCCACTGCTATGGAAGAGAATATTTCACTCCTCCATTGTGAACTCTTCATTCTTTGGAGTATGACTTGACTTACAAAGACATGAAAAGAGGGGGGTGGGGAATTAAGTAGAGATGGGCTAATGGATTCTAAACACGGCCCAGCACTTCACTTCTATGTTCTTTACATGTGGTGCTTAAGTATCCTGGTGGAACGTTAGCATTATTTCCTTCCACCCCATTCTCTCCTTGTCTGCCCTTTGAGAAATTGGGAATTCGAAGGCCGGATTCAAAAAAGGATTTCCCCCATGTCAAAGTGACCCTTCCTTCATATCTACAGTTCTGAACTACAGATTCTGGTACAAAGTTATATATTCCTATTAGGTATTATGCCTTTCGTGACGGATAGAAAGGAAACAACTGCAACCCCAGTTGCAGAGATCCTGATAATAAGTGGGTTTCAGAGGGTAGCTTTCTCGGTCTAGTTTTGAATCCAGCAGAACCTCAGCTGGTCCTGTCTGCACTTGGATCTCATCCCTGGTTTGATCAGAGTTCAACTCGGGACACAATACCTTGCATTTATTCCTGGTTATAACAGCATCTGTTTATCCCGGAACAAGTGTGGGGCAAAACTGGGTGACCTCAATGTAATATGGAAAAAAAAAATACCCCGAGATAATTACAGGGGTGAACTCGAGTGTAGTGTAGAATGTAAGTTCGGGGACAGGGTTGAACCCGGATTTAAGGTCTAGTGCAGAATTACCCTTAGAGATTGGCCAGATTTTCAGAGTATAAGCTTTTGAGAGGCCGACCAAGGGAACTTTGACTCCCAAAAGCTTATACCCCGGGACTCTTGTCGGTTTCCAAGGTGCAGCTAGACTCAAATCTATTGGTAATGAGTGCTTTTCTTGATACGAGGACCTTACGATGAACCTTTCACTCTGCCCTTGGCGTTTTCTCAAAATGTTTCATTTTCATTCGGAATCAGAGCATACTCCGCATTCTCACGGTGCTGGAATTTTGTTCCCAGTTGAGCTGAAAAATGGATTCTCTTTTTTTGTGTGTGTGTGAAAACATTTGACAGCTGTGGAAAACAAGTCCTCAGAAAGCCTAGCAAGTGGCTGTTCATCCCTTTGGAGAGAGGGTGAGAGTATTGCCCTCATTCTGGATGGGCTTTGCGAGACTGACAGCCAGATCTGAGTACGGGGATGCATTAAAAAGATGCTCCTACTTCGGATTTCTCCCCATATTTGGACATACCAAATATCTTATCCTTGTTTCGGCAATGAAACCAAAGGATTAGGCATTTTTTTATGTTACATTTCCAATTTTTGTGAAGGATCCTGTATAGGTCTGTTTACTTCAGTATTCAGTTCTTTTAGTTAATTGGTCTTTTCTTCTCTTTCACATCACTGCAAAACAAACAAACAAACAAACAAAACCCAGCAGTGTGAGTGTCTCTATGGTTGTATCTAGTGCTGGCAGTGAGCAAGGAGCATGTATACATGTGTAAGTCCTGTCAAGTCACAACTGACATATGTATGGTGACCCCAGGAAAGGGCTTTCAAGGCAAGTGAGAAACGGAGGTTGTTAATTTGTGTTGTGGGTTTTACATGTTATATTTCTTTTGCTACGGTACACTGTTGTCTACCGACAAATTGGAATGTTGGTAATAATTTTTGGAAAACATAGTACTAGCTGTGTGCTACTGCCGTTTTTCATAGACATGATGTTGTTATCGTTCGTACTATTTGATATATTCATTTCTTGAGAAATGGGTTGGGTATTTGTATTTGTTTAACTGAATAAAATGTTGAAAATTAGAAAAAAAGAAAAAGAAACAGAGATGGTTTGCCATTCCCTTCCTCTGCAGAGCCTCCTTTGATGGTCTCCCATCTGAGTCCTGGGACCGAGAACTTAAAGAGGAAAGTCAAACAGAGTAGCGGGCCAACAATTGAAATTTAATATATATAATATAAAAAATACATGGATTCATTAGTAAAGAATTGAAAAACACATAATTGCTGTAAAAATTAAAAAACATATGACATTGAATACGTATAATAAAATGAATAAATAAACAATGCCTAGTAACAGCATTCCATGTACCCAGGGCTATTTTTGGGCAGGAACTCACAGGAATGGAGTTCCGGCTGGCTCCCGAGTTGGCCACGCCCAGCAGGAACTCATTAGCATAACAGGCCACACCCAACAGCAGAAACTCATTAGGATTGGCTACATTTGGGGAGTGTGGCCTAACATGCAAAGGAGTTCCTGCTACAAAAAAAGCCCTGGGTTTTGACAACAAACAAGGTAAACGGAATAAGCAGCAAAAGGTGGGTGTGGCTGGATGACCACACTTCTGGAAACATGGGGGTGTGGCCTAATATGCTAATGAGTTTTGCTGTTGGGTGTGGCCTGTTATGCTAATAAGTTCCTGCTGGACTTTTTCTACAAAACGCCCCCTGCATGTACCTTGGTGTTTAGTCATACCGGCCACATGACCACGGAGATGTCTTCGGACAGCACTGGCTCTTTGGCTTGGAAATGGAGATGAGCACAGCCCTCTAGGGTCAGATTTGACTGGCTTTCAAGCAAGGGAAACTTTTACTTTTACTTTTTATATTCTACTAAAGTAAATAAATATATTTTTAGTAGAATATAGGCATTGCTTGTTTATTCATTTTATTATATGATCTCTGAAGAAGGCCTGAACAGGCCAAAACGTGTCAGGTCTAGTCTATTGGCCCTTGTGTGTTTGATTTTGATATTTTTGTATGAGGTGTAATTGGGCCCTTATATGATTTTTTAAAAAATTCTTTGCTAATAAATGCATGCATTTTTATATTATATATATTAAGTATTAATTGTTGGCCCTCTGCTCCGTTTGACTTACCTCTTTAGCTTCTTGATCCCAGGCTTCAGGGTGAAGTTTGTTCCCCTCTTTTGTCCCCAGCACCCATCTGAGTACCCCACCATTCTTAACTTCCAAGTTCTGACAAGGTCGACCTATACCATGCCAAGTCCCTTCCAAGGAATACATATGGTGGTGGTGGTGGAGGAGGAGGAGAAGGAGGAAAGCTCTATCAAGTCCTGACTTGTGGTGATCCCTCTTGGGGTTTTCAAGGCAAGAGATCTGCAGGGGTGCTTTGCCATTGCCTGCTTCTGCCTACCAACCCGGAACCTCCCTGGTGGTCTCCCATCCAAGTACTAATCAAGAAGAAGTAAAGAAGAAGAAGAAGAGGAGGAGGAGGAGGAGGAGGAGGAGGAGGATGAGGAGGATGAGGAGGAGATTGGATTTATACCCCGCCCTTCACTACCCAAAGGTGTGTCAGAGTGGCTTACAATCTCCTTTCCCTTCCCCTCCCCACAACAGACACCCTGGGAGGTAGGTGGGGCTGAGAGAGCTCTTGACAGAAACTGCTCTTTTTTGAGAACAGCTCTTATCAGAACTACGGCTTGCCCAAGGTCATCCAGCCAGGTGCAAGTGGAGGAGTGGGGAATCAAACCCAGTTCTCCCAGATTAGAGTCCGCGCACTTCACCACTACACCAAACTGATCTTGCTTAGTTTCTGTAATCTGATAAGAATGGGCTACCTAGGGCCATCCCGGTCAGGACAAAGAGTAGATATACACATCAGTAAAACAAGACACAAGAAGATTCTTGATATAATCAGTGGAAGGCCCCAAGGTTATTCTTGGGCCCATGGGAGCAACACGCATGAGTAGCTGCGCAGTTGAGGGGGGCTTTAGTGAGAAACTGTGCTGGTGGGAGAAAGGGAACGATCCTACCCCCTTTCTCCCTCCTTACTTGCAGTCTCTGTTACATCCCGCGTATCGTTCATGTGGGTCCCATGACCCCCGATGCACTCTGGAATAGACAATAATGCTAGGAAATGTTGAAGACAGCAGGAAAAGAGGAAGCCCCAACAGGAGATGGATGGATTCAATCAAGGAAGCCACAAATGTCCTCAGTTTGCAAGACCTGAGAATGGTGGTTAATGGTAGGATGATTTGGATGATATTAATTCATAGGGTCACCATACATTGGAAGAGACTTGCCAGCACACAACACACACATGCACAAAAGAAGACCTGTGGGGAGGAGAATACTGGGACAATCCACCACCACCTTCCACGGACACTGGAGAAAAACACTGTGTGGTAAGTTTAATAAGATTTTCAGTGTCAGGAGACTGCAAGGAGATCAAATCAGTCAATCCTAAAAGAAATCAACCCTGACTGTTCCCTGGAAGGCCAGATACCGAAGCTGAAGCTCAACTACTTTGGCCACCAAATGAGAAGGGAGCCCTCACTGGAGAAGACCCTGATGCTGGGAAAGGCTGAAGGTCAAAGAAGAAGGGGACGGCAAGGGATGAGGTGGTTAGACAGAAGTGTCATCAATCAACCCTGACTGTTCCCTGGAAGGTCAGAAACTGAAGCTGAAGCTCAACTACTTTGGCCACCAAATGAGAAGGGAGCCCTCACTGGAGAAGACCCTGATGCTGGGAAAGACTGAAGGTCAAAGAAGAAGGGGACGGCAAGGGATGAGGTGGTTAGACAGTAGTGTCATCAATCAACCCTGACTGTTCCCTGGAAGGCCAGATACTGAAGCTGAAGCTCAACTACTTTGGCCACCAAATGAGAAGGGAGCATTCACTGGAGAAGACCCTGCTGCTCGGAAAGACTGAAGTTCACAGAAGAAGGGGACGGCAAGGGATGAGATGGTTAGACATTGTCATTGATGCAATGAACATGAAATTGAGCAAGCTCCAGAGGGCGGCAGAGGACAGGAGGGCCTGGCGTGACGTGGTCCATGGGGTCACAAAGACTCGGACTTGACTGTGCGACTGAACAAGAAATCAGGAGACCAAGGGCTCCAGCATGCAATTGCAGGGGAAGGGATCCTCTTTTTGTGAGGCCAGGAAGGTTAGTCTTCCACTTTATCCACAACCATCCCAGAATACCTTTGGCAGGGACACTTGTGATTTCATACCCATGTTGAGTTTCTGGTGCAAAATTGCTGGTGTGATTGCTGGTAAAAAAAATAAAAATAAAGTAGTGCAAGCATCAAATGACTTGATTATACCTACTCATCATGGAATGAGGCATCTAATTTCTGTCGTCGTCACCCACGCTCGTATGGGTGGGTGGGGGAGGCAACCGTTCTTTATAAGATTAAATATATTTGCCTTAAAAAAATTAACTGAAATGTGCAAGTCTTGGTGATCAAACACCTTCTATTATTTCGACATTTGTTCCCCCCTTTCGTTCCCCCCCAAAAAAAAGTCTCCTCTCTCTCTTACAGATAACCGTGGAAAAGGTCAAGAAGATAATAACCCATTAGATTCTATTAAACATGAACAGTGAGGGAGTTATTAAGACGAAGGTTTTCTGGTTGGGGAGGGTGTCATTTTGAAACCTAATGGCTTTTGATGCATAGCAAGGTGAGCGGAGGGAGCCTTTTTGTTTGGGTAACTTAATAGGCGCTAATGGCCACTTCTGAGCTATTATAGTCCATCAGGTTCCTCAGGTTATGCGCTAAATCTCCTTAAGAACTGAGGAAAATATGCCAGACTAGTAGGATACTGTTAGCGGGCATGGGGGGGGAACCTCAACAGTAAACATCAGTAGCATCCATTTAAACTCATTGGGGCAGGTCAGAATCACGGGGCTGGAACCAGAGGTGTCCGTTTTGCTGGAGTTTACAGTGTCAAGCGTACAAAAGAAGCCATCTCCTATGGGGAACGGCAAGTGAGCAAACGCCAGTTAGGCATATGTGTATTTCCTTCTTGCTACCTTCTAAGGTGCTTCCTTGTTTGTCCCAGAACTACAAACAGTGGGATTTAGGTGTGCGGGTGTTGTGCCAGAACACAAAGTCACTTCTGGTGAAGACTGGAAATGACATCAGGAGAGACACTCTGGGACCCGCTCAAAACTCTATGCTTAACCATGGTAAAAGGTAAAGGTAAAGGTTTCCCTTGTTCGAAAGTTAGTCGGATCCGGTTGTAAGGGGCAGTGCTCATCTCCGTTTCCAAGCCAAAGAGCCAGCACTGTCTGAAGACATTTCCATGGTTATGTGGCCAGCATGACTAAATGCCAAGGTGCACAGAATGCTGTTACCTTCCTACCAAAACAGTACCTATTTATCTACTTGCAATGTCCTGCTTTTGAACTGCTAGGTTGGCAGGATCTGGGGCCAGAGTTGGGAGCGGCAATAGTGTCTCAGACTGCCAAACTACAGACCTCCCAGTCTATAGCTCAGCATCTTAACCTCTGAGCTGCCACGGCTTAACCAAAGAGTTTGGGGCAAATATTAGAGTGTCACTCCGACATCGTGATGTCACTTCTGGTTTTTGCCGGAAGTGATGTCATGCATTGCCACAACCCCCACTTTCCCCCATTTTCCTCCACCAGCCTTTAAAGCACTAGTGGGGAAGAGGTGGAATTGTCAGGACATCTCCAACTATAACTATCGTGAACGAACTGGCCCCCCTACCCAGAGGGCAACTCTCAATCTGTTGTCCTTGTTCTCTCTCTGCTCTTCCTGTCAGTTAGATGCTTAAATCTCTTTGTCTACTTAGCAGTGTAACTTACTAAATAACTACTCTGTTCTCTGATAACTGGCTACGGCAGCTTCCCAGGATAGAAGGAGGAGGAGGAAGAGGAGGAGGAGGAGGAGGAGGAGGAGGAGGAGGAGGAGGAGGAGGAGGAGGAGACTGGATTTATACCCCTCTCTTCACTCAGAGTCTCAGAGTGGCTTACAAACTCCTTTCCCTTCCCCTCCCCACAACAGACACCCTGTGAGGTAGGTGGGGCTGAGAGAGCTCTTTCCAGAACTGTCCTTGAGAGAACAGCTCTGACTGAACTATGGCTTGCCCAAGGTCATCCAGCAGCTGCAAGTGGAGTGGGGAATCAAACCCAGTTCTCACGGATTAGAGTCCACGCACTGAACCACTACACCAAACTGTCACTGTATGGCACCATATCCTCACTGGGCTCCCTCCCCTCCTCAGACTCCTCCCTCCCCAGGAACCGCCCTCAAATCTCCAGGGATTTTTGATGTCAGTTGGCAGTGGTATCCTTAGGTGCAGCTGCGGCCCTTAGCTGAATAGAGTGTTTTCTTCTGACTGTACTGTGTTATCTCTAAGTCCTTACCCCTGGCACAAGGTGCCCATCCCATAAGCCTACTGTTCTGCATCCCTGGTGTGGCCATTCCCCTGTGTTGCCTTCCTAGAGCCAACACTCCTGCTGGTTAGTTTAGGGTTGCCAACCTCCACCTGGAGATCTTCTGGTGTTACAGTTGATCTCCAGATGACAGAGATCAGTTCCCCTGGGGGAAATGTCAGCTTTGGAGGGTGGCATTATACCCTAATGAAGCTCCTCCCCTCCTCAAGCCCTGCCTTCTTCAAGCTCCACTCCCAAGGTATTTCCCAATCCAGGAATTTCCCATCCCAGAGGTGGCAACTCTAGGTTAATCCCTTGGTCCCTATGTATGCCACCTTGGATTTCGCGATGGAAGTGTTGGCAGAGTTTAAATATGCAAAGGAAATGGAGCACGGTCTGCTTAGAGAAAAACAAGTGGGTTTATTATAGAACTCAGAAGAGAGAGAACCTTAACTGTCTAGCCTGACTGCTGAAGGAGGAACAGCGAGAAGAAGGAAGTGCTGCAGGAGCAGGAAGTCTCCAGAATAACCAATCAGAAGACAGCAAGGACGTAATTTGAAATTGTGAGCAGTCCCTAATCTAGCTATGCTAACTACCAGTCCTTTAGCTGTCCCCCATAGGGTGATCTTCAGATCTTCTTCATAAGGCTGTGCTATAGACCTTGCATATTCCAATAGAAAGAAAGGTGGACTGTAAATTAAAGAAGTAAATACTTGGGCCTTAATTGAAAAGGACAATTCCCTCAATGTTTTTGTTAGGATGTTGATATCTCTATCTCTATCTCTGTCTCTGTCTCTGTCTCTGTCTCTGTCTCTGTCTCTGTCTCTGTCTCTATCTCTGTCTGTCTGTCTGTCTGTCTGTCTGTCTGTCTGTCTGTCTGTCTGTCTGTCTATCTGTCTATCTATCTATCTATCTATCTATCTATCTATCTATCTATCTATCTATCTATCTATCTCTGCACTACAGTGCTTTGGGGGAAAAAAACACTTGTAGGCAATATGATTAAAGTGCTGACAGTCCCCTAACTTTAGCTCAGGGAGTTGTGCTAATATTACTGCCCCCGTAAATGAGAGTTATAAGGCAGGCTTTAAGTAGAACCAATATGTGTCTAGATCTTCTCCACTTTTTCATGCCCTTTCAGTCCTGTTAATTTTCCATTACGCCATGTCAGTGTCGAATTGATATATAGGCATTTCCAGCTGCTAAGGTACACTGTGTACACGTTTATTAAGATTAATTAAAAAGTAACAAATTGTAAAGTAATAACATTAACAACAAGAGGGAGAAGTGTAGACATTTTGACAGTCTTCTCTCTCTCTCTCTCTCTTTTCTTGAATTTCATTAAAAGATGGTAGCGACAAAAGCCCATGAGACTCTTTCTACTTTACTAAAGAAATAGGTCACAGATTCAATTACAGTCACCGAAGCGTGGACTCAATCTATCATGGCAAATTAAGTACGTTTTAGCAACCTACTTTCCTTTAAAAATTTTATAGACACTTACAGTGGAAGAAGAAAGAAGACGATAGAGGGGAAAAAGAAAGAAATTGCAAACGGAGGAGGTATTTTCCCCCCATTGCTAATCCTTGTTTGGTTTACTTACTCACAAGGATAAGACAAAGGGAACATGAGCAAATATCTCTTAAGTTGCTGCTTCTCTTTTTGTGTTCATTTATATTTTTATCAATGGATTCAGTTCTCCGCATTCTGTTGTTGGTTTCATAGATTTGAGGATTTGTGAATGGCATGTGTAATCTCTATATTCTTCATACATCAAAATTAGGGGCATTTTTTTTTCTTGTTACGCACCAAAATAGGGGTAGAGGGAACAATTTCATGCAGGGCACTCACACCATTTTCGGTAAAAACCAGAAGTCACATAGAGTACTCTCTAGCATTTTGCAAAAACTCTATAGTAAAACCATAGAGTTTTTGCAAAATGCTAGAGCACCCCCTAGGTCACTTCCCGTTTGTGCTGGAAGTGACATCAGCATGCTGGTGTGCCAGGACTCACTCACAAATTCCAGGGGTTTGGCGCTGCAGCCTGGCAACCCTAATACAGATATAACGGCTAATACTAAGGTAATAGTTTTTTTTTTAATTATTCATTATAATTGGCCTAGCCTTTTTTCAGTACACTGATTATTCTCCATGTAGCTTTTGCTGCCACCATAAACAGACATTTGCAGTGGTAACGGAGCAGCCACTTGACAGTTTGCCTGTCCTTTCCTTTCCGGAGACTTTTGTGTGAAATTGGCACAGGTGGTGATGAAATTGTGCTCTCTTAGGGCCTGTTTTGGTTCTTGTCACAAGATCCCACCTACATCATATCTTGTGTTAGTTTTGCTGTCCTGTACAGGTGCTTTCTATATTGAGTTACCATGTGTTAGTTTAAGCTACATTACAGGAATGTGGTGTGTGTGTGGGGAGAATAATAATTTAAAAAAAAACAGCACAAGAGAGGTCATATCATGTGGTTGCCAACCTCCAGGTGCAGCCTGGAGGTCTCTTGGAATTACGAGTGATCTCCAGCCTATGGAGACCAGTTCTCCTGGAGAAAAATGGCTGCTTTAGAGGGTGAACTCTATGGCATTATACCCCACTGAGTTCCTCCCCCCACCGGACCTAGCCGTCCCCAGGATTCATTCCAAAATCTCCAGGAATTTCCTAACCTGCACTCGGCAGCCCTAATCAAATAGCAGCCATAAATGAATACACACAGGAAAGGTCCTGTTTGAATCCTACCTCATTTGTGAAACTCAGTTTATGGTGTGCCTGTCACAGTATCTCAGCCTAACCTACCTGGCAGGGTTGTTGTGATAACACAGTAAGGTGGAGAGACACGCACTCTGCCCTGAGATCCTTGGAGGAGGGCTGGGATGCAAATGAGATAATGCTGATTATTCTTTCCTGGGATTTATATTTTGCTCTTTGTTCCACATAACTCATAACTGGGAAGAAATATATGATTTCAAAAATCTGAAAAGAAAGAGGAAGGGATGCCTTGTGACAAATCAGCCGTCTCCTCTACCCATAACACGTTTAGTTCTGCCTTAGGTATTTCATGCTGGGTTGTAAGGGAGGGTGCAATGCATTCTACTCCTGGAACCCAAATAAATGGGGGGGCGCCAGCAACACCTGAACGTTCACCAACATCATCTTGTAGCCATTAGTTGAGTTAATAATAATAATAATAATGTTTTACTGATTAATCTCTTTTGCCCACGGCGGAATTGATTTTATGATGACAACCTGGATTTTATAAAGATCTTTTTTTCTTCCCCAGCCAAGTTGCAGTGGCCATATTTGCTGCATTGTTACCTCTGTAAAAATGCAGGAGAGACAGAGAGAGAGACACAGAGACACAGAGAGAGAGACAGAGAGACAGAGAGAGACAGAGAGAGACAGAGACAAGAAGGTGGTGGCAGAGAGAAACTGACAAACGAAACGTAACCTATTTCCCCTCCGAACTTATTGCTGAGCTAAAGTGGCCTGGGGAGGTGATTGCACTTTGGAATATTGGGGTATTTGCTGACCTTTAGCAAGCAGATGCATATTAGTCTTTGTATTTAACCTTTGCACCTGCGAGGAGAGGCTGATCACAGGGATGAGAGCTGAAGACGTACCGGTCAGCATAAGCAGCGGCGTATCTTGCTTTAAGACCAGGTCTCTCCCAGTCTGGCCAGTTTGTCGAGGGCTCAGGGAGAGGCGGCCCTTACCCGGGTGGCCCAGGGTAGCCCAGTCTCGTCAGGTCTTGGAAGCTAAACAGGGTCAGCCCTGGATATGATTTGGATGGGAGACCGCCAAGGAAGCCCAAGGCACACAGTGGTCCTTTCCGCACTTGGATCTCATCCCTGGTTTGATCAGAGTTTAACTCATGACACAACACCTTGCATTCATCTCTGGTTGTAACAGCATCCGTTTATCCCAGGACAAGTGTGGGGTGAAATCGGGGTGACCTCATTGTAATGCAGAAACAAAAAAATACCCTGAGATAATTACAGGGGTGAACTCGCGTGTAGTGTAGAATGTAAGTTCGGGGACAGGGTTGAACCGGGATCTGAGATCTAGTGTGGAAAGGACCAGGGAAGCCATCTTGCTGAAGATCTGGATCAGGTTGCAATGCCAGCCTCCAGGTGGGGCCTGGAGATCTCCCAGAACTACAGCTCATTCTCAGACTACAGAGAACTGTTCCCCTGGAGAACAGGCCTATTTTTGGGCAGGAATGCACAGGAACAGAGTTCTGGCTGGCTTCAGAGTTGGCCATGCCCACTACAACCAAAACCTCTCTGTGCGTGGCTACAGAGGGAAGGCCTGGAGAGCGACCCCCCCGGCAACTCTGAGGCAGGCGGGCCAGGGGGGCCCTTGAAGGATCAGGGAGGCATTTAAATGCCTTCCTGTGCCTTCCCCAGCCTGTCTAAGGGCCAGCTTGCCCAAGCCAAGGGAAGGCAATTTAGACTGCCTCCCCTCCCCTTCAAGGGGGGCTTGCCCAGGCAAGCCAAGGGAAGGCATGGGGTGTGGCCTAATATGCTAATGAGCCGTGCTGTCAAGGGTGTGGATTTATATGCTAATGAGTTTCTGCTGTTGGGTGTGGCCTATTATGCTAATGAGTTCCTGCTGAGCTTTTTCTACAAAAAAAGCTCTGGTGGGCTCTATGTCATTGTGCCTCGCTGAGGTCTCTGCCCTCCTCAAGCTCCGTTCCCAATCTCCAGGAGTTTCCCAACCTGGATCTGGCAACCCTGCCCCCGCAACCCCTGCTGGTGGCCAGGGAGGGACCTGTCAACCCTAGGATCAGGCCTGTTCCTAGGTGAGATGTTTCCTGACTACTCTGCCAAGTGAGATATTCATGTCAAATGATAATTAAAATATACAGGAGCCCCCCCCCCAAGTTATCCGGGGCTTTATCAGCCCCGTTTCTTCACCTTTCTTTCCCCCCACCCCACCCTCTTATTGACTCTCAACTGCTCTCGATGGTCTAAGCATAATGTACATGCTCAGTCCTCATCCGACTGCTTTGTTTTGAAGGATGTGCATACTCATTTAAACTTGCAGACTAATACTTTTCTGCCTGCTGAAGGAGTCCTCTGTGTCTGCAGAAAATTCAGCATTGTCTGCAGTTGAAGCCCTTATTGCTGTTTTTCGTGATCTATTTAGATATTATTACTTTTATTGATATTTTTATCTATACTCTACCTTTCTCCTCGATGGGCACCCAAAGAGGCTTACATTGTTCTCTTCTTCTCTGTTTTATCTTCACAACAATCCTGTGAGGTAGGTGAGACTGAGAACATGTGGCTAGCCAAATGGTCACTCAACAAGCTTCCAAAGCAGACTGGGGATTTGAAGCTGGGAGTCCCAGATCGTAGTCTGACACTTTAACCACAACACCATGCTGGCTCTTTTGACCATGAAGTTGTATTTATCGCCTTGCTTTTAATACCTTTGTAATCCATTCTATGCATTCTTCATGGTATGTCTCACTTGAGAGAGTCTTCTGCTTGTATTATTTCCTAATTGCTGTAGTGACAATCCTATTACCATTTGTCCTGTACGTTTTATACTGTGTATAGTTTGCTGTGGGTTGGATCATACTGTGTAACTTTGCATCAGTTAATGGCCTTTTCTGCGCTCTCCTTTTAATCCATGTTCACCTCAGTGTCCTCCAAGCAATTCTGCACTAAAGTTGAATTCAATCTTCTTTTTAACCCAGGTTCCCCCCCCATTCTGCACTAAAATCGAGTTCAACCTTCTTTTTAACCCAGGTTTCCCCCCATTCTGCACTAAAATCGAGTTCAACCTTCTTTTTAACCCAGCCCCCCCCCCATTCTGCACTAAAATAGAGTTCAATTTTCTTTTTATTTTGGTTTTTTCCCGCATTCTGCATTACGTTACCTCCCTTCAGTGGTCAGCCCAGTTTCAGCCTGCTGTTGCCCTGGGTTATTTGCAGGGGTCATTTCGAGCAGGAACAGGCAGAAACGGTGTTACGGGAGTAACAAGTAAATTCCCCCTCTTTCCCTTCGCCTCACTTCCAAGTGGGGTGAAGGGAAAGGGGGGGGAGAGAAAGGGAATCCAGGGCTTCTTCTGCTTGACAGAGGGGCCAGCACACCAGCCCCTCTGACAGGCAGAAGTGCCTGGGATCCATTCCTTCCCCCCTCCTTTCCCATCGCCTCACCTCCAAGCAGGGTGAAGGGAAAGGAGGGGGAGAAAGGGAACCCAGCAGAAGCTTCTGCATGACAGAGGGGCCAGCACTGGCCCTGCTGCCAGGCAGAAACATCTGAAAGGAGCATGCCGCCTCTGTGGAGCAACACCAAAGACTTCCCCCTCTCTGGAGTCGCACCGCAGTGGTGGCATGTTCCTTTCAATGAAGGGAAGGCAATTTGCCTTTCCTTCAATGATGGGAGCTGGCCGCCATCAGCTCCCCCTGCAACTGGGGAGGATCATTATACCCTATGGAGACCCTATGGAGACAGTCCCCAATCTGGTCTGGATCTTCCTCAGCTAAGAATGTTTTCTCATGAAGATGTTTTTGGCTGACAAGATCAAAATAGTTTAATGATTCGAACATGGCTGAATGGCTAACAACAATGACAATGTTTTTAATTTTGGAGTTTTTTGTAGAAGCATCTGTCTTGTTTGTTTATGGATCCAACTATCCACAAATTTGGCCATGTCAAGAATTAAATAGATTTATTACAATTGATTTATGCTTTGATTTTGTCAGCCAAAAACATCTTCATGAAAAAAACAAACAGACATTGATTTGGACCAGTAGGGAAGTACCTAGCCAACTGCGGTCCATCATCAATGGCAGCTGAAAATACATTGGGTCAACCCTCACCCATAAGAGATGCAGCACCTGTAGCTATATGAAAGGAATTCTCTCAGTGGCCATGGTTTGTCCATGACAGCAGTATTTCCAGCCTTCAAGCATTTGTTTCTGTCAGTAAAATGTAGGGGGAGAGAGCAGGTCAGGCCTGACAGCAGCCACTGGACAACTTGACACCAGGCAACTTGCATAACTCATGCAGGCCCAGCTCCTTGCTACTGCTCAACAGCCACTGCCCCCATGAAGTGTTGTGTAGTGTTTAGTGTTCCAGACAAGGATTTGGGAGACCCAGGTTTGAATCTGAGTTGGGAAATACCTGGAGATTTTTGGGACGGAACCTGAGTGGTAGGTGTTGCCTTCTGACTCACTTCCTGTGATGTCAGGGGGTGTGGCATATGCAAATCAGTTATGCTAATGAGTTATGCTAATGGGCTCCTGCACCTCTTTTTCTACAAAATGACCCCTTATTTGGATGCTGTTTTGCCGTGGACTTAAATTGCCTCGACTCAAATGCTGAGAAAATCCAGAGTGGTGGGCAAATGCGGAAAGGGCCATTATGTCATGTTAACACTTATACTTTGCTTCAGTTCTGGTTTTTAGACTTCTGGCTGGTTCTACAATCTTAATCCTATTGCCTTGCTTACTGAATGTCCCATCTGCCGATTGTGTTGACTCGCTCTGCGTAATCCACCTGGAGCCCCAGTGAGAAATGCGGGCGATCGATAATGTAAATAAATAATAAATAAACCAGGCTGTCTGATTAAAAAAATATATATAATCTGTCTTGAATCAGCCAGGATATAAATGAAGTATAGAAATAAATAATAACAGGATAAAGGTTGTTGATTTGACCATAGAGACATTTGATCATAATGTTTGCTAAGAGAGACATTTTTTTTTTTTTAGTGGTGCCTGTTAAGTATGCAACTTAACACGAATGATTTCAGCTTTATTATAACAGCAAACTTCAACTCAGGAACACACAACAGACAAGTGGAGCACAGCTCCCTTTTTAAACCATCCCGGGCTGCCAAAGCCACACCCATTACAAGTTAAGGACCAATAACATTACAGGGATAAAGGCCAATCAGGTCTGTTCCCTCTTTGATACATATGCACACTGTGATTGGACATATACAAAGGTTTCGCAGAAACCAGCCAATAGTAATGCGACAGATTACAATCCACCTTCTGCCTGAAGTTTAACATAGGAAAGAATGGGACGGATTTAGTTTCAGGACATAACACTGCCCTTGCTTCACATAAAGGATGGTACTGAAGAACTTTGTTTTCTAAAGCAGTGGTCATATTTTCCATGCTAATCAGCCGGAGAGTATGTTTTATCTTTCCTATTTCAAACAAATAATTAAGACAACCATAGGTAAACATCTGCTTTTCCGCGGGCTTCCCAAGAGCTTGGCTAATTAGAAGCAGAGAAGCAAGCAGTGACTCTTCTGATAACTAGGTGAGAGAAATACCTTCCACGCCAGGAAAAATGTGGTTTGTCATATAAAATAAATATATCTGTGTGTGGAGAGAAAGATCAAGATGGGTACAGCTGTGTCAGTCTGTCTGTAGCAGTAGAGAAGAGCAAGTGTCCAGCAGCACCTTAGAGACAAACAAAATTTGTGGCAGGAGAGGAGCTTTCGTGAAGTGAGCAATGCCTCACGAAAACTCATACTTTGCCACAAATGTTGCTGGTCTTTAAGGTTCTACCAGACTCTTGCTCTTTTGTGCGTATGCATGTCTTTTTAATGCGTCGGGACTCCGAGGCAGTGTTCTAAGTAAATAATATTACACATTGTAAATCGATGGAAACATAAAGTCTTCATGTCATGCTGAAGTAATTGACTGGTCTCTCACCTCTGGTAATCTGAGAATGAATTAAGCTCCAATAACATGTGTTTGCTGTCTCAGCTAAGTTCACGGGAGTGCCATAAATAAGCATGCGCTTTAGCAAATGTATTCGTTTTGCATTTTGCCAAATGTCCATGTCATTAGGAGAGTCGCAGAGTCGAAAATATCTTGAATGAAACATAACATTTATTTTATTTTGTTATTTCCCCCCCCTTGAACTCTCCCATTGGTTGGAACCTTCACAGTGCAACCCCGAAGAAAGTTACTACAGTCTCAGCCCATTGAAATCAGCGGACTTAGGCTGCATGGGGGTGTATTCTCAGAGTGTCGTGGAGTCCTACCTGTCGAGTGGCAAACTGTAGTAGAGTCGCCGTTTTTGCTGCCTTTTGGAAGAACTTGTTGGCCACGGACACGTGTAAAGTGCAGGATTCCCAACTCTGCCATTACAAATACAAAGAGATTTTGGGAGGCAGTGCATGGGGAGGGCCATGTCAAGAATTAAATAGATTTATTATGATTGATTTATGCTTTGATTTTGTCAGCCAAAAACATCTTCATGAAAAAACAAACAAACATTGATTTGGACCAGTAAGGAAGTACCTAGCCAACTGCAGTCCATCATCGATGGCAGCTGAAAATACATTGGGTTGCAACCTGGCTGAGTTTGGGGAGACTGAGTTGTCACTTCAAGGTGATGCTCTAGGCTACTTCCTCTAGTCTCTGTGCTATTTACCATAGAAACTGGGGGAAATTTCCAGAGTGCCACTATGTCGGCATCATTTCCCCATTTCGCCTCAATTTCACAGGAGTGGGAAATCAAGTCTGGGGTCTAGGAAATTCTCCAACCTGGGTGGGTAAATGGAAGGTCTAGTATAGGGCAAAGGTGATCTGCCTTTCTCTTCAGGCATGCTGAGAGAAGACGCAGTACAGGGAGGTGAGGTCACTCAGCGGTGGTGAGTGGACCTGACCCTTGATTTCTTGAAGAAGGTCCACTTCCTGATGCTCAGCTTCTCCTCCCTGTCCCTGGATTTCTTGGTCTGTTTCTCACAGTTCTAGCCTTGTAATTCCATGAGACCTCCAGGCCCTACTTGGAGGCTGGCAACCCCATGTTCATACTCTTACTGGATCCTATCCTGACCAAAGGCCCCCACACATAGGGATGGACATGAACCTAACCACAAAGCAAAATTCATCACAAGTTTTGCCCCGTTCATGGTTTCCGAACCAAAGTCTGTGACAGGTCTACTGTCATGAACTTCTGTGGACTTTTGAAGCAGTTCATGGCAGTTTGTAGCAGTTCATGGATACAGCAGAAAGCCACAAAAACAGCCGAGCTGCTCCCCACTACTCAGCTGTTTTTCTGGCTGTCTCATGCACTCTAAAGTTTAAAGAGAGTGCATAAGAGAGCCCCTAACAGCTGAGCGGCAGGGAGCAGGCTGTTCTCCTCACTCAGCTGTTTGGGGGCTTTTCCCAAATCCCCTTTAAAGAGACTGTGGTCCTTTCAATGGGGTTTGCCTGGCCACAAACTGGTCCAAGTTGCAAACGAACCTCCCAGTTTGGTTCGGTTTGTGGTTCGGCCATGAACTGACACCAATAGCATTTTTCCAGTTCGTGCTCATCCCTACCCACGCTCCTATCGTTCTACAAACTCTGTAAAACAGGGTTGTTCAGGAGGACATTTTTATAACTAGCTAATATGGCTATATTGAAATGGAATTGTTTAGGAAGGTGCTTTTATAAATGGAACGGGGTTGCAGGCTAAACTACTGCATATGGTATGTATTACCCGCCAGCTGTAGGTATTACCTTGCTCTC
Organism: Gekko gecko; assembly: GCA_029375565.1. Lineage (NCBI taxonomy): Eukaryota > Metazoa > Chordata > Lepidosauria > Squamata > Gekkonidae > Gekko > Gekko gecko. The sequence continues at coordinate 12,263,364 of JAPDNY010000014.1, forward strand.
CCTGTATTGTTTCTACATATATAATGGCATTTACTGCATTGTTTAATATACGTGCTTAATGCTTTTTTGCTTGGTTCAGATTTCTGTAAGCCTAGTCCTGTTATTTTGTGGCCGCATTTGATGGAATGGCCTGCCCGTTGAAGTCAGGAAGACGCCCACTTTTCTTTCATTCCACAAACAGTGCAAAACTCATTTGTTCAGGAGGCATTTTTTATAAAGTAATAGAGCTATATTGTAACAGAATGACCCAGGGGGATGCTTTAATAAAGGGAACAGGACTGCAGACTCTATTACTGTGTACATATTATCTGTTGCTGTATGTATGATTTCACTATGTAATTTCTGCATTGTTAAATATGCCATGGTCATATTTATGCTTTGTTTCAGATTTACTCTGTGCAATCCGCCCTAAAGGGGTTCTGGTGGCTCAGGGGTTAAGACGCTGAGCTGCAGACCAGAAGGTCTGTAGTTCGGCAGTTTGGGACCCGAATGTTGTGTGACAGGGTGAGCTCCCGTCTCTGGCCCCAGCTCCTGCCAACCTAACAGTTCGAAAGCAAGAAATTGCAAGTAGATAAATAGGGATCACTTTGGTGGGAAGGTGACAGCATTCTGTGTGCCTCAGCGTTTAGTCATGTTGGCCTCACGATCACAGAAACGTCTTTGGACAGCGCTGACTCTTCGGCTTGGAAACGGAGATGAGCCCCGCCCCCTAGAGTCGGATCCGACTGGCTTTCGAGCAAGGGAAACCTTTACCCTTTACTACTCCGCCTTAAGGCTCAGTGAGAAAGGTGGCCTATAACTCACAGCAAGTAAAAGGTGAAAGATTTATGTGAGTATTCTCTGGTTTATAAACAGGAGCATTTCTCTTTCGTATTGTAGAGAGCCAGTGTGGTGTAATGGATAAAGACTAGGATCTGGGAAACCTAGGTTCGAATCCCCACTCTGCCATGGAAGCTTGCTGCGGGTGACTTTAGGCCAGTCACACGCTCTCAGCCTAACCTACCTCATGGGGTTGTTGGGACGGTAAAATGGAGAAGAGGAGAATGATGTGAGCTGCTTTGAGTCCCCACCGGGCAGAAAGACAGGGTATAAATAAAGGGGGGGAAATAGTGTTTTATCAACACCTAAGTAAAGTAAAGCTGCGGTGGCTCAAGTGGTTAAGACGCTGAACTGCAGGCTGTGGAAAGTCAGTAGTTCAGCAGTTCGAGACCCGAGAGTGCTGCATGACGGAGTGAGCTCCCGTCTCTGGTTCCAGCTCCTGCCAACCTAGCACTCTGAAAGCAAGAAATTGCAAGCAGATAAATAGGTACGGCTTCAGTGGGAAGGTAACAGCGTTCCATGCACCTTGGTGTTTGGTCATGCCGGCCACATGACCACGGAAACATCTTTGGACAGCGCTGGCTCTTCGGCTTTGAAACGGAGATGAGCACCCCAACCCTAGAGTCGGATTCGACTGGCTTTCGAGCAAGGGAACCTTTACCTTTACCTTTAAATAAAGTCAGCATTGTACAGAAGGGGGGGGCGGAAGACAGGGGTTGAATGCTGCCTCAAGTGATAAATGCTTCAGTGCTGGATTGAAGGCTAGATATTGTCCAACTTAAAGCAGAATGAAAGTGAGGCCAAGTGCATAGCAAAGTGAAATTCCGGAGCAGTAAAAGAATGAAACATAGAAAAATATGCTTCCCCCCAGGCAGGGCTTTTTTTGTAGAAAAAGCCCAACATGAACTCATTAGCATAACAGGCCACACCCCCTGACAGCACTGCTTGTTAGCATATTAGGCCACACCCCCATGTTACCAGAAGTGTGGTTATCCAGCCACACCCACCTTTTGCTTCTTATTCTATTTCCCTTGTTTGTTGTCAAAACCCAGGGCTTTTTTTGTAGCAGGAACTCCTTTACATGTGAGGCCACACACCCCTAATGTAGCCAATCCTGATGAGTTCCCGGTGTTGGGAGTGGCCTATTATGCTAATGAGTTCCTGCTGGGCGTGGCCAACTCGGGAGCCAGCCGGAACTCCGTTCCTGTGCGTTGCTGCCCCAAAATAGCCCTGCTTCTCCCTATGGAAAACGGTATACCTTGCTGCTGTGCATGCAAAAGATCCCAGGTCCAATCGCTGGCATCCCTAGTCAAAAGGACCAGAATATGAAAAGTCTCCACCGGGGACCCTGGAGAACCTCTGCCAGTCTAAGTAAACAGACTGACCATGATAAACCAAAGGTTTGATTCAGTATAAGGTAGCTTCATTTGTTCCTTGCCATCTTGGAGGAAGGCTGGGAGAGATATACGTGGTTGACCCCTCTTTCTTGACTAAGTGACGTTAACCTTCCATTTTCTCCTTGTGCAATAAGTGACTCAGCCCTGGCTGATTAGTTCCCTTCCTCCATCTCCAGCGAGTCCCCTCTCATTCATTTCTGTGCGGAGGGGGAAAAAAAAGTGTCTCAATGATTTTGTCACCTTCGGTCTCAAGCACCGAAGATGGATCGTAGCTGTCTGCATATGGCCCAGCCTGCCTATGGAAGATTCGGCAAAAAAAAAATAAAAATGCACTCCTAGGTTAATAATGTCACCCCCGATTGTCGTTTCCAGCGGGGTTACGTAAGGTTCTTATGAAAACGTTCTTATCAGTTTAAATGTCTGAATTGGTTCTGCCTAGCACAGAAAGAAATTTCAGTTACCGGCCTGGGAAGCGTCGTCCTTGATGAAAATGCTATTGCGCCACCTTGTGGCTGGGAATAAAAATAGACCCCCCCCAAATGCAGTTCTTTGGAACCTCTCAACACAGGAAGTCAAACAGATTCCACAGTCTAACCCGGATAGCCTCGGAGAGCCCAATCGCATCAGATCCCGGAAGCTGAGTAAGGTTGACCCTTGTAGGTACTTGGATAGGAGACCGCTGAGGAAGTCCATGTTACTACATTGAGGCAAGCAATGGCAAACCACCCCGCCTTGCAAACACTATGGGGTTGCCATAAATCGACTGTGACTCAACGACAATGCCTTCCACGACCACCGCCCACAACAACCACCACTCTGTAACTGATTCCATGCAGATGCATGCAAAGTGTAGTCACGTGGCAGCTTTGTGATTTGGGGTATTCTGGGCCGCCGTTCGATGTAGCATGATTGGAATGAAATGAAGTGGCGATCACTGCCTCGGGTCAAACGCAGTAGAATCATTTGATGAATGGGGGGGAAAAATGACTTTTGATCATTCCAAATCAGAATGTCAGTTTCAGGTTCAAAGCCCCCAAACCTACTGGATGGCTGGTGGCTGGTTGTATTTCTCTCAATCTCAATGGAATTTTGCAAGGATGGATGACAGGATATGACCTTCAGCTTCTCATAAGGCTGCCAAGTTCCTGGTCAAGGCAGGGGATGTCCCTCCCTGAGTTCCTGTTGCCAGAAGCTGCTTGGAGCAGCAATGGCGGGGGGGGGATAAATTAAAAATAAAATAATATACATTTTTAAAAACTCACAAGCATCACATCACAAGTATGATGGCATTGCTTCCAGGCATAACCCTGGGATTGCCAGAAACTCCATGGTAAAACCATCGTTTCCCACTGGAAACTGTATGGTAGAGTTTCCAGGAATTCCTAGAGCTACCCATTGTAAGTCACTACCCACTGGAAACTGTATAGTAGAGTTTCCAGGAATTCCTAGAGCTACCCATTGTCACTTCCAGGTGGAAGTCGCTATCACTGGAAACTGCATGGTAGAGTTTCCAGGAATTCCTAGAGCTACCCATTGTCACTTCCAGGTGGAAGTGACATCATCATGCTTGCAATAATGCCCGCCACTCTCCAGTTCATCAAATCTCTCTCTCTCTTGCACTCAATTAGACACCCAGGTTCCTTGAAAGTCAGAGAACAGAAGGAAAATGTAGTGGTCCTTATACTAATTCCTTGGGGATATGTTATTGCAATCTCAAAAATGACAATCTCAAAAATGACAGAATGATCTCGGTCCGAATCCAAGGCAAACCATTCAATATCACAGTAATCCAAGTCTATGCCCCAACCACTGCTGCAGAAGAGGCTGAAGTGGACCAGTTTTATGAAGACCTACAACAGCTCATAGAACTAACACCAAAAAATGATGTCCTCATCATCATAGGGGACTGGAATGCTAAAGTAGGAAATCAAAAGGTAACCGGAATAACAGACAAGTTTGGCCTTGGAGAACAAAATGAAGCAGGGCAAAGGCTAACAGAGTTTTGTCAAGAGAACACGCTGGTCATAGCGAACACCCTTTTCCAACAACCTAAGAGGCGTCTCTACACATGGACATCACCAGATGGGCAACACCGAAATCAGATTGACTATATAATTTGCAGTCAAAGATGGAGAAGCTCTATCCAGTCAGTAAAAACAAGACCTGGAGCTGACTGTGGCTCAGATCATGAGCTACTCATTGCAAAATTCAGACTTAAATTGAAGAAAGTTGGGAAAACCACAAGGCCATTCAGATTTGACCTAGATCGCATCCCTGATGAATATACAGTAGAGGTGAAGAATAGGTTTAAGGGACTAGATTTGATAGACAGAGTGCCTGAAGAACTATGGACAGAGGTCCGTGACATTGTAAAGGAGGCAGCAATCACCGCCATCCCAAAGAAAAAGAAATGCAAAAAAGCAAAGTGGCTGTCTGATGAGGCTTTACACATAGCAGAGGAAAGAAGGAAAGCTAAAGGCAACGGTGAAAAGGAAAGATTTGCCCAACTGAATGCAGATTTCCAGAGAACAGCAAGGAGAGATAAGGAAGCTTTCCTGAATGAACAATGCAAAGTAATAGAGGAAAACAATAGATTGGGAAGGACTAGAGATCTCTTCAAGAAAATTGGAGAAATCAAGGGAACGTTCCATGCAAAGCTGGCCATGATAAAGGACAAAAACGGTAGGGACCTAACAGAAGCAGAAGAGATTAGGAAAAGATGGCAAGAATACACAGAAGAACTATACAAGAAGGACCTCAATGTCCTTGACCACCACGATGGTATAATCACTGACCTCGAGCTAGACATCCTGGAAAGCGAAGTTAAATGGGCCTTAGAAAGCATTACTAACAACAAAGCTAGTGGAGGTGATGATATCCCAGCTGAGTTATTCAAAGTCTTAAAAGAAGATGCTGTTAAAGTGCTGCACTCAATTTGCCAACAAATTTGGAAAACACAACAGTGGCCACAGGATTGGAAAAGGTCAGTGTATATTCCAATCCCAAAGAAGGGCAATGTCAAGGAATGTTCAAACTATCGCACAATTGCACTCATTTCACACGCTAGCAAGGTCATGCTCAAAATCCTGCAAGCTAGGCTCCAACAGTACGTGGATAGAGAACTGCCAGAAGTACAAGCTGGGTTTCGAAGAGGTAGAGGAACTAGTGATCAAATTGCCAACATTCGCTGGATTATGGAGAAAGCAAGAGAGTACCAGAAAAACATCTACTTCTGCTTCATTGACTATACTAAAGCCTTTGATTGTGTGGATCACAATAAATTATGGCAGGTTCTTAAAGAGATGGGAGTACCGGACCACCTGACATGTCTCCTGAGAAACCTGTATAAGGGTCAAGAAGCAACAGTTAGAACCGGATATGGAACAACTGATTGGTTTAGCATAGGAAAAGGAGTACGACAAGGATGTATATTGTCACCTTGCTTATTTAATTTATATGCAGAGTACATCATGCGAAATGCTGGCCTGGATGAATCACAAGTGGGAGTTAAGATTGCTGGGGAAAAGATCAATAACCTCAGATATGCAGACGATACCACTCTGATGGCAGAAAGTGAAGAGGACCTAAAGAGCCTCTTGCTCAGGGTGAAAGAGGAGAGCGCAAAAGTGGGCTTGAAGCTCAACATCAAAAAAACTAAGATCATGGCATCTGGCCCCATCACTCCTTGGCAAATAGAAGGGGAAGTCGTAGAAGGAGTGACAGACTTCACGTTCCTAGGATCCCAGATCACTGCAGATGGTGACTGCAGCCATGAAATTAAAAGACGCCTGCTCCTTGGGAGGAAAGCGATGGCAAACCTAAACAGCATGATAAAAAGCAGAGACATCACCCTGCCAACAAAAGTCCGCATGGTCAAAGCAATGGTATTCCCCGTAGTAATGTATGGCTGCGAGAGTTGGACTATAAGGAAGGCCGAGCGCCGAAGAATAGATTCTTTTGAACTATGGTGCTGGAGAAGACTCTTGAGAGTCCCTTGGACTGCAAGGAGATCAAATCAGTCAATCCTAAAAGAAATCAACCCTGACTGTTCCCTGGAAGGCCAGATCCTGAAGCTGAAGCTCAAATACTTTGGCCACCAAATGAGAAGGGAGCATTCACTGGAGAAGACCCTGATGCTGGGAAAGATTGAAGGTCAAAGAAGAAGGGGACGGCAAAGGATGAGATGGTTAGACAGTGTCATCGATGCAACGAACATGAAATTGAGCAAACTTCAGCGGATAGCGGAAGACAGGAGGGCCTGGCGTGATCTGGTCCATGGGGTCGCAAAGAGTCGGACTCGACTGTGCGACTGAACAACAACAACAATGTTATTGCATTAAGTAAAGAATCAACAATATGGAGGATAGGCATCATCTATTAGCAAAGTCCAATTGCCTGACAGTGGTAACATCCTTGTTGTTAACCATGTTGGTGTTTGCAAAGAAGGGAAAAAAAAGAGCACATTTTACTTCCCTGCTGCAGTTTCTTTGGCTGCTTTCTGACCAGTAATGATTGTTCTCCAGAAAGAGCCCCATCTATCATTCCCACGCACGAGCCATTACCACGTCCCATCAGCATTGTCTCCACCAATCCCATTTGCTTGAGAAATGTGTGGTTAATGGAATGACATCATGACAGCTGAGAGGTAATGCAACAACATTGCAAGGTACGGCGGTGCCATGCACTGCCCGTTCCAGGCTTCTTTGAAAAACTGGCATCGGGGAACAAGGTAAGCAAGAGTCATCTTGGGGAACTGGCCAAACCTGTTTTCGAAACGTTCCAAGGACGCCCCCCATCATCTTCGCAACAGCGCCACCTGCAGGGAGAAATTAAACATGTTGTAATTGCCATGTGACAGTCTAGCAAAATGCCTCTATGATGAGAAGCACTGCTTATGGACCTTTTAAAAATATTTATAACGGCTAATAAGTGATCTCACAATAATAACAGTAATGGCTGCTTATGGATCTAACTGCGGACAATTCGGGTTATCATTCCCAGTTTCTTTTCATAACAAATGGGGAAACTATTTGGATGAGTCACTCTGTAGGCATCTTTACACTACTTTTAAAACAACAACAACAACAACAAAAGAATAACGACAACGACAACGACAACGACAACAACAACAACAATAATAATAATAATAATAATGGCTCTGGTTCAGTGGCAGACCTCTTGCTGGGCATGCAGAAAGTCACGGGTTCAACCCCCAGCATCTCCAGTTTAAAAACCACATTGTAGGTGAAGTGAAAAACTCAGTCTGAGACCCTGGAGAGTGGCTGCTACTCTGAGTAGACAATACTCACCTTGATGGACTGATGGTCTGATTCAATATCAGGCAGTTTCATATGTTCAAAAGGAGGGTTATCGTATAATGCTTTGATTTGGGGTTGGACTAGACGACCCTGAAGGTCCCTTCCTGCTCTACGATTTCATGATTTATACCACACTTTTCTCCCCAAGAGGGGCCCCAAGCGGCTTACAATTTTCCTTCTCCTCCATTTTATCCTCACGACAGCCCTGTGAGGTGGGTTAGGCTGAGACAGTGTGACTGGCCCAAGGTCACCCAGCGAGTTTCTATGGCACAAGGGGAATATGAATTTGGGTCTCCCAGATCTTAGGCTTACACTCCAGACATTACACTGTGCTGGTATTATAAACAGCAATACATTTTCTACTGACATCCCGACTGGAAAATGATAGATCTAGGTGGATGTCATATGACAATCTGATTTCTGACACTGATGGCATAAATATGTCAATGAGGTGAGCCGTCCAGAATACCCCTCTGCCCAAGCCTCCTTTTTGCTTTCCATCACAAAAAATTACAAGCAGTGATGCTCTTATGCAAAGACCTAGGCTCTGGCAGGCCTCCTCAAATGCCTCCTCACTCCTTCCAGGGCCTTCCCCGGCTCACCCACCTCAGCAGGTGGGCTGGGAAAGGTGGCAGGGGCTGACTCCAGGCCTTCTCCAACTCGCCTGATTTCGTGGGCGAGCCGGGGAAGGCAGAGGGGGCTAGCTCGGGGGGCAGCTGGCTCCCATCACTGAAGGGAGTGTGTCACCACTGCGGCATGAGCAGGGCTCTTTGTGTAGCAGGAACTCCTTTGCATATTAGGCGACACACCCCCTAATGTAGCCAATCCTCCCAGAGCTTACAGAGCTCTTCTTACAGGGTCTACTGTAAGCTCTTGGAGGATTGGGTACATTAAGGGTATGTCGCCTAATATGCAAAGGAGTTCCTGCTACAAAAAGAGCCCTGGGCATGACTCTGGAGGGATTTAAACTTTAAACCTCTCTGGAGTCGCACTGCAGGGGCGGCACTCTCCCTTCATTGAAGGGAAGGCAATTTGTCTTCCCTTCAGTGATGGGAAACCCTCCCTTCAAGGGGGGGGGGGATTATTATACCTTATGGGGACAGTCCCCATAGGATATAATTGAGCCGAATAAATTCGGCTAGTCCGATAATTCCCGAACCCCAGTATCATACCGATACTGGGATTCGGGCATATCAGCAAATACTGAAATTTTTCAGGTTCGGTAGATCCGAACCGGCAAAATTCTGATTTATTTATTATTTTTGGTGCATACCCCTAGTAACCATGGGTTTAAAATGGGGAGGGGATTTGAATGCACATTCCGTGAAAGCAACGCTCGAGCTCAGGACTAGTTTCCAGATTTTGGAGGGCCTGGGCAACAGTGTATAACTTAGTTTTCGCTTAGCATCCGCCGACATAAAGTAATAAAGTTGCTAGTCCCCCCTTTACTATCGTGAGATGTTTGCTATGTGAGAAAAGAAGCACAATTATTTCACAGCCGGGGCGGGCCTCAGCATCTGCTCCCTTCCCAGTGCTGATGCCGACATTGCTCTGGTAATGAATGAATCACAGACTCGTAGAGTTGGAAGGGACCTCCAGGGTCACCTAGTCCAACCCCCTGCTTCACAATGCAGGAATTTCACAAATACCTCCCCCTCCACACACCCCGTAACCACTGTTCCACGCCCAGAAAATGACAAAAAACCTCCAGGATCTCCAGCCAAACCAGCCTGGAGAACAATTGCTTCCTGACCCCAAAGTGGCGACCAGCATTTCCCTGGACGTGTAAGAAAGGGCCGCAAGAACTAAGCACTGAGAGAACCCTTCCTGCCCTCCCTCTCACGATCAGCCTAAGTTCACAGAATCAGCATTGCTGCCCGATGGCAATGAGAGGATTGAGAGAGGGAAGAAAACCAGTGCCGTTTCCGCCACTGCCACCAAAGCAACGTTATTTTACTCCGCACCATCGGATCGCCGATGGCCAATCAGAAGCCATGCTTTATGTTGGGATAGGAATTTGGATTTGCATATTTGATTTGCACTCTTGGAATACAAGAGGAGGTCTCTCTGAGAGGCAGTCCACAGAGGTTCTGTGGACTGAGGCCAGGGTGTGGATGGAAAAAGCAAAAATATCGTACAGAAGCAGGAGAGCTGTACATCCTCAAGTCTTCTTCGTTTTAGTGCACCATCGTAAATATACCTAAAATGAATTTCATCACTGTTGGCAGGACCATAATGTATCTTGCAAGCATCTGATATTTTTGCAGGCCTCTCATTCTGTTTTGCTGTTCCCTTCCCTCCAAACTGTGATCACGATTTAAGTGCATTAAAGTAGCTCTTGTTCAAGGCAAGCCTAACACTGACATCTGGTGGCTGACTTGAGGTTGTACGCCAGACAGCATTAGATTACTATGCTGGAACTGATGGGTAATTAATGGAATAATCTCAGCTGTCCGTCTGAATATGTACAGCGAAGGTCTGTTTAGGTGAAAGGTAACTTAGTATGGAAATAGTAGCATTGTAGGTTATCTGGGGAAAAAAACTGCGATACAAAATCTTTCACGTATATCAAAATGTCAACAATAGTGCAATTCTTTTTTAAAAAAACTTTTAATTTTTAATTTTCATTTATATTTTTTTAGTATAGGTCGACAAAAAAATAATTACGTCTCTTATTTCTAGTGCAGGAAGTTCAAATGGAGCATGAAATGAAGAATTTCAGCAGGTCAGTCAAATGCAGCAAGAACTAGCTTAACATACAGGTTGCTGTTTGTTTTGTAATGTCACAGTATTTTATAGAAGAAGAAGAAGAAGAGAAGAGATTGGATTTATACCCCACCCTTCACTACCCAAAGAAGTCTCCGAGTGGCTTACAAACTCCTTTCCCTTCCCCTCCCCACAACAGAGACCCTGTGAGGTAGGCGGGGCTGAGAGAGCTCTTTCAAGGACTGCTTGTGAGAGAACAGCTCTGAGAAAACTTGTGACTGACCCAAGGTCACACCACCAGCTGCATGTGGAGGACTGGAGAATCAAACCCGGTTCTCTTCATATAACTTTTATGAAGACTAAAAATGTCACTTAATCTATGTTCCTCTTTCTTTCAGGGCATTTTGTTTGAATCAACAGGTGATTAAAAGACGTTCCAGTATTTGATGTCAGTTATTCATGTAAGGTGGAATTTTGTGTCTCTTTAAATTTGTGCCGTCGTTGTGTTGCCTGTTAAAATCCGTCTCATACCAAATGTTTATGGCTCCTATAAGGTGACTTTTCCAAATTGGCATTGTCGCGGGACTGTTGATGATTCCTTATGAATCTTCATGATATAATATTCTGTCAGCCTTGAGATAATTGCAGTTGAGGAGTTAGGTGCATAGGTCGATTTCTTTTTTCCAAATCAAAAGTTGTTATTTTCAGTCTCACTAACGGAATAACCCTGGGCTGAGTTCCACAGTCCCAGTCTTCTAAACCCATTGATTTAAATTGACTTAGAAGGGTGAAACTGTGCTTAGGATGGTGGGCGAGTGGGCGTGTGTACACAAACACAAACTTCACTTTAAAAACATAAAAACATAAGAGAAGCCAATGTTGGATCAGGCCAATGGCCCATCCAGTCTGTCACACAGTGGCCAAAAATACCAGGTGCCATCAGGAGGTCCAGCAGTGGGGCCAGGACACTAGAAGCCCTTCCATTGTTGACCCCCCACAAGCACCAAGAATACAGAGCATCACTTAAGAACATAAGAGAAGCCAATGTTGGATCTCCAACTCAAGTGCCTCTTCCTTCAACAGAAGAACAACTCTGAAAGAACTTGTAACTGACCCAAAGTCACACCAGCAGCTGCATGTGGAGGTGTGGATAATCAAACCTGGTTCTCCCAGATTGGAGTCTGCACTCTTAACCACTGCAGGAGGAGGAGGAGATGGAGGAGATGGAGGAGATTGGATTTATACCCTGCCTTTCACTTTGAGTCTCAGAGTGGCTTACAAACTCCTTTCCCTTCCCCTCCCCACAACAGACACCCTGTGAGGTAGGCGGGGCTGAGAGAGCTCTGACAGAAACTGTCCTTGAGAGAACAGCTGTGCCAGAACTATGGCTTGCCCAAGGTCATCCAGAAGCTGCAAGTGAAGGAGTGGGGGGATCATACCCGGTTCTCCCAGACTAGAGTCCACACACTTAACCACTACACCAAACTGGCTCTCCAAAAGGAAGGTTTTATCACACATCATGGGTAGATGTGTGGAAACATGGCAGTTTACCTATCTCATTTCCCCCCTACCCTTCCCACAAAGATCTCAGAGCCACATTTTTATTTTTAATGTTATTGTAGAGTCCACAGGCTACAGAAAAAAGGGAGTGTCAAGAAATCAGAAAGTCATGAATCATCAGCAGTTTTTACATTTTACCGTTGTTGAGGACACAGTTCTGATGTTTGATACACAGAATAAGAAGATAGATGTGTTGGTCTGAAGCAGTAGAACAAATTTCATGTGTGCCTTGCACCCAAAAGCTCATACCTTGAATAAACCTTTGTGGGTCTTAAAGGTGCCCCTGGACTCTAAATTTGTTCTACACGGAACAAGAGTAGGCTATCTTCTCCACTCAATTCCAATGATTTCTCAGTATATCAATGTACTTTTTCTTTTTAGAAGCATACCAAAGCATACCAAATTACGAATAAGTTGGGATAACAATTTTAAAATTTCAGGAGATGCCAATTTTAAAATTTCAGGAAATTTGTACCAGGTAATACGGACTCATCATCAGTTATTAACCTTGACGATAATACGAGTAATATGCTTTCAATTTCTGCAATTGGTCTTTTGTTTACTAGGGTTGCAGTCACATGCATGAGTTAACACGGGGAGGGGGGGAGCGAGGCTATTTCCCCCGGAGGGATTTGACCCACAGTTGCGTGATCACATGGGGAAAGTCCATCTGTGGCCCGTAGCAACCTCGTTTGCTACTGGATTTTCCTTGGTGTCTTTTTACTCTGCTTCTTCAGTGGAGCAAAATATGTGGCCGATGGGTGTGGGGCACTTCCCAGATGTTCGTGTCTGATCAAGCCCTTTAAATCCGCCCAGCGTTCACACCTATGGTGCAGCTAATTGTGTGTGTGATCGTGACCTAGGTTTGTTAACTTTGCCATTACAGCGTATTCAGCTGATTTGTCGCACCAGGCTTCTTTTGTTGGACAATCTCAATTGACTGATTGCCTTTCTCACTGTCACTCAAGGTGGATTGTGGAGAGTAAGCCAATACAATCAACTGGATGGGATAGCCAAGAGAATGATGCAATAGGACTGGTACAGTAGAAATCTGGAACGGAAAAGAAATCCTAAAATAGAGCTGAAGCAAAGCATAAGTATCAACATGAGAAGTTAAAATGATGCAAAAATTACACAGTGGATCCTACTGATCTGGATGGCCCAGGCTAGCCAGTTGGGTGTAGTAGTTAAGTGTGCAGACTCTAATCTGGGAGAACCGGGTTTGATTCCCCACTCCTCCACTTGCAGCTGCTGGATGACCTTGGGCAAGCCATAGTTCTGTCAGAGCTGTTCTCTCAGGAGCAGTTCTCTCAGAGCTCTCTCCGCCCCACCTACCTCACAGGGCATCTGTTGTGGGAAGGGGAAGGAAAAGGGATTGTAAGCTGCTCTGAGACTCCGAGTGAAGGTTGGGGTATAGATCCAATCTCCTCCCCCTCCTCTTCCTCCTCCTCCTCCTCTTCTTCTACTACTACTACTAGCCTGATCTTGCAACATCTCATCCTTAGTTATAGCCAGGATTAGTCCAATTTGAACCAGAGATTGTTAGATGTCAGGGAAGAGACAACAGCCAATGTCAGCTCTGGTTAGTACTTGGATGGGAGACCACCAAGGAAGTCTGGGGTTAATACGCAGAAGGAGGTGAACGTCTCTTGCTTTGAAAACCTTCAGGGTCACCAGGCGTCAGCTGTGACTCGATCGCACTTTTCACAACCATCAGGATCCTACTTACAGTGACAGGCAGCATTAGTTATACCCAGTGCACTTACATCACCATTTAACCTTTACAGCGATCCAGCGATCCAGCAAGGGAGGATGGGATAATACTTTATCTGGCCCAAGATCCCTGGTGCCCTTGGTGGCTGACTTTGAATTTGAAGCTGGATCTAGTTAGCCATTAGTTAGGAGAAGACCCTGATGCTGGGAAAGATTGAAGCTCAAAGAAGAAGGGGACGGCAAAGGATGAGATGGTTAGACAGTGTCATCGATGCAACGAACATGAAATTGAGCAAACTTCAGCGGACAGCGGAAGACAGGAGGGCCTGGCGTAAACTGGTCCATGGGGTCGCGAAGAGTTGGACTCGACTGTGCGACTGAACAACAACAACTAATCATGGGTGGATCATGCAGCCATGAAATTAAAAGATGCCTGCTCCGTGGGAGGAAAGCGATGGCAAACCTAGACAGCAGAATAAGAAGTAGAGACATCACCCTGCCAAGAAAAGTCCATGTGGTCAAAGCAATGGTGTTTCCCGTAGTAATGTATGGCCGAGAGAGTTGGACCCTAAGGAAGGCCAAGAGCTGAAATATAGATGCTTTCCAATTATGGTGCTGGAGAAGATTCTTGAGAGTCCCTTGGACTGCAAGGAGATCAAATCAGTCAATCCTAAAAGAAATCAACCCTGACTGTTTCCTGGATGGCCGGAGACTGAAGCTGAAGCTCATCTACTTTGGCCACCAAACGAGAAGGGAGCCCTCACTGGAGAAGACCCTGATGCTGGGAAAGATTGAAGGTAACAGAAGAAGGGGATGGCAAAGGATGAGATGATTAGACAGTGTTATCGAGGCAATGAACATGAACCTAAGCAAACTCTGGAGGATGGTGAAAGACAGGAGGGCCTGGCGTGACGTGGTCCATGGGGTTGCGAAGAGTCAGACTCGACTGTGTGACTGAACAACAACAACAACTAGTTAGGGTTGCGCTGACCACCGTACTGCGCTGTCCCAGTCTATAGAAGTTCTGGAGTCTGCAGGGGCCCCATTTGGGGGAAAGCATACGCATTACCCAGTGTGATATATGAACCACCTTGGGAGAAGTCGCAAAATTACTTCTGAAGGAGTATAACTGACCATGTATACAAATTGAGAGATCTATCAAGGAAACAACCTGTCATAACTAACATTTCCCACCCGTTCTTGGAATTTATTTTACAAGTCGGCCATGTCAGCTTAGTTTTCTCTGCCTCGATGCCTCTTTGGTCAGTTTTTTCCCTTCTCATGAAATGCTTCTTTGTTGAAAGATGCCTCGCTCGGGGGGGAGGGGGAGGGAATCCTGCCTTTGAGAAGCAGCAGTCTTTAGTTATAACCAGGATTAGTCCAATTGGAACCAGAGATTATTAGATGTCAGGGAAGAGCCAGCAGCCAGGCCGGATAATTTCCCTGAGATATAAAACGTTCCTTAGATCTATGCACAAAAAAAAGGAAGAAGAAAGTCCGCTAATCTTTCTTTTGCAGGTCAGAAGAGCGCTGACCTTTGAGAAGTGTGTGATATTTAGAATTTTAAGACGTTTAAGCTAGAAAGGCTGTAATTGCACGCAAGAGAAAGTTGTGATTTTAAATGAAATTGAATAACGTGACTTAAAAAAAAACCCGAAACAAAACGTATCATTGGCAATGATCAGTTCTCGTAAACAGCATAACCTACCAAGGATCTAGGGTTGCCAGCCTCCAGGGATTACAGCTAAACTCTAGACTATGGAGACTGCTCCCCCTGGAAGAAAGGGCTGCTTGGGAGGGTGGGGTCTATGGCTTTATATGCCCCCAAGGCCCGGGCCCATAGCCAGGAATTTCTAAGTTGGGGGGAATTTTAATTCTTCAGGGGGCACTGGGACACTGGCTAAATCAATTAGAGGTGATTTGCATGCTTCAGCCGGCCCCAGAGAGAGGTGCCGTGCAAGGGGAAGGCAAGGAGAAGCGGTGGCACAGGGGGAGTTTGTAGCAGCCACCGCATTTTGCCAGAGAGTTGGGGGTCTGGGCTGAAAGGAAGTCAGGGGGCCTTGGCAGGAAGTTGGGGGCTGGGCCCCGAAATGCCCGACTTTAGCTACGGGTCTGCTGAGGCCCCTCCCCTCCCTAAATCCTGGACTCCCTAGGCTCCAACCCCCCAACTCCAGGGATTTCCCTTCCCAGAGCTGACAGCTCTGCGAAGGATCTCTGAGGAATCGTGGCTACAAAATAGGAAATGCCTTTTTTTTCTGTTGCATGCCCAGATATTTAATGAGCTTTCAGCAGGGCTCTTTTTGTAGCAGGAACTCCTTTGCATATTAGGCGACACGCCCCTCATGTAGCCAATCCTCCAAGAGCTTACAGAGCTCTTCTTACAGGGGCTACTGTAAGCTCTTGGAGGATTGGCTACATCAGGGGTGTGTCGCCTAATATGCAAAGGAGCTCCTGCTACAAAAAGAGGCCTGGTCAGCATCCACCAAAACAGTGTCTTCCTCCCCCTAAGCCTCCCCACCCTCACCCCAGTGGACCGCTAAGATCCTTTCCTGCACAGTGTTTTAATGATTTTAAATATTTGTGTGCCTTTTAATACTTTTTGGTTCTGGTTGCAAATGGTTTAAAGATGTATTGCTCTCCCCCGCCGGGTTAAATGGTTTCGAAACGCGATTTTACTCCGTAGGTTGTCATTTGATGGATGCCTCAGTGGCCCTTGAGAGGGCAAAAACGGGGGAATATAAATGTTGTCAAGCAGAATAAAACAGAATGAATAATACTCCTAGCCAGGGAGGATGTTTCTCTCTTGGGGGTCTCACAGGATCTATGTTTCCTACAGTTTTGCGGATTTTATTTTATTTTTTGCCGCCAAGTCACAGCTGACTTCTGGTGACCCCGTCGGGTTTTCAAGGCAAGAGACATTCAGAGGAGGTTTCCCACTGCCTGCCTCCACGCCATGACCCTGGTATTCCTTGGAGGTCTCCCATCCAAATACTAGCCAGGGTTGACCCTGCTTAGCTTATGAGTTCTGATGAGATCAGGCTAGCCTGGACGATCCATGGCTGAGTTCAGACTGGCAGTATGAAGTGTGAGGGAGTTGTGGCCAAAAAAGACTCGGAACAACGTGTTCCGGTTATTCCCGGTCCCACTGCAGCGACTGATGTGGGAGCATACTGGGGAGGAGGAGCAAGGGAGCATTCACACAGTTGGCCCACCCCTGGCGGAGGCACGAATGTAAGCAGCTTTTTCTCACTCCGGCGACATGCGCATAGACGCAGCAGCAATTATCAAAGTGGCTTGTTTGCGCAGCTTTTAGCGTGCACACATCCGGGAAGCGGGATCAATGCGCTCTCCAGGGTTTGCTACCACTTTCACCTGGTACTTTTAAAACTCAGGAGGGAAGCGTTACGAGACGGGTTGAGTATGGCTGGGGAACGCCTGACATCTGTGCCTGTGTGAACCGGCCCCTTTAATCCGTCTGTGAAATGTTCTGAAACGTGCCTTGTTGTTGTTGTTGTTTAGTCGCACAGTCGAGTTCGACTCCTCGCGACCCCATGGACCAGACCACGCCAGGCCCTCCTGTCCTCCGCTGTCTGCTGAAGTTTGCTCAATTTCATGTTCGTTGCATCGATGACACTGTCTAACCATCTCATCCTTTGCCGTCCCCTTCTTCTTTGAGCTTCAATCTTTCCCAGCATCAGGGTCTTCTCCAGTGAATGCTCCCTTCTCATTTGGTAGCCAAAGTATTTGAGCTTCAGCTTCAGTCTCTGGCCTTCCAGGGAACAATCAGGGTTGATTTCTTTTAGGATTGACTGATTTGATCTCCTTGCCGTCCAAAGGAATCTCAAGAGTCTTCTCCAGCACCATAGTGCCTATCTCGGGCCAAACTGCCTGTCTGAACTCGGCCCATGTCAGGGCTACCTATATAACTGGGAATGGACATATACCAGAGGTGGCTGCATGCTTCTGAAGCAATAGGTTCATGGTGGGTGCCACTTGCCTTGGGAGATCCCAGTGTCACAGATAGGCGGGGTGGAGACAGGGCTGACTCTGGTGCCCACATACCTCTGGCACCCTAAGCTATAACATATGTGCACCTAATGGATGGACTGGTCCTGAGTTGTTGCCCAGCCCTGCTCTTGCTATCCCTGTCTGTGGAAGTGAGGTGGAAGAAGACCAGAGACAGGGCTTTTTCAGTGGTGGCACCTTGCCTTTAGAATGCCTATCTCTTGATACTTTCCTAGGCACCGGGCTTAACGTTTATCTATTTCCCATACTTTCAACAAAGGGGTTGGGTCTCTTAAAGCTGGTTTTATGGTCTCCTTGTAGCCTGAAGACTGTTCTTTTTTTTTTTTAAACCCTAAATAAATTAGAAGCCGACATGACGTGAGCTTTGTCCCTGTGTCGGAGTCGGTTATAGGTCAATGCTCCTCACTGTAAGTCATAGGAGAGTCACTGCCAATGCTCCCGCTAAGCTGTGGGGTCTCATGAGCAAAAATTCTACTTTTTGAGCTACTGGCATTCAAGTTGTGAGTGAGCGATTTGGCCTCTGCATGAACAAGTTTGTGATGGAGCATCCTTTCGGAGCCGAGATAAAAATGTACGAGGCTAAAAAACTCTGAGCTAGCTCACACTAACTTAGCTTAGAGGGAACACAGGTCACCCTCAGCAGCTGCGCAAGGCTCTAAAACCATACTTTTTTTCATCCTACACTGATTGACCTTGATGGTCTGATCCAGCAATGTCCTTCTTGCGTCTTTTAAATCACAAATATACCAAAACACACAGAAAAACTCCATTTTAATAGCACCCCCTCCAGCCCTGTTACAAACATAGCAACCCCAGTTTGGTGTAGTGGTTAAGTGCGCGGACTCTTATCTGGGAGAACCGGGTTTGATTCCCCACTCCTCCACTTGCACCTGCTGATGTGACCTTGGGTCAGTCACAAGCTCTGGCACAGCTGTTCTCTCAAGGACAGTTTCTGTCAGAAGTTCTCTCAGCCCCACCTACCTCACAGGGTGTCTGTTGTGGGGAGGGGAAGGGAAAGGAGTTTGTAAGCTACTCTGAGACGCCTTTGGGCAATGAAGGGCGGGGTATAAATCCAATCTCCTCCTCCTCCTCCTCCTCCTCCTCCTCCTCTTCTTCTTCTTCTTCTTCTTCTTCTTCTTCTTCTTCTTCTTCTTCTTCTTCTTCTTCTTCTTCTTCTTCTTCTTCTTCTTCTTCTTCTTCTTCTTCTTCTTCTTCTTCTTCTTCTTCAACACTGGGAACCACCTTACTCCTAGAGAAGAAGAGAAGAGAAGAGATTGGATTTATACCCCGCCCTTCACTGCCCAAAGGTGTCTCAGAGCGGCTTACAAACTCCTTTCCCTTCCCCTCCCCACAACAGACACCCTGTGAGGTAGGTGGGGCTGAGAGAACTTCTGACAGAAACTGTCCTTGAGAGAACAGCTCTTGTCAGAACTATGGCTTGCCCAAGGTCATCCAGCCAGGTGCAAGTGGAGGAGTGGGGAATCAAACCCGGTTCTCCCAGATTAGAGTCCGTACAGAAGGGGGACGGTTAGGTAGCCCCAGAAGTGACAAATCTGATAACAGAAATCTTGGGTTGTTCATCGCTGACTTCAAGCAAAGCGAGGCATTGATAAGCAAGCACAAGAGTGCTGCCCTAAGCCAGTAACTGGTTAGGATGGAACTGGAACAGTTCTTTGGTCTCTTTAAGCACCACTGCTTGCCAGAGGCCCAGGAGATAAATCAGTCAGGAGCAGTGTTCCCTCTCAGCTGAGTTAGTGTGGCAGGTCATGCAGGAACATACACACAGATGCATGAAGCTGCCTTATACGGAATCAGACCATCCGTCCTTCCAAGGAAGTAATGTCTACTCCGACTGGCAGTGGATCTCCAGGATCTCAGGTGGAGGTCTTTCACGTCACCTACTGCCTGACCCTTTTAAACTGGAGATGCCGGGGACTGAACCTGGGACCTTCTGCATGCCAAGCAGCTGTTCTACCACTGAGTCATGGCTGTTCCTCGGCCCCTTAGATTTCTATATCAGACTGTTGGTCCATCACATGGATACATGAAGCTGCCTTATATTGAATCAGGCCATTAGTCTTTCAAAGTCAGTATTGCCTACTCAGACCGGCAGTGCCTCTGAAGGGTCTCAGGTGGAGGTCTTTCACGTCACCTACTGCCTGATCCTTTTAAACTGGAGATGCTGGGGACTGAACCTGGGACCTTCTTCATACCAAGCAGATGCTCTGGCACTGAGCCGTGGTCTTTTCCTGAGCGACTGTTGAGATGACTAAGGGTGTAAACTGAAAAAAAAGTAATTATAAATCTGTATCTGGGTTCAGGAAGAAAATATTTCTACCATTGTTATGTATGTTTGTATAGAAGAAGGAGAAGAGATTGGATTTATACCCTGCCCTTCCCTACCCAAAGGAGTCTCAGAGTGGCTTACAATCTCCTTTTTCCTTTCCGTCCCCACAACAGACACCCCGTGAGGTAGGTGGGGCTCAGAGATCTCTTTCAAGAACTGCCCTTGAGAGAACAGCTCTGAGAGAACTTGTGACTGAGCCGAGGTCACACAGCTGGGTGCATGTGAAAGAGCGGGGAATCGAGTCTGGTTCTCCCAGATTAGTCCGCGCTCCTAACCACTACACCAAATTGGCTCTCTATGCCAAACTGGCGCTTTACCATTACCATTCAGGATTCAGACCTGTGTGATCTGCTTGGGTTCTGGAGGTTTGGGACCCTTACTTTCAGAGCAGAAACTATTGGCGGGTCGGGGGCAGTTGTTTATAAAGACATGGGCCCCTGCTTGTGTGACTGTGAGTCCAATCTGTTTTGAGAGGACTTTTTAGGTATGGAGTGAGGCATTGACCACATTGATTTTTTTAATTGCTGATTTTTCAAGTTATTTATTCATTTGTTAACTTGAGCCTGAGAGGCCTTCCGGGTGTTTTATACTAAAAAGTGGCAGATAGAAATGATGGGAACTCTCAGTCTGGGGCAAGTGATGCACTCTATTCTTGGTGCTGGAGGGGGCAGCAGTGGGAGGGCTGCTAGTGTCCTGGCCCCACTGCTGGACCTCCTGATGGCACCTGGTATATTTTGGCTGCTGTGTGACAGAGTGTTGGACTGGATGGGCCATTGGCCTGATACAACATTGGCTTCTCTTATGTTCTTATGTTCTTATCTAAATAAATAGAATCATAAAATCATATCATAGAATGTTAGAGTTGGAAGGGACCTTGCAGGCCATCTAGTCCAACCCCCTGCACCCTGCAGGAGCGTAGCCGGAAGATAGCCCTACAATATACCCAAAAGATGGTTGTCCAGCCTCCGCCTAAAAACATCCAGCGAAGGAGCATCCACCACCTCCCGAGGCAGTCCTGCATGGATATTTCCCAGCTTGGTGTAGTGGTCAGGAGCGCCGACTCTAATCTGGGAGAACCAGGTTCAATTCCCCACTCCTCCACATGCAGCTGCTGGTGTGACCTTGGGTCAGACACAAGTTCTTTCAGAGCTGTTCTCTCAAGAGCAGTTTCTCCCAGAGCTCTCTCAGCCCCACCTACCTCACAGGGTGTCTGTTGTGGGGAGGGGAAGAGAAAGGAGTTTGTAAGCCGCTCTGAGATTCCAAGTGAAGGACGGGGTATAAATCCAATCTCCTCCTCCTTCACTGATGCTATCTGGAACCCTTAGGAATGTCAAAGCCCTGACTTGGATGGCCCAGACTTGCCCGATTTCATCAGATCTTGGAAGCTAGGCAGGGTCAATCTTGGTTAGTACTTGGATGAGAGAACACCAAGGAAGTTCAGGGTCGCTATGCAGAGGCAGGCAATGGGGGGGGGAATCTCTGTTCATCTCTTGCCTTGAAAACCCTACAGGGCCGCCATAAGGGTGCACTTTCCACCCCCACCAAGAATTTCAGAAACCCGCTTCAACGGGCAGCCCCCCGCCCGGCCATGCTGCCTGGGGACCGCCTTTGTCTCCCAGTGAGGAGGAAGGGTGTCCCAGCTTCAGAGGCACAGCTGCAGTTGGGTCCTTGGGAGGGGTGGGGCCGGAGGTCTCCTGGGCCGGCCTTTGCCTCCTCCCAGTCAGTCTTCTCAGGATCGTTGCCTCCCGCCCTGGAAGCAGTACAGGCTGTGGCTGGTCGCCCTCTTGGGGGCTGGGTAGGAATTTTTCACCTTTACCAGAATTGGCTTGTTGGGTGTGTGTGTGTGTGTGTTTTTGCCTACCCTGTACTGTGGCAGTGGATTGGGTAATTGGCTCGGGTGCGGCTGTGTTAAATCAGTGGTCACTTCCATTAGGCGGGGTTTTGGTTAATGATAGTGATTGCAATCTGGTGAGTGCCAATTGACACTCCTAATTGGGGCATGGGGTCTTGCGAGTATAGCCCTTGGGCCCCGCAGCAAGGGGTGGGGAAAGCAGACTGCCCGCGGGATCAGCCTGGATTTCATCTCTTTGAGCCTTGCAGTTCAGGGGATGGAGTTACAGGGTGGCCACCCGATCATGCCGACCAGGTGTGGGCCACATCGGTTGGCTATCGCCTGGGGCACGGCGGCTCGCCCTACGTACTTGGCAAGGGAGGCGTCTTGCTGACACCTGGCCTTGGCCTGTCCCACAGTGCAGTTATGATTGGCCCTTGCTGTGTTATTGTGTTATGTAATAGTTAATAAAGTGACCCATTAGTTAATCCAACAATATTGTATGACTCTTCCTTCTGGCTTGGGGGGGGCAATTGCTGGGTTGTGAGATATAGGTAGACAAATGATTATTTCTGGAGCCCACAAGCAGATTCAGCTCCCTTCCTTTAAAAGAAAAAAATCAAGATATTCAAATAACAAGGTTGTACCATATAATTTGTGGAGGGGGGGAAATCGAGAGAAATTATTTTCCCCATCCATTTTTATAGCAGCGGAATGATGCCTTATTAGAGTGATTGAAGGGATGCTTAAACATTGTACAGTTGCATTAGAAAAAAAGATCACCTTTGTTCACTTCTGACACCTGTGTGTCAGGGGGAAAAAAAAGGTAATAACAATGTTTGTTGATGATTCATAATCTGTGAGTGGAGGGATTGTTTCTCGGTTGCTGTCTGCGTATTCCAGAGATGAAAATTAGATGTTTCAAGGAACTGAAGTAACATTGAAGGTAATGAGGTCTCCACAGTTTGTGCCCGGGATGAGTCAATGATCTACAGTCAGGAGGGCAGGCCTGAAGAATTGCACTTCAATTATCTCTTTGAACAATAACACCAGATCACCCCCTTAACGACCGGGATTGTGACATTGTAAAATTACAGTGGAGAACATCCGGACTTCTAGAGATTTCTTCTCCTCCAAGATGGAAAACTTTTGAGAACAAAAAAATTAAGGACATTCTGAAAGAGTCTATAATTACCTAGCCTTCAGAACGAAAAGAAATGCAGAGAAGAAAGGGCACAAGTGATGTATTTGGGTTTTTTTCTGTTCTTAACCCCTTAAACATCTTAAGCGTATAGGAGTTCATTTTGAGAGACATTCCTTTTATTTTCTCATATCGTGTGATTTGGTTTTTCCTGGGAGGGGGGTGTAAAAGTTTATTTACTTTATTCATCTTTCTGTCCCATCAGCAGATGTTTCTTCTAGAATCACAGAGTTGGAAGGGGCCATACAGGCCATCTAATCCAACCTCCAGATCAATGCAGGATCAGCCCAGAGCATCTCTGACAAGTGTTTGTCCAGCCGCTGCTTGAAGCCTGCCAGTGAGGGGAAGCTCACCACCTCTCTATGCACTGATTCCACTTCTGACCTACCCTTACTGTTAACCCCACCCCTAATATCTAGCCAGTACTTTTCTGCCCATAATTTAAACCCATTATTGTGAGTCCTCTCCTCTGCTGCCAATGGGAACAGCTCTTTGCCCTCCTCTAAGTGACAGCCTTTTAAAGACTTCAAGAGAGCAATTACCTTCCCCCTGGACCTCCTCTTCTCCAGATTGAACATTCCCAGATCCCTCAGCCTTTCCTCATCAAGCTTGGTCTCCAGGCCCCTAATCATCCTCGTCATTCTCCTCTGCGCCCACTCCATTCTGTCGTCAGCCTTTTTGTAGTAAGGCCCCGCAGAGCTGCACACAGTACTCCACATATGGCCTGACCCTTTATTCTCACTCACTTTGACCATTTGCTAGCAGACTTTTTCTCTGGTCCTGTCAACCTGTCTGGGTATTTCAGTTGTTTCATTCTTCCATCTGGGCTGCGAAACTTAGTTGGAACACTTGGAGGAAAACGCTTCATGCTCATGGCAGTCCTGTAAAAGGTTAAGCCAATGGACCAAGCCAGAAGTGTTTTTTTCTGGTGTTTTCCCTTTTCAGAGAATATTTCCAGAGGGATAGCCATGACAGTCTGTTGTGCTAGAATAAAACAGGCCTTCAGTGGCACCTCAAACATAATTTCAACATAAGCTTTTGTGAGTTGAAGCTCACTTCATTACATGCAAAGAGTTTCTGTCTGTCCACCTTCAATATGATGTATGTCCACATTCAATATGAGTAAGTTTTCTGCACATGCAAGGTGGTCAGAGATACTAGAAATCTACTACTCATGGGCCCTGACCTGGATAGCCCAGGCTAGCCCGATTCCATCAGATCTTGGAAGCTAAGCAGGGTAGGCTTTGGCTAGTATTTGGAAGGGTGACTTCCAGGGAATACCAGAATCATGATGCAGAGGCAGGCACTGGCAAACCATCTCTGAAATGTCTCTTGCCTTAAAAAAAAAAGTCTAGACTGCCACCTAGTGGCAACGCTAAAGGATCTAGAACTTCTGCTGCCAGGGGATCTTAGGATCCCCTTGCTATTCTACACACAATGCCATATGATGATGAAGATGGTGATGGTGGTGGTGATGATGATGAACTGCTCATGAACTGGAGTTTAAAGAAGTCCTGCCATTCTGAGTGTATCAACACCCTGCCTTGAAGTTCCAATGGTGGAAAGTGCCATCAAGTCACAACTGATTTCTAGAAACCCCAAGGCAACAAATGTTCAGAGGTGGTTTGCCACAGCCTAGCTCTGTAGAGCCACCCTGGGCTTCAATGATGTTCTTCCATCCACTCACTAACCAGAGTTGACCATACATAGCTTCTGAGATCTGATGAGATCAAGCTAGCCTGGACCATCCAGGTCAGAGCAATGGTACCTCGAGTCTGTGTTAAAGGAAAGGGAGACTCCTGAAACACAACTATTTATGGGTAGAGGGAATACAGGTCCTTTCTGCACTTGGATCTCATCCCTAGTTTTATCAGAGTTCAACTCCTGACACAATACCTTGCATTGATCCCTGGTTATAACGGCATCCGTTTATCCCAGGACAAGTGTGGGATGAAACTGCAATGACCTTAATGTAATGTGGAGACAAAAAATATCTTGAGATAATTACAGGGGTGAACTCAAGTGTAGTGCAGAATGTAAGTTCAGGGACAGGGTTGAACCAGGATTTAAGGCCTAGTGCAGAAAGGACCACAGACTATCAGATATTAACAGAAGAATCTTTACGTTCCAATGGTGACTGTACATGCCGTTTGGTAGTATCATTAAATTGAAAAGAAGCCTGCCTGCAGCAAATTCTTAAAAACATTTCAGGCCGCGCAGCTGGAGTTTCCATTTTTAAGCGTGTGTGGTGCCTTCCTTCATAAATGAGAATCCCAACTTTCAAAACGGGGACTCTCTGTAACAACTTCCATCTGATATCTCCCAAATAAAACATTGATGCTCCCCTTTAAGTCGCCCATCGCTCATGCGGTCGGTTTTACAGACAATAACAGTTCATTAGTAATTTCGGGTGCGGAAAGATGTATGACGTCGTAAATATTTAAAATCAAATTTGAAAAAAAGGACAAAGATAAATGTGACAGGAGTCGAAGACTGCCGACGGCTGTGCGCGCAAACGAAACTTCTGCTTGGCAGATTTTGTTTTACCTTGTAGGTGGCAGTATTGAAAAAGATAGGGGTCTCTGGATGTACAGAAGGGAAGAATACCTGTAGGGGGGTTGTGAAATTAGGTCGGCCTGGATTTTCTGTATGACTGACTTATCTCTATGGCTAGGGGGGGGGAAATCATGTTCTATCTAATTTAAGGCATTCCTGAACAAGGATTGGATTTTTAAAAATTTAAAATGGATAGTTTCTAAAAAAAAAAAAAAAATGTTAGTGCCATTAAGTATGAGTCAGTGGTCCCTTTATTATTACTATTTTGTAAAATATCGAGTCATATTTTTTCTCAGCAGCTTCAATTCAGTTATATTAATATCTTCTTTTCTGCTTTTGGGCTTCATTTTTCTAGATCAATTTGTCTTATGTATGCATGCTGTATGGTTTTGATACAAAATGGTATGGGTGCATTATGCATATAATCCACATTGTAGATTTATTGGCTCACAGATAAAACTAAAACTGCATCTATGCATCTAATGAAGTGGGTTCTGGCTCAAGGAAGTTTATTTCACAATTAATCTGTTAGTTTTTAAGATTACTTTGTTATCTTTCCTAAAAATGCATCTATTTAATGGGGGGGGAGATCCATGTGAGAGAGCAGCAAATGATGTACAAATTAAGAATCACAGGTTGGATTCACAGAAAGGGGATGTGAAATCAGAATGGAGATTCTGGGGTCGAAACAGCAGTGATAAGAAATTTGAAATTATCCTAAACTGGCATCTGACTTACAGTTGGTAACTTGGCCCACATACAATCCATGTTGATCTCTCCTTTTTACCATCACATTCAAATCCTTTAAAAGCAAATTAAAATAAGGTGTGTCCCATACATTTCCTTTGGCTTCTGTTAACTGTCATTTTTTTAATACAACAGTGACATGTGATATATTACTTAATCAAGAGGAAGAGAATTACGCATTGTACATAATCAGTTACGTTTGCCATATCAAAAAAATTAGACTAACAGATGAGGAAAATAAATAAGATGAACTTCAAAACTGAAAATGCTTAGCCTTTGGAATTTTAGTTGACAGCTTTTGAAAATTAAATTATAAGTCAAGTGCTGATAGGTCTGAGATCTTCTTTGCAGGCTTCGCAGATGATGTATTGCAGCTTTAATAGAATATCATTTATCATCTGATAATAACAAATGTAGTATTTCTGGGCTTGTCATCTCTTCTGTGATGACAAATAGTCCAACTTGTAGAAGTGATAATGGGATTCTGTAATGATCTCTCCTAAATGACTTCACAGTAGTGCCGGTTATTTCTGTTTTTGAATCTCAAAATGCCCGTTTAACAGAGTTCAAGGTTTTCAAACTATAGACAAAATTGTCTGTGAGTCCAATGGAGGACATTTCAGGCCATTTTGTATGATGGTAATGGAGAAGCAATGGGGGCTTTCAGTGGGTAGCTCTCAAACTTTTGACCTCTCTGCATTGACTTGACTGTTGAGAAACCCTGAATATCTGCCACTGAACTCCTGGGAACTGTAGGGGGAGGAAGTGTTCCAGGGTGTGCACTTAGTTAGTGAATGGTTCTGACCAAGCCTATTGGGTCTCACCTTGCTTTGAGATGGCCCACTGACACTGGGGTTTTATAGGATGGTCAGTAGGGATGGGGACGAACTGCATTTTTGTGGTTCAATTTGTGGTCCATGGTTGAACCACAAACTGATACACCGGTTCACAAACTAAACTGGTCCATATTGGTTTGTGAGCCATTTAAAATGTAAACCCCTGCTTTCTGCTCCCTGCAGCTTTTCATGGGGATCAGGAAGCTGGGTTTAAATGGCTCAGAGCCATTTAAACCAAACAGCTGAGCGGCTTTCTGCTCTCCATGGCTTTTTTTTTAGCCGCTTCCCATGAGTTGCTTTTCATGAATCATCACAAACAGCCAAGAACTGCATCAAAAGTTGTGGAAGTTTGTGGAAGTTCTTCTGTTTGTGAACATCGCTTCGCAAACCACGAACCAACCAAAATTCATGACGAACTTTAGTTCATCAGCCTGTTCATGCCCATCCCTAATGTGGTAGACAGCTGCTTTCCAGGGATGCTTGTCCACTATAAATGATCTTCTCATTGAGGACGTCTTGGTAATTACTTCTGAGAAATCCATGTTTCCATGGTAATGTTAACGATTAATATTGACATTTACAACTGGGCAGAATCGGGGGGGGGTAGTTCTTTTGCAAGTTGCTGTTACCTAATCCCAATGTCCTGTCCAGAAATGTTACTATTGGTGTAATTCATCTTCATGTGCCTTTAGTGGCACCAGCAAACAGCCAAATCTGATTTGCTATGTAGACTTGTGTTATTCCTGCTATCATTGCAGGATCCCTGATTGGCTAGGATCACTCTACAAAGGAGAAAGAAGCCTTCATTAGTAAAGCAATGGGGCTGAACCAACAGCAGATAAGGCCAGTAACAACAGCCAACAACGTGGAACAATGGTGAACATTTACACACACACAGAGACTTTTTCAACACATATTTCTCTGTTCCCTGCAAACAAACCCTCACACCCACCCCAATAATTTTTCAACCTGAAAATTGAAATGGTGAAATTTGTTCCATCCATAATTGAAACTACTAGCATTTTCAGAGCAGCCGTCTGCATGTTCTGGAGAACTGGCATACAAATTTCCCAAATAAAAAAAATAAAATGGGCGAATAAATAAGGGGAAGGCGGAAGACAATCCATAGACTGTTTGCTCACCTGCAGATGTGAAGGAAACACCCATCTCTATTTTGTCAATTTAGGGCTGCGATCAATAATCAGCTTTTATGGGCGGTTGCTTCAAGGAAAGAGCGGGGGCGTAGACCAGAGCAAAACTCCCTTTGTCTTCACATCACCTGCTGCCTGATCCTTTTAACTGTAGTTGCTGTGGATTGAACCTGGAACTTTCTGCATGCCGAGCAGATGCTGTGCCACTGAGCCACCACAGCTACCACATAGCTGCAAAGCCTTTTCAATGTAGTGGTTAGGAACACAGACTTTAATCTCAGAGAACCAGGTTTGATTCTGCTCTCCTCCACATGCAGCTGCTGGTGTGACCCTGGGTCAGTTACAAGTTTTTTTTCCAGAGCTGTTCTCTCAGGAACAGTGCTCTCAGAGCTCTCTCAGTCCCACCTACCTCACAGAGTGTCTGTTTTGGGGAGGGGAAAGGAATTGAAAGCTGCTCTGAGACTCCTTTGGGTAGTGAAGGGTGAGGTATAAATCCAATATCTTCTCCTTTTCAACTTGAACAGCGGCAAAGCAAGGACATTTGGGGTTCATCTCATGAGTGACGGCAGCTGTTGATGTGTGGATGCGCTTGCACAAAACTGACAGCATCCAAAACCAATATCGCCATAGACGGACCCAGGGCTTTTTTTGTAGAAAAAGCCCAGCAGGAACTCATTAGCATAATAGGCCACACCCAATGGCAGAAACGCATTAGCATATTAGGCCACACCCCTGACAGCACAGCTCATTAGCGTATGAGGCCACACCCCCATGTTACCAGAAGTGTGGTCATCCAGCCACACCCACTTTTTGCTTCTTATTCTGTTTACCTTGTTTGTTGTCAAAACCCAAGGCTTTTTTTGTAGCACTAACTCCTTTGCATGTTAGGACACACACCCCTCATGTGGCCAATCCTAATGAGTTTCTGCTGTTGGGTGTGGCCCGTTATGCTAATGAGTTCCTGCTGGGCGTGGCCAACTCGGGAGTCAGCTGGAACTCCATTCCTGTGCGTTCCTGCCCAAAAATAGCCCTGGACGGACCAATGGTCTGACTGTGGTCAGCAGCTTCATGAGTTCATATTATTAGCACTGACCGAACGTCATCACCAAACAGTGAGAAAGACAAAACTATGAAAACTCCTTTCGCGTATTAGCCATTCTCTGTGCTTTTGTCTCCTCAGAAACAGTTTAATTCGGGCGGTGAAACAAAATGTGTTTTGTCCAAATTACTGGCAGCAGTCCAGAGGCAAAACAAAACAGAAAAATTCTTAAGGCTCTCCCTCCCTTTCAGGGTGTCTAAATAATTCTGTGAAGTCTGGGAGACCAGAGGTATTGATCTGAGGATGACAGATAAAAGAGCACAGAAGGTTGAGATTGGCGAAGCAGTGATAAGTGGGCCGGTGATAACCATCTACAAGTATAGAAAGGATGTTAACACCAGGGAAGTAGAAAGATGACTCAGTGCTATGCCCAATGCTTGACGCTGGAAGGAACAGGAGAATACGAATAGAAAGATAATTCTCATGGTAAGAAATATGCTTATAGCCTGCACTGAGGTGTACACAAAGCTAAAGAACCTGAAAATCTCCACCCGAGGGGTTCAGATTCTGTAGTGAAAAGAGATGGATGGATGGATGGATGGATGGATGGATGGATGGATGGACAGATGGACAGATGGATGGATGGACGGATGGATGGACGGACGGACGGATGGATGGATGGATGGACGGATGGACGGGCAGGCAGGCAGGTAGACAGATAGGTAGGTAGGTAGATGATAGACAGACAGACAGGTAGGTAGGTAGGTAGATGATAGACAGACAGACAGACAGGTAGATAGGTAGGTAGGTAGGTAGATGATAGATATAGGCAGGGACAGACAGACAGGTAGGTAGATAGGCAGACAGACAGACAGGTAGGTAGGTAGGTAGATTATAGATAGGCAGGAAGACAGACAGACAGACAGACAGGTAGGTAGGCAGATGATAGATAGATGATAGATAGATAGATGATAGATAGATAGATAGATAGATAGATAGATAGATAGATAGATAGATAGATGATAGATAGATAGATAGATAGATAGATAGATAGATAGATAGATTGATTCTGGAGCTGTAAGATGCTTGTGCAACTTGAGCTGTTTGCAGATTTATCTTGTTTTCCATAATTTGTTTTGCTTTGGCTAGTCAGGGAATGACAGGTTTGTTTGTGAATGCTACAAAATCTGGCCATAGCGAGTCTTGCAAATGTATGGCTAGATTACGACCATGCACCCTACGTGGGGCCATCCTTGAAGACAGCTTGGAATCTTCAACTGGTGCAAAACACTGTTAACTGCTTGCAGTTGCAAAGCATTTGGCCAATTCTGAAACAAAATGATTGGCTTTCGGTTTCCAAGATCCCTTTGAGGCCCTGTTTCTTAGCTTCAGGACCTGGAAGCAGCATACCTGGAGTCTCTCCTTATATGAGCCCATGCACCAATTTATGTCCTGTAAGAAGGCTATGCTGACTTTGTCTATCTGCCATAGTCCATACAGCAATCACTAGGGCCCATAACTCTCCTGTTGTGGCTATTACTCCTTGGAATGGACCACCAAAAGTGGTATACAGAATCTTGTACAGGACATGAGATTTCTGATACAGCAGCTTTGAGCTTTTAGACTGGGGCCACAGTGACTCAGAGGTTAAGACACTGAACTGCCGACAGGAAGGCCGGTAGTTCAACAGTTCGAGCCACGTGATGGAGTGAGCTCCCATCTCTGGTCCCAGCTCCTGTTCAAAAGCAAGAAATTGCAAGTAGATAAACAGGTACCGCTTTGGTGGGAAGGTAACAGTGTTCCAAGCACCTTGGCATCTAGTCATGCCAGCCACATGACCACAGAGATGTTTTCGGACAGCGCTGGCTCTTCGGCTTGAAAACAGAGATGAGCACTGCCCCCTAGAGTCGGATTTGACTGGCTTTCAAGAAAAGGAAACGTTAACCTTTTTTACTTATTCATTTGGGATACTGTGGCTTGTTGCCTTGGATTTAATGTTTTAAATGGCCCTTTACCCTCAATGAGCACTGCTGAGGCTGCACCCTAATGTAGTAAAAAGATTCTGGTTGATGACATCATACGCTTGGAAGGTTGATGACATCATATGCCCCCCCCCCAATACCCATTCATTTTCTTTGTCAACAATTTCAGTTTGCACATTTTCAGTGTTGGAACTGTTGATTCAATTGCACGATATATCATTTGTTGTTGAAATGTTATTACTTATTTACTTTAGATGTTTATATCCTTTTGCCACCAGTGGGGATCAAAGCAGCTTACATCAGTCTCCTTTCCTCCATTTTAGCCTCACAGCAACCTTGTAAGTTAGATTAGGCTAAATGTGTGTGACTGGCCCGAGGTCACCCAGCAAGCCTCCTTGGTAGAGGGGGATTTGAATTTGGGACTCCCAAATCCTAGTCAGTTTGGTGTAGTGGTTAAGTGCACGGAGTCTAATCTGGGAGAACCACATTTGATTCCCCACTCCTCCACTTACACCTGCTGGATGACCTTGGGCAAGCTGTAATTCTGGCACAGCTGTTCTTGAAAAAGAGCCATTTCTGTCAGAGCTCTCTCAGCCCCCCCTACCTCACAGGGTGTCTGTTGTGGGGAGGGGAAGGGAAAAGGAGTTTGTAAGCCACTCTGAGACTCCTTCGGGTAGTGAACCTCTTCTTCTCCTCCTAGCCCAATACTCTAACCACTGCACCACACTGGCTCTCATATTGATATGCATAAAAGTATTTTTAATGAAGTATAACGCCAATTTATAGAAACACAAATGACATTTTAAAAGGTCATAATTCCAGAGGAGTAGCTGTGTCATTCCCCTGTAGTAAAATTAAACAGGTGTCCAGGAGAAAGGCAACTGCTTTGTGTAAAGAGCTGATATCCCACTTCCCCCCCCTTGATCAATGGGACACATTAAACCGGCCAAAATCTCATTTCACAAACATCCAGTGCAAATAAGAAGGGAATGAGATGTTCATCACGATAACTGGCCCTTGGCCACAACCTGCCAAAAACACATCAAAAAAGAAGAATAGAAGAGATTGGATTTTTACCCCGCCCCTCACTACCCAAAGGAGTCTTAAAGTGGCTTACAAACTCCTTTTCCCTTCCCCTCCCCTCAACAGATGCCCTGTGAGGTAGATGGGGCTGAGAGAGCTCTGACCAAAAGTGCTCTTTTTCAAGGATAGCTCTTATCAGAACTATGGCTTGCCCAAGGTCATCCAGCAGGTACAAGTGGAGGAGTGGGGAATCAAACCCAGTTCTCCCAGATTAGAGCCCGCACACTTAACCACTACACCAAACTGGCTCTGCCTTACAGCTCTGCCTTACAGAGTTCTGCCTGACAGAGTGTCCAAAACTTCTGCCAGGTTGGAGGCTTCCTCACCACCACCCCAGCCCATTCCATGAAATGAGAACAGCCACCAAGAAAGACTGAGCAGAAACAGTTAATAATTTTGGAGCTGTTGATTGGATCTGCCCACTTGTGGGCGGGGGCAGACCCACCGGTGTGAAGGTCCTGGGTCTTGAAGCAAAATCAAAATGGAGGTTTCCATGTCAAAGCAGTAGAGGAGACAATCTTCAAAACATCCCTAGTGATGAGGAGGTAGTTTGGAGAGGGGCCATGGCTCTGTGGTAGACCATCTGCTGGGCATGCAGGAGGTCCCAGGTTCAATCCCTGGCATCTCCAGTTAAGAAGGACCAGGAAGCTGGTGTTATGAAAGACCTCGACCTTAGACTCTGTAGAGCTGCTACTAGTCTGAATAGACAATACTGATCTTGATAGATTGAGGCTCTGATTCAGTGTAAGGCAGTTTCATGTGTGTTCATGTGTGAAGAACCCAGAAATTTCTCTTTAGAGCATCATCAATGCAAGATTCATCAAGAAACGTATATTAAGCCATTGCAGTTGTTACAGCCACAGTGACCTCCATTGGCAAAATTTGGCTACCTCAAGGGCAAACCCAAAAGCAAGAAGGAAGATCTTACATAACATTATCTGTAACATAAACCATGTCTTCCAGTGACGATGAACAGCATAAAATGGGTACAATACAAACATAAGCCAACAGAACAGGCTAAATTTATCTAATACTAATTAAAATAAATAGTGCAAATGAATAAAACGTCGAATAATATACTTCACTAATGAATTGCAACTAGCGTAAAATAATTATCTAACTTTGAAAATCTCTAAAGTACAACAAGACTTATTAATGACAATGGTCACGGCAGCAAAAAGTACTATAGCTAAAAATTGGAAAGATGACAATCCCCCCCACAGAACATTCTTGGTATATGAAGTTATGGGATCATTTTATTATGGATGAGATAACAGATGATATTCAAAAATGTGATTCTCAGGTAAACAAATAGTATATATTGAAAAAATGGGCTCCTTTTATGAAATGGAAGTTTAAACATCAAGACGGCACGGAAAAAAACTAAAGTTAGAAGGAAGATCTTATTAACCCCAAAATATCAAATATTTTGAAATGGGATCAGATTGTTAGACAATCCAAGACTCCCTTGATGGGGTGGGGGATAATTCCTGCCTTGGTAGCCTGAAGACCACAGCTTTCCATGTCTGAGCTTTGAAAGAAATGACTGATGGCCAGGGCTAATCATCCACATTGTGTCAGCTCGATTGCACATTCTTCTTTTAATGTGATCTAACCCCTGCAGCAGCTGAGATATGGCGTACATCGTTGCTTCCGTCAGGGTTCCATTCATCATCAGGAAAAGAAGCCCCTTCACCTTCTTTCCCTCCTCTTTTTTCTAGGGACTTCAGGGTGACTTTTTTTAAAGAGTGGCCAAGAACAACGGTCTTCACCGAGGACTTCTGCATAAACAACATCATTTCCGGGGGGGGGAGGGGTATATAAAAGCAGGTGTTGGTGGCTTGGATTCTCATGTTTGAACACTTTTTTGGATATCAATAAGGTGCTAGACACATGTTTTCACTTGATAAATAATACATAAGAACATAAGAGCATAAGAGAAGCCAATGTTGAATCAGGCCAATGGCCCATCCAGTCTAACACTCTGTGTCACACAGTGGCCAAAAATACCAGGTGCCATCAGGAGGTCCAGCAGTAGGGCCAGGACACTAGAAGCCCTCCCACTGTCCCCCCCCCCAAGCACCAAGAATAGAGTACATCACCTGCCCCAGACGGAGTGTTCCTATCTATACCTTGTGGCTAAAAGCCAGTGATGGACTTCTGCTCTATATGTTTATCTAATTTCCTCTTGAAGCCGTCCATGCTTGTAGCTGCCACCACCTCCTGTGGCAGTGAATTCCATGTGTTAATCACTCTCTGGGTGAAGAACAACTTCCTTTTATCTGTTCTAACAGATAATGTTCTAACACACATTCGATCCACTTTCAATGCACTTTGCAACTGGATTTTACTGTGTGAAATGGCAAAGCCCACCTTGCAAACGGTTGCCGAAGTGGATTGAAACAGCATTATTGAGTGTGTGTGTGAAAGCACCCTGTTACTTCTCAAATGTAACATGTTTTGGGTTACCAGTGCCAGGTGGGGAAACTCCTGGAGATCTGAGAGTGGAGCCTGAGGAGGACGGGGACCTCAGCAGGGTATAATGCCATAGAGTCCACCCTCCAGACCAGCCATTTTCTCCAGGGGAATGGTGGGGTCAGTGTTCTTTGGTTGATATGGAGAGCTGCATGTCTTTTTGCGAACAGTGGATATGGGAGTTATCACTATGGGTTCCAATGAAGTTGCTATGATTTCAGGTTCTTAGACCTGGGTCTCCTTTTCGGCATTTCTGAGATAAATATGTTGACACTATACTGGCACTGGGGACCAGGGGTTAGGATTCAACTGCCAATGTGTCTGGGGAGTTATAGATGCTTATATGCAAATGCTAGAAGTGTCTGAGGCAAATGGGGGAGCTGGAATGCTTAGTGTCAAAGGAGAATGTAGACATTGTGGACATTTCAGAAACTTGGTGGGATACAGTGATTCCTGGATATAAATTATATCAGAAGGACTGAGAGGGAAGGGTAGGAGGTGCAGTGGCACTGTATGTCAGAGATGGTATAAAGGTAAACATAAAGGTTTCCTTGCTCGAAAGCTAATCGAATCCGACTCTATGGGGCAGTGCTCATCTCCATTTCCAAGCCGAAGAGCCAGCACTGTCTGAAGATGTTTCTGTGGTCATGTGGCTGGCATGACTAAATGTTGAGGCACACAGAATGCTGTTACCTTCCCACCAAAGTGGGTACCTATTTATCTACTTGCAATTTCTTGTTTTCAAACTGCTAGGTTGGCAGGAGCTGGGACCAGTTACGGGAGCTCACTCTGTCACATGGCACTCGGGTCTCGAATTGCCAAGCTACTGACCTTCCAGTCTGCAGCCTCAGAGTCTTAACTTCTGAGCCACCGTGGCCCCTCCAGAGAAGGTATACAGTCCAGTAAAATTAAGAATCTAAGAGAAATAGATTTGCTTACAGAAACAATATGGGCAAAAATAGTGGGCCCAACAGGAAGCTTAACTCTGGGAGTTTGTTATCGCCCACCAGATCAAAGGTTAGAGGATGATTTGAAAACAACAAAATAATTAAGGAAAGCAGCTATGTGAAATAACTGTGTCATAATAGGTGATTTTAACTACCTATACATTGATTGGGCCAATATGTGTTCAAGTCAGGAGAAAGAGATTGAGTTTCTAGGTATTCTCAAGGACTGTGCTATGGAGCAGACAGTCACAGAACCTACTGGGGGGAGGTGATCATGGACTTGGTCCTGAGTGATGCTCAAGACTTGGTGAGAGATGTATGCATGATAGCACCAGTTGGGAACAGTAAACATAATGCTATTAAGTTTAGCATTTATGTAAATAGGGAGTCACCTAAAAAAGACCAACACAACCACATTTAACTTTAGATGGGGTGACTTCTCTCAAATGACAGGGCTTGTGAAGAAGAAACTGAAAGGAAAGGTAAGGAGGGTCAAATCCCTTGGAGAAGCTTGGAGACTATTTAAAACTACAATCCTGGAAGCTCAGCTACAAGGCACAAATAGGTATAAAAAAGGCCTGCACGGTTAATTAACAAAGTAATGGAAGCAGTAAAAGATAAGAAGGATTCCTTTAAGAGATGGAAGGCTAGCCTGTGTGAGGTAAATGAAAGGGAGCATGGGCTTTGGCAAATAAAATGCATGTTGGTGATCAGACAGGCAAAAAGGGACTATGAGGAACATATTGCAAGAAACATAAAGACCAACAATAAAATTTTCTTCAAATACATTAGAAGCAGAAAACCGGCCAGGGAGGCAGTGGGGCCCTTGGATGACCAAGGGGTGAAAGGATTACTAAAGGATGACAGGGAAATGGCAGAGAAGCTGAATATTTTTTTTTTTTTGCCTCTGTCTTCGGTATGGAAGAAGGGAGGTGCTTGCCCACTCTAGAACAGCTGAGTTCAGGAGGGGTGTTGAAAGACTGAAGTCAAACTGAGGTGAAAAGAGAGGAGGTCCTACAACCGATGGACAGATTAAAAACTGACGTATCACCAGGCCCAGATGGCATACACCCCAGAGTTCTGAAAGAACTCAAATGTGAACTGGAATGTTCTCCTGACAAAAATATGCAGTCTATCACTAAAATCTGCCTCCATTCCTGAAGGCTGGAAGGTAGCTAATGTAACCCCCATCTTTAAAAAAGGTTCCAGAGGAGATCCAGGAAATTACAGTGTGGTCAGTCTAATGTCTATGCCATGTCAATTGGTGGAATCCACTATTAAAGGTAGAATTGGTAGGCACACTGATGGACAAAAACTATTGAGAAGAATCAGCATGGATTCTGTAAAGGCAGATCTTTTCTCACTAATCTTTTAGAGTTCTCTGAAGGGGTGAACCAACATGTGGACAAAGGTGACCCATTAGACGTTGTTTATCTAGACTTCCAGAAAGCTTTTGATAAAGTTTCTCATCAAAGGCTCCTAAGTAAACCCAGCAGTCATGGGATAAGAGGACAAGTCTTCTTTTGGATTAAAAACTGGTTAATTAACAGGGAATAGAGAGTGAGGCTGTGTTCATATTGGCAATTTGCCCCGCTGTAGCCACTTTTCAGCCACATTTCCCAAGCGGATTAAAGGAGGTGTTCACACAGGCACATCTGCCTGACGTTTCCCACCCACAGGCAACCCGTGCTGTTCCGCTTCGCTCCCGCATTAAAAAGATACCTGACAAAAGTGGTAGCAAATCCCTGAGAGCGCCTTTATCCCGCGTTATTCCTCTTCCTGGAAGTGTGAACGTGAAGCCGAAAAGCCGGGAGCAACCCACTTCTATAGTGTGTGCCAGGTGTTTCTGCACATAAGGCAGCAGCGATCGGATTGGCTGTGCGCTGCTCTGCCACCCAATGCGGTGCTGGCACAACGGGGTCCACCCCAAATTGGCTGGATGCGCCCATGCGCCCATACACACATAGAGGAAAAAGCCATTTACAGCCATGCCTCTGGGCCAGCAGTCTGAACACTCCCACTTGCCTCCTCCCAGTATGTTCCCACATCCGTTGGTCCCATGTGACCAGGGAAACCCGGAACAGTTTATTCCGGGGCTTTTTTGCCACGATTGGCTCCCACTGCAAACTGCCAGTCTGTGGGCAGTTTTCACAGTGGAAGATGGTAAGCAGTGGGGTAACGCAGGGCTCAGTACTAGGTCCGGTGCTTTCTGCTTTGTTCATTAATGATTTGGAGCCGGGAACAAGCAGTGAAGTGGCAAAGTTTGTGGATGACACTAAGTTGTTCAGGGTAGTGAGAACCAGGGAGGAATGTGAAGCACTCCAGAGCAACCTGTTGAGGCTGGGCAAGTGGGCATCAACATGGCAAATGAGTTTCCATGTGGGCAAGTGCAAAGTAATGCACTTGGGAGCCAAAAATCCTAGCTATAAATATACGTTAATTGGTTCCGAACTGACGGTAATTGACCAGGAGATAGATCTTGGAGTCGTGGAACATAACTCACTGAAGGTGTCGACTCAGTATGCGGCTGCAATTAAAAAGGCCAATGCTATGCTGGGGATTATTAGGAAGGGGATTGAAAACAAGTCAGACAGTATCATGATGTCCCTGTATAAACCTATGCTGCAGCCTCACTTGGAATACTTTGTACAATTCTGGTCATCACAGCTCAAAAAAAAAAAGATATAGCAATGGAAAAGGTGCAGAAAAGTGCAACCAATATAACCCCTTCCCTATGAAGAAAGGTTAAAGGGGCTAGGGCTCGTTAGCCTGAAGGAACGAACGATTGGGGGTGACATGAGAGAGGTTTACGAAATCATGCATGGGACAGAGAAGACAAAGAAAGAAAGAAGCACTTTTTTGTCTTTCTCATAATACAAGAACTCATGGGCACTCAATGAAATTAATGAATGGTGGGCTTAGAGCAGAATAAAGGAAGTATTTCTTCCCCCAAAGAGTAATTTGCATGTGGAATTCACTGCCACGGGAAGAGGTGGAGGCTACAAACATAGACAGCTTCAAGAGGGGACTGGATGAACATATGGAGCGGAGGTCCATCAGTGGCCATGAGCCACGAGGTATTGATGGAAGACTGTCTTGGCTAGTAATGCTCTGTCTTCTTAGTGCTTGGGGGGCAACAGTGGGAGGGCTTCTAGAGTTCTGGCCCTTCTGGTGGACCTCCTGATGGCACCTGTTTTTTTGGCCACTGAGTGACACAGAGTATTGGACTGGCTGGGCCATTGGCCTGATCCAGCATGGCTTCTCTTAACAGCTTCTTAATGTCAGAGTTTACTTATAGGTGCCACTTTCCTCATTGCTCCAAGGTGCTTTTTGAGAAGACACCCTGTGAGGGAGGTGGGTCTGAGAGAGCTCTTTCGAGGACTGCTCTTGAGAGAACAGCTCTGAGAGAACTTGTGACTGACCCAAGGTCACACCAGCAGCTGCATGTGGAGGAGTGGGGAATCAAACCCGGTTCTCCCAGATTAGAGTCCGCGCTTTAACCTCTATACCCCACTGGCTCTCTATGTATAAATATGTATTTTTAAAAAGATATTCATTGCAGCTATGCATCCCTGGCCCGTCAAGCACGATTAGGTAAGAGATCACTGACTATTTGGCAAAACCTAAGACGGGTTTCAGCACCT
The DNA here is from genome assembly GCA_029375565.1 of Gekko gecko. NCBI lineage: Eukaryota > Metazoa > Chordata > Lepidosauria > Squamata > Gekkonidae > Gekko > Gekko gecko. The sequence goes on from JAPDNY010000014.1 coordinate 12,302,742, forward strand.
TCCCTTTTCGCTATATGGCTCGGGCGATCCAAGTACACGGGAGTTATGTAAGACTCAGGTAACGCTCCCACCGCGGCCCGTGGAAACAGGGCCATTAATATTTTACAGGTTTTCTCATCAGCTCTGTTAGTGCAATTTATCAATGCCCAACAGGTCTTATGCCAGCTATACATCAAAACTATTTTCAAAATATTTCATTGTCAGCCTGTGGCACCCTCATTATTTATTACGATAAGGCGCATGATGAACAAGAACAGTAGGTGGCTTGTTTACTTAAATGCACTCCTCCCCCCCCCGCCCCTAAACAGAGGACGTTAGACGTTTGGGCATAATGTCTACTGACGGTTTAGAGTACCGCTCTGAAAACCTTGCCTTTGTTCACACTCACGCTCGGCTTGAGCTACATTTCCCCACACGCGTGCAAAAGAATCAAATGTTTGTGTGTATATGTGTGTGCGTCCACCAGTTGTCTCCAACTGCAAACCTTTGTTTTGCCCTCTGTAGGGATATCGGCCTCAAAGGGGGGCCTGGGGATCCCCTGGAATTACAGCTCATCTCCGGATTACGGAGGTTGGTTCTCCTGGAGAACATGGATGCTTTGGAGGGTGGACTCTCTATGGCATTGTAGCCCACTGAAGCCCATGTCCCTCCCAGGCTTCATCTCTAAATCTCCAAGGGCTTCTGAACCTGGAGCTGGTAACCTCCTCACCGATGGCTGGGGGCGGGGGGGGGTTGTCTTGGGAACCCTAGCCCTCTGTGATGTTCATAAGAGTTCAGTGTTCCCCAGGATGATGGTGATGGTGGTGGTGGTGATGATGATCATAATAATAATAATCAGGGCTCTTTTTGTAGCAGGAACTCCTTTGCATATTAGGCAACATGCCCCTAATGTAGCCAATCCTCCAAGAGCTTACAGTAGCCCCTGTAAGACAAGTTCTGTAAGCTCTTGGAGGATTGGCTACATTAGGGGGTGTGTCACCTAACAGGCAAAGGAGTTCCTGCTACAAAAAGAGCCCTGATAATAATAATAATAATAATAATAATAATAATAATAATAATAATAATAATAATAATAATAATAATAATAATAATAATAATAATAATAATAATAATAATAATAAGTAGTAGCAGCAGCAGCAGCAGCAGCAGCAGCAGCAGTACTAGTACAACAGGGCAGACATAATTTTAGTTGAAAAGTATAAGGCAGACTTATTTAAGGTTACAGAAACCAAAGAAGATTACAAAAAGACTGAAATCAACGCTCACTTGGACTGGAAGGAAAGGCACTTACATGGGCGATATTTAAAAGTTGTAGAAAATAAAGTTGATAACAAAAACCATCTGGAAGTGACTCCAAAATGGACAACTGGAGAAAGAAATGGAAGGACTCATTCTAGCTGCACCGGAGCAGGCACTCGAAATGAGAAGTCCGAAAGCCCAGGTTCAGAAGACCAGTGATAACAGCAAATGCGAACTTTGCAACACAAAGCGTGGAATAGTCAACCATATTGTCAGTGCCTGCAAGAAAAGTGCTCAAACTGACTGTAGAGAACGGCACAATAGAGTTGCAACTATGTTGCACTGGGATCTTTGCAAGAAGTACCATCAGCCAGAAATTCATGGGAGCACAAACCAGACAAGATCATGGAGAGTGATAAAACAAAAATTATTTGGGACTTCCAACTGCAAACAGATAAACACCTGGAGCATGACACCCCTGATATCACAACTGTGGGGGGGGATGAGAAATAGGGTTTGGATCATTGACATTGCAATCCCAGGAGACAGCAGGATAGAAAAGAAAGAACAGGAGAAGATCATGAAATACCAAGACCTGCAAGTAGAGTTAGGCTGCGATCAGATGAGCTGTTTGTAAGTTCTCTTAGCCCCACCTACCTCACAGGGTGTCTGTTGTGGGGAGGGGAAGGGAAAGGAGTTTGTAAGCCGCTCTGAGACTCCGTTGGGTAGTGAAGGGTGGGGTATAAATCCAATCTCTTCTTCTTCTTCTTCTTCTTCTTCTTCTTCTTCTTCTTCTTCTTCTTCTTCTTCTTCTTCTTCTTCTTCTTCTTCTTCTTCTTCTTCATCATCATCATCATCATCATCATCATCATCATCATCATCATCATTTTCAGGCTCATGTGAAAAGGGTATTTTCTTTTTCTTTTGCCAAAGCAGGAGTATGTATCTATGTGTGTGTGTGTGTGTATGTGTCAGTGAGTCAGCGAGGAAGATTTAAATTCATACAAAAATACCACTCGACCTGTGAAACAGCTGTGTGTTATCAACTAATGGCCTCCAGACATCTTCCACTGATCCTGTCAGCACCTCAAACCCATTCAGTACGAAACATCTGTTCCGGGGGGAAAAAGTTTTTCTAAAGAAGGTGTCAGCCATTCTTTTATATTTTGTGTAATTTATGAAAATAAACACTGTCAAGGTTATAACAGTTTTGCTTTTCTTTGGGAAGATCGCTGCCTTTTTATCTGCTGATAAAGGAAATAGGGATCTCTAAATACGAGCAATTATATATATATATATAAAAAAGGAGCTGTGGTGGCTCAAGTGGTTAAGACGCTGAACTACAGGCTGTGGAAGGTCGGTAGTTCAGCAGTTTGAGACCCGGGTGCCGCATGACGGAGTGAGCTCCCGTCTCTAGTTCCAGCTCCTGCCAACCTAGCAGTTCGAAAGCAAGAAATTGCAAGTAGATAAATAGGTACCGCTTTGGTGGGAAGGTAACAGCATTCCGTGCACCTTGGTGTTGAGTCATGCCAGCCACACGACCACGGAAAACACCTTCGGACAGCGCTGGCTCTTCGGCTTTGAAACGGAGATGAGCACTGCAATTGAAGGAGAGTTCATTAAATAAACCAATTCAATGAGTAGGGATGTGCACTAGAAAAAAGAAACCTATTGTTTTAATTCCACGTTGTATTTTAAGAAAGGGAAGGTGTATTGGTTTTTAAGATTTCTTGGAAATGTTGTCATTATCATGAAGAATTGTTGGGTTCCATTTCTGTTTTCATTAAGACCCGATTGTATGTTTGCCTGTTGTTTTCCATGTGAGGGAAATGGCAGGTTTTCTTGAGCTGACTTTTCTTCACCAAATGGTATCAAAATAATAGAGAAACTGTTCTACTTTAAAAACAGGAAGTGGCATGGGATAGCTCTAGGAATTTCCAGAAATTCTATTGTTTGATCATAGAGTTGTCAGCAATTCCTAGAGTGACCCATGCCACTTTTTTTTTCCACTGGAAGTGATGGTGTGGTGCCCTCCCACACATGCATAAAAGTTGCATTCATGTGTTTATACTGTACCAAGCTTCTGTAGTAGCCTGACCTGGAGGGGTGGGGCTTGACTCTCCACTACCTTGCCAGAAGTATTTAAGACCCCAGTTCACCCTCAGCCTTTGCTGGAACATCTGAGCTGTAGTATTGTTGGCTCTAACTACTTGACTCCTGCCTGGGAGTTTCCAGTCTTGGGGGGGGGAGTCTGTCTCTCTTCTTTCTCTCTCTCCTTTGTGCAATCACCCTCTTTATTCTTGTCTCGGATGGTCTCCTCCTCATTGGCCGGCTCTCCCTCTTTTATAGCCCAGGCTCAACAAACTGTTTTGCCTCAGCTTTTGTCAGCTAGCTGCCATGTTTTCCTTGTTTTCCTTTGTCCCCAACCTGTGCGCCTGCCCGCGTGCTTGCTTTGCTTGGCTGCTGTGGGTAACGTAAGGGAGGCGCTCCTTCAACCATGTGAACTGAATCCACCAGACGGCACTATCAGGGTGACCTTGATGGGAAGGGAGAGCTTGAGTTCCATTATCGGTGTGAATGTTTCTGCTCTCAGGGGGCTGGGAGGAGCCTCCTGTGTATTACGTACTGTCCCGCCGGGAGAGTTCCCGCATGCGCGCTTGGATTTCATTTGCTTAGCTAGAGGAAGCATCAGAGTATATGTATTGGGTTCCTTACACTAATCGCTATTCCTGACAATGTACCTGTACTACTTGGCAACAGAACAGTATTCCAGTAAAGCATAACGTTCCCTGGAGAGTGTGTTTGGACCTGCTTGCTGTTGACCCTGACAGCTTTTGAGCAGATCTCGCTTGTCCACCTGTCCTCTGTGTCCCAGCTGGTGGTGGTGGGAAGTGCCATTGAATCACAGCTGACTTATGATGCTCTCATAGGGTTTTCAAGGCAAAAGATGAACAGGGGTGGCTTGCCAGTGCCTTTCTCCATTTGCCATTGCCTTTCTCTGTGTAATAACCCGGTAGATTGGACTACTGTAATGCTCTCTTGCCCCAAATCCGGAAGCTGCAACTGGTGCAGAACGCAGCGGCCAGGCTGTTGTTGTTCAGGAACATATCCAGCCTGCTCTAAAAGCCCTGCACTGTACAATATAGATGTGTGTGGCCTAAAAGCACTGCACTGGCTGCCTATAGCATACCGAATTCAGTTCAAGGTGCTGGTTCTTACCTTTAAAGCCCTATATGGTCAGGGACCTACATACCGAAGGGAACGCCTTTCCCCACATCGGGGTCCCAAAACTGTCTGGCCCTTCCAGGCCCTAAAGAAGCCAGGATAGCTGTGATGAGGACCAGGGCCTTTTCTGTGGTGGCCCCACACTGGTGGAATGAGCTCCCAGATGACATCAGGGCCCTGTGGGACCTTTTACAGTTCCACAGGGCCTGTAAAATGGAGCTCTTCCACCGGGCCCTCAATTAGGGTGCCACCTTCCCAATATTGAGGCCCTGGCCCCAATATCAACACCAACTTAATAATCAACAGCCTGGCAAAACCCTGGATGATGGTGGTAGTTGAATACTTGGATGCTGAGAGAATGTCGCCATCGTTTATGATTGTACTAGCACCTTATTCTGTGTTTTGTTTTATATGTTGTGGGTTTATTTAAATCTCATGTTTTAAATCTCATGTCTTAGGATGCATTAACAGAAGCATTGTGTCCACGGGATCACGGGAAGTGGTAGTTCCGCTGTATTCTGCTATGGTCAGCCCTCACCTGGAGTCCTGTGTCCAGTTTTAGGCACCACACTTTAGGAAGGATGTTGACAAGCTCGAGCATGTCCAGAAGAGGGCAACCAGGATGGTGAGAGGGTTGGGACCCAAGTCTTTGGAGGAAAGGCTGAAAGAGTTGGGTATATTTAACCTGGGAAAGAGAAGACTTAGAGGGGACATGATTGCAGTCTTCAAGTCTTTGAAGGGCTGTCATGTAGAAGATGGAGCAGATCTATTCTCTCTTGCTCCGGATTGCAAGACTAGATCTAATGGGTGGAAATTACAAGGGAGTCGTTACCGGCTAGATATCAGGAGAAACGTCCTAACTGTAAGAGTGGTTGAGCAGTGGAACAGTCTGCCTCGGGAGGTGGTGGATGCTCCTTCCCTGGATGTTTTCAAACGGAGGCTGGACGACCATCTTTTGGGTATGTTGTAGGGCTATCTTTTGGCTATGCTCCTGCAGAGTGCAGGGGGTTGGACTAGATGATCTGCAAGGTCCCTTCCAACTCTAACATTCTATGATTCTATGAACATGTTCTGCTGTTTTAACATATATTCTGTAAGCTGCCTGGAGCCTGCCTTGGCAGGGAGGGCGGGATACAAATTAAACAAACAAACAAATAAATAACTTCCATGGTGGTCTCCCATCCAAGTTCTAATCAGGGCTGACCCTGCTTAGCTTCTGAGATCTGACAGGATCCAAATAGCATGAGCTATCCAGGTGAGAGATATTAAAAAGGTGGCTTGCCATTGCCTGCCTCTGCGTCACAACCCCAGACTTCCTTGGTGGTCTCCCATCCAAGTACAAATCAGGGCTGACCCTGCTTAGCTCCCAAGATCTGACAAGATCAGGCTATCCTGGGTCATCCATGCCAGGGGCGTCCTAGTTAGATGGTATAAAAATATGGTTTTAGCTTCATCATTAGGATTGGACATACGTTTTGTATCGATTTCTAATCAGTATCTTTTTTTGGTTCAGACTGTATTAAGTATTGGGACTGAATCTTCCCCTCTGTACAATGGTCCTGTCGTACTGGCATCTTAGGATAGAATCACGGCAGATATTGGGAAATTGTGATGCTAAAACTGTCCATGGAAGTCTTTCAGCCACTCAAGAAGAAAATAATATATATGTCGGGTGACTGTGATTCATGAATCGTGACATATATTTACAAAGGGGAAAAAAATGAACTAGCTTATTTTAAACGGCAGGGGGCAGCAAAGTAATGGAGATGTGTATATCTTCTCCTCGAAAAATACCCCCCATGACATCTGACTTGGCAAGTGGATACATTTTGATATTGTCCTGACACATAATCACCTTGAGCCAGGTTTTCAAAGGTTATTTACGCATTGAAAGGGGAATTAATAGAATGTCCTCCCTATAGCAGAAGTAATTTTGAATATTTTTCGACGATTGTATTCAACCGTGGGTTAAAGAGAACCCTTTCCCCCCTCCGCAAACCTATGTATAATTTCAATGACAACTTTTTGCACATATGTTGAAATAAAACCAATGGTCTAAGCTGCAAGGGGCAGGGGGGATGCCTGTAACAGGTCCTAAAAGCAAAACACAGATTAGAGGGGTTTGCGGATGACTGTCTTCGGTGCAAAAATAAAAATTCTTTTTTGCATTGTTTTGTTTTGGTTCAATTAAATATTTGCATCAGCTTCAGGGCACGGTGGCACTTAGCAGTCCTGCCGAGATTCATATGAATGGCGATTGCATTCCTAATGTCTTGTCACTGCAGCAATTCCCTTTAAAGTCATTACTCTGCCTTCTCGGCATAAAAAGTTCCGCAAATTATCCGAGTTTATTTCATTGACTTTCCCACACCTTGAGAAATAGGCCATTTGTATTATCACGGTTTGATATATTTCCCATTCACCACGCTCCTTTGGTGAGCTGGCATTTTAATTTAATTATACTTTTTTCGTTGTTAATGGTCTTTATTTTTCAGTGTCGATGCGGTAAAGTGCTTCAGGTTGACTTTTTTTTTCCAAAAAAAAAAAAAGAATTTATTTCTTTCCTTTTTTTTTTTAAACTCCCTCCCCACCTTCCCATCCCGTCGCCAGGCGCGAGTGCAAATTTATAAACTGATAAAATTCAGCGCAAAAGTTACAAGAGGTGAAATGAAGCGATCTGTAAAGAAACCCGACTCGAAACGATTGAGCGTTTTCCTCACTTTCAGAATGTGAGCCCTTGCATACGCTTAATCTTCAGATGCCGCTAATTAGGGACGGGAATGCAAAGCAACTCTACTTGAGAATGTAAACGAGGGTGTCCAAAACATTGCACGAGGAAGTCCTAGCATGAGATTTCTGTACTCGGCATAAGAACAGAAAAGCTACAAATGCAGCACAGGCATCCTGGCAGTCTCGCTTTCGTTTTGTTTTTCTTTTTGAAAAATCAAGTTTCTAGTCCTTATGGAGACAGATCAAGATGGGTAGCCGTGTTAGTCTGTCTGTAGCGGTAGAAAAGAGCAAGAGTCCCGTAGCACTGGAAACGACATCGCCACATAGTGGCAACACTGTGGCATACCACAGTAGCTCAACCACGTAGGCTATGAATAATATAAGCAAATAAACGGTTCTTTCTGATCAGTCCTAGCTGTGGCTCCATGCTAGAACACATCTGTATTGGGTGTGAGCATTTTTTTTAAATACCTATATCTGTAGTTAAAGGGTCTTCAGATGCAGCAGTTTTAGAAAGAACCTCTCTCTGACTAAAACTCTAGGAAGCCACTGGTGCAATGATGAATTAGAGGGACCAATGGTTTGGTTTGGTAAAAGGCAGTCTGTATGTTTATTACAAGCTGAGTAGCTTCAGAAACTGACAAACTGGCATGGATCCAGCTATTCTGTTAGGAACCCTCCTCTAACTTCAAGAGCCATTTCAGGGTGGAGGAAAGCTTCAATTTCACTCAGGGAATGGGTTGGATAAAAGTAGAATCCACACAAATATCTGGTGACGTGTGGATCCTGCTGAAGGACCCTAGGCAACAGGAGTCAATAACCTTGAGCAGATTCAACAAAATGGACCCTAGACATCTGTTCATGTTTGGAAGAACGGGGAAATAAATTTGCCAAATATGCAGTAATGGCAAAATTAACCTACTGGAGAAACAGGTCTATTATGAAATCTGAGGAGAGATGGAGTGCGTATTATATGTATTATACTAGCAGGAGACAAACTCAAAGTGAGAAAATTTCATATACAAATGTATGGTAATGAAACAGAAGTAGAATTGAAATCTGTTCCAAATGTAACCTCTCGAATACAATATACCTCTATATGAGATATATCATAGACTTTCTTTTACACCATGATATACTACTTATCTATTAAAGGTTCTAATGAATATGTAGAAGTGGCAAAAATACGTTATATTGAATACATCATAATACATCAAAATAGATTAGTTATGAAATTTGAAACTTAAAACTTAAATGATGAATACCATTGTACCCAACAGAAATAAGAACTGTTGCACCTTAACAATTATAATGAAGGGGATGAAAGGGAAAATATTCTGTCCTATACATTATGTGCTGTGTGATTGTCTTTGACAAATATAATTATGTTGTATAACTTCCCCCCTTCCCCCTATCTTTTCTGTACCCCCCCCATTTTCCTAATATAATTTTAACAAATAAAAAAATCTGAAGCAGATGATACCGAGTCTTCTGCATAGTAGAAAGCTGGAGAAAGAGGACGCCAGGAATACTGCATACCTTATGGATTTTCAGCCCCATACTGGATGCCAGTGGCTATCCACCCGAGGTGGCTTCTTGCCCCGTTCATCCTCCAATGTGATAGATGCCCTCACTTGCCAACAATGCCCGTCTAGTCTTTACTGAGCACAAATAGGCCAGAGTCAGTGTCAAAGAATAAGTCAATGGCAATCTGCCATGAAAAATGGCAATGTTTGGAAGCCAGTGGGGACGCATTTCAGTTTCCCAAGATACTCTGCTGCTGATCTAAAAATGGCAACTATTCTTTGACAATAATAACAGGCCACTAAAGGCACACAATCTCTGGACTAGACTTTGCCCATAAAATGAATTCTGTTTCATTAGATCTTAACCTAGGCATATTTAATCTGCTGGGGCAGCCACCACTCCAAGAATAAAAGCACACTTGAGGCTGCGATCATGCACACAATTAGACCCAACATAGGCGCAAATCCTGGACGGATTTAACGGGCGTGATCAGACAACAACATCTGGGAAGTGCCCCGCAGCCATCAGCAACCTGTTCTGCTCTGCTGCAGTAGTGGAGTTAAAAGACACTGGGGGAAATCCGGTAGTAAACGGGTCGCGACAGGCTACAGACGGACTTTCCCATGTCTGATCGCTCCAGTGTGGTCTCATGCCACCGGGATGGTCTGATCAGGCCAACCCGACTCCATGCCATTGTTCCTCCCCCCCCTTCACAATATGTGCATCATCGCAAACAACATAAGGAGCCCTCAGTGTGGAGGTGTGATTAATTGATTTCTCATTTAAGCGCATGGGGGGGAAAACAGCACGAAATCCCACAACTCACCCGCAGTTGCGTCTGATCGCGCACTGACAGGCTGTGCCCGCAGCTTCAAAGGGAGGTGTGATCATGCAACTATAGGTCAAATTCCCCCAGAGGAAATAGCCTTGTTCCCCCTGCCCCCATTTTATCAGGTGCGTGTGAGGCATCTTGCAGAAATTAAAAGACACAAACTCTGTATCTACTCAAATGCCCCCTACTTCGATTAATATTGCAGGCTGGGAATAGTGTGCATTCACCAATTCCTACCATTTGGAATCTGATTTTATCTGGTGTCTGGGTCCCACCTTTCGGCCATCCTTCTCTTTTTTCTGTACATTTTGCTACCGTTCTCAGGTTCTTTTTGGACATCCCACCACTTGTAATTCTTTTCCCTCCAAGAGTCTGTTGCTGGTTTCAGTGTTAGCTTTGCTTTTAAATTAGATTTACTGTGGCTTTGTAGGTGTCTGCTGGTTTTACTCCTTTTAAATATATATATATATATATATATATATATATACTATATTTATATATGTATTTTATTAAATTTATACCCCACCCTTCCTGCGAACAGGCTCAGGGCGGCTGATACTGGTTGGTCCACAGTGACCATTAAAATCTGCATAAAATCATTTAACCCGTTCGATTACAAGTAAAATAATACAATCGTAAAATTATAAAGTGCTGAACAATGCCATCAATTAATTCAGATGGCGTACTAAAGTGCATACATGCAACAACACACAGTTATTCAGCTCAGTAATCTTCCTAGGTCATGTGGTGGCACAGGCCAGATGTTAACATTAAGGGTCAGGATTGATGCTACGAATTGTTGGCGGTAGTAGTGAGGCGGCTCCTTAGTTGAAGGCCTGGCGGAAGAGCTCTGTCTTGCAGGCCCTGCAGAACTGTAAAAGCTCCTCCGGGGCCCTGATCTCCTCCAGAAGCTTGTTCCACCAGTAAGGAGCCACCACCCAGAAGGCCCCGGCCCTGGTAGTAGCCAGCCTGGCATCCTTGGGGCCTGGGAGGGTCAATTGGTTTTGAGGTCCTGACCGTAGTGCTCTCTGGGGTGTATATGAGGAAAGGCGGTCCCTCTACTATGGTGGTTGGTTGGTTGGTTGGTTTTCCTGGAAATACCTTGCAGTCCTCTCAATGGATTAAATAAGTAAATATCTGTTGTTGTGGTGGAAGAAAGCACCATCAGGTTACAGCTGATTTATGGAGACCCCATAGTTTTCAAGGCAAGAGACGTTCAGGGGTGGTTGAAGAAGAAGAAGAAGAAGAAGAAGAAGAAGAAGAAGAAGAAGAGGAGGAGGAGGAGGAGGAGGAGGAGGAGGAGGAGGAGGAGGAGGAGGAGGAGGAGGAGGATATTGGGTTTATACTCCACACTTCACTACCCAAAGGAGTCTCAAAGCAGCTCACAATAGCTTTCCCTTCCCCTCCCCACAACAGACACCCTGTGACTAATGTTCCCTCTAAGCTGTGGAGTCTTGTGAGCAAAAATTCTACTTTGTGAGTTACTGGCATTAAAGTTGTGAGCAAGCGATTTGGCTGCTGTATAAATCAGTTTGCTCTGGAGCCATCCTTCCGGAGCTAAGGCAAAAATGTGCGAGCCAGAGGCTAAAAAAACTGTGAGCTAGCTCACACTGACTCAGCTTAGAGGGAACACTGGTCACGGTCCCTTTAAATGTGTTCGCGGAGCTGCAGCTTCACCCGGAATGGTGTTTAAAGGAAGCACGCTCTCTTTAAACACCGTTTACCTGTGGCCATCCTGTCTTCCCGGATATATCTGTCTGAAAGAATCGCCAATAAATTCCAATAAGGTATTTTTCGGCTCAGAGCCAAATGCACACCCCTACAAGTGATCACTGGCTGAGAACCATACCTCGTCTGTGTGTTTAGGCTACAACAGACAGACATGGCTGCTAGCCGCTTCTTTGGTCCTGTTCTGTCCTTCCAGTCTTGACGACGAAGAACGTTCTCATTTCTGGTTGCTCCACAGTTGCTCTTGCTTATTCAATTGCTCATTGTGTTGCATTTTGGAGAAGCAGCTGGTTTCCTTCAGCACCTTTGGAAAGGTTGCCTTCCTGGAGAGCCCGAGATACCTGAATTAATTCACAGATTGTTTTTAATTGTGCAGAAAAGAGTTTGTCAGCAGGGCTCCGCTTTTGTTCAGCAGGCTCGACTCCAGTTTCAGGTTGGTGATTTCTTGGTGCCGGCCTTGAAAGCAGCAGCTGTTGGCCACATGATGCTTTCAAACGATGTTACCCATGCGCCGTATCTCAAGTGAAGATGGTTTCTAGGATTCGATGAATACGACTCCTTCCATCCCATCCTTGTTTCATGCCATGGCTGCATTAAGTGCTTCAATCTGTATCTTTCTGATGAGGAACACACATGGACACAAGGCGCTGCCTTATACTGCGTAAAACCTTTGGTCCATCGAAGCCAGTATTGTCTATTCAGACTGGTATCACCTCTCCAGAGTCTCAGGTGGAGGTCTTTCCCATCACCTCCTACCTGGCCTCTTCAACTGGAGATGCTGGGGATGGGGAGAGGGTTGGAATCCAAGTCTTATGAGGAAAGGCTGAAAGAATTGGGTATATTCAGCCTGGGAAAGAGAAGGCTTAGAGGGGACATGACTGCAGTCTTCAAATATATGAAGGGCTGCAACGTAGAAGATGGAGCAGATCTATTCTCTCTTGCTCCGGATTGCAAGAGTAGATCTAATGGGCGGAAATTACAAGGGAGTCGTTACTGGCTAGATATCAGGAGAAACTTTCTAACCATGAGAGTGGTTGAACAATGGAACAGACTGCCTTGGGAGGTGGTGGATGCTCCTTCACTGGATGTTTTTAAGCAGGGGCTGGGTGACCATCTTTTGGGTATGTTGGAGGGCTATCTTTTGGCTATGCTCCTGCAGAGTGCAGGGGGTTGGACTGCAAGGTCCCTTCCATCTCTAACATTCTGTTCTATGAACTTGGGACCTACTACATACTAAGCAGAGGCTCTAGCACTGAGCCATGGCCCCTCCACATGATCCACTGTGCATTTCTGTCAACTTTGTGCAGATCCATGTACATTGCACATGCTGGTACATGTTATATACCTTTGATACTTGCTGCAACCTGAACCTCTGCAGTACTTCCATAATCGTAATATGTATCCAAATATGGATGCTCCCCTTAGGAAAAACAAAAAAGCAAACAAAAACTGGGACACTTGGCCCTGACCTGGATAGCCCAGTCAAGCCCGATCTCGTCAGATCTTAAATGCTAAGCAGGGTCGACTGTGGTTAGTACTTGGATGGGAGGCTTCCTTGGAATACCAAGTCAGGAGGAGAGACGCAGGCTTTATTCAGCCACCTCTCTGAATATCCTCCAGGCTCCCAGTAGGGGTCAGTCACCAGAGGCTGACATGACTTCCAGGTGCAAATATGCACACACACACACAAACACACACACACAATACTATTTGCCACTGAAGGTCTTCACAGAAAAAAAAATTGACCTGGGCCCAGTAAGCTGGAGTTGGAATGCACATAGCCAGGGCTTTTTTTGTAGAAAAAGCCCAACAGGAACTCATTAGCATAATAGGCCACACCCAATAGCAGAAATTCATTAGCATGTTAGGCCACACCCCCATGTTATGAGAAGTATGGTCATCCAGCCACACCCACCTTTTCCTTCTTATTCTGTTTACCTTGTTTGTTGTCAAAACCCAGGGCTTTTTTTGTATCAGGAACTGCTTTGCATGTTAGGCCACACACCCCTAATGTAACCAATCCTAATGTTGGGTGTGGCCTAACATGCTAATGAGTTCCTGCTGGGCGTGGGCAACTTGGGAGCCAGCCAGAACTCCGTTCCTGTGCATTCCTGCCCCAAAATAGCCCTGCACGTAACCATTGTAAAATACTCACATGTCTTTTTGTTTGTGCTAAAGACAAAATCCAGGGCTTACTCATACATTTCCTTGGGTCATTCAAAAATGGAAATCTTCCGTTTCCCTTGGACTTTTTTTTTTCATATGAGGAAAATTCAGCCCCCATCTTTCTCCATAAGCCAGCTCACGGAGTAGAAATAGTAGTTGGACCCTGCTCCCAGAGGAACCGAAACTGACGTTTCTCCACTAGGTAGTAGGTCAGGCGAAGGACCTCTGCCAGAGGCCCGGAGACCCACTGATGGACCAAGGGCCGGATTCTGTATAAGGCAGCTTCATGCGTCCATGTGTTCATTTTGTGATAACACCAATACTTCTTTTTTCAACGGTCTCCAAAGGCCCATGAGCTCAACAAGTGTGGGGGACCTTGCTTGAAGCTGATGTGCTAAGAACTATCTTAAAAATATATTTTGTTTTCACTTTGTAAGAACATAACATAGGCTGCGATCACACACACTAAATAATCCACTTTCAATCCACTTCCCAACTGGATTTTGCCAGTTCACACAAGTAAAATCCAGTTGTAAAGTGCACTAAAAGTGGATTGGAAGTGGATTACTTAGTGTGTGTGACCACCAATGTTCCCTCTAAAGCTTGTGAGCAAAAATTCAACTTTATGAGCTACTGGCATTAAAGTTGTGAGCAAGTGACTTGACTACTGCATAAATTAGTTTGCTCTGGAGCCCTCCTTCCCGAGCTGAGACAAAAATGTGTGAGCTGGAGGCTAAAAAACTGTGAGCTAGCTCACACTAACTCAGCTTAGAGGGAACACTGGTGACCACAGCCATAGGCTGAGTTCAGACTGGCAGTCTGAAGCGAGAGCGAGTTGTGGCAAAAAAGCCCTGGAACAAACTGTTCCGGGTTTTCCCGGTCACACTGCGCAAACTGATGCGGGAGCATACCAGGAGGAGGTGTGCGGGAGTGTTCAGACTGCTGGCCTGGAGGCATGGCTGTAAATGGTTTTTCCTGGTAAATCGGCCGGATGCGCTCATGCGCTCATACACACATAGGCATCTGGCTGATTTGGGGAGGATCCCATTGTGCTGGCAATGCATTGGGCGGTAGAGCGGAGCACAGCCAATCATATTGCTGCTGCCTTATGCGCAATGCGGGTTGCTTCTGGCTTTTCAGCTGAACGTTCACACTTCCGGGAAGCGGAATGCAGCGGGATCAACGGGCTCTCCGGGATTTGCTACCACTTTCACCAGGCATCTTTTAAATGCGGGAGTGAAGCGGAACAGCACAGGTTGCCTACGGGTGGGGAATGCCAGGCAGATGTGCCTGTGTGAATGCCCCCTTTAATCCGCTTGGGAAACATGGCTGAAATGTGACTATAGCGGGTCAAATTGCCAGTCTGAACTCAGCCATAGAATTTCAAATATAACTATCTTCACAGGTCGGAAACCAAAGAGTCTACCAAGTCCAGCATCCTGTTTCCCATGCTGGCCCTTCAAATATCTCAAGATCTCTTCCAGCAACGAATATCCCAGGCTACACTACCCCTTAACGTGGAGGCTCTACGTAGTCATCACGGCTAAGAGCCGTTGCTAGAACGCGCCTGTCTGAATCTCTGTCTTAAAAAAAAACAAAAACCATCCCCTGCTCCTTCTAATCTTTCCTCCATCTCTTTTTTTTTAAATAGAACTTCCTCTTTCAATCCCTCAGCCAGGACCACCGTTTCCTCTTCCCATTCATAACTCCTGGTCCCATTCATTGATAGCGAGGGTGGCTTCCAAAAAGAAAAGGAAAAAAAAAATAAAAAGCCTCTTGATGCTTCATGCGTTCCTGCTGCCTTTTATCTTCACAGCTGTTTTTAATGGGCTCTTCAGTGGGGCGGGGGGGGAGAAGCGCTGATAATGGACATTTTGTGCTGTTTGCAATTATCACCGTTTTTTTTTAAGGATTGCCAGCCAGAACTGACAAAGATGCTGTTTCCTAGAACGCACGTGTGTGTGTGTGTGTGTGTGTGTGATGGACAGCCATCCAATGAGGACCGTTCGAGAAGGAGAGACAGTAGGGAGGATGGAAACTGGCGCTGGCAGCCGCAATACTTTCCCCTCAGAGCCGGTTCCGACTTCGGCTCCCTCGTGGAGCTCCGTCCCCGCAGAGGTTCCGCAAAGCTGAAGCTGCACAGCAGCCACCAGTGAGGTGTTCAGAGCCGCTGAGGTGAGCCAAGGCAGGGAGAGGTTTTAGTGTCGAAGAAGAGCTGACAAGTTCATTTTCCCTACCTCAGGTATAGACAGTTTCTAGAGTCAGACATGTGCCCCTTGTTCTCTTTCTGTCCTTGCTTTACAGAACGGCTGTGCCAAGTGTTTTATGGTACAATCGTAAGCAGAATTATACCAGTTTGGTGTGAGAGCCAGTTTGGTGTCGTGGTGAAGTGCGCGGACTCTAATCTGGGAGAACCGGGTTTGATTCCCCACTCCTCCACTTGCAGCTGCTGGATGACCTTGGGCAAGCCATCGTTCTGTCAGAGCTGTCCTTGAAAAGAGCAGTTTCTCTCAGAGCTCTCTCAGCCCCACCTACCTCACAGGGTGTCTGTTGCGGGGAGGGGAAGGGGAAGGAGTTTGTAAGCTGCTCTGAGACTCCGGGTGATGGGCGGGATATAATCTTCTCCTCCTCTTCCTCCTCTTCTACTTCTACTTCTACTTCTACTTCTACTTCTACTTCTACTTCTACTTCTACTTCTACTTCTACTTCTACTTCTTCTACTTCTTCTACTTCTTCTTCTAAACCCAGTGAGACCCATGGGTGTAGAAGGTTGTCAGTGTATTTAGGATTGCCCTTTCGGCGGTGGAAAGGGCTGGCAAATTGGAGCTGACTTGAGGTCAGCGTTGCCTCTAAGCTGTGGGCGTGAGCGGCCACTCATTAACACAGGAAGCCCCACTCAGTAGCAGCAATCTGGAGCCATGTAGGGTCTTGCATTGCCCATGGTAAGATCACAGCAGTTACAGGAGGGAACATTGATGGTGCCCTTGTCGGGTTTTCAAGGCAAGAGGCAAACGGAGGCGGTTTGCCCTTGCCTGTCTCTATGCACCAATCCGGGACTTCCTTGGTGGTCTCCCATCCAAGTGCTCACCAGGGTTGACCCTGCTTACCTTCCCAAGACCTGGGCTATCCAGGACAGAGCATTGGCCTGTTAGTCCATGTCTTTTGATGGCCCACCACCAATTGCTGTTGGGTTTGTTGGAGTGTACCAGAAATACGCCCTTAACTGGATGGCCCAGGCTACCTAGACCTCATCAGACCTTGGAAGCTAAGCAGGATCAGCCCTGGTTAGTACTTGGATGGGAGACCACCAAGGAAGCCCAAGGTCACTCTGCAGTGGTAGGCAATGGCCAGCCACTTCTGAACAGTCTTACCTTGAAAACCCCTTGAGGGGTCTTCACCAGTCGGTTGGGGCTGAATGGCGTTTCCCACCCACCACCACCTGCAATATGCATTTCAGTGTCCATTTCTTAATTATGCTTCTTTCTTCCTGAAAGGTTTCTTCCTTTCAGCAGTATTTTTTTAATGTGCTGTACTATCTTCACCTACAGTGGGATATAGTTCAGTCCATTCCACTGCCTTGTTCACATATAGATCAGACCCTAGATCTTTCCTAATACCTGCTACTGGAAACCATATCTCCTGGTGAAGAGCCAGGTTGAAATTGGTACCTTCTCCATGCCTGCCCCTTCTGTGGCCACGCTTTGATCATCTGACCTTGTTGGATGTTATCTCTACCACTGGGTCGATTTGAATACCGCCATCATTTGCTTGTCTTTATGTGTAAATTGATGCTGTTTAACTTTGATGTTGTTTTTAACTGTTTTAACTTTGGACTGTTTTATGATATTTTGATCCTGTTAGCCTCTTTGAGCCAGCATATCCAGCAAGGTGGGATACAAATGGAAACAATAAATAAATAAACCAGAGCAAAGTAAAGCGATACCATCACTTTGTATGATCTGAACACTATACTTCTGTTGATACAGCCCAAAATCACATTTGCCTTTTTAGCTACCGCATCACACCGCTGACTCATGTTCAGTGTATGGTCTACTACCCCTAGGTCCTTTTGGCACATACTAGTGCCAAGACAAGTCTCCCCCATCCTATAATTACGCACTTGGTTTTTCCTACTTAAATGTAGAACTTTACATTTATCTTCATTGAAATTAGGGGTTGCCCACTCGATGGGCCCCTTACCTGCCAGCCCAGATCTGGCCGCTAGGGGGAACCCCACCCTCAAAGTGCCAGAATCATGGCAACATGCCCAGCAGGATGATGTTACCCGGAGGTGATGTCATCGCACCGGGCATGTTGCAGGGAGATGCTCTATGGTTTTCCCTTGAATGATAGTAGTCCTACCCCCAACATGCCCAACGAGATGATGTCACTTCTGGGTGATGTCATTGCGGCATGCATGCAAACAGCGCATGCTGATTATGTCCCGGAGAGGGGCCGGGACTCCTCTGCTGCAGCTAAAGGTAGGATCTGGCAACCCTAGTTGAAATTCATTTTATTATTAAATTCCCAATTGAAACCATACAAGTCTACAAACAATCCAAAATGCAACAAGCAAAAAAAACCCCACCCAGCTGGATGGAATAGAATGCCAATCCAATGCTCGTGGGACTGTGGATCCCAATCTGCACTGCGATTTTGCAGATGAACCATGTCTGTGGCTTGAATGAGACATCTCTTTTTCTTGCTCTAATTCCCCCACCCCCCCTCCTGGAGCAGCAGTTTGCATCGAATAGTCAGCCCAGATAATTTCTGGCCCTCGCATTCCATCGGCATAGGTGATAATCCTCCTCCTTTCGGAGCCGAATACGAAAAAGCTGCAAGTAAGGTTATGCCAAAACAATAAACATAATGCGGGTTTTTTTGGGGTAATAAAACATCCTTTGTTCCAGCGCATGTTGATGCTGGCTGGGCTCATTAAATATAAATGGGCAGGTTGAAGAGATCAGCCCCAATTCCCCCCATCAGTCCTCTGGCCAGCCATTTATCATCATTTTTTAGAAATTTCGCTATATTTCTTCGGATTGGACCTGAAGCAAAGACCCTGTCCGGCAAGGTTGTTGGCAACATAAAGCAGGTTATTCATCTCTCAAGGGTTGCTTTTACATGCTCAGTCCATTAATTTGGTTACGTTTTCGAAAGTTTCAGATAACTAGGCTGAGGCCTGTTTCATTGGGTCAGTTAATCATGGCACAGTGAGGCTTCAGTCGCCCCAGGTTTCTAAGAGGTATTTCTTCTCCCGAGTGTTTATTCTAGTTTAGGGACTGTGGAATCTTGTTCGCGCAAGCGGGCGGATGTCTCGATTGCTCCTGAAAATCCACTTGAGAAACTGCGCTATTAGTGTTTCCCCCCCTCCCCTTAATAAATTTCCTTTTTGAAACAGAAGCATTTCTTGAGGTCATTGGTGACCCTGTAATTTTGATCGAGTTTACGAGGAGTGGCAGATGCATACGCAGAATTTTCTCCCCCCCCCCACAAGAAGTCATTTTTTTAAAAAAATAAATTTTCTTTTATTGAACGTAATGTCAACAAACAATGTTGAATTATCGAAGTAACAAATGAAATGGTGATTACGCAATAACAACATCTACACAGTATGCTGCACAGGGGATATTACTAAGACAGTATAGTCAGCATATTAATATAACAATAATCAGAACATGGGAAAAACAACCAGATAAGAGGTTCAAAACTTACCCAGAACGAAATACTGAATGACACCGCTAATGAGTTTCATTTAGTATTTTGTGAATAATGAATGAAAAGGTAAATATAATTAAAATCAAAACTGAGGTGTGTACCGCGACTAAACCAAATGTGTGTGGTGAAGTTTCAGAGATTATGCACGTTAAGGAAGTTAGCTCACAAAAAATAGTAATTGGTTGTGAGGTTGGGGGTCAGTAGATACTATCTGTTCTAGGAAGGGTAGCCATTTTTTTATATGAACGGAGATGAACTGATCTAGAATCGGCTTGTCTTATGTGGTCCCAAAGTTTGGAGTACCATTGGTTGATCGTGGGAGGTTGGTGTGACTTCCACTTTCATAAAGGCCATTGCATCTGTACTGGAATGCCACGTCATGTTGACATTATTATTCTTTTAGCTGCTTTATTGTTAATCATCATCATCATCATCATCATCATCATCACTGAATCATAGAATGTTAGAGTTGGAAGGGACCTTGAAGGTCATCTAGTCCAACCCCCTGCACTCTGCAGGAGCGTAGCTAACAGATAGCCCTACATATCTACAACATACCCAAAAGATGGTCGTCCAGCCTCTGCTTGAAAACATCCAGGGAAGGAGCATCCACCACCTCCCGAGGCAGACTGTTCCACTGCTCAACCACTCTTACAGTTTGGAAGTTTCTCCTGATATCTAGCCGGTAACGACTCCCTTGTAATTTCCACCCATTCGATCTAGTCTTACAATCCAGAGCAAGAGAGAATAGATCTGCTCCATCTTTTACATGACAGCCCTTCAGATACTTGAAGACTGCAATCATGTCCCCTCTAAGTCTTCTCTTTCCCAGGCTAAACATACCCAGCTCTTTCAGCCTTTCCTCATAAGACTTGGATCCCAACCCTCTCACCATCCTGGCTGCCCTCTTCTGGACACGCTCGAGCTTGTCAACATCCTTCCTAAAGTGTGATGTTGACAAGCTCAAGCGTGAATGATTTATTGAATGAATCACTTATTGCATGAATGAATCTAGAGTCCAGGGGCACCTTTCAGACCAACACAGTTTTATTCAAGGTATGAGCTTTCGTGTGCACACACACAGTTTTTCAAATGCCATGCATGAATGTATATTTTCTCCTGCAGGAGGAAGAAAAGTCCGACCCCATATCAGTTTGGTTTAAAAAGATTTGGGGCACCGCATTGATGTCTGAATCAATATATTCCATAGAGAATAGTATTAATTTTAACTCGGGATGCATGCTCTGGGATATTTCGGGATAGTAAATTCCAATGTAATGTACAATTGTGTGTGGGTGTGTATCCACAATATTAAAAGTGAATCAAGTTATGAATAATATTTGTCTAATTTTTTTTCCTATTGGTTGGTTTTGCTTAGGTGCTTTCAGTACAAAAAATGGCAATTATGTAGACAATCATAAACAACACTTCCAGTGTTCAAAGTACTTAACATATATCATTTTAGCGTAGTCCTTCCAACTGCCATGACATTATAGATAAAAAGTAAGAGCCTTGCCTGAGTCTCTATAGTGAATTTGTGGCAAAGTCGGGATTAAAGTCAGGGATGTGCTGGATCCCAGGGCAACAATTAGATGTCACAGGTCCAACTTGTGGATTCTACCTACCACTGTTTTGCAGTTGGGCTTGGGACATTTAAAAACACCAAGAGGCACAGTGCAATGGAAACAGATGTTTTTACCGCCCCTCCTTTTCAAACTAGTATAGGCAGAGTGTCTTACCCGGCAAGGAAAGATGAAATTGTCAAAGGCTTTTAGTGGCTGATAGATAAAGGGAAAAGTTTCCCTTGCTCGAAAGCTAGTCGAATCTGACTCTAGGGAGCGGTGCTCATCTCCATTTCCAAGCCGAAGAGCCAGCGCTGTCCGAATACTTCTCTGTGGTCATGTGGCTGACATGACTAAATGCCGAGGTGCACGGAACTCTGTCACCTTCCCACCGAAGCAGTACCTATTTACCTACTTGCAGTTTCTTGCTTTCTTGGTAAATACAATTTATTATTGGATATATCACATGTTCATACATTTTCAACCAACCTACATATCCATTTTTCTAATTTCCCTTCTCCCCCCCCAAACAAGGCTTCCCGCACTGCTCCAACCCCATTAATATCTCTCTTATTCTGTTACAGTTATTTCTAAACTTATTTTCTCTAACAAACGGCAACAATTCAGAAATCTAATTCTATTTCATTTTCCACTTAATAACTATCAAAGCAGATCAAACCACGTTTAATGTCCCAATTTTTCAACAAGTATTTTTGAAAGTCTTTCCAGTCTTCAAAAAAAGTTTCATCTTCTTCGTTGTTTAATTTTCTTGTTAATTTGTCCATTTCTGCTAAAAACAATGTCTTTTTAATCCATTCCCATGTTTCAGGTACTTTATCTTGTTTCCAACATTGAGCAAAAGTCAGTCTTGCTGCTGTAGTCAAGTACCATAGTAGTGTTCTCTTGGCTACTTTTATTTCTTCCATTTTAAGACCTAACAATAACATCTGTGGGTCTTTCTTAAAAGTACAGTTCAAAATTTTTTGTATCTCATTGTGGATCTCTGTCCAATACTTTACTGCTTTATCACATGTCCACCACATATGGTAAAAAGACCCCTCATGTTTTTTACATTTCCAACATTTGTTGGACATACTTTCATTTATAATAGCAATTTTTTTAGGCGTCATATACCATCTATACATCATTTTATAGCAATTCTCTTTAACATTTACACACGTTGAAATTTTCATTGATTTTTTCCACAAGTATTCCCAAGATGTCATTAATATCTCATTATTAACATTTACTGCCCATTTTATCATTTGCTCCTTTACAACTTCATCCTCAGTGTACCATTTCAGTAACACCTTGTACAGTTTAGAAATCATTTTTTTATCTTTCTCAAGCCATACAGTTTCAATTTCAATATTCTTTTCTCTAAAACCATGTTCTCTTTTATCGGTCTTAAATAGATCATAAATCTGTCTGTACTTCAACCAATCATATTCAAATTCAACATCAAATCTATCTTTTAACACAAAATTTTTCCCTTCAAATTTTAAAAGATTTTTATAAGGTAGCCAATCTAACCCTTGATTTCTTGAATATGGATTAATCACTTCAGCTGGTACAATCCAAAGTGGTCTTTCTTCTGAGAAGAATTTTCTATATCTCGTCCATGTCTCGAACAGTGATTGTCTTACAAAGTGGTGTTTAAAAAATTTATCCATTTTTACTTTTCCATACCATAAATATGCATGCCATCCGAATTTATTATCATGTCCTTCAAGGGCCAATAACTTCTTATTCTCCAAAGTAATCCACTGTTGCAACCATGTTAAACAGGCGGCATCATAATACAGTCTTAAATTTGGTAGTTGTAAGCCTCCTCTCTCTCTTGCATCACATAAAATTTTCATTTTAATCCTTGGCTTTCTTCCTGCCCATACAAATTTGGATAATTCTTTCTGCCACGAATCCAGTACTTTCCTTTGTTTTAATATTGGAATGGCCTGAAATAAAAACATCAAACGCGGTAAAATATTCATTTTTACAGTCGCGATTCTTCCCATCAATGATAAATTCAAAGTGTCCCATTTCTTCATATCTTGCTGAATCTTGTACCACACCTTTTCATAATTGTTTTTAAACAAGTCAATATTTTTCATAGTTAATTTAATTCCAAGATATTTAGTCTTTGTAACTACTTCACATTGAATTTTCTCTTGAAGTTCTGTTTGTCTTTGTTTCGTCATATTTTTGCACATCACTTTGGTTTTACTTTTATTAACATAAAATCCCGCAATTGAACCAAATTCTTCAATTTTTTCCATCAGTTGTGGTATTTTCTCAATTGGGTCTTGAATCATAAACATTACATCATCTGCAAATGCCCTATATTTATAGGCGAAACCTTTCACTGTAAGTCCCTCAATACTGTTATCTTTTCTTATCGCTGTCAATAATATTTCCAATATCCAAATAAACAACAACGGGGATAACGGGCAGCCTTGACGTGTTCCCTTTTGGACTCGGAAGAAGTCCGTCTTTTCTTTGTTTATATTCAAAGCCGCTTTTTGTTCTGAATATATTGCCACAATCATGTTTAAAAAGGACTGTCCAATATTCATTTTTTCAATAACTTGCAGCATAAACTCCCAATTTAAATTATCAAAAGCTTTTTCCGCATCTAAGAAGAGGAATCCAACTTCTTTTTCAGGATGCTTGTCATAATATTCAATTGCATCTATCACCACTCTTAGATTGTCTCTAATTTGTCTATTTGGTAAAAATCCCGCTTGTTCTTCCGCTATTGTATCTTTCAAATATTTTTTCAGTCTCTCTGAAATTATTTTTGCAAATAATTTGTAGTCATTATTTAATAGCGATATTGGTCTATAATTCTTTACTTGAGTCAAATCCAAACCTTCTTTAGGTATCAATGAAATGTTTGCTTCTTTCCATGAATCTGGGATCCGTTTGGTCTGTCTTATCTCATTTGACAGAAGTACTAAAATAGGGGTTAGCTCCTCTTTAAATTTCTTATAAAATTTTGCTGTAAAGCCATCTGGTCCTGGAGCTTTGCCCAACTTTGCGTCTTCTATCGCCATTGTCACTTCTTCTTTCGTTACTAAACCATTTAATAGTTCCTTAATTTGTTTTCCCAGCTCTGGAACTTCAATCGTCTCCAAATATTTCTTAATTCTCTGTTGATCAATTCCTTTCTTTTGGAATAGTTTGGCGTAGTATTTTAAAAAAACTCTTTTTATACCATTCAGGCTCATCACCTCCTTTCCATCTTCAACAATCTTAGATATAAAGTTCCTTTCTTTTCTATTTTTCAATTGCCATGCTAAAAACTTTCCTGGTTTGTTTGCACCCTCAAATGCTTTTTGCTGTAATTTTTTTAAATTCCAATATAATTCTCTGTTTAAAAGAACATTCAGCTGATCTTGCAGGAAGTGGATTTCTTTAATAATTTTCTTCTTCCCTGGTCTTTTTTTTAATTCCTTTTCTTTTTGTCGAATTTTTTCATGAAGGTCTTTCTGTTGCTGGATCTTTTGCTTTTTATCTTTGGAGTTCAGAGAGATAAGCATACCTCTCATTACTGCTTTGTATGTATCCCATACAACTTGTATATCCGTGCCTTTATTCAAATTCAGTTCAAAAAAACTTTTCGTTTCCTTTTTTAAGATTTCATTAATTTGTTTTTGATCCAGTAAATCTTCATTAATTCTCCAAAATAACTGTTTAGGTTTTGCTTTAGATATCCAAAGTAGGGGATTATGATCAGAGTTAGTTTTCGGTAAAATTTGTATTTTATAAGTTTTTTGCGCCATCTCCTCTGACATCCAAATCATGTCAATTCGGGAAAAGGAATTATGTCTATTCGAATAAAACGTGTAGTCCTTAATCTTAGGATTCCACTTCCTCCAAACATCTTCTAATTTCTCTTGCTTCATCAATTGAAAGAAATTTTTTGGTAACTTTCCAACTGTCTCTCCACTTGCTTTGGACTTTCTATCCAATGTGTTGTTCACTGTACCATTAAAGTCTCCCGCAAGAACAATTTGGTCATAGTTTAAACATTCCAACTCTTTAGTCAGATCATTAAAAAAGGTCTCTTTTGCACCATTGGGTGCATATATATTAACAAGCAATGTCTTTTTTCTATCCATACAGATTTCCACGCCAACATACCTTCCTTCTTTGTCGGAAAAAATTTGTTTAGGATCCAAATCTTTTGAAATATAAATCACTGTTCCTTTTTTCTTATTAACTGCTGAAGAATGAAATTCTTCTCCCAATTTTTTATTAGTCAGATATTTATCGTCTTGTTTTCTTATGTGTGTTTCTTGTAAACAAATTATATTACATTTTTGTTTTTCCAGCCAATGATTCACCAGTCTTCTTTTACCTGGTGAATTTAATCCATTTACGTTCCAAGATAAAAATTTGTAATCCATAATGGTGTTAAATTAAATATCTTTAAAATCGTCCAGATTGCTCACTTTAAATCTATATAAGTCTCCTTCAGATTTAAGAGTTGATCTCACCGAGTTATACATAAATGTAAGTCCATATGGAATCTCCCATCTGAACCTAATATTCATTTCTTTTAACCTGTCTGTCAATTTCTTGAATTTCTTTCTATCTTGTAGAATCGATCTCGGAATTTCTCTCAAAATTATTATTTTCTTTCCATTAATTTCCAACGGTTGTGTAAATTGTTTCTTGAAAACGTCTTCCTTCATCTTTGTTGTCACAAATTGAACAATTACATCTCTAGGTAATTGCTTTCTTTTGGCATAAGCTGAATTTACTCTGTAAATCAAGTCAAAGTCTGCATCCAAATCTCCTTCATCTTCCCCTATATAAGTTGTCAATGTCTTAATTACTAGGGCCCGTAAATCTTGATCTTCCTCCTCTTCTATCCCTCTCAATCTCAGGTGATTCTGAGTAGCCCTGTAATCCATCATGGTCTCCAACCTTGCATTTTCTGACAGGGTTTTTTTAACCTTTTGTTCCATATCTTCAGATTTTGTCACCAGACTTTTGACTTCCTTTTTGAGTTCTTCTGTATCTTTTTTAATCCCTGACACTTCTGTAAGTACCAGTTCTTTCAATTCTTCCATATTTTTTTTCTGTACTTGGATTTGCACTTGCTCTATTTGCTCCAATTGTTGTTGCAACTGTGATTCAATTTGTTTTCCAAGATTCTCAGTCATCCGTTTTTCCATCGCTTCCATAGCTGCTTGCCACTCTTTTTTTCCTTTGCAGTCATTCTTGGGCTGGGTGATGAAGCAGCTCTAGGTCTTGTTCTCAAATCCGTCTTGGAGGCCACTTCAATGTTAGTCAGTCTTTATATTAGCAGTCTTCAAGCCAAATCGCCACCTTTAGAACTTGTTTAAACACTTTTTCGGCTTGAAAATAACATTTTAAATTTTAGTCCTCCCCAAAATGTCGGGCGCAATTTCTCTATGGTTTTCCGGCTAGAGTAGGCTCCTTTCAAACTTCCTGTTCACCTGTCCGTCTCTGTAATCCAACTTCCGGTAAGGGTGGTGTCACACAATAAAATGTCCATCCGCTTCAAACACAGCAGCCTCTAAAACCTCCACTCTAGCCCACTTCCTGTATCACAGAGTCACAGTTAGTTTCGTTTCTACTACGTAACGTTTAGACTTGGCTGACCACAGGAATGCAAAACAAAGTCTCTTTTCAGCCTTTTTCTCTAACGGAAAGCTTTCTTTTTACTTTTAAATCAAGTGGTTCCTTAAAGGTTTCAACGCTTATCCGTACGTTTCAATATCAAAGTCTCCTTTAAACCGGTAAGCGCTTAATCGTTTGTTTGTTACCTTGCTTGTAGTCTCGGGGTTTCGCGGTGCTTCTTCTGTAAACGATGTTAATCCAGATGATAAAGAGATCGGTAGATGGCGAATTTATGCTGAATTCTCAGCCCGGCTGGCATCTGTAGAGTTGATTTGCAACTGCCCTCTTCACGGAAGGAGATCAAAGTGTAAACAAGCTTCCTCCGAAGCTTATCCACACCGATCTCAACCCCCCTCAGGCTTCGCTGCTTGCTTGCCACTCCCCCGCCTGGAGAGTGCTGCGCTGGGCCAAATAGAGCCCAGACTGTCGTCAGATGCCGCAGTACACTCTGCACAACTCGCAAAGTGTGTCAATTCGCCATTTTACTCCGACCGGAAGCCTGCAGTTTCTTGCTTTCGAACTGCTAGGTTGGCAGGAGCTGGGGCCAGAGACGGGAGCTCACTCCATCATGTGGCACTCGGGTCTCGAACTGCCAAACTACAGACCTTCCCGTCTGCAGCTCAGCGTCTTAACCTCTGAGCCATCAGGGCCCTATTTCAGTGTCTGAGAGCCCTGGTCAATTTCACTTTCTGTATCCTGGGCAAACTTTCCCTAGAAGCTAAAAAAAATGATTAAATGGAGGCTATTGTTCTTTGGTCCCATTATGAGAAGGCAGGAGCCACTGGGAAAGGCAATCATGCTAAGCAGGGCTTTTTTTTGTAGAAAAAGCCCAGCAGGAACTCATTAGCATAATAGGCCACACCCAACAGCAGAAACTCATTAGCATACTAGGCCACACCCCTATGTTACCAGAAGTGTGGTCATCCAGCCACACCCACCTTTTGCTTCTTATTCTGTTTACCTTGTTTGTTGTCAAAACCCAGGGCTTTTTTTGTAGCAGGAACTCCTTTGCGTGTTAGGACACACACCCCAAATGTAGCCAATCCTGATGAGTTTCTGCTGTTGGGTGTGGCCTATTATGCTAATTTCCTGCTGGATGTGGCCAACTCAGGAGCCAGCCGGAACGCCGTTCCTGTGCGCTCCTGCCCAAAAATAACTCTGATGCTAAGGAAAGATGAAGGCAGCAGGAAAAGAGGAAGACTCTCTTTATTTCAGTGTTTCATCTCCGTATACTTGAGTACGGGTAACGCAGAGGTGAAATGAATGGCTGGAACTGAATGCTGCCGCAGGCTCCAATTCAGGAATTAATTTTGGAAATTCTCCTAATTAAACTGCAATTCAGAAGCGCCGGAACACAATGCAGATTGAAGTAGTGAAGCAACAGAAGAATGGAATGGGAAGAATCCATTCATCTCTGCAGATAATGGGCTAAAGGCACGTGATACTATCTTATGCGTTGTTAAAGCCGGGCTAACACCAGCCCAGTCAGAGCAAGCGGGGAGGTGGGGGAATTTGCCTGGCAGTCCCGAGTATGCCGCTAAAATAAGCACAGTCCATCAAGACAGCTAATTCCAGTCTATGAAAAAAAATAGAGAGAATAGTCCAAAAAAAGGTAGATTTTATTTCAAGGGTTAATACTGAGAAGCTTCGTACATTTGGGATCCTTCATTAGGGGGAAATTGTAGGTCTAGAATGGGAAAATCCCGGAGATTCAGGTTAAGATTTGCGGACTCTAATCTGGAGAGCCGAGTTTGATTCCCAACTCCTCCTCCACATGAAGCCTGCTGGGTTACCTTGGGCCAGTCACAGTTCTCTCAGAACTTTCTCAGCCCCTCTGGCCTCACAAGGTGCCTGTTACGGGGAGAGAAATGGAAGGTGATCATAAGCCGCTTTGAGACTCCTGAGGGGAGAGGAAAGCAGCATATAAAAACCAACTGTTCTTCTCCTTCTTTCAAAAGTCGAAGTTCCTTCATCAGATACCTGACAAAGGGAGTTTTATCTCTTGAAAGCTTAGACCCACCAAATTTTGTTGGTGTCTAAAGTGCTACTGTTAGCTGTACTAAGATGAAGTGTGATTGTTGTCTGTAGATTAGTACGCACCTCTGAGGTAGAGCCTGGTGAGGGCAGGGTTTCAAGAGGGGAGGGACCTCAGCAGGGTATATTTACCTAGAATCCACCCTCCAAAGCAGCCATTTTCTCCAGGGGAACTGATCTCAGCAGGGTGGAGATCAGTTGTAATTCTGGGAGATCTCCAGGCCCCACTTGGAGGCTGTCCTAAACAGATTTACACGCTTATAAACTCATTTACTTCAGCGGATTTAGAAAGGTGTAACTAAGTTTAGGATTGCAATGTAAAACAGACTGATATCGTTGAGCTCACAGTGCCATTAATTCTCGTAACTAATTTATGCTGCAAATCACCAACTGCAAGTGGAGGTATGTTAGCACGGGCTAGGGAATTTGATTCCATTCAGCCTCGTACTATCCCGGAGTAGGAGTATATTTCTACTACCACCTTAATTATCTTTCTTTTTTGGCGGATTCTCACCGGATGTCACATCAGGAAGCCAGGTTTGGTGTGCACCAATCCAGGTGTTGCTTCTCAGAGATACACATATCTAAAAAAAAAAAAAAAGATATGGGGAAACTGTGTTCAATGGATTTTTACGAAAATTCACACTTCGAGTGTGAATTCACTACCACCAAATAGTAATGATCCAGGCTTATTTATTTTGATAAAAACAAGTGCTTGTTTTTCTTGTTAATTAAAATGAGAAACCACTTTGAGAGCAACAAACAAATCTAAACTATATTCTATAGTTAGAAATGAGCAAATTTTCTGATATTTCACTGATTTTTATGTTTGTGTCAGTTCAGTTGCCAGTGGCCATGGTTTTCCACCTTTCCCTGTTGGCTTTCTAGGCTCCTTTGTGCTCTATACCTACTTTGATAGCTTTTATGTGCAATATATACACGTGTTTGTCTGTTTAATGTATGTAACTTTTAATAGTGTTGATTTAATGGGGATATAGTATTGAGCAACTTGGCAGAAAAATTCAGCACAGTGGATTAGAAAATGGTTCCAAAACATAGAATCATGGGTTCGGTTCTCACAAAAATCCAAATGGAAATTTCGAGGTTCGAAGCAGCAGGCATGAGAAATGCAAAAGCATCCCTATCTACGGTCAATTTGTCATGCAAACAGGGGGAAAAAATGAAGTGTGTCTTCTCACGATACCACAATAACGTATGGAACTAATTATCCCAACATCTGGTGATGCCTACTAGTTTGAATGTTTGTTTTCTTTTTAAGAAATATGAGACCTTTATAAGCCTTTCTAGAGATATTAGCCAAATGATACCTCCATAATTAGAGGCCACATATTGCAAATTACTTGGTGTTTGGCGGGGGGGGGAACCAGGAAGTGTGGCTGTTACAACTGACCTGCCAGTAAGCTTCCCCTGGTATCTGGCTGGCTACTTCTTGAGAAAGAACATTAGACTATATTAGGGACCTGAATTTTATGAACATGCTGGGTTAGATCCTAGGCAGCTGTTCTTCTAGCATAATGGAAGTTTTTCCTTGCAGAAATACACTATGCTTAGTCCCTAGGGGATGACTTTTCCCACCGATTTCTCCCTCCCATGATAGACCACTTTCTTGCCTTTCCTGAACATCCTTTGATCCCCAGAAGGAGAAGTTTGGAGCGCCCTTTATGAGTAGGAAGGTGGAAAGTCGTGTTTAGTGGACGTCACTCTGCTGGTAGTGAGGATCCAACCTGCCTTTGGGAAAGGCCTCGGCTCAGTGATAGAGCATCTGCTTGGCATGCAGAAGGTCCCAGATTCAATCCCTGGCATCTTCAGTTAAAAGGATCAGGTGGTAAGTGATGTGGAAGACTTCTACTGAAAACCCTGGATGGCCGCTGCCGGTGTGAGTAGACAATACTGACTTTGATAGACCAAGGCAGCTCTATGTGTTCATTTTTTGGTTTGGAACTCCGGCTCCTTTCATAGTTCCCCCACACCTCACCCCCGACCATACTAATAAAAATCATTTCAGTCATTCCTGCTAAAAACTGATACCTGTTTTTCCTATACAAAATAAGGAACGCCAAAGCGCATGCTGTGGATGTGTAAACATGACTGTCCACCTACATTCCAAACTTTCCCCGTTCTTTCTACCACACTCCTTCTTGGTTGTCACGTTACAAACCAAAAACGGCATACGGAGTTTCAGATTCTGCAAAGTGGTTTGTCATGTGACAACCAAGAAGGAGTGTTGCACAAAGAAAGTTTGTAATATCAGTGGATTGGCATGTCTTTCACAATCGAAGTGTGTGCTTTGGCATTCCTTGTTTGGGTTGCTTTGTACTGTGGATCCTCTTTCTAGTATTTTTTTTTCTCCCTAGATTGGCATACAAATGGTATAAAAATGTTAATAAGACCAAGAAAGTCAGCAATGATCTCAGATCAGATGAAAAGGCTCGCAGTGATAATATACTAAAACAAAGCTGGGGGAAGGGGAAGCCATTGTTGTGGTTCCATCAGCTAGATGGACTCTAGGTCTACACCGATGAGGGAACCATCCTGGTTTGCATCCCATGGTCCTGTTACTCTAGTGGAGGTGATTTTCTCCAGTATGGGAAGCCTTCCTCTGTCTCAAGACACTATATTGAGGATCTTTTAGTAGGGGGTAGCCCTGTCATGTCAATGGTATGTGGGAAGAGGGCTGCTGTCTCCTTCTCTCTCTCTGAAGTTTTCCACACAGTCTCTTATCAGGTCCCTGACCTTGTTGCTCCAGCTGCAGGAGCCTCGCTGGGAATTATAACGGTTCCTAGAATGTTTTGCTTATTAACCCGCTAAAGCTTCCCGCACGCGCGAACTGTATCAATTGGCTTCTGCTGAAGGGGGGGTTGTTTGAATGTAGTATAACCTAGTAAGCTCTGCTGTATCTAGTCATTACTGACACAGAGAATGTACACGTGTCTTTAGTACTGTTCCATTATTAAACACTGTCTTCTGGAGAAGCCCTGTGTTGTGTGACAGACTGAAGAACCTGACACTCCCCCAAGAGAAAAGCTCCTCCTCAAGCCAAAGGAACCTGTGGGATCCAACCCTATGTTTTTATTTCGCTTTCACCCAAAGAGGAGGAGAATTAAAAACTTATACACACTTTGGCCTCAGTGCCAGCTCAGATTCTGATTCTGATTTGATTTTTAAAGGTGGATGTGAGTTTTGTTTCAAAGTAGGCATAGTTGAAATGCATAGATGGTTTTAAACATTATAAGGAATATGCACTCACCAACTTAGGAAGCTGGTACAAACATGTTTGATGGCAGAAACTGCGTGAGTTTATCCCATGTGCCATATATATTTTGCTCTAAATGGGCCTGCCTGCTGAGACTCGGCTATTTTCTGCATACTATAATAATATTTATCACCTCCATCACACTTTTCATCTTCAAAGTACTTTATAAACATTAATTAATCCTCCTGATGCCCCTGTGCGTTGGGTAAGTAGGACTGTTAAAATAGGGTGAATAATTCACAATGAATAATGTATCTGCAGAATTGTCACATACGCTCCTGGAATCTCCCACGAGCCGATTGTTCAAATTGTATTCATTTTTTAAAAAGGCAATTTTGTATTAACTATGGATTGACTGATACTTATTCTTCAAATTTGGAATACTGTGTACAGTTCTGGTCACCACATCTCAAAAAGGATATTATAGCATTGGAAAAAGTGCAGAGAAGGGCAACTAGAATGATAAAAGGGTTGGAACACCTTCCCTATGAAGAAAGGTTAAAACGCTTGGGGCTCTTTAGCTTGGAGAAACGACGGCTGAGGGGTGACATGATCGAGGTTTATAAGATTATGAATGGGATTGAGCAGGTTGAGAAAGGAGTACTTTTCTCCCTTTCTCACAATACAAGAACTCGTGGGCACTCCATGAAATTGCTGAGCAGTTGGGTTAGAACAGATAAAAGGAAGTCCTTCTTCACCCAAAGAGTGATTAACATATGGAATTCACTGCCACAGGAGGTGGTGGCAGCTGCAAGCATGGACAGTTTCAAGAGGGAATTAGATAAACATATGGAGCAGAAGTCCATCAGTGGCTATTAGCCACAGGGTATAGATGGGAACTCTCAGTCTGGGGCAGATGATGCACTCTATCCTTGGTGCTGGAGGGGGCAGCAGTGGGAGGGCTTCTAGTGTCCCGGCCCCACTGCTGGACCTCCTGATGGCACCTGGTATATTTTGGCCGCTGTGTGACAGAGTGTTGGACTAGATGGGCCATTGGCCTGATTCAACATTGGCTTCTCTTATGTTCTTATGTTCTTATGAGTGTGTGTGTATACATATTGTGGTGATTTCAGTTACAAGCCATATTGGGCAGGACTCTGAAAAGGCAGAAAATAATTATTCTAAATAAGTAGGTAAATAAATAACCATATAAATAAACAAATAAATAAATATTGATAGAGTGACCATCAGAGAAGACGCAAACTTGAATCCTTAGCAAGAAGTATGGTTTGTCAAGATGGAGTCTTGGGACGGTTGGATGGACACGGTGAAGCCCGTATGCTTCTGGAATGAATGGCCAATGGTACATCATTTTATTCGCCAAAAATCTAGCTCTGTCATATGATTGATAAGGCAATTTGAATAATATATCTGAACATGCTTGAAGAGCAGCTGATAGAAAACAAATCCCCAATATTTTGATTGGCTAATAATTAATTCCCCAGAGTAGATGGAGGAATTCTATCTTTGCACTTATGAGTACTTATGAGCTCATTCAGCACAAATTTCTGCCCACACGTAACACTCATCTGACTTGCTTCTTTTGGTTTTGATCTTACATAGCAAAACTTTCTATACCGAGATGCACCTTTACTGCACCACTTGAAGGACCCCTTTTAATGACATCAGCAGTGAGACGAAAGGAAAATCATTTGCATACTTGGCTCCATGCACCTGGAATGCCTTAATTTTCGGGATTAGTGAAATGAGTCTAATAAAACGCATAGGGTCTCGTTAATCAGCTCTGTAAACCCCCTTCATTAGCTATTACTTGCATGCATTTTAGGAAATTTACATCGTGCAGGTCAGTTATTACTCTTTTATGAACTGATTTCTAATTTTATGTGACACAATTTGCGTTTTTAGTGTTCCTAGAAGTTAAATAACTTTGGCTTTCCCATGCCTCCACCGTTTAGGATCTCAGATAGCAACTGCCATTTTGTACCGGTATGACAAGGTTTCAACAAGCTTATCCAGGCTGCAAACCAACACTTTGTATGGTACCATCATCATGTATTGTTATGACATTGAATTTGGTTGAAATGCTACATCAAACCTAGGCTGTCACTATGACTAGAGATGGACACCTATTGGTGCCAGAGTCACAGTGGGAATTTAAGTGAGTTGGGAAAGGGAGGCATGTACAGGAGGTGGATGGGAATAGGGATGTGTAAATATATAGTGTTCCAATGCCACAGCATCACTTTCTGCACAACCCCAGAAGGTATGCCATTGCATCAGAATGATGCTGTTGGATTCCCCCTCAAAGGCTACTGTTTTACCATAGAATTTTGGGAGAATCCTAGAACATCCTGCAGACACAATGATGTCACTTTTGGAGTCACAGTGGAAGTGACATCATGGTGTTGGAACATGCATTTTCCCCCATCACTCTACCAAGGAGAAGAAGAAGAAGAGAAGAGACTGGATTTATAGCCTGCCTTTCACAACCCAAAGGAGTCTCAGGGTGGCTGAGTTTAGTCATGCCGGCCACATGACCACAGAAACGTCTTCGGACAACGCTGGCTCTTCGGCTTGGAAACGAAGATGAACACGGCAACACTAGAGTCGGATTTGACTGGCTTTTGAGCAAGGGAACCTTTACCTTTACTTTACTTTACTTTACTTTACTTTACTTTACACTCACACATACACACACACAGAGTTTGGTGTAGTGGTCAGGAGTGTGGTTTCTAATCTGGGAGGAACTGGTTTGATTCCCCACTCCTCCACTTGCAGCTGCTGGTGTGACCTTCAGTCAGTCCTAAATTCTTTCAGAGCTGTTCTCTCAAGAGCAAATCTCGAGAGAGCTCTCTTTGCCCCACCTACCTCACAGGATGTCTACTGTGGGGAGGGGAGGGGAAAGGAGATTGTAAACCACTCTTAGACTCCTTTGGGTACAGGCCTGTAGGGACAGCGGGCCATTTGGGGGCCCTTCCCCTTAGTTAAAAGCCCCGTCCCACAAATAGCATGCCAGAAACCTTATTTTTAACCATGACTTAGGTGGTACCAGGCTAGCAGAAAGGGGGCTTGTTGGAAATATATTGAAGGTGCCCTTCTAAGCTTTATTGTCCCATGGAAGGGAACTCAAAAAACATTTGAATGCCGTCTGAAGGCAATTAAATATCCTCCAGGCGGTTTTTTCCGAGGAACTGATGCACTCACTGCCCTGTCCCTTGAAAGGATTGGCCAGAAATAGGCTCCCTTTAAAGACAGGCATTCAGATTAATTTAATTAACTGTAATTGAACTAGTTGCTGTAGATTTCCCGGGTTGTATGGCTGTGGTCTTGGTATTGTAGGACCTGACGTTTCACCAGCAGCTGTGACTGACATCCTCAGAGGTATAACACAGAAAGATGGAGTCCCCTCTGTGTCAAGGTGAGCAGAAGGATGGCAGGCAGGTAATTTATATCTACTCAGGAAGGTGGGGTAGGGCTGAGTCATTATCTTGTAGGAGTTCCCCAGGCTATGAACATGCTAATGGAGGAGCTTTCCTGAGGAGGTTCTTTTGTCTATGGATTGTTTCCTGAGGAGGTTTCCTGTTTCCTGAAGAGGTTCTTTTGTATGTGGATTGGCTGTTGAAATTCTAATCTTATCTGTAGTGCTATTGTTTTTCAGGACAGGAAACCATGCCCTATTTATTTTTAAACTCTCTTCTTTCCTGTTGAAATTGTGTTTATGTTGAAATTGATTGTTGTTGTTCAGTCGCACAGTTGAGTCCAACTCTTCGCAACCCCGTGGACCACATCACGCCAGGCCCTCCTGTCTTCTGTCGTGCTCTGGAGTTTGCTTAATTTCATGTCCGTTGCCTCGGTAACACTGTCTAACCATCTCATCCTTTGCCATCCCCTTCTTCTTTGACCTTCAATCTTTCCCAGCATCAGGGTCTTCTCCAGTGAGCGCTCCCTTCTCACTTGGTGGCCAAAGTATTTGAGCTTCAGCTTCAGTATCCGGCCTTCCAGGGAACAGTCAGGGTTGATTTCTTTTAGGACTGACTGATTTCATCTCCTTGCAGTCCCATTGAACTGCCTCCTTAAAAATTTAAATGATCCCTAGGGGGGGAAATCCCAGTTACGGGCCTGTTCGGGTAGCGAAGTGCGGGGTATAAATCCAATCTCTTCTCCTATTCTCTCTCTCTCTCTCTCTCTCTCTCTCTCACCCACCCACCCACCCAGCCACCATTAAATATATAGCCATTAAAAACAAATGTCCCAAGTTCTACTTCTCTTCCCATGGATGTTCTGCCAGTGGCTTAGAAGATAGTTAACAACAATGGTTTACGTTCTATCTTATCTATCAAGCCAAAAAAACCCATTTTCTGATTCCCCTCTTCCCAACTTATAAAAATGCAAATGGAAGTACCAGAAATTCAGATTCCGGTAGCAGTGCCCTATCATTTAATAATATAATAAAGTTCAAGTTGCACCTGATTTATGGCCGCCCCTCATGGGATTGTCAAGGCAAGGGATGAGCAGAAGTGGTTTGCCATGGCTATCTTCTGCATAGCAATTCTGGTCATCTTTGGTGGTCCCCCATCCAAGTAATCACCATGGCTAACCTTGCTTCGCTTCTAAGCTCTGACAAGTTTTGGCCACTCTGAGCTATCCAGGCCACGACAACAGAAAAGCTAAAGCTAGAATAACAAACACACTCGAGCTTGGCAGAAAAGTTCAGATTAATATCAAGGCTCGGAAGGTCAATCTCACGTTGGAAGTAATCCGATGGCACTGGAAGTCAAATGTAATGTTCACAACTCCCTCTAATGCCTATTAGCTCAATGTGTTGTTTACCGCTAATCATATTAAAATGACTCTGGTGAGAAGAATTTGGGTGACGCTCCAAGAGTTGTGTGTGATTACTTCTTACAAATTTGTCAAGAAAGAAAGAAAGGGGAAAAAAAACCTGTCAAATTTGCCTGACTGCTAGTAATCACACTGTGTTAGCATTAGTTGACAGCCGGAGCATGGTGCATGAGAGCCCCCCCCCCCATTGAAGGCCTTGGGGGAGGGAATGCTAGGACCACATGACAAAAGGCCATTGTGAATTATTCTTCTTGTGACAAAGGTCAGAAGCGACTGCTTTCAATGTGGTCTTTGCCATGGTCTGTGGTTAAATCCCAACCTCTTCCTACATGACCCTGGAGAATCACAAGATTGGATGGCCAAGGGTTTGTCCCCATACAATGGGGCCACCTGGACTATCACTCGATATTCTCGAACCCAGGAGAACCCCTAGGTTCTATTAAAATAAAAAAAAACCTAGGTGAAAGAACTTCCTGACAGAGAGGTTCCTCAGTGGAACAGGCTTTCAAACAGAGGCTAGATGGCCATCTGACAGCAATGCAGATTCTGTGAACTTAGGCAGATCATGAGAGGGGGAGGGCAGGAAGGGCTGACTCAGTGCTTAGTTCTCATGGCCCTTTCTTACATGCCCAGGGAAACGCTGATCGCCACTTTGGGGTCAGGAAGCCATTGTTCTCCAGGTCAGTTTGCCTGGGGATCCTTGAGGTTTTTTGTCATCTTCTGGGCATGGAACAGTGAGAACTGGAGTTCTGGTTGGGGAAATATTTGTGAATTTCCTGCATTGATCAGGGGGGTGGACTAGATGACCCTGGATGTCCCTTCCAACTCTATGTTCAACTCACGACACAATACCTTGCATTTATCCCTGGTTAGAACAGCATCTGCTTATCCCGGGACAAGTGTGGGGTGAAGCCGGGGTGACCTCAATGTAATGTGGAAATGAAAGAAAAAAAAACACCCGAGATAATTACAGGGGTGAACTCGAGTGTAGTGTAGAATGTAAAAATATCCCAAAGTGATTACAGGGGCGAATGCGCGTGTAGTGTAGAATGTAAGTTCGGGGAAAGGGTTGAACCAGGATTTAAGGCCTAGTGTGGAAAGGACCCAAGTTAGCTTTTTGCAAATATTTACACCTTTTTTGGTTTTTGTTTTGCTCTCGAGTCACAGTTGACTTACAGTGACCCTGCAGGGTTTTCAGGGCAAGAGATGTTCAGAGATAGTTTACCACTGCCTGCCTCTGCATAGCAACCTTAGACTTTCTTGGTGGTCTCTCCATCCAAGGACTAACCCTGCTTAACTTCTTTGCACCTAGATGCAATCCGGCTAGCCAGGGCCATCCGGAACAGGACACTTACAGCTTACATCCTCGTATGGACCAAAGAGATCGCTCTTGTTGCAGTGTAATTGTTGGGGAACTACAAGACTACACCACTACAGTCTGATGTAGCGGTTAAGAGCAGCAGACTCTAATCTGGACAAAATGGGTCTCATTCTCCGCTCCTCCTCCACATGAAGCCAACTGGGTAGCCTTGGGTCAGTCACAAGCCCTCTCAGAGCTATTCTCTCAAGAGCAGTTGAAACAGTTCTCTCAGCCCCAGCTACCTCACTGAGTGTTGTGGGGAGAGGAAGGCGCTTTGCGATTCTCTTTGTCTTCCTCCTCCTTCTCCTCTGTTGCTGCTTCTTCTTCTTCTTCTTCTTCTTCTTCTTCTTCTTCTTCTTCTTCTTCTTCTTCTTCTTCTTCTTCTTCTTCTTCTTCTTCTTCTTCTTCTTCTTCTTCTTCTTCTTCTTCCTGTATCTGTGGGTCCGCTATTCAAATCCAGGTTCAGATCTGAGTGATCTAGTACAGGGAAATATTCAGCGGGCAGAATACAGTCTTCAGCAGTGTATACTGTGGGTGGGTCGGGTGAACAGTAATCATTGGAATAAGAACACGGGGTGTTGTAAAGTGTGTCCTTCTTCTCAGCTCTGGAATGTTGGAAGGTATGTAATGCATACCATAATGCTGTGCCTGAGAGGCTATGTAACCCAATATACCTCTAAGACTTTATGAAAAATACTGAAAGAAATTCAGCAAAAGTAGGCTGATCCATTGCAGGGTAAGACAGGACTCCTGTTCTGCTTTTTGATGCTTGTGTAAGAGAAATTATTTCTGCATGTGTCGTTTGCCATGTAGGGTGATGGAACTATCCCTGCCAAAATTCTTTCTCTCAGAACCAAATGGTATGTGGTTTTTGGGTCCCAGGACTGGAATTCCAGAGGCATTGTTTCACACTGAAACAGTTGCATGGGACGCCCACTATAGATACATGATGCTGTGCTGCAGAGTGGGGCTAAATTCTCTCCTCCAGGATTCTTTAATCCCCATGGGGGGGGGGGAAGACAAATCGTATTAAAGATGAAGTTGAGACTTACTACATAGCTTTCTCTGTGTGGCTTCTGTGTCTGCCCATTAATGTAGCTAACCTAGCAATTGGATCTTGTAATTGCTTTGGGAATGAATGTTGCTGACCGTGCAGGTGCAAAAAGCAGGTAACGTATCCAAAGATGGTCACTTAAGGATGCCCCTAACTGTGCAAGCTAAAGGAGGGGGTGAACTGTGAGTGATTTCTGAGCTTGATAAGGTCAATTTAATGATAACCATGATGGTGTGTGTGTTTGTGTGTGTGTTCATATGTCTCTTCTCCATTAAGGAAATATAGTTCGAAATGCAAAAGCTGAAACACAAATTAGTTTGTTATTAACTTGGCACCACCTGACTCAGTAGTGCAAGCAGCTAGTTGCAGGTGCAAAGCGGCCCACCACAGTGGTTGACACAAAACAGTGACCTGATTTGGTCAGAAGTCCATCCAGGGCCGGCCCACTCACTAGGCGAACTAGACGTTCACCTAGGGCGGGCCGATCATCAGGTTGCCAAACTGCGCCCACCCCCCAAAAAAGCCCCCCATCTCCTCCAAAAGCCCTGCATCGTTCTGACCCCAGGTACCCGATGCGCAGATGGAAGGGAGGAGGGTTTAAACCCCCTCCCTTCCATGGCTTGCCCGCGTGCCCCGCAGCTGCGAGGCACATGGACAAGTCAGTGCTCAGATGGAAGGGAAGGGGGTTTAAACCTCCTTCCCTTTCTTGGCTTGCCAAGGAAACAGCACAAGGGGGGGGGGGCGCCAGAAGATATCCTCGCCTAGTGTGCAAAAACACCTGGGCTGGCCCTGATGAATCACATGCATTTGATCAAGAGTAGCTCACCTGGTGTCATGTCACATATCATGCCCCTTCCACTATCATGTGCACTTTGGCCCCTCCGTAATCTTGTGAACTCCAGAACACATGACCCTGCCCTTTTGGAAACAGAAGGAAAATCAAAGCAAGCTGACATACTTTCCCCTCATGTTTCCTTTGTTATGCAAATCAGTAATTATTACATACACACAGTGTCAGTTTTAATTCCATTTTCGCTACTGTGCCAACTGCAAGGGCCCTCATGTACATGGAACTAATGAGGATGACAAAAAGAGGTTTTCGAGTAGTGGGTGTTTCAGACGTAATCTTTCACAGCCTGCCTTCATGACTGCTATACTTAGTAGCAGCTTGAGCTCAGTGTGAGCTGTCACATGTTTGCCAGTGCGCAAGGGATGGTGAGGCAACCACGGAGTATTCTTCAGCCTCCCCCCCCATTATTTAATCTACACAGGGAAGGAAGAGCCAAGAGCAGGCTGAGAAGAGGACAACTCATGGCTTTTGAGCCACACGTCACCCTCCACAGCCTTGCACTAGGCTACGTAAGAACATAAGAGAAGCCAATGTTGGATCAGGCCAATGGCCCATCCAGTCCAACACACAGTGGCCAAAAATACCAGGTGCCATCAGGAGGTCCACCAGTGGGCAATGTTCTCTCTAAGCTTTGGAGTCTAGTGAGCAAAAATTCTATTTTGTAAGCTACTGGCATTAAAGTTGTGAGCAAGCGATTTGGCTACTGCATAAATTAGTTTGCTCTGGAGCCATCTTTCCTGAACTAAGACAAAAATGTGAGAGCTGGAAGATAAAAAACTGTGAGCTAGCTCACACTTAATCAGCTTAGAAGGAACATGCCAGTGGGGCCAGGACACTAGAAGCCCTCCCACTGTTGCCCCCCCCAAGCACCAAGAATACAGAGCATCACTTGCCCCAGACCAAGAGTTCCTATCTATACCTTGTGGTTAATAGCCACTGATGGACCTCTGCTCCATAGGCTTATCTGATTCCCTCTTGAAGCCGTCCATGCTGGTAGCTGCCACCACCTCCTGTGGCAGTGAATTCCATGTCTTAATCACTCTTTGGGTGAAGAAGGACTTCCTTTTATCTGTTCTAACCCGACTGCTCACTGAGTGCCCATGAGTTCTTGTCTTGTGAGAAAGGGAGAAAAGGACTTCTTTCTCCACCTTGCTCTTTCCCATGCATAATCTTATAAACCTCGATTGTGTCACCCCTCAGCCGTCGTCTCAATATGTATCAACCCGTCAGCCGTATCAATAAACCCCAAATACCCTGAAAGGATATAGGTTTGCTTGCCCAGTGGGAACAGCTGTGTTTTGGGCGGTTCCTCTGTATTGTGGAACGGAGTGAACACACTGCTTGGATCCATTCGACCGGTTCTGTGGAGCTCAAATGTCTTGCCCCCCCCCCCACCGCTCCTGCTGCAACCCAAGAATGGCCCACAAATGCTGCTCGTGGTGGGGGTAGTTTCCTTTGTCCTACTGCATAAGCATTTCAGGAGGTATTCTGGGAGGAAGGGCTCCATGGGTGGAAATCCTCCAGCATGCCCAAGCCAATTAAGTTTCTTCTGCTGTTTGTTGAAGCAGAAGTCTATTTCTATCATAATTTTATAGTATTTCTAGAAGAAGAGTTGGTGTTTATGCCCCACTTTTCTCTACCCTAAGGAGTCTCAAAGCAGCTTACAATCACCTTTCCCCTTTGAATCCCCACAACAGGCACCTTGTAAGGTAGGTGGGGTCGAGAGAGTTCTGAGAGAACTGTGACTGGTCCAAAGTCACCCAGCAGGCTTCACATGGAGGAGGAGCGAGGAACTGGGCCTGGCTCTCCAAGTTACAGTCCACCAGTCTTAACCACTACACCGCATTGGCTGTTTTACTTGTCTGTTTTTTATTGTTTAGGTCCTTCCTTCCTTCCTTCCTTCCTTCCTTCCTTCCTTCCTTCCTTCCTTCCTTCCTTCCTTCCTTCCTTCCTTCCTTCCTTCCTTCCTTTGGAGACTTAAGTGGTCCTAGGGTTGCCAGCCTCCAGGTGGGGCCTGGGGATCTCTTGCTTTTATAACTGATCCCCAGCTGACAGAGATCAGCTCCCCTGGAGAAAACGGCTGCTTTGAAGGGTGGACTCTATGGCCTTGTACCCTGCTGAGGCCCCTCCCCTCCCCAAACTCTGCCCTCTCCCGGATCCACCCCCACGGGGTATAAATGTTTCTTCTTCTTCTTCTTCTTCTTCTTCTTCTTCTTCTTCTTCTTCTTCTTCTTCTTCTTCTTCTTCTTCTTCTTCTTCTTCTTCTTCTTCTTCTTCTTCCTCTTCTTCCTCTTCTTCCTCTTCCTCTTCCTCTTCCTCTTCCTCTTCCTCTTCTTCTTCTTCTTCTTCTTCTTCTTCTTCTTCATGCCTTGCCTGTGGACTTCCCAGAAGGATCCGGTTGGCCACAATGGGAAACAGGATGCCGGCCCTTGAGCCGATCAAGCAAGGCATCTCTCTGTTTTGCTCACAACCCGTTTCCCTTTCCCTCCTTTCGGGTGCCTGGGAAATCTGGCCACCTCCCTAAGTTTCGACAGTGATTGCAAATAAGACAAATGATAATAAATTTTACCCTCCCCCCCAAAAAAAAATCTCTCCCCCCTCCCCTCTCCTCCTCGAAACCATAAATGCACATTAGCGGGCCTTGTTAAGTGCAGAGCCACAAGCGAATATGGAGCATGGCTCTTTCTCATAAGCTTTGGGAACCAGATTTAAAAGCATACTGGTGCTTGTGCACAGCAGGCTGTAATGATCCATTATCCCACAAGCCGAGGAGCTAGAAGCAACACATAAATAAGGAGCAATTGGCCCATCTGCTTTGATTTCTCCAGCATCCCCAGAGGACGTAAGCAGGAGCTCAGACTTCTTGCCATCTGCCTTTACATTATCAATAACAGTTAAATTATGCCGCGCGCTACAAGGGCTGGCAGATATGGATCGGGAGACGCGGCACCTGAAAAATATAGACCCAAAGACGCGTATGTTTGGAGCCAGCTGTTTATTTACAAGGTCCTGACATCCGTCCTCACTTTCTCTCCAGCTGCCTTTTCCTTTTTTCTGAAAAAAGAAGCCAAACTCACAAACCACGCTTCGAAGAGACATTGCAGTTTAGCGTGAACTCGAGAAGAAATTAAGTGTAACGGCATAACACCCCGTGAATGTATTTCCAGCTTCCTTTTTCTGTTTTGGGTTCCACCCCCTCTTCTTTCTTTCTTTCCTTTTTAAAAAAACTGTTGAAACATGCACGGGTAAGAAGGGGAACAAAACAACCCCAACCCATCAAACCAAAAAAGATTTTATATTTTCCCCCCATCATGCTTGTGAGAACATCTGGCTCGGCGTTACAGCTTGCTATGTTTATAAAACAGGCTGGGAGCGGAGAGGGCGATGCACTCGGTTCGGGTTTTTTTGGCTGCGCTGGAATCCTGTGCAAAGCTGTAACTTTTATGAAATGTTAAGTGTTTATGAAAGCTTAGGGAGTCGCAGAAGCGGGCCTGAAGGTCAGGCGGCTCCGGCGCGCTGTTGGCAGGCACCAAGCAGAATTGTCTTACTGCAAGCTGTCGGAATGCTAGGCGCTTTCGACGGGGGAATAATTGCATTCTGAGTTCATTCAATTTTCGACCTGTTTGATGGATGCTTGCCAGTCATACTGAATTGCACTTCGGGGGGGGGGGAGGTTTGCGATATGGCACGGTGACCGCAGAGATAGACGGCGACATTTCTTAACTACTTTTCTTTTGCCCTCAGTCCATGGAGGGGGAAAACGGGGGGCATTCATCAAGGGAGGTCTGGGACAATTGCAGGAATCTAGTTTCTGCCTGTAGCTCCTGGCTTATAGATTTTAAAGCCGGAGCGACAGCAAAGACAGCCATACCGGTCGCATGTGCACAAGACAGCAAATTATGCAGACTCGGGATGGGGACAGTGGGGGAGGAATATTATCTGGACCCCTCCCTCATAACTTGTTCACTGAACTAATATGGTGCTTATTTCCCTGCTCACCTGTTGCTTAGCACCATAGGGGTGTCATCATTTGGGGGCATGCAGTTCCCCCCACCCTTTTCCAATTGGGGATTATGTCCACTCCTAATCACAACATAATGAAGCCAATTCCGATGGAGGGCTATGGTGATTCCAGACAGACTGGCCTCCCTCTGAATGGGCAAATACGTATCTGATGAGCTG
This sequence comes from Gekko gecko, assembly GCA_029375565.1. Classification (NCBI taxonomy): domain Eukaryota; kingdom Metazoa; phylum Chordata; class Lepidosauria; order Squamata; family Gekkonidae; genus Gekko; species Gekko gecko. The sequence continues at coordinate 12,346,678 of JAPDNY010000014.1, forward strand.
CATCATCACCAAAAGCGAGGGGCATTTTCATGGCTGCTGAAAGTTCTAAAGACATGCTGGCTTTGCTCTTCAACTTGAGGGTTTGCTGCTTAGATGTCATAGAATCATATTACCATAGAGTTGGAAGGGACCTCCAGGGTCATCTAGTCCAACCCCCTGCACAATGCAGGGAATTCACAAATACCTCCCCCCACCCCACCCCCAGTGATCCCTGTTCCATGCCTAGAAGATGACAGAAAACCTCTAGGATCCCTGGCCAAACTGGCCTGGAGGAAAAAAAAATGCTTCCTGACCCCAACATGGCAATCAGTATTGCCCTGGGCGTGTAAGAAGGGGCCACAAGAACTAATGATCTGCCTAAGTTCTCAGCATCAGCATTGCTGTCAGATGGCCATCTAGCCTCTGTTTGAAAACCTCCAAAGAAGGAGAGGCCACCACCTCCCGAGGAAGCCTGTTCCTCTAGAACCGCTCTGTCAGGAAGTTCTTCCTAACGTTTAGCTGGAAACTCTTTTGATTTCCTTTCAACCCGTTGGTTCTGATCCGACCTTCTGGGGCAACAGAAAACAACTCCGTACCATCCTCTATATGACGGCTCTTCAAGTACTTGTAGATGGTTATTGTTAAGTATGAGACTCAACAAAGGATTCAGCTTCAAGTGATTTCAGCTTTATTAAAGGGCAACTGTAAGTCAGGAACACACGACAAACAAGGGGAGCACAGCTCCTTCTTTTAAACTCTCCCGGGCTGTCCAAGCCACACCCATAACAAGTTAAAGACCAATGGCATTGCAGGGATAAAGGCCAATCAGGACCGTTCCCTTTTGCAACAATCTCACTCAGTGATTGGGTAATTACACAGGTTTCGCAGAAACCGACCAATAGCAATGCGACAGCTGAAGAGCCACATTCAGACTCAAGCTTAACATGTGAATAGGTAGGAGCGATTCACATCCAGTACATAACAGTTATCGTATCAGAATATGCATGGCCAGTTCCAGGTTTTGGTGGGCGCTGGGCAGAGAGTGCCCATATCCCTCCATACCCACCACCGGGCCTCTTTTCTTGCCTGCCCACCCACAAGGCCCCACTTGCTTATGCATCATTCTCCACTGGTAAGCTCTCTTACCACCTCCAGTAACAACTGCCCATATTGCCTGCACGTCCTTTCCCTGATGGTGCTGGGTCTGCGCCAGGAGTGCCAGTGCCAGGGTCACCAGGAATGCTGATGCTTTGTGCCCCACCCATATGCTCTTTTTGTAGCAGGAACTCCTTTGCATATTAGGCGACACACCCCTGATGTAGCCAATCCTCCAAGAGCTTACAGTAGCCCCTGTAAGAAGAGCTCTGTAAGCTCTTGGGGGATTGGCTACATTAGAAGTGTATCGCCTAATATGCAAAGGACTTTCTGCTACAAAAAAGAGCCCTACATATGTCCTTCTCCAGCAGTGCTAGGCAACATATGATGTTAGCACTGGCAAGCAGGCAGTGGAAGGGTGAGAGTGCAGGCCCCAGAGGAGGTACATGAGTAGGGAGTCAGCAACAGCAGGCCCCATCAGGAATCGTGGTCCCTAGCAATTGCCCCACCTCCAGGTGAGTGGATGCTGGCCTCAATAATATGTGATGGGTCTCTTTGAAGAGAGAGAAGAGATTGGATTTATACCCCACCCTTCACTACCCAACGGAGTCTCAGAGCGGCTTACAAACTCCTTTCCCACCCCCCCACAACAGACACCCTGTGAGGTAGGTGGGGCTGAGAGAGCTCTGACAGAAACTGCTCTTTTTCAAGGACAGCTCTTATCAGAACCAGGGCCGACACACCCCTGATGTAGCCAATCCTCCAAGAGCTTACAGTAGCCCCTGTAAGAAGAGCTCTGTAAGCTCTTGGGGGATTGGCTACATTAGAAGTGTATCGCCTAATATGCAAAGGAGTTCCTGCTACAAAAAGAGCCCTACATATGTCCTTCTCCAGCAGTGCTAGGCAACATATGATGTTAGCACTGGCAAGCAGGCAGTGGAAGGGTGAGAGGGCAGGCCCCAGAGGAGGTACATGAGTAGGGAGTCAGCAACAGCAGGCCCCATCAGAAATCGTGGTCCCTAGCAGTTGCCCCACCTCCAGGTGAGTGGATGCTGGCCTCAATAATATGTGATGGGTCTCTTTGAAGAGAGAGAAGAGATTGGATTTATACCCCACCCTTCACTACCCAACGGAGTCTCAGAGCGGCTTACAAACTCCTTTCCCTCCCCCCCCCCACAACAGACACCCGGTGAGGTAGGTGGGGCTGAGAGAGCTCTGACAGAAACTGCTCTTTTTCAAGGACAGCTCTTATCAGAACCAGGGCCGACACACCCCTGATGTAGCCAATCCTCCAAGAGCTTACAGAGCTCTTCTTACAGGGGTGACTGTAAGCTCTTGGAGGATTGGCTACCTTAGGGGTGTGTCGCCTAATATGCAAAGGAGTTCCTGCTACAAAAAGAGCCCTGATAACTATGGCTTGCCCAAGGTCATCCAGCAGCTGCAAGTGGAGGAGTGGGGAATCAAACCCAGTCCTCCCCGATTAGAGTCCACGCACTTAACCACGACACCAAACAGTCTATCGTGCATAACACACAGTTGTGCTATCAGCTCTTAGCAGAAGGTGGTTTTAAGTCCCTTGAAGCTCTGGTTTAATAGAATGGTCAACAAATCCCAAATTCTGATCCCACTACTTCCACAAACGTTCTAGGCGGCTTGCAGGCAAGCCCATCTGCTTTGGTCTGGTCTTGCCATCTTTGTCCTTAGCAGCCCAGGGACAGTTTCAGCCCATGCTTGGCACTCCCAAAGTTACCATCACTGTTACCACCACTGTTGTCCTCTCATGGCAAGTGATGTCTATTGAGCCCAGAGAGAAATGGCTGAGGAAGGTGGACAAGGGAGGGCATATAACTAGGCAGTAAGGTGGTGGGAAGTCTTTTACATTAACACAGAGCAGCTGCAGGAAGGGATCAGCACCCAGGCCAAAAGGAGAGGAGGAGGAGGAAGAAGAAGAAGAAGAAGAGGAAGAAGAAGAGGAAAAAGAAGAAGAAGAAGAGGAAGAGGAAGAGGAAGAAGAAGAAGAAGAAGAAGAAGAAGAAGAAGAAGAAATAGGATTTATACCCCGCCCTTCACTCGGAGTCTCAGAGCGTCTCACAATCTCCTTTCCCTTCCCATCCTCACAACAGACGCCCTGTGAGGCAGGTGGGGCTGAGAGAGCTCTGAGAGAAATGGCTCTTTTTCAAGAACAGCTGTGCCAGAACTATGGCTTGCCCCAAGGCCATCCAGCAGGTGCAAGTGGAGGAGTGGGGAATCAAACCCGGATCTCCCAGATTAGAGTCCGCGCACTTAACCACTACACCAAACTGGAAGCAGTGAATGTTCATAACATTTCTTCTGTGCAGGAGACAGTATCGGACGGGCAATGAATTCCTTCCCTCCCGAAAGAAAGAAGAATTAAATGGGAATAATGTTACCCACATTCCAGATCTGCCTTCATTTTTTTTAAATCATAATTTTTCGCCTCCAGGAGGAAGCATTCAACTTAATGGCGTGCCGAGCTCTTCTCTCCCTGCCCCTACCCCCTTTCGGCTAATTAGCATGGAGTCTACCTACTCCGATGAGTTCATAAGCGGTTCACAGACCGGCGGGATGAAGCAACTTTGCAAGACACTGTTTAAAGATCTTTGACATCTGAGAAAGCCACAAAATCCAATAATCCCACTTTCAGAACTGCAGGGCGTCCTCTGAGATCAATCTCATATCTAAACATCACATAAAGACGAGGCACTGCATTATAGACTGGCCTCTATTGAACACCAGCTAAGAAACAGCATTAGGTATCGGAGGGGCGATGAGGAGACTTTTCCAGTGGGAATGGGGAAGACTGTCAAATCCTGTTTGTTTTTGCCTTGCTAAGGATTAAAGCTCCGCTTAATTTTTTTTTTTTGCATTATTAATATGAGTCATTTTTCTCTTTCCTTCGCATCTTTCTGAAAGGTGTCATGCACATTTCGGGTCAGGCGTGATGGTGGGGAAATAATTTAGAGTCCCACTGGATCGCGTCAGCAAGCCTAGTACTGGTTCCTCGATGCTGACGGATGAGATCCAGCGTAACCTTGGCTGGAACACGGCCTCCGTCGTCATTTTAGATGTGCTTAAAGGTAAAGGTAAAGGTTCCCTTGCTCGAAAGCCAGTCGAATCCGATGCTAGGGTTGCGGTGCTCATCTCCATTTCAAAGCCAGCGCTGTCCGAAGACGTTTCCGTGGTCATGTGGCCGGCATGACTCAACACCAAGGCACACGGAATGCTGTTAGATGTGCTTCCCCCCCCCAAAAAAAGTAGTTTTATTCATTTTTCAATTACAACAATAATGAGTAAGACAGGCATGCATATATAGTCTACATATACATATAATACTCTATAGTGGTCTATACACTCTCATTTGCAATGTAGTATGTTCATTTCCGTACAGTCATACTATGTGTCTTTAGTACTCTTTTGAAATTCTACAAAAGATGGAGAGCACTTATGACATCAGGTATTGTTTCTTTAGTGGTTAGATGTGCAAAAATGGGAGACCATATACACAGGGCTTTTTTTGTAGAAAAAGCCCAGCAGGAACTCATTGGCATAATAGGTCATACCCAACAGGAGGAACTCATTAGCATATTAGGCCACACCCCTGACAGCACAGTTCATTAGCCTATCAGGCCACACCCCCACGTTACCAGAAGTGTGGTCATCCCGCCACACCCACCTTTTGCTTGTTATTCTGTTTACTTTGTTTGTTGTCAAAACCCAGGGCTTTTTTTGGTAGCAGGAACTCCTTTGCATGTTAGGCCACAAACCCCTAATGTAGCCAATCCTAATGAGTTTCTGCTGTTGGATGTGGCCTATTATGCTAATGAGTTCCTGCTGGGCATGGCCAACTTGGGAGCCAGCTGGAACTCCGTCCCTGTGCGTTCCTGCCCAAAAATAGCCGTGCATATACAGGTGATATCATTATGTTCGTCTTTGGGTTTGTTTTATTTCAAAATGTCTGAATTTTTTTCCATTACGTATAGGTTCCATCGTTTTTTACACCAGAGGTTTACATTTAATGTGTTTTTGGATTTCCATGTGGCTGCAATTGTTGTTTCCGCTGCAAATAGTAGCATCGGATCACATTAGCAAGCCTAGTATCGGTTCCTTGATGCTGACGGATGAGATCCAGCATAACGTTGGCTGGAACATGGCCTCCATTGTCGTTTTAGATGCGCTTTTGAGACTGCAGACTCGGAGGGCAGGATGGGAAGGGGTGTGGCTCAAGTCAAGGGGATCTGCAGGAATAATTTATTTGGGGAGAGGTCTATGAACAGCAATGCTCCCTCTAAGCTGTGGAGTCTTGTGAGCAAAAAAAAATCTTCTTTGTGAGCGACTGGCATGAAAGTTGTGAGCGAGTGGTTTGGCTCCTGCATAAATCAGTTTGCTCTGGGGCCACCCTTCCTGAGCAAAGACAAAAATGTGTGAGCTGGAGGCTAAAGACTGCAAGCTAGCTCACCTTAGAGGGAACACTGATTAACAGTAGCTGTAGAACACCTGATCCTTGCAGTCTTCAAACTAACCAGTATATTTAACACGAGATAGGACACTGATCCACGGTTCACTGATTAGAGACCCCAGAGATCTGGGTTCAGATTTTCATGATGTTTACTAGATGACCTTGGGACACTGTCTCAGCCATACCTACCTCAAAGGGTTGTTGTGAGGAAAGGGCAATATGGTACATGTACATGGAAGCAAGGGTGAGAAAAGTGTTCCAGACAGAGAGATACAGCACATATATAGTGTGCACTTTTAAGATCCCTGACTCCAGTTAAAGGATGTCAGGTAGCCTAAAGACAAGAAAAACCCTACTGGATGAGACCAGTGGTCCATCTGGTCCAGCATCCTGTCTCACACAGTAGCCAACCAGTTCCTCCGGAGGGCTAACAATATGGCAGAGAAGCCAAGGCCTTCCCTGATGAGCATCAGAAGAGCCCTGCTGGATCAGACCAGTGGTCCATCAAGTCCAGCCTCCTGTCTCACACAGTGGCCAACCAGTTCCTCTGGAGAGCCAATAACAGGGCAGAGTGGCCGAGGCCTTCCCCTGATGGTGCCTCTGAATGTGGAGGTTCCCTTTAGTCACCGGGACTACTAACCACTAATAGATTGCTCCTCCATGAATCTGTCTAATCCCCATTTATAGCTGTCTATGCCTGTGGCCATCATTACATCCTCCGCTGGCAACTTCCACATTTTACTTCTGTGTAAAGAAGTACTTCCTTTTGTCTCTCCTGAACCTACGGCCCATCAGCTTCATCGAATGCCCTCAAGTTCTAGTATTTTGGGAAAGGAAGAAAACAGAAACTCCTTGTCAGCTTTCTCCAATCCATGCATAATTTTATAAACTTCTGTCATGTCTCCCCTCTGTCATCTCTTTTCTAAACTGAATAACCCCAGGATCTTCAGCCTTCCCTCATAGGAAAGATGCTCCCCCCCAATCATCTTGATTGCCCTCACCTGTATTCTCTCAAGCTCTGCAATGTCTTCTTTGAGACAGCAGGAGAGGGGAAGGACATTTTTGAGTTGCTCACGTAAGTCATCAGATAAATGTTCATGGGCTGGAAGTTGTGAGTTCAAGGATAACGCATAACGGGCTGATTAAGAAGCATCTCCCCCCCCCCGGGAGGGACTGTAGAGCAAAAGTTATACATGCAGAAGTCCCAAGTTCAACCCATGGTATGTGTGTATATCAAGCGCCATCAAGTTGCTTCCAGCTTATGGCGACCCAATGAATGAATGTCCTCCAAAATCTGAGAGGCGTGGCTTTCTTGACTGAGCCAATCCATCTCATTTTGGGTCTTCCTCTTTTCCTTCGACTTTTCCTAGCATTATTGTCTTTTCCAGTGACTCTTGTCTTCTCATGATGTGACCAAAGTATGATAGCCTTAGTTTAGTCATTTTAGCTTCTAGGGAGAGTTCAGGCTTGATTTGGTCTACGATGCACTTGTTGTCTAGCAACTTCTTCACCCAAAGAGCGATTAACACATGGAATTCACTGCCACAGGAGGTGGCGGCAGCTACAAGCATGGACAGCTTCAAGAGGGAATTGGATAAACATCTGGAGCAGAGGTCCATCAGCGGCTATTGGCCACAAGGTATAGGTAGGAGCTCTTGGTCTGGGGCAAGTGATGCTCTGCATTCTTAGTGCTTGGGGGGGGCAACTGTGGGAGGGCTTCTAGTGTCCTGGCCCCACTGCTGGACCTCCTGATGGCACCTGGTATTTTTGGCCACTGTGTGACAGAGTGTTGGACTGGATGGCCCATTGGCCTGATCCAACATGGGCTTCTCTTATGTTCTTATGTTCTTTTTGGCTTCCATGGTATCCATGAAACCTCCAGCACCACATCTGTAAAACCACCAGCACCACATTTCAAATGAATTGACTTTCTTCCTGTCTGCTTTTTCTGCTGTCCAACTTTCACACCAATACATAGTAATAGGGAATATTATGGCATGAGTTAACTGGATCTTGGTCACCAGCATCACATCCTTACACTTGAGAATCTTTTCTAGCATCCTCATGGCTGCCCTTCCCAGTGTCAAACGCCTTCTGAATTCTTGGTCGCAGTTTCCCTTTTGGCTGATGATGGAGCCCAGGAATAGAAACCTTGCACAATTTTAATTTCTTTGTTGTCAACCTTAAAGTTGTATAGTTCTCAAGTAGTCATCACCTTTGTCTTCTTGCTGTTCAGCTATAAACCTGCTTTGGCAATTTCTGCTGTTTTCTGTGAAGAAGAAGAAGAAGAGGAGGAGGAGGAGGAGGAGGAGATTGGATTTATACCCCGCCCTTCACTCGGAGTCTCAGAGCAGCTCACAAACTCCTTTCCCTTCCCCTCCCCACAACAGACACTCTGTGAGGTAGGTGGGGCTGAGAGAGCTCTTGACAGAAACTGCCCTCAGAGGTATAACCCAGAAAGATGTATAACACAGAAAGATTACCTGCCTACCATTTTTCTGCTCACCTTGACACAGAGAGTACTACATCTTTCTGTGTTATACCTCTGAGGATGCCAGTTACAGCTAGTGGCGAAACGTTAGGTCCTACAATGCCAAGACCACGGCCACACAACCCGGAAAATCTACAGCAACTAATGAACTCCAGCCATGAAAGCCTTCAACAACATGTTAATGTTCCTTTCACCAATTTTCACTCCACCTTCATCTAAATGCAATCCATCTTTCTTTATGATACGCTCCGCGCAGAGATTGAAGAGACAGGGAGATAAAATACATCCTTATCTGACACCTTTGCCAATTGGAAACCATTCTGTTTCTCCATATTCTATTCTAATAGTGGCCTCTTGTCCACAGTACAGCTTTCACATCAAAATAACCAGATGCTGTGGTGCACCTGTTTCTTTCAAAACCAACCCATGGCACTGCAGTCAATAGCTCTAAGGCAGTGGGAATGGCCTTTCTGTGTCTGAGACCCCGGAGATATACGACCAGTCAGAACAGACAATGCTGAGCCAGATGGGCCTTGACCAGTTCCTTGTCAGACAACTTTGCATGAGTAGATGCTCGCTTTGCTTTCTGATACCTTTAGAAGAAAGGCAACAAATCATCCAGCTGCAGCTCTTCACATGATCTTGGTGGTGGAAAATGTCATCAGACTGCAGCTGACTTAAGCCATCCCTGCTGACGCGATGTCGGCCTGCCATTGCCCGCCTCTGTGTAGCAACCTTGGACGTCCTCAGTGGTCTCCCATTCAAGTACTAACCAGGGCCGAACCTGCTTAGCGTCCGAGATCTGATGGGATCAGGCTATCCAGGTGAGAGCCCCAAGGTTTTGCATTTCATCTTTTCTCCCTTGAGTAGAAGGCATCACAAACTGCCTTAGAAACTGTTTTTAGTTTCAAAGATTTGTCATCACGTGGTCTGTTGGACTTCTGTTCAGTAAAACACGTGCTCAGGTTCAGAGAGCTCAACTGGCGTGGTTTTGCTGGTGAAGGTGCCGGGAAACCTCAGGGAACACCTCCTCTTCCCCTCAACCTTTTCTAGTTCCCATTCTTAGACTGTTTGGATGTTCTTTCTAAGTTTTTGTGTGTGTTCCAGTATACCAGTGTATGCAGCAATGTCACACTCCATGCCCCCACTTGAAAACTTACCTCCACTTGCATCTCAGTTCCACTTATGATCTGAATTCATTCTCTTTCTTCTAGTCAATGAACTGAATCTGTCCAGACAGTAGGTCTGTCAACCGATGCTGGCCACCCCACCAGGAAAATGGAAGGTGGATGAGATCAAATGATGCGGTGCTATGCCAACATATGATGTCACTTCCGGCATGAAACCGGAAGTGATGTCATCACGTCAGGAGTGACACTCTACGATTCACCCAAATCTCATTGCCTGGAAGTGATGTCACTCCCGCTATATGGAGACCTGGCTAGCCTATCAAACTACCACGAAAATGACAGGCCTAATTCAACCAAGTTGTTCTGACTCTCGAGAACATCATCATCATCATCATCATCAACATCGTACTGCAAGGAGCTCAGAGGTCCTCTCTTCCCTGTTTTATCCTTACAATGCACCTGTGAGGGAGACTCCAATGCCGAGAGAGGGAGTCACTGGTTCAGGGTCACCCAGTAAGCTTTGTGGCTGAGCAAGAGTTACTAGAAGTGATTTTAATAAAAACCTAAATTCACCTTGAATGCTTCTTTGGATTGTGAGTTTATGAAGATTTTATCATTCCCATTCTTTTCTCCCAGTTTTCTGCCCCTTCCTGGCCCTTCATATGTATAGAAAGACAGTATGGCATAGTGGTTAGAATATAGCACTAGGATCAGGGAGACTCAGAGTCAAATGCCCATCCTGTCGTGGAAGTTTGCCTGGTGACTTTGGGTCAATCACACCATCTCGGCATAACCCACCTCGCATGGTTATTGTGAGGATAAAATGGAAGAGTAGAGATTAATGTGAGCTGCTTTGGGGGTCCCCATTGGGGAGAAAAGTGGGAAATAACTAAATCAAGGCATCGGGCATACCTTCAGCTTGGTGGCCCCACCACCCGACTTACAAGAAGAAGTCCTGTCTTCATGTCCACCATGTAAACATTGATAAAGAATTAATCTTATCTTCCTTCTCATAACACAGCTTGCCCACCCGCCCCTTGAATGAAACACAACACAAGTGATGGGTTAAATTGGGAATTTTACATAAGCTGATCTGCACCAACACATCAAAGCACGGGTTGCATTGGCCTTGCCATACAAGTCTCCTAACAGAGCAAACCCACCCCGGCTCAGAGCCTGGTCTGGGATCCTTCTGGACCTTACTCGTCATGGCCCGGATGCCAGTGTGTAAAGGGGAGGGGAGGGCACATTTCAGCCCATGGCTGTGAAGCCTTAAGGCTTGTCATATGCTCCCCCTATCCTGAAGAGGCCCCCAACTGAGTCACCCTGACCGCAAAGCCCATAGTCACCCGATATGAAGAAACCCCCCCCATCGCTGATTTCTCAGGGTGCTTGCCTATTCAACACCCCATCAATCTATGCGTTTCCCGCCTTCCCAGTTAGGGCCTAACCAGCTTTACCAGGCCTAATTAAACCACACCCTCTCTGACCACGTGAAGCAGGTGAAAAATGCCCCCTCTTGGCCAATCTGAGTGAGGCCCAAAAAAATTCCTGCTCAGCCCCAAAATCGGCGACTAGCTAATCCCACATGGTCCAAAGAAAGAGGGCAGGTGGGTGGAGAGCTTGCGCTGGGTCAATCTGTGCCTGGAGGTCGGCTGCAGCCAGACCTGGCTGGTCAGCTCACCCTTGATTGGCCAGCACTCCCACGCTGAGCCAGGGTTGGTTCACCTCACCCACATGTTCCATTCAAGCAGAAAGGGAGGGCAGGCAAATGCCAGCATCTGCTTCAGGGGCGGGCAGGCACTGGTCATTTCAGTCTTTTGTTAATGCCATTATCCCTCTTTCTAACACAAGGCAGTTGCGGTCTAATACTGAGGAGTTTGTTAGACAAAGCAGATCTACATGTGCCCGGGAAATCTTGTGATGTATACATTTTTTGCTCTGAAGCTCTCGTTCCTTTAGGCATACAGAAAAGTCAATAAAAATTATGTATGAAGGTGGAGTTTGGAATTCTATTTTCATCCATTCTAACGATTTTTACGAGACGATTGCATTTTCCTCTTCATGCCTTGACACGAGTCAATAGATATCCAATGTAAGTGTAGTTCATTTATATCTGAATTGATGATCTGTCCCCCATTAGCTTGTGTTTCTAACACATTCTGATACATTAGTAAATAGGCTTGTCTGATTAATCATTAGTACATGAAGAGAATTAGCTGTCTTGTGCCAAATGGAGTTATTGACAATGATAATAAAACCCAGATGCTGTTAGACCCGGAAGCTGAAAAATTTCATTTGTAAACTGACTTTGAATGACAGGCAATCAAGCCTGTTTACACCGAGGGAGAAAAACCATATTTACCTGTGACTGCTTCTTTTAATGGTCTACTTTGGTTTGTATTCAAAATTTTATGACGACACAACTGTCAAACAGCTCGATTCAAGGCCAGCAGCACCTTAGAGACTGATAAGATTTTCTGGGTATGAGCTTTAGAGAGTCACAGCTCCCTGATATGAATGGAGTTCTGACTCTCAAAAGCTCATACCCCTCAAATTTTGGTGTTTCTATTATCATTCTCATTATTATTATTGTTGTTGTTGTTGTTGCTATTGTTGTTATTGTTGATATTATTGTTGTTGCTTCTGTTGTTGCTGTTGTTGTTGTTGTTATCAGGGCTCTTTTTGTAACAGGAACTCCTTTGCATATTAGGTGACACACCCCTAATGTTGCCAGTCCTCCAAGAGCTTACAGAGCTCTTCTTACAGGGGCTACCGTAAGCTCTTGGAGGATTGGCTGCATTAGGGGTGTGTCGCCTAAAATGCAAAGGAGTTCCTGCTACAAAAAGAGCCCTGATTATTATTATTATTTTGATTTGTTAATCGCCCTATCCCAGCTTACACCAGGCTCTGGGCAATAGGAGGCATAATGCCATAAAATATACAAAACAGTAAAATTCAATATACAATTTGATAAAAGCTAAGAGAACCGGAATAAGATGTTGCTGGCCTCAAATCTAGCTGTTCTCCTGAAGACCAACATAGCTACCCTCTGGGACTAAACTACAGAAATAGTGCTTTAAAGATTGCAATATTTATTTATTTGTTTTACTTCATTTATACCCCACCTGTCTCTCCAGTGGGGACCCAAAGGAGCTCACATTGTTCTCACCTCCATTTTATCCTCATGACAACCCTGTGTGATAGGTTTATCCTGCAATGACCACCCTCAGAGGGTGGTTGTGGGGATTAATTGGGAGGAAGCCATGCTCCCTGCCTAGAGCTTTTGGGAAAAAAGGTGGGATAAAAAGTAATGCACCATCAAAAGCATCATCACCATCATCACCATCACCATCACCTCCTCCTCCTCCTCCTCCTTCTTCTCCTTCTCCTTCTCCTTCTTCTCCTTCTCCTTCTCCTTCTCCTTCTCCTTCTCCCATTTTCATTGCTGAGACTCCAGAATTTGGGCTTTACACCATTTACATCCCGTTTAGTGACCTGACCTGGATAGCCCAAGCTCACCCAGTCTCATGAGTTCTTGGAAGCTAAGCAGAGTCAGCCTTTAGAACATGGATGGGAGACCACCAAGGAATTCCAGGGTCACTATGCAAAGGCAGGCAATGGCAAATCACCTCTGAATGTCTCTTGCCTTGAAAGCCCTATGGGGTCACCACGAGTCAGCTGCAACTTGACAGCAAAAAAAAAAAAAGGACATTTACACACAAATGAGGAAAAATCACCACAATAAGAAAACACAACCTGGTGTGAAAATAGAGATTTGCTAGTTCGATTCGCACAAGGTAGAAATGAACATAAACGAAATTTTCAAGTCAAAACGGTAGGACTGTGAAATTCAGTGGCATCCCTAGTTTTGCTTTTTTCCCAGCAAGTTGTGTCCCTGGTATTTCCCTGGGCTCTACAAAGAAGATGCCAACACTATTAAGATGCTTTGTTTCATGTTGCCCTTAAATGTGTTATCCATATTAAGAAAAAAAAAACCACTGCTGGCTCATTTGTCTTCTTTTCACAGACGATTTATATAATATCACATCACAATGGGATTTGCAAAAGAACCCCGATTAAAAAAAAAGGCAAATTTGCATCATATAATGTCTTGGATGTTACGGCGTCTTTGGGCCATAAGTCAGTGTGACGTACCCCAAAGGGTCACCATTCCATCATTTAAAGCTATTACCCCACTTCGCTGGTGTCGGACCCATTAGATTTAAAAGCACTCCGGCGAGATTGCCAAATACATTAAAGTTAACTAAATGAGAGCGCCGCGCATCCCAATCTACCAGAACCTTGCAAATTGCTTAATTATTGTTCATGTGGTGGTTTTGTTATTTGTGGAAGATTCGCTTACATATGCGCTGCATTTTTAATGCACGCACTTTTCCCAGAGGTGCCAAAATTCATATAACAGCATGTCGACAAAAAGCTGACAAGAACGCTGAGCGTGCTTTTTCTTTTTCTTTTCAGAACAGCCATTTACCTTCCAATATCTTCAGATGATGTAAAGATTCTGACAGTAACAAATCAATGCATGATCTATGGTGTAAGCATTTCAAATCAGCTCAATGGCTGACATTCGTAGGGAGCCGGTCTCAGGATTTGAGAATCCCTTGGTAAAAGATGATCACTGGCAATCTGAGATGCAGGCTAGAAGTGACCCAGGAACCCTTTGTTCCTACAAGACATTCTCCAAGAAGTCAAAACATCTGTCCTGTTCTCGACAAACATCACCTTCCAAGTTCCTGGGGTGGACTGAACAGCTGGGGTTCCATTCTCCTGACATTACTAGATAAGATTGCACTTAAAAATGAGACCATATCCATACAATGTTTCCTTCTTTGAAGATTTATCTCTAGTGTTCACAGATTTCTCAAAGGGATCCAAATGGCTTGGGACCAGGCGTAGTGATGAAGTGCGCAGATTCTAATCTGGGAGAACCGGGTTTGATTCCCCACTCCTCCACTTGCAGCTGCTGGATGACCTTGGGCAAGCCATAGTTCTGTCAGAGCTGTCCTTGAAAGGGCAGTTTCTCTCAGAGCTCTTTCAGCCCCACCTAGCTCACAGGGTGTCTGTTGTGGGGAGGGGAATGGAAAGGAGTTTGTAAGTTGCTCTGAGACTCCAAGTGAAGGGCAGGATATAAATCCAATCTCTTTTCTTCTTCTTCTTTTTTAATTATGTTCATTGGGTTTTTTAAGATAATAAGACAAACATATAAACACATACTTGAACATCAACAAATACATAGAATTGGATTCAGATTTTGTATCATAACACAGTCAAGCTAAGAAAAAGAAGCAATTAAATCTTACTTTATAATATCTACTAACTCCTATACCCTCCCTCATGGATCACTGCCTTGTCGTGGCGAGGGGGCTTGCGTGGTTCGATGAGGCTGTGGGCTATGCCGTGGAGGGCCACCCAGGACGGACAGGCCACAGCAGAGAACTCAGACCAAGCGTGATCCCCTGGAGAAGGAAATGGCAACCCACTCCAGTATCTTTGCCAAGAAAACCCCATGGACAGTAACAAAAGGCTAAAAGATGTGACGCCGGAAGATGAGCCCCTCAGGTCGGAAGGTGTCCAATATGCTACTGAGGAAGAGCAGAGGGCAAGTACGAGTAACCCCAGAAAGAGTGAAGCGGCTGGGCCAAAGCTGAAAGGACGCTCAGTTGTGGATGTGTCTGACGGTGAAAGGAAAGTTCGATGCTGCAAAGAACAATACTGCATAGGAACCTGGAATGTAAGATCTATGAATCAAGGTAAGCTTGACGTGGTCAAAAATGAGATGGCAAGAATGAACATTGACATCTTGGGAATCAGTGAACTAAAGTGGACAGGAATGGGCGAATTTAACTCAGAAGACCATTATATCTACTACTGTGGCCAGGAATCCCATAGAAAAAATGGTGTGGCCTTTATAGTCAACAAGAGAGTGAGAAAGGCAATATTGGGATACAATCTCAAAAATGACAGAATGATCTCGGTCTGAATCCAAGGCAAACCATTCAGTATCACAGTAATCCAAGTCTATGCCCCAACCACTGCTGCAGAAGAGGCTGAAGTGGACCAGTTCTACGAAGACCTACAACAGCTCGTAGAACTAACACCAAAAAATGATGTCCTCATCATCATAGGGGACTGGAATGCTAAAGTAGGAAATCAAAAGGTAACTGGAATAACAGACAAGTTTGGCCTTGGAGAACAAAATGAAGCAGGGCAAAGGCTAACAGAGTTTTGTCAAGAGAACACGCTGGTCATAGCAAACACCCTTTTCCAACAACCTAAGAGGCGTCTCTACACATGGACATCACCAGATGGGCAACACCGAAATCAGATTGACTATATAATTTGCAGTCAAAGATGGAGAAGCTCTATCCAGTCAGTAAAAACAAGACCTGGAGCTGACTGTGGCTCAGATCATGAGCTACTCATTGCAAAATTCAGACTTAAATTGAAGAAAGTTGGGAAAACCACAAGGCCATTCAGATTTGACCTAGATCACATCCCCGATGAATATACAGTAGAGGTGAAGAATAGGTTTAAGGGACTAGATTTGATAGACAGAGTGCCTGATGGACAGAGGTCCGTGACATTGTAAAGGAGGCAGCACTCACCGCCATCCCAAAGAAAAAGAAATGCAAAAAAGCAAAGTGGCTGTCTGATGAGGCTTTACACATAGCAGAGGAAAGAAGAAAAGCTAAAGGCAATGGGGAAAAGGAAAGATTTGCCCAACTGAATGCAGATTTCCAGAGAACAGCAAGGAGAGATAAGGAGGCTTTCCTGAATGAACGATGCAAAGTAATAGAGGAAAACAATAGATTGGGAAGGACTAGAGATCTCTTCAAGAAAATTGGAGAAATCAAGGGAACGTTCCATGCAAAGCTGGCCATGATAAAGGACAAAAACGGTAGGGACCTAACAGAAGCAGAAGAGATTAGGAAAAGATGGCAAAAATACACAGAAGAACTATACAAGAAGGACCTCGATGTCCTTGACAACCACGATGGTATAATCACTGACCTCGAGCCAGACATCCTGGAAAGCGAAGTTAAATGGGCCTTAGAAAGCATTACTAACAACAAAGTTAGTGGAGGTGATGGTATCCCAGCTGAGTTATTCAAAGTCTTAAAAGAAGATGCTGTTAAAGTGCTGCACTCAATTTGCCAACAAATTTAGAAAACACAACAGTGGCCACAGGATTGGAAAAGGTCAGTTTACATTCCAATCCCAAAGAAGGGCAACGTCAAGGAATGTTCAAACTATCGCACAATTGCACTCATTTCACACGCTAGCAAGGTCATGCTCAAAATCCTACAAGCTAGGCTCCAACAGTACGTGGATAGAGAACTTCCAGAAGTACAAGCTGGGTTTCGAAGAGGTAGAGGAACTAGAGATCAAATTGCCAACATTCGCTGGATTATGGAGAAAGCAAGAGAGTACCAGAAAAACATCTACTTCTGCTTCATTGACTATGCTAAAGCCTTTGATTGTGTGGATCACAATAAATTATGGCAGGTTCTTAAAGAGATGGGAGTACCAGACCACCTCATATGTCTCCTGAGAAACCTGTATAAGGGTCAAGAAGCAACAGTTAGAACCGGATATGGAACAACTGATTGGTTTAGCATAGGAAAAGGAGTACGACAAGGATGTATATTGTCACCTTGCTTATTTAATTTATATGCAGAGTACATCATGCGAAATGCTGGCCTGGATGAATCACAAGCTGGAGTTAAGATTGCTGGGGAAAAGATCAATAACCTCAGATATGCAGACGATACCACTCTGGTGGCAGAAAGTGAAGAGGACCTAAAGAGCCTCTTGCTCAGGGTCAAAGAGGAGAGTGCAAAAGTGGGCTTGAAGTTCAACATCAAAAAAACTAAGATCATGGCATCTGGCCCCATCACTCCTTGGCAAATAGAAGGGGAAGTCGTAGAAGTAGTGACAGACTTCACATTCCTAGGATCCCAGATCACTGCAGTTGGTGACTGCAGCCATGAAATTAAAAGACGCCTGCTCCTTGGGAGGAAAGCGATGGCAAACCTAAACAGCATGATAAAAAGCAGAGACATCACCTTGCCAACAAAAGTCCGCATGGTCAAAGCAATGGTCTTCCCGTAGTAATGTATGGTTGTGAGAGTTGGACTATAAGGAAGGCTGAGCGCCGAAGAATAGATTCTTTTGAACTATGGTGCTGGAGAAGACTCTTGAGAGTCCCTTGGACTGCAAGGAGATCAAATCAGTCAATCCTAAAAGAAATCAACCCTGACTGTTCCCTGGAAGGCCAGATCCTGAAGCTGAAGCTCAAATCCTTTGGCCACCAAATGAGAAGGGAGCATTCACTGGAGAAGACCCTGATGCTGGGAAAGATTGAAGGTCAAAGAAGAAGGGGTCGGCAAAGGATGAGATGGTTAGACAGTGTCATCGATGCAACGAGCATGAAATTGAGCAAACTTCAGCGGACAGCGGAAGACAGGAGGGCCTGGCGTAATCTGGTCCATGGGGTCGCGAAGAGTCGGACTCGACTGTGCGACTGAACAACAACTCCTATACCAAAGTATTTAAAATATTCCCCTTTCGAGTACACTCTTCTACCAACAATACCTGTAGTGACTTAACAGCACTAATTTTAATTTACACTGCTTTTTTGTTTTACACTGTTTTTTAATTAATTTATTTATTTACTTATCAATAATCAGTGTTGTTCTGCACAATCTCCATGTTACAAACAATGAGAGAAGAACAGACTACTTGCTTTCCACTTTTCCACAAATCAACAATTCAAAAGTTAAACACACCTTTTCACTATTATCACCCTTTAGAATTTAGAGCTCTGAAAACTATTTCATTCTCCCAAGGCAAACCTCTCAAAACTACTGAAACCCTTGCTTAGTTCTTGACTGCTTAATACCTTCACTAGTATTATCTTCCTTCAAATTATAAATTGAGCAGCTAAGAATACACACATTCACCGAATAATAACAAACCTTTCATATTATTATTATAAATCACCACATCTTTCTATCTACCCGTATCCTAATTTACCCTAACTATCCCTTTATATTGGAAGCTCAAACATTTCAGACTAAACATATATCAACCAACACAAAAACTAAACTGTCACTAAATCATTCTATCTATTAACACATATTTTCACATAAGGTAAAGGTTCCCTTGCTCAAAAGCCAGTCGAATCCGACTCTAGGGTTGCGGTGCTCATCTCTGTTTCAAAGCCGAAGAGCCAGCACTGTCCGAAGACATTTCCGTGGTCATGTGGCCGGCATGACTAAACACCAAGGCGCACAGAACGCTGTTACCTTCCCACCGAAGTGGTACCTATTTATCTACTTGCAATTTCTTGCTTTCGAACTGCTAGGTTGGCAGGAGCTGGAACTAGAGACAGGAGCTCACCCCGTCATGCGGCACACTCGGGTCTCGAACTGCTGAACTACTGACCTTCCACAGCCTGCAGTTCAGCGTCTTAACCACTTGAGCCACCGTAGCTCCATATTTTCACATACCACCACCTTAAAAATTTTTACAACCATTTCATTCTAAACACCCCCCAACTTCTTTTTAAAATGTTTAAGAGTTCATGAGTTTTCAGTGCACAGATTGAAAACTTCATTTCCCTCTCGAGAGATCTGGCACCTCTTTTCTTACAAATAAATAAATAAATAAAAAGCCCTGATCCTAAACTTTTTCAAGGGTGTAAAAGGGAGAAGAATTAAGTGAAATTGACTGAAAAAAGATGGCTGGCTCCAACCCAAGGTAGTGGGAGGTTTGTGACTGGATCTTCCCCCTGTGGACCCGCGTGCATCGGAAGGGGAGAACGGGCTTAAATTCTCACCCAACTCACAGTGTAGTCCTATAAACACGCATGATCACATGAAGCTGCTTCATGCTGAATCAGACCCTTAGTTCATCAAGGTCGGTATTGTCTACTCAGACCGGCGTGGGCTTTCACACCACCTCCTACCTGATCCTTTTAACTAGAAATGCTGGGGATTGAACCAGCGTGATATAGTGGTTAAGAGCAGTGGACTCTGATCTGGAGAACCAGCTTTGATTCTCCACTCCTCCACATGAAGCCTGCTGGGAGACCTTGGGCCAGTCACAGTTCTCTCAGAACCCTCTCAGACCCACCTACCTCACAGGGTGCCTGCTGTGGGGAGAGGAAGGGAAGGTACTTGTAAACCATTCTGTGACTCTTTAGGCTAGAGGAAAGTGGCTTATAAAAACCAACTCTTCTTCTCCGTGCCAAGCAGATGTTCTACCACTGAGCCACGGCCCCTCCCCAATCAATGTAGCCTGAAGTTACTTCACACGGGATTGTGCTATCTGCAATGCTGTTTGTTCCTCTTTGCGCAATTTCTCCCTGAAATCCAACCCTTCGTTTCTTCTTTTTAGGAAACTGGCGTCTGCTTTGAATCACTGCCAATTGGATCAAAAGAGAAACCTGAAGAGCAGAGGGCAGCAAGAGAGGTTCGGAGAATTTTCAGAATTTTGTTCTGCACATGCTCAGAGACAGACAACACCTACAGTACTTGTAATATCGCAGGGCGGTGGCATTTCTTGAAGAAACCGTGTGGGGGAAGAACCCCTCTGTGCAAGCTGATTGAAATCATGACCCCCATATAGCTGTTATATGTTTTAAAATTATTGCTTGGTGTTAGAATCATAGGATTGGAAGGGGTCTCCCGGGTCATCTAGTCCAACCCCCATTAGTCATCTCTGTCACATCAGATTTCTGTCCAGTTTTCAGAGTACTGAAGAAACTGATTGCCCCCCTGCCCTGAGTAGATGCTGTCCTTTAGGGATTTCACATTGTTCCATTTTTTCTTTCTGACACTCTGTTACTAATGTCCAAGTCCCAATTTTTTCAAAGAAAGAACCTCAGTAGAAGGCACCAGCCTGAATCAGTTGGATGGTATCCCCTTAGCTCCCTGACTCCCTGCCCAGGTTGAACTGGTACTGAGACAGTTTGGTGTAGTGGTTAAGTGCATAGACTCTAATCTGGGAGAACCGGGTTTGATTCTCTACTCCTCCATTTGCAGCTGCTGGATGACCTTGGGCAAGCCATAGTTCTGTCAGAGGTGATCTTGAAAAAGAGCAGTTTCTGTCGGAGCTCTCTCAGCCCCACCCACCTCACGGGCTGTCTGTTGTGGGGAGGGGAAGGGAAAGGAGTTTGTAAGCCGCTCTGGGACTCTGAGTGAAGGGTGAGGTATAAATCCAGTCTCCTCCTCCTCCTCCTCCTCCTCCTCCTCCTCCTCCTCCTCCTCCTCCTCCTCTTCTTCTTCTTCTTCTTCTTCTTCTTCTTCTTCTTCTTCTTCTTCTTCTTCTTCTTCTTCTTCTTCTTCTTCTTCTTCTTCTTCTTCTTCTTCTTCTTCTTCTTCTTCTTCTTCAGAACTCAGTCTCACTGTAGCTGAACTACCTTAGCAAAACCTGCGACTCCCCACCTATTACAGGTGTTCTTCTGAATGGTCTCTCCGGGTTGTTGTTTTTTAAACCTGGATTCAAATTTTGTGTATGTGTGTGTTAAGTGCCATCAAGTTGCTTCCAACTTCTGGTGATCCTATGAATGAATGACCTCCGACACATCCTATCATTCACATCCTTGCTTGGGGTCTTGCAAACAGAGGGCCTTTGTGACTTCCTTGGTGGAGTCCGTCACTGCCATGTTGGGTCTTCCTCTTTTCTTGAGCCTTTGACTTTTCTGAGCATTATTGTCTTTTCCAGTGACTCCTGTCTTCTCATAACGTGACCAAAGTACTGAGTTGCCAGATCTATGCTGGGAAGATCCTGGAGATTTGGGGATGGTGCACAGGGAGCCTCAGTGGGGTACAATGTCAAAGAGTCCACCCTCCAAAGAGTCTATGATCGAGGTTTATAAGATTATGCATGGGACAGAGGAGGTAGAGAAATAGGTACTTTTCTCCCTTTCTTGCAATACAAGAACTCGTGGGCACTCCATGAAATTGCTGAGCAGTCGGGTTAGAACGGATAAAAGGAAGTACTTCTTCACCCAAAGAGTGACTAACACATGGAATTCACTGCCACAGGAGGTGGTGGTGATTACAAGCATGAGTGGCTTCAAGAGGAAATTAGATAAGCATATGGAGCAGTGGTCCATCAGTGGCTATGAGCCACAAGGTACAGATAGCAACTCTCGGTCTGGGGCAAGGGATGCTCTGTATTCTTGGTGTTGAGGGGTCAACAGTGGGAGGGCTTCTAGTGTCCTGGCCCCACTGCTGGACCTCCTGATGGCACCTGGTATTTTTGGCCACTGTGTGACAGAGTGTTGGACTGGATGGGTCACTGGCCTGATCCAACATTGGCTTCTCTTCTGTTCTTATGTTCACCTCTCCATTCCTTCTTCCCTCCCCATTTATTTGCTTTCTTTCTTTCCTCCCCCCGCCCGGCAAACAAATATAATTATCAATCAAATAAATATCATTGGACAAAAAAAAATCATTATCAATATCTGTTTTTACCCTTTTTGTTTTTATTTTTGGCAGTCTCATTTAATGGTAATATAAAGCAAATCTGCATATTTTCCAGTAAAAATGTGTGTGTAATATTTGTTCATCTCTTGTGGCGCTCAAACATCTGACATTTATTCTAGTGGCTCTTATGTTAAGCAAGGTTAGCCAACCCGTCGGACTAAGGCCTGGGTGACCTGGGTTTGAATTCTCACTTTTGCCATGGAAGCTTGCTCAGGTGACCTTGAACACATCACCCACTTCTAGCCTACCTCGCAGGCTTGTGGTGAGAATAAAATGGAGGCCAGAAGAATGATGCTAAGTTGCTTTGGTTCCCTACTGGGGGAGAAAGGTGCGGTATAAATTAATGAATAAATAATCAAATGATACTGTAAATGATGAACATGTTATATAGTGTAGAGATACAAATGAACGTGAAAAGAACTGAAGTTGGGAACTTCAGCTCATCCTTAGTTCTGGGAAGGCATTTCGAGCCGACTCTCCACCGCAGCAGTGTGCGTGTGTTGTTGTTTTTTTTAAAAAAGGCTTACCTTTTTCATTAGAAACGGATTAGTATTTTATTTTATAAGCTGTCCCAAACTATTTGTAATGGAATGGAAAACGCCAGCCTAGTGGTTCTTTAAGTGGTTTACATATTGCGGCGTAAAGAGTTTATACATGATTTACAAGGCATTCCTACACGACTCTCGAATGCTCAGGCCGCTGTTACTTCTTATAAGTCACTGACAAGGAACCCTTAAAACTAATTTCCCTTCCCCCTTATCATACCAAATGATATAAAAGTATTATATATGTTTTTTCTACCCCTTTCCCTCTGTATTCCCTAGCCGTACCACAGTAGACACCCTAGAGATATTAAACAGGTGATAAACACTGATGTGGATTGAGGTTTCTTGCTTTTTTTTAATGTCCGTGAAAGAAAATATTAATTTGACTAAACCCATAAGAAAACAAAACGGGGGGAGGGGGAGTCAGAATGTGCTTGCATACCTGAGAATGTTTTATATACATACAGATATCCATTAACCTAATACAACCATATAATTTGATACACTGGAAAAGTCCTGAAGAATATTAATTCTGTACAATGCTGGAAAATCACGTGGTACGGTTTGGGGAAAACAGGTTCTCAGAAGATTTGGTTCTCTGCAAAATGTTATGACGGTGTTGCTTAAATGCCATGGAAGAAAGCATCTGAAAGGGGAGGCATGATTGTAGCTAAGCGCAAAAATGTCGCTACGGTAATCCTCGGTAAATACCGTTGTTGCCCAGAGAACGTGTTCGAGAGCAGCTGGTGAGGTAATGCAGTTCGCTGGAAGAGGCCGCTAACCAGACTCTACGTGATTACGGCCCAACTAGGCCTGGGAATTCTGGATTCCAATTCTCACTCGGCGATGAAAGCCAGTGTGGTGCAATGGTTAAGAGTGTCAGACTAGTAACTGGGAGACCTGGGTTCGAATCCCCACTCATGCCATGGATGCTCACTAGGTGACCTTGGGCCAAGTACACTTGCTCAGCTTAGCCTACCTCACAGGGTGGGTGTGAGAATAAAATGGAGGAGAGGAGAAGGAAGTAAGTTGTGGGGGAGAAAGGCAGAGTACAAACAAAGTAAAATCTATAGCCAAAAAAAAAAACAACAACAACCCAAAGCCCATAGAAGAAGAGGAGGAGGAGGAAGAGATTGGATTTATACCCTGCCCTTCACTACCCAAAGGAGTCCTAGAGTGGCTTACAAACTCCTTTCCCTTCCCCTCCCCACAACAGACATCCTGTGAGGTAGGTGGGGCTGAGAGAACTCTGACAGAAACTGCTCTTTTTCAAGGACAGCTCTGATGAAACTATGGCTTGCCCAAGGTCATCCAGCAGGTGCAAGGGGGGAGGAGGAAGATATTGGATATATGCCCCACCCTTCATTACCCAAAGAAGTCTCAGAGTGGCTTACAATCCCTTCCCTTCCCTTCCCTTCCCCACAACAGGCACCCTGTGAGGTAGGTGGAGCTGAGAGAGCCCTCTTGAGAACTGCCCTTGAGAGAACAGCTCTGACAGAACTTGTGACTGACCCAAGGTCACCCAGCTGGCTGCATGTGGGAACCAAACCCACTTCTGCCAGATTAGAGTCCGCCCTCTTAACCACTACACCAAACTGGCTCTGAGTGACCATTAGTATGACGGAAGGGGGGCATGTTAGGTTTGGTAACACCAGTGTGGGAAATTCCAGGAGATTTGGGGGCGGTGCCTGGGGAGGGAGGAGTTTGGGGAGGGAGAGGAGCTAGGTGAGGATCTGATGCCATAGACCCCGCCCTCTGAGTCTGCCATCTCCTCCAGGATAACTGTCTTCTCTCATCTGGAGAGTGCTGGTAATTCCAGGAGAAGTTCTCCACACCTGGAAGCCAGTGATTGTACCTGAGTTCCTTGAAAGAAAAACTGGACGAGTATGTAGAGGTAGGCATCCGCCAGGCAGGAGATGGAGAGCGACCTAATAGCGCACCTTAGCCCAATCTCGTCAGAGCTTGGAAGCTAAGCAGGGTCAGCCACGGTTAGTAGTTGGATGGGAGACCACCAAGGAAGAGTGGGGTTCCTATGCAGAGGAAAGCATCTCTGTTCATCTCTTGCCTTGAAAACCCCATGGTCCTGGGATCCCCCTCCGTGGGTTGTGAATTGGCGACACACAATTATTATTAGATTGGGGTTGTGTCCTTCCAATCCCTTTGAGGTTGTGAGTAGAGTCCGGCAAGACAAAAATAGGAACCACGATGGAACAAATCCCGGCAAAGGAAGGAAACACCGTGTACAAAATCCAGAATTATGAAAGTAAATGATTTTGACAGACCATGAAGCTCTGCGGTCGGAGTCGCAAAACCGCTTGAACCTCCCTGGATTGAAAGAAGCCAGACTGGCCTCTACCAGGGCCAGGGCCTTCATAGTAGTAGCTCCACACTAGTGGAATGAGCTCCCAGAAGACATCAGGGCTCAGCGGGACCTTTTACAGTTCCGCAGGGCCTGTAAGATGGAGCTCTTCCACCAGGCCTTTGATTAGGAGTCGCTACTAATAACAACTGAATTGCTAAGGCCCTCTATGTCAACAACAACATCAACAGCTGGAGATATTCTGGAGACCGGTTTTGGCCATACTTTTGTTACCATCTGAACAAGGCCTATTGTGGGATGTTACCATCGTCAGCACTTTACCTGTCTCTCTGATTTGTTATGTCTATGAGTTCTTATGATGTTGCATCGTTTCAATGCATCGGTGTTTCAATACTTGAACTTTTGATGTAAGCCGCCCTAAGCCTGCCTCAGCAGGGAGGGCAGGATACAACTTGAATTAAATAAATAAACGAGTAAATAAATTTATAGAATCATCGTCATTATAAGCAGAAGTAGTCAAAAGAGATACAATGTGAAAAATAAACTCACAAAATCTGATGCACCACGAATTTCATACGTCAACAAGAGTCAATATAACTGGAAAATAAACAGTGCCGGGATTCTTGTTTCTATATGTCCTGCTACTGCAAAAGGAATGACCCAAAAGTATTCTTCTTCCAGAAGTTGCTACTTGTGAGAGAAACAATCCACAATCCTGTCGCTACAGGAGAAGCGATCCGACGCCTCCCCGGATGTACAAGCTGTTTACAGCCTTCTTTCTCAAGAATCATTTTAACACTTCCTTCTATAAATTATTTTTTCTGGAACCAATCTCCATCCTTATAACAAACATGTGCACTTTCCCCATGGGATTAAGTAGAGTCCAAGCATAACTTCATAGATCCTGTGATTCCCTTTCACTAACCTGGGCCTTTTCTTCATCCGAGCCGCCCAACTGATTTGACTGGAGCCCGCACAATGAGGAGAGGACAAATTTTCTGTGAGTGTGGGTTCCACTTGTGCCTGACCTCTAGCGATGGAGGAGATGAGGGGCATCGCTTACAGGACCAACGCTGACCCTAGCTGCTCAAATTGGACATGATTGGCAGTGGTATAGAAGGACAAAATGTGTGTACCTTGCCTGTGATGTTAAAAGTCTTTGGACTATATCTTCCAGTAGGGCATAGTGGGGAAAGTGTTGGACTAGAATCCCAAGAGACCTGGGTGTGACTCTGCACTCCTACCATGGAAGCTGACTGGGTGACCTCGGGCCCATCATAAACTCTCAACTCAGCCTACCTATCAGGGTTGTTGTTGTTGTGAAAAATGGAGGAGAGGGGAAGGAAGTTCTAAGCCACTCTGAGTCTCAGCTGGGGAACCAGGGGGGGAGAGCAGGATATAAATAAAGAAATTGAAATGCAACACACGCCACTAAGGATTAATAATTTAGAAGAAGAAGGAGAAAAAGAAGAGATTGGATTTATACCCCGCCCTTCACTACCCAAGGGAGTCTCAGAGCAGCTTATAAACTCCTTTCCTTTCCCCTCCCCACAACAGACACCCTGTGAGGTAGGTGGGGCTGAGAGAGCTCTTGACAGAAACTGCTCTTTTTCCAGAACAGCTGTGCCAGAACTATGGCCTGGCCAAGGTCATCCAGTGGGTGTGAGTGGAGGAATGGGGAATCAAACCCAGTTCTCCCAGATTAGAGTCTGTGCACTTAACCACTACACTAAACAAGGTTCCTCATTTACTGGAAGAGAGTTGTAGGATCAAAGCCACGGTTTGTTATCAGTGAATATGCTGGCATTTTTTTAACAGCATTTTTTCCCCTCTTAGGAAAGCTTGGATCGGGGAGAAATTTTCTGGAAGACAGAAACTCCTGTTCCACTGAAGAAATTCAGGGTATAAGTGCCCAAACTTTCAAAACAGGACTGTGGGAAAAACCAGATGTCATTGCTGTATAATTCTTAGGGCATTATGTTTAGCCAGCTGTCCCACGGAAACTCAGATGTGTATAACACACTGTGGTTGTAGTCAGTATCCTCATTTGTTTTCAACATCTGTTCATACTTGTCCATCCCTCCCATATATATTAGTTATTAATTACTTGGGGTCGGGGGGGACGACGACTCGTGGCAAGAACAAAGTTTCTCTTGAGTACTTCAAGCTATTTATTTCCAAAGGGAAAATTCGCGATACTCTATACATCAAGAGAAAATAAACAGTTTTTTTTTGTCTCCTGCAAATGTTTCAACCAACGTAGATTTTATTCCAACATTGCTGGTCCATCAAACTTATTTCAAAGCACAATGGGTTTGATTCTGTCTCTCCAGTCGTGGTAGCACTTTTCTTCAGCATGGGTTCCTTGTGTCACTGCAGAGGCAGGAAGCTCCTTGTGTCAAAGGACAGCACTAACATTAGCAGAACAGATTCCCTGGATTTGATCTTTTTGGATGTTAAATAAGACAAGTGGGGGCCCCACGAAACTCATGCGTGGGTGGTGGTGGAAAGTGCCATTAAGTCACAGCTGACTTACAGTGACCCCGTAGGGTTTTCAAGGCAAGAGATGTTCAGAGGTGGTTTTCCATTGTCTGCCTCCATGTCATGACCCTGGTATTCCTTGGAGGCCTCCCATCCAAATACTAGCCAGGGCCAACCTGGTTTAGCTTCCAAGATCTGCCAAGATTGGGCTATCCTGGGCTATCCAGGTAATTCCCCCCAACCTTTTCTTCCACCCCTCTCCCCCTACATCTCTCAGTCTCTCACTCTTTCTCCCTCCCACCACCCTTTTCTTACTCTCTGTCTCCCCAATCACAGTCACTTTCTCTCTCTTTCTGCCTCCCCACCCCATCACTTTTTCTCTCTTTTTCTGCTTGTTGTCCCATCAGTCTTCCTCTTTTTGCACCCTACCCCATCTCTTTCTTCCATATATTGGGGGGACATTGACCTACCAATACCTTTTTGTCAAGATCTCAGATTTTTCTGCAAACCTGGAGGATCCCCCAAGTTTGCAGAGAAATCTGTTTAACATCAGTGTGGTGCCGATCTTTAGGTTTAGGTATCCACAGATGGGGGCCAAGGTTCGCTATTAGATATATAAATGACTTGAGATGAATAGACCACCCTTTTTTATATCTGCCTAACCAAGGTTGCCAAGAGAAGGAGTGGGGAAACAAAATTATGGAGCTCTGGTTACCTAAGAAGCAAAATAACCAAACAAACCAAACACGAGGCTGATTGTCCTTAGGGATGTTGCAAATTTTGCACTGAACGGACATTCAAGTTTCCTGTGTTTGAATGCAATGTTTGGACATGAACTGATCCCCATTTGTTTGGTTCACATTGAGTGACTTGAATACCTGCCAAACAAGATTGCATTGAATTTTTTTTCAGAAGGGAGAATGACCCAAAATGCTGCCAGTCCAAACAGATAAGCAGCTCTCAGCATAACTAAAGACTACGTAGACCAGGGGTGTCAAACTCATTTGTTATAAGGGCTGGATCTGACATAAATGAGACCTTGTTCGGCCGGGCCAGGTGTGTCATAAAATGCAATGCCAGGTAGCGGAGATATGAACTTTATAAAGGACACAAACACACAGGGCTTTTTTTTTACTTAAAATAAAAACATGCTTGAAACATTAGCACTCTTGCAATATTTTGTTTATTTAACAGTGTCTGATAACTGACACCTCTCGCTCTGAATTATTGCATCAAAATGCCTGTGCTGTTGCCATCTTGAGCATGCTGTTCAGGTGTGCATCTGTAAGCTGCAAACCTACGATGATGCAGCAGCGGCAGAACTGGAAGAAGCAGAAGACAGCCAGTTCCACTGCGGGCCTAATAGAAGCCCTCTGGGGACCTGATCTGGCCCCCGGGCCACATGTTTGACACCCCTGACTTAGACAAACACTAAGTGGTATCTATGATTTTTTTTTAAAAAAAATAGCATTTATTTATGACATTTATATGATTCTTTTAAATTTATTTTTAATTTTACATTAAGAACTGTTGGATAGTTAGCAGAGTAAATGTCGTGCAGCTGAATAATGCATCGCAGAAACATGTGTGTTTAGCTCCTAAGTAAAATTTACTACAAAATTAGGGAGAGGGTTACATGGAAAGAAAACAGTAACAGCCCTAACTCATCTTTCTAGTTCTTCTCTACACCATCTTGTTTCTTTGTTTCCTCTGGGACTCTAAAAAGAAAAGAAAGGAAATTTCCCCTCAAAGCTTCACTCCTTGTATACATGCAGAACAGCATGAACTATCTCCGGTATATTGATTAGCCAATAATCAATCTTAGGTTAACTTTGTTAAGTATAAAACCATCCCATTTTTTGGTGGGAAGACTCTACACCTAATTGGTTCTAGGCTAAACTTGCTATTGTCAGCTTAAAGAAACTTCAGCTTAACCCTTTCATGACTGAAGGGATGACACTTGCAGAACCCAACATCTCCTTCTCAAGTGTTGTACACTGAAGTCATGAAGGTTCAGCTTCTTACACGGGGACTCGAAGTTCTACCTGTAACAGCATCATTGATCCTTCCTTTCTTCCTTCAACGGTATGGCTTTATTGGCCATAGCCAAAGCTAGCATCATTGATCAATTGTGCAACGTTCCTCCATAAGTGGCCCCAAGCCTATCCTAAAATCACCAAATAATGAGAGAGAGAGAGAGAGAGAGAGAGAGAGAGAGAGAGAGAGAGAGAGAGAGAGAGAGAGAGAGAGAGAGAGATTGAACACAATGTGGAGTGAGAAAGTCAGTGAGTAGATTAGAATATAGCCAGCCAGCCATCTAAAAGATCTAAAAGGGCATCCAATCCAGTCCTTTGCAACATACTTGAAGAGGACAGCTGTCAATATTCATAGAGTAGGGTTGCCATTTCTGGCTGGAGAAATTCCTGGAGATTTGGGGGGTGGGTCCTGGGAAGGACAGGGTTTGGGGAGGGGAGGGAGCTCATTGGGTATAATATCATGCAGTCCACATTCCAAAGTAGCAATTTTCTCCAGGGGAAAGGAACGGATGTCTGTCATCTGGAGACCACTTGTAATCCCAGGAGATCTCCAGCTACCACTGGGGACTGGCAGACATATCATGGAGACTTTTTCGATTTGGATATATCTAGCACCACCTTAATCAGCTTGTGGGAACATGGAACCCGCCGACCCCTGCTTGCCATATTCAGAATTCTCTTGGGTCCACCCAGCTCTGGCACGGTGAAGTCCATGCTCACCATCAGGATGCCCAGCAATCTGAGCAAGAGTGAGCGCACTGTTGCCTCCTATCCAGAGCACACTTGTATCCTGTCAAAAACCGCACCACAGCTCAGGGGTTTTTCCCTGGAGAGGAAAGCCTTGATGCAGGGGCAGCTCACCAAGAGGAGGAGGAGGAGGAGGAGGAGGAGGAGGAGGAGGAGGAAGAAGAAGAAGAAGAAGAAGAAGAAGAAGAAGAAGAGGAGGAGGAGGAGGAGGAGGAGGAGGAAACTGGATTTATACCCTGCCCTTCACTACCTGGAGGAGTCTCAGAGCAGCTTACAAACTCCTTTCCCTTCCCCTCCCCACAACAGACACCCTGTGAGGTAGGTGGGGCTGAGAGAGCTCTTTCAAGGATTGCTCTTGAGAGAACAGCTCTAAGAGCTGCCTTTGGAGGAGTGGGGAATCAAACCCAGTTCTCCCAGATTAGAGTCCATGCTCTTAACCACTACACCAAACTAGGCAGCCCTCAGCAATTGCCAAGGGTGCCACAGGGTGGGAGTGCCAGGGGCTCCAAAAGTGAGGCGCTCCACGGCATCCATGACCCCAATACAACTGCCAGTGTCGCCAGACTGGCCAGCAGCTTGGGGCACATCCACAGGGTCCTCAGGGTGGCGAGCAGTTCAGGGGACTCCTGCTGAATTGCCTGGGATGCACCCACTAGGCCAGCTGTCCAGCCAATGGCTCAGGGCACATCTATCTGGCCAGCTGCTGATGACACATCTACGTTCACCTGCTGGCTAGCCAGTGGCTTGGGCCCATGCTTGGCTGGCCAGTGGCTCAAAGACCATGTGCACCCACTGGATGGCAGACCAGTTGCTTGGAGCGTGCTTGGGCCTATGATGGGGGGATACTGGCCTAGGGTGCCAAAAGTGCCAAGGCCCACTCTGGCTGGATCCACAGTGTGTTTAATATATCTTAAGACACATTGGGAGGTGTTGTGGTCTTTCCCAGGCTTGTGGACATGCAGGTCAAATCGGTGGGGACAAGAAATGCAGTGGCCCAAGTAGATTAAAAAGGATCGGGGGGTTCTTCTGAGCACTGTGATTACTCACTGGCCAGTGCAAAACCATGTGTCTGCAAAATGAGTTGTATCTATCCTATCCCCAATGGCCCTGATATTAATTCCCCCATCAAACAAATAATACAGGATTTCCCCGAACCCTAAATCTCTCTCCCTCCCCATGACATTTACTATGGTGCCTATGAAAGTCTAAAATGCATGTATGACAAAACATGTGCAAGTTCCCGAGAAGTGTGAATTGTGTAGATTGTGTGGCCGAGTGGAACACCGATGGCTGCATGACAGATTAATGCAGATTGAACCTGTAATAACTATGCAAATGTAGAACTATTCATTTATTTCAGACTCATGTTCACTGTGAGAATGATATCTCCTCTAATCTAGTGTTAGTCCATTCCCTGCATCATAAAATTAATTTGTCTAATTAATGGCATTAGTCCTTTTATACATGCATAATTCATATTAATTGATACGTTGCCCCCCTCCCATACCTTGCGGAAGAAAAATGATCCCATTAGCACCAGTTTAATCCAAATCAGGACTGACAACGCTCAGTTCTTCCAAAGCTTATCTTCAGCCTTTGTTAATTGTCATAAGCATTCTAAATTGATTATTCTTACATTAACATAGGACATTTCATTCATCAATGCTTGGGCCGCAAAGGAAATCCGTCTAATGGATTTGGGTAGTGGCGCTAAATAAGTACGTTGGTCCATTTTTCCACTGTGGCTCAAGGGTACTCAAAGCATATTAATTCGCTCGTAACCAACAAAAAAATAACCCCCAAATATATAGAAATATCATACAAAATGAGATTTCTGACACTGAATAATTTTTGTGATATTCGTTCCGGTGATAATTGAGTGCACGCGGAACCCTGTTTTTATTACTTGTCTGTTCTGGAAATGTCTTGATAAACAGCTAATGTTAATATTTCTGATGAGCGATGTGAGCGGCGCCTTCCGGGGCTACCGAGGTGCAAAAAGTATAGGAAGAATTAGTTAAATAAGCATTTTAAGGAGCTGCTCGGAGGAACAAAAGTTATCGTGTCGTCAGCCAGCATAACGTACAGCCCTGTAGTTAACGTTTGAATAATTCATCTGCAGAAAATCAAGTTTAGGGCTGGCCATCCAGAGGGCTACAGGGAGAGGGTAAGATTGAAGTAAAAACCAGGCCCTTCCAAATCCCTCTTCCCATTAGGTTTACAATAATGCGTTTTTAAATGTATCCATAAACAGACAAATTCCTGTTTCTAAACAATCTGCCTGGGTTTGGTTTTTTTTTTATAACGGGCCGGCGTAGCAATTCATTGCACAATCTTTTCCACGAGCATTAACTCGGGATGCAGAATGGATCACACTTCAATGGAACACTTTCTTAATGGTTCTCCAGATTATTCCCCCCAACCCCCGTTCACCTGATTGGTTTGTCATCCCCACACAAGACTTTTGTGAATTGGGGCATCCGTTGCCAACTCAGAACTGATGACAGCCGTGAGGCCGTTTGCTCCTTCACTACGGCAAGAGCTTCATCAAAGGAAGGAAACATGGGAGGGAACCAGTGGAAACCAAAAGCTTTCTTTCTCCATTGTGCAACTTGGCAACCGTGGTCCCGAGGATTAAGTCATCGGACTCTCAGTCTGCCTGTCCTCTGCTCAGCTACCTCTGTTCCAGGGCTTCCAAGCTTGGGAATGTTCAAATCTTGGAACCCAGGCCAACAATGTTTAGTTTTATTCTTTCAGCTGCATCATTAAAGTCTGTCTTGGGAAGTTGGCCAATGCGCCGTCTGTCCATTATTGGAGTGGGCATGCCAAATGTTAGTTCAAACAGCAGTATATAAAAACTGGACTCTTCCCTCCATCCAAGTTATGTTTGCTTGACGCATCTGTGTTCTTAAATAGGATCAGTCAGAAATCGTCAAAGTGGAACTTAATTTGGAGTGTGCTCATGGCTGCATCTTGAAGCCCAGTTTAGACGGTCAACTGAACACATGGGAAGGGAGGGGGAAGAAGAAGAGATTGGATTTATACCCTGCCCTTCACTGGCTGGAGTCTCAGAGTGACTTACAATCTCCTTCCCCTTCCCCTCCCCACAACAGACACCCTGTGAGGTAGGTGGGGCTGAGAGAGCTCTTTCAAGAACTGCTCTTGAGAGGACAGCTCTGAGAAAACTTGTGACTGACCCCAGGTCACATCAACAGCTGCATGTGGAGGGGTGGGGAATCAATCCCAGTTCTCCCAGATTAGAGTCCCCACTCCTAACCACTCCATCAAACTGTGGTATCTTGGCTTGAAGCTTCAGACTAAGATTTGGGTTCTGATCCTTGCTATGCCATGAAATTTGCTGGGAGACCTTGAGCTCTGTCATAAGATCATAAGAACATAAGAGAAGCCAATGTTGAATCAGGCCAATGGCCCATCTAGTCCAACACTCTGTCACACAGTGGCCAAAAATACCAGGTGCCATCAGGAGGTCCAGCAGTGGGGCCAGGACACTAGACTAACATACCTCATAGTAATGTGAGGATAAGATGGAGGAACAGAGAACCATTCATGCTGACCTGAGCTCCTTCAGAAAAGGGCAGGATAATAAAAAATGTATTAGATTGACAGTTTCACTTTGAGCCCTGAGACATTCAGAAGAAAGGGGGTGTCACGACTCCCTGTAGGGATGGGGGCTGACCACCCATGGCCGGGGTGCTACCATAGTCTCGTCCCTCCCTCTACTGTCCTAGGGTATGCAGGAGGGGTTGGAGGCCCAGGGTCGCTACAGGAGCTGGGATGGGAGACCTCAGCTCGGGGCCTGTGGTGATAATTACTGCCCCTCCCCGGCCCCTCGGGTCTCGTCTTCCCCCTTTGCTTAGCTCACACTCTCTCTCTCACTTCCCTATATCAAGCTCCCGCCTCCTCATCGGTCTCCCCTGGCTCCCTTCTATCTTCCCCAGTGCCTTCAAACCACCACCTTCCTCCAGCCCCACCTCCCTTTAAAGAGGAGGATGCAGCTCCGCCCTCATTTCCTCCTGCCCCACTCCGTGGTCCTGCTGGGAACACCATCAGCTGGTGCTGTGGTCTCCCTGCACATCCTCTCTCTTTTCCTCGGCTGGTCTCTGCTCTGCCCCCTGGGCCCACCACCGAGCCTCCCATGGCCTCTGGACGCTGATGGCATTCCCGGCCCCAGCCAAGGCTCTTGCCCATGCTCGGCTGTGGTTTGGCTGAACACTCCTGTGGCCCTGTGCTGGATCCCGCCTCCCCTCCGTGGGCCTGCCACACTGACTTCTCTAGAGTTCACCCATTATCTCTGCCTCGGGTAAGTGGGGGAGTCCTTCAGCAGGGCAGCCCTCTTTCTCCCAGGCCCCCGCCTCCTGTCTCTCCTGGCAGGAGTCCTCGGGGACGTTGGGACAGGGGGACACATAAAATATTAAAACTAAATAAAGATATGGGTCCCAGGACCATGGTGATTTGCTCCATGGTCTTCTTGTATGCCCAATTTGTTCTCTACCATGCTTGTGCTGTGTGTGATGTGTGTGAAGAAGCCATAGAGTTTCAGGGGAATCATAAGTTTCCCACAATGTAATGATATCACTTCTAGTTGCACATCTGGAAGTGAACATAAGAACATAAGAGAAGCCATGTTGGATCAGGCCAATGGTCCATCCAGTCACACAGTGGCCAAAAACCAGGTGCTACCAGGAGGTCCACCTGTGGGTCCAGAACTCCAGAAGCCCTCCCACTGTTGCCCCCCCCCCCAAGCTACAAGAATGCAGGGCATCACTTGCCCCAGACAGAGTGCTCCATCTATACCTTGTGGCCAATAGCCCCTGATGGACCTCTGCTCCATATAAGAACATAAGAGAAGCCATGTTGGATCAGGCCAGGGCTCTTTTTGTAGCAGGAACTCCTTTGCATATTAGGCGACACACCTCTAATGTAGCCAATCCTCCAAGAGGCTATAGTAGCCCCTGTAAGAAGAGCTCTGTGAGCTCTTGGAGGATTGGCTACATTAGGGGTGTGACACCTAATATGCAAAGGAGTTCCTGCTACAAAAAGAGCCCTGGATCAGGCCAATGGCCCATGCAGTCCAACACTCTGTGTCCCACAGTGGCCAAAATCCAGATACCATCAGAAGACCCATCAGTGGGGGCAGAACTCCAGAAGCCCTCCCACTTTTGCCCCCCAAGCACCATGAATACAGAGCATCACTTGTCCTAGACAGAGTGTTCCTATCTATACCTCGTGGCTAATAGCCACTGATGGACCTCTGCTCCACATGTTTATCTAATCCCCTCTTGAAGCTGTCTGTCCTCATAGCTGCCGTGATTTCCTGAGGCAGTGAATTCCACATTATACTTACCGATGTTAAGTGATGTCACAGGATTATGCAATGCTATCCTCCCCCCCCATCCCCCCATTACTTTATCAAGCAGGCGGGGTACCAAGGCAGAAAGCAGGAGATGGCGTGCCAAAGCTGACGTCCCGGCCACCCTATCAATCAACTAACGATGTACAAGTGTTGTCGTATGTACTAGAGAAATCTGAAGGATTGGCTGAGCACATGGTGAGCCTGCCTTCCGCGCCAGACGCAGCCTGCCATCTTTTACTCATTCCCATCCCATGTGGCCAGTGTGCAAAAACATTCGGTCTGGGTTTTGTATTTCAGTAAGAAGAGAACAGTTCTGAAAGATGTTCAGTTTGGTTAACAATAGACAATGTTTGCGAAGAGCCAAGGGTTTTCATATTCTGCAGTTAAAATGTAACAGATGTACATTGGGGGGGGATTGAGAAAAAATATTATTTTTAATTCCTATCAGTAACTTAATATGCTGTTTTTTTAGACAGAATACGGTCCTTTAATTTTAGTACAGTACACATAAGATATGCTTCAGTCTGTGTATACAGAGAACGGCACGGAAAGAAATTAGTGCTGATTAAAATCCACTTGAGAAGAGTACAAATAATAGCAGCGTTGTGTTGCATTATTCCCCGTTAATGGAAGAAAGAAGGATGATGTTGTGAGGTCCTTTGGGTCCTCATTGGCAGAAAAAAGTGGGATACAGACATCTAAATACAGTAATGAAACTCCCTGACCGATTTCACACAAGAGCTGCATCACTGTCACACCTCCCTTTGCCTTGTTTCTATTGGTCAATTTCCCAGTCGAAGCCGCGCGGCCCCATTTTGACCCGCGGCTTCACCCAATTTCCCCCACGGTTTTGTTAACCTGTTTTTTGAGGATCACGAAGCCGCGGGGAAAATTAGGCGAAGTTGTGGGTCAAAATGCGGCCACGTGGCTTTGAGTGGGAAATTGACCAATAGAAACAGGTCAAAGGGAGGCATGAAATTGTGTCCCTATTTTAAATGCTCTGTATGTTGATGCCTGCCCTCGTCCCTTAAAAGTGGGACAAGATTTGGGTTGGTGACCAAGCGCTGGCAACCGATGGGGGTTGTAGGGTGCAGCAACATCAAAATAGGCATTGTGGCAGCACCACATTCTCATTTCCCCAGCAAAGATGGAAACGCAGCAGTCTAGGATTCCACCAAAATGCTATATTACCATAGAGCAGGGCTGTCAAACACGTGGTCCGGGGGCCAGATCAGGCCCCCCGGAGGGCTTCTATCAGGCCCACAGTGGAACTGGCTGTCTTCTGCTTTTTCTTCCAGTTCTGCTGCTGCTGCTGCAGCACTGTATTTATTTTTATTTTGTTTATTTATTATTTCTTTTATTAGATTTATATACCACCCTCCCCAGATGGGCTCAGGGCGGTGTCCAACATTTAAATAATACAACTAGAGCATATTAAAATAACAATTTACACACAAAATATCATAACATATCTTAAAATACCGCGTAACTATAGCAGTAGTTAGATGACCAATCAGAATCTGGTCGCTGGTGGACAAGTGGCTGGAAAAAGCTGGGCAGAGAAGCCAGGGCCAGAGAAGCAGGGGGCGGGGAGAGGGATGTCTGCTGTCTCAACCAAATGCCTGGCAGAAGAACTCCCACAGGGCCTTATGTAGGTTTGCAACTTACACACCTGAACAGCGTGCTCAAGACTGCAACAAAATGTTGTTAATGGCCGAAATGGATAAATTAAGTGTATATTTGCAAGGGAAAGGATACCAGGTATTTGAAAAGAGATGGAAGAAGTTGTATATATGGTTAGATAGGAAGAGGGGGAAAAAATGACTCGAAAGTATGTAAATATTATACACGTGTGTTGTATTTAGTATGTTGAAAATTCTAAATAAACGATTAAAAAAAAAGAGACTGCAACAACACAGACATTTTGATGCAATAATTCAGAGCAAGAGGTGTCAGTTATCAGAGACTGTTAAATAAACAAATGATTGCAAGAGCGCTAATGTTTTAAGCATGTTTTTAAGTAAAAAAACCCCAGCCCTTTGTGTTTGTGTCCTTTATAAAGTTTATGTCTCCGCTCCCTGGCATTACATTTTATGACACACGTGGCCCGGCCCGGCAAGGTCTCACTTATGTCAGATCCAGCCCTCATAACAAATGAGTTTGACACCCCTGCCCTAGAGTTTTGGTGGATCAATAGAGCCTACCGGAAGTGATGGCGCATCATTTCCCCATGCCAATGTACTGAACAATGGCTCATACTTAGGCTTCAGTACCAGAGGAAGGCAGGGTGGGATTACTGCTAAGAAAGGAAGGCACCAAAGTATTTATTTTGATGATGATGATGATGATGATGATGATGATGCAGGCACACGCACAGCCTCAGATCCCTTGAACTCTCCTGGTTTCAAATCAACAGTCAACTGACAGGCTTGCTTTTGTCAACGTAGGCCGCTCACTCTCCGTCAGTCTATCTGTTATGTCCTGAAGCTTGAATCCATCCTCTTCTTTTCTATGGCCCCAGTCATACGGTCCAGAAAATGCAGGGGAGAGGTGTGGCAGTTCGCCCCGGAACTAAATAAGGCGCGGTAGCCCGATCACAGGGGCCACCGGGTTGCCACGCTCCAGCTCTGCGCCCCGATCACACCGCACTGCTGCAGTGCAGCAGACCACGCAAGTGCAAAGTGTTGCAAAGTGCGCATGCGCCATTGGGGGGGGGCAGGCCGCTGTCGGTGTCTTGTGTGTGCACATGCACTGTTCAGCGTTGGTGCGCATCCCATGGAAACTTACAACATCCGGAAACCCTGAGGACATGGGCGGGCGTTGGAAGCCGCGGGATACTGGCGCTCCCACGATCAGATGCCAGCCTTTGCCCCGGGGTTTCCAGAAACTAGTAGTTTTTTACTCCGTGTTTTCTACGGGAAGCCACAGGTTGGCCACGGGAGCACTACGCCTCCCAGATGTGCTCATATGATCACGCACGGAAAGTCCGCAGGGCTCCAGTGCCTTCAGTGGGGCAAATGCTCAGTGTGAACGGGGCCTTCGTTAAGCTTCAAGCAGAATGTGGACTGTAATCTGTCGCATTACCATTGGCTGGTTTCTGCGAAAGCTCTGTAAATATCCAATCACAGTGTACATATGTATCAAAGAGGGAACAGTCCTGATTGGCCTTTATCCCTGTATTGTTATTGGTCCTTAACTTGTTATGGGTGTGGCTTTGACAGCCCGGGATGGTTTAAAAAGGGAGCTGTGCTCCACTTGTTGTTGTGTGTTCCTGAAGTTGAAGTTTGCTGTTAAAATAAAGCTGAATCACTTTTGCTGAAATCCAAATCGTGTTAAGTCTCATACTTAACACTATCCTCTCTCACAGGCCGTGTTTGAAGATCAAAATGCAGGGAAGGAGAACAAATGCATTAGGTGAATAGCTGTGCAACTATGGCTGTGAAATTCCAGAGTGCTGCTGAGGTCACTTCCAGGTTTTAATTTCCTGTGGGACCCGGGCATGCTTCTGGCTACCCTGCCCCCCACCACAAGGTAGGTGGCTGGGGGTGGGGGTGGCGGCGATCGAGGCAAAATCTCAAGTTGTCTCTTCTCCACACCTGGTCATGTCTTCACATTGTAACTGGTGCCACAGGAACCAATTTAGTTTGGGGATAATCTGTTAAGCGATATGATGTGGATGATGGATGTGGGTTCTTTGAGGTGGCAGTATGGGGCATCCACAGACAATAAATGGTTTGGTTTGCTGATCCCTCTTGCTGGCTCTTGGTAAAACTTGAACATGTGGTTAACACATGGAATTCACAGCCACGGGAGGTGGTGGCGGCTACAAGCATGGATGGGCTTCAAGAGGGAATTAGATAAGCATATGGAGTGGAGGTCCATCGGTGGTTATTAGCCACAAGGTATAGATAGGGACTCTGGGGCAAGTGATGCTCTGTATTCTTGGTGCTTGTGGGGAGGCAACAGAGGGAGGGCTTCTAGTGTCCTGGCCCCATTGCTGGACCTCCTGATGGCACCCGGTATTTTTGGCCACTGTGTGACACAGAGTGTTGGACTGGATGGGCTGTTGGCCTGATGCAACATTGGCTTCTCATATGTTCTTAACGTGCTTAAGGCTTTCAAGACCAATTATGGGTCCCCAGAAACAAGTTTTCCTGTACTCCCTCCCATCATGTTACCCAGACCCATCCCAACCATTATATGAAAACAAATTGCTTGGCTTACCCTGTTCCATGGGTTCCCCAGGATGACCCAGGCCACTGGATCCCCTCCTTTTGGCATCCTTGAGCACTTGAGAAAGGCCTAGGAACTCTTTCACAGACGAAAGAGCCCAGCTCGGGCCTGATGTCTACAACCCAAATAAGATTTTCTTTTCTCTCTATAAAGCAAGTAACCAGCTTTTCTTTCACTCAGCCCAGCGCCCAAATCTTCTGCTCCTAACATGCTTTTGAAAGATTATCTGCTTTTTTTTTTTTTTTTTAAATGTTCCATGTGCTGGCTACTTTCAAAGGGAATGATGGCCTGCTCCCAAAATAAGAGTTCGGTACAAATAAAAAATTGAATTCCGCCTCCGTGTTGACAGGCTGATTGATCT
The DNA here is from genome assembly GCA_029375565.1 of Gekko gecko. Taxonomy (NCBI): domain Eukaryota; kingdom Metazoa; phylum Chordata; class Lepidosauria; order Squamata; family Gekkonidae; genus Gekko; species Gekko gecko. Next base: position 12,386,468 of record JAPDNY010000014.1, read on the forward strand.
GTGAGCCCCCATGACTGAATCCTCTCCGAAACGGGCTCCCATTTATCATGTGCGAGATTGTTTCAGAATCAATACCCACAGAGGCGTTTCTTCACCGACATTTTTTTTCCCTTTTGGAACGAGCAAACAGCTTTCTCGCCATTAATAATTCCCCCCCCCAAAACAGAATTATCCAAACGTTTTCACCCCGCTTCCGCAGCTCTGCTGAAGAATGCTTTGAAATGGAAGGGGTTTTTTTCCGGAGGAGTTTTGATAGATTAGCTTTTCGAGACAACATACACTTCAGAGTACTTGAAGTTCATTAGTTGCTGTAGATTTTCCGGGCTGTGTGGCCGTGGTCTTGGCATTGTAGGACCTGACGTTTCGCCAGTAGCTGTAACGTCAGGTCCTGCAATGCCAAGACCACGGCCACACAGCCTGGAAAATCTACAGCAACTAATGAACTCCGGCCGTGAAAGCCTTCGACAACATACTTGAGGTTTGTTCCTCCCCTTGTACCAACAGCAGTCTTCACAGTTGCCAGCCTCCAGGTGGAGCCTGGAGATCTCTTAGAGTCACAACTGATTGACAGATGGCAGAGGTTGCCAGGTGCTTACCTTCTGCCAGCGGGGGGCTCCATACTGCTCACCGGGATGTTCTGGTGCATACACTGGGCACAGCATGGCTCTTTGGGAGTGGGGTTCCCCCTCTGGCCAGCTGGCCGGCAGTGGATTAAGGCCCCCCAAAATTGGGAGAAACCCTGCCTCCATCGGGAGGATGGCAACCTTACCTGGAGAAAACTGGCTGCATTAGGGGTGTGTGGCTTAATATGCAAAGGAGTTCCTGCTACAAAAAGAGCCCTGGTCCTGTCTGGGATGAGACCTTGGTTGCAAACTCTTATTTGGAAAATTCCAGGAAATTTGGGGGTGGAGCTTGGGGAGGGCAGGGTTTAGTGCAAGAGGGACTTCAGCAAAGTACAATACCATAAAGTCCAGCTTCCAAAGTAGCCATTTTCTCCAGGGGAACTGTTCACTGTAGCCTGGAAATCAGCTATAATTCCTGTTCCCTTTCTTATATCTCACTTGCATTTCTGAAATAAAAGCTGGATGTTTAATAATTTGTATGAAATGCCTCATGCCCTTATTTTTTTTCCCCCCAAGTGTGTGTACCATAAATTGCCATTAGGCCTTTTTCTGGAATGGGAAATGATGATAATTTATACATGCAGACAGATAAATGATTCAATTCTTAGTTACAAGTAATGCTTGACAGTGATTACTGATGCTCATTTCCTTTCTGTGCATTACGTAGGGGATGAAATCCCACTTTTAGTGGTCTCTTATTGTGACTCCCCCCCCCCGCTATGTAAATCATTCTCTCGTGTAATAATAATTATTAATTTATGCCAGGACTGAAGCATCTGATGATGCTTTATGGTGGAAGATCGTGGCAAAAAACTGCCAAATCTGGTAGGTGATTATTCTCTTGTTCTTAATAATAACTAGGGATGCCAGCCTCCAGGTGGGATCTGGAGATTCCCTGGGGTTATAGCTCATCTCCAGACGACAGAGATCAGTTCCTCTGGAGAACATGGACACTTTGAAGGGTGGACTCTATGGGCATTGTACCCCACTGAGGTCCCTGTCCTCCCCAGGCTCCATCCCCAAATCTCCAGTTTCCCAACTTGGATCCAACAACCTAACCCCCCCCATCCACCACTGGTGGCCAAGGGACACCTGGCAAACCTAATGAGAACATAAGCATTTAATGACTAGTTTTAAGTAACCCAAGAAATCAACATCAATTGACTTCAGCCCAGATCTCTGATTTTTTTAGTTGGGGATGAACACCACCAGTTTTATATTGAAATCACAATGTTTTTCAGTGTTGGGGTTTTTTTGGAGATCATATGTCAATCCTGACCTTTGAATATTAAAAATACATGTGCCTCAACAATTATTATGCAAAAGAAACTCCAGCAAGGAACCAGTCTCGGCGGCAGGAAAGTACTGTAAAGCCACAGCTGACTTACGGAGACCCAGTAGGGTTTCAAGGCAAGACACGTTCAACGGTGTTTTGCCATTGCCTCCCTCTATGTCACAGCCCTGGTATTCCTTGGAGGTCTCCCATTCAAATACTAGCCAGGGCCGACCCTGCTTAGCTTCTGATGAGATCAGGCTATCTTGGGCCCAAAGAATTATAATGGATAGGACAATTTATTAACTCCTCCATTGGCCATATTATGGCTGAGGACAGACTGGCAATTTGCTCCGGGAGCCAGTCATGACAAAAAAGTCCTGGAACAAACTGTTCCGGGGTTTCCCGTTCACACAGCCCGGGCTGCTGCCGGAGCATACTGGGTGGAGCCACGTGGGAGCGTTCAGACTGCTGCCCCGGAGGCGCGCTGTATTCGGCGTTTCCCCATTAATTCAGCTGTGGGTGTATGGGTGTATGTGCGCATGAGCGCATTTTGCTGATTGGGGGAGGACTCCGCAGTGCCGGCACCGCATTGGGCAGTAGAGCGGAGCATGGCCAATCATACCGCTGCTGCCTTCTGCCCAACGCGGGTTGGTCCCGGCTTATTGGCAGAGTGTTCAGACTTCCTGGAAGCGGGGAAACGCAGGACACACACGCGCTTTTGGGATTTGCTACCAGTTACATGAGGTATCTTTTTAATGCAGCAGTGAAGCAGAACAGTGCCGGTTGGCTATGGCTGGGGGACGCCAGGCAGATGTGCCTGTGTGAACGCCCTGTTTACTGCGGGTTTGTAGCGTTGCTGAAACGGATCCCTACCGGGGCAAATTGCCAGTCTGAACTCAGCCTATCTGTAGCAAATCTTATCTCACTGTACGTTCCAATAGCGTTTTTTTAACGTTGCGTCTGTTTTCGAAATCTGTGCTCCCCCCCCCCCTAAAAATCCCTGTTTGTGATATCTGTCAGATTTTCCCATAAACTGTGCCTGGATCCCACCTGCTTTTTTTAAAATCTCTTTGGAACGCCTCCGTTGTTAACAGCCGTGACTGTTATTGCAATTATTTCCATGTGTATCAGTGGCTAATTCGCTAACCTTTCTATTCAAATTAATATTTAGCTTTCGGGATCCTTCAAGCTGGAGCGACGATGGGAGAGCCCTCCGATGTTTAGATCTCCGAGTCACGAAAATGTCCCTCGCCCGGCCTCACCCGGCCACACAGATGTAATCACAATAAATAGCATCTAATATGTTTACAGTAAAGGAAGGATGAAGTCCGCGTCTGTTTTTATATTGATAGATTCAGCTGGATTTTAAATTCTATTGTTTACAGCGAGTTACATTTTTGTTGTGGTGGTTTCCCCCCCTGCCCATTAAATCTTCCTTCCAACGGCTAACCCCTGGGATTCTCTGATATACAGAATATGATAAACAGTATTAGTCCGTCGCCTATGGCTGGCGCTCATTAGACATGTGTGTGTATACGAGAATTATTATTTTTCCTCTGGAATATAGGACGAATTGTCTTCTCTGACATTTATTTGCTTAAAGGCTGGATTAAAAAGTTCTTACCAGTGAATCTGCCTTGCTTCCACATGTCTGTTAGGAACAAAATGAAACAGGGTCATTCCAGTTGAAAATGCAATGCAGTTTTTTTCCGACTGAGCCAAAGGGACCCACTGTTCTTTAGGGGCAGTGTTCTGCTTTCTTTGTGCACCTCTAGTTGCAGCTCACTTAAGGCTACCCTGTAGGGATATCAAGGCAAAAGATTAACAGAGGTGCTTTGCCAATGAGAGAGAAGAGATTGGATTTATACCCCGCCCTTCACTACCCAAACGAGTCTCAGAGTGGCTTACAATCTCCTTTCCCTTCCCCTCCCCACAACAGACACCCTGTGAGATAGGCAGGGCTGAGAGAGCTCTCTTGAGAACTGCCCTTGAGAGAACAGCTCTGAAAGAACTCGTGACTGACCCAAGGTCACACCAGCAGCTGCATGTGGAGGAGAGCAGAATCAAACCAGGTTCTCTCAGATTAGAGTCCGCTGCTCCTAATCACTACACCAAACTAGCTCTCTACTACACCAGTGCCTACTACACCAACTACCACAGTGGCTTACATTGTTCTCCTCTCCTCCATTTTATCTCCAAGACAACCCTGTGAGGTTGGTTAGGCTGAGAGTGTGTGACTAGGCTGAGGTCACCCATGTCAGAGTGTATATTCAGATGATGGTCTCTCAGATCCAAGTACTGAACATAAGAACATAAGAGAAGCCAATGATGGACCAGGCCAATGGCCCAGTCCAGACCAACACTCTGTCACACAGTGGCCAAAAATACCAGATGCCATCAGGAGGTCCAGAAGTGCTACGTTACGTAGCAGAAACGAAACTAACTGTGACTCTGTGATACAGGAAGTGGGCTAGAGTGGAGATTTTAGAGGCTGTTGTGTTTGAACCGGATGGACATTTTACTGTGTGACACTATCCTTATCGGAAGTCGGATTACAGAGACGGACAGAGGCACAGGAAGTTTGAAAGAAGCCTACTCTAGCCGGAAAACCATAGAGAAATTGCGCCCGACATTTTTGGGAGGACTAAAATTTAAAAAGTTATTTTCAAGCCGAAAATGTGTTTAAGCAAGTTATAAAGGTGGCGATTTGGCTTGAAGATTGCTAATATAAAGATTGATTAGCATTGAAGTGCCCTCCAAGACGGATTTGAGAACAAGACCCAGAGCTGCTTCATCACCCAGCCCAAGAATGACTGCAAAGGAAAAAAAGAGTGGCAAGCAGCTATGGAAGCGATGGAAAAACGGATGACCGAAGTGGTGCAGAATCTTGGAAAACAAATAGAATCACACCTTGGAAAACAAATAGAATCACAGTTGCAACAACAACTGCAAAGTCAATTGGAGCAAATAGAACAAGTGCAAGTTCAAGTACAGAAAAAAAATATGGAAGAATTGAAAGAACTGGTACTTACTGAAGTGTCAGGGATAAAAAAAGATACAGAAGAACTTAAAAAAGAAGTCAAAAGTCTGGTGACAAAATCTGAAGATATGGAACAAAAGGTTAAAAAAACTCTGTCTGAAAATACAAGGCTGGAGACCATGATGGATTACAGGGCTACTCAGAATCACCTGAGATTGAGAGGGATAGAAGAGGAGGAAGATCAGGATCTACGGGCTCTAGTAATTAAGACATTGACAACTTATATAGGAGAAGATGAAGGAGATTTGGATGCAGACTTTGACTTGATTTACAGAGTAAATTCAGCTTATGCCAAAAGAAAGCAACTACCCAGAGATGTGATTGTTCAATTTGTGACAACAAAGATGAAGGAAGACGTTTTCAAGAAACAATTTACACAACCGTTGGAAATAAATGGAAAGAAAATAATAATTTTGAGAGAAATTCCGAGATTGATTCTACAAGTCAGGAAGAAGTTCAAGAAATTGACAGACAGACTAAAAGAAATGAACATTAGGTTTAGATGGGAGATTCCATATGGACTTACATTTATGTATAACTCGGTGAGAACTACTCTTAAAACTGAAGGAGATTTATATAGATTTAAAGCAAGCAATCTGGACGATTTTAAAGATATTTAATCCAACACCATTATGGATTACAAATTTTTATCTTGGAACGTAAATGGACTAAATTCACCAGGTAAAAGAAGACTGGTGAATCATTGGCTGGAGAAACAAAAATGTAATATAATTTGTTTACAAGAAACACATATAAGAAAACAAGATGACAAATATTTGATTAATAAAAAATTGGGAGAAGAATTTTATTCCTCAGCAGCTAATAAGAAAAAAGGAACAGTGATTTATATCTCAAAGGATTTGGATCCTAAACAAATTTTTTCGGACAAAGAAGGAAGGTATGTTGGCGTGGAAATATGGATGAATAGAAAAAAGACATTGCTTGTAAATATATATGCACCCAATGGTGCAAAAGAGACTTTTTTAGTGACTTGACCAATGAGTTGGAGTGTTTAAATTATGACCAAATTGTTCTTGCTGGAGACTTCAATGGTACAGTGAATAATACATTGGATAGAAAATCTAAAGCAAGTGGAGAGACAGTTGGAAAGTTACCAAAAAATTTCTTTCAATTGATGAAGCAAGAGAAACTGGAAGACGTTTGGAGGAAGTGGAATCCTAAGACTAAGGACTACACGTTTTATTCGAATAGACATAATTCCTTTTCTCGAATTGACATGATTTGGATGTCAGAGGAGATGGCGCAAAAAACTTATAAAATACAAATTTTACCGAAAACTAATTCTGATCATAATCCCTTACTTTGGATATCTAAAGCAAAACCTAAACAGCTATATTGGAGAATTAATGAAGATTTATTGGATCAAAAACAAATTAATGAAATCTTAAAAAAGGAAACGAAAAGTTTTTTTGAACTGAATTTGAATAAAGGTACGGACATACAAGTTGTATGGGATGCATACAAAGCAGTAATGAGAGGTATGCTTATCTCTCTGAACTCCAAGGACAAAAAACAAAAGATCCAACAACAGAAAGACCTTCATGAAAAAATTCAACAAAAAGAAAAGGAATTAAAGAAAAGACCAGGGAAGAAGAAGATTATTAAAGAGATCCACTTTCTGCAAGATCAGCTGAATGTTTTATTAAACAGAGAATTATATTGGAATTTGAAGAAATTACAGCAAAAAGCATTTGAGGGTGCAAACAAACCAGGAAAGTTTTTAGCATGGCAATTGAAAAATAGAAAAGAAAGGAATTTTATAACTAAGATTACTGAAGATGGAAAGGATGTTATGAGCTTGAATGGTATAAAAAGAGTTTTTTTTAAATATTACGCCAAATTATTCAAAAAGAAAGGAATTGATCAACAGAGAATCAACAAATATTTGGAGACGATTGAAGTTCCAGAGCTGGGAAAACAAATTAAGGAATTATTAAATGGTTTAGTAACGAAAGAAGAAGTGACAATGGCGATAGAAGATGCAAAGTTGGGCAAGACTCCAGGACCAGATGGCTTTACAGCAAAGTTTTATAAGAAATTTAAAGAGGAGCTAACCCCTATTTTGGTTCTTCTGTCGAATGAGATAAGAAAGACCAAACGGATCCCAGATTCATGGAAAGAAGCAAATATTTCATTGATACCCAAAGAAGGTTTGGACTTGACTCAAGTAAAGAATTATAGGCCAATATCGCTATTAAATAATGATTACAAATTATTTGCGAAAATAATCTCAGAGAGACTGAAAAAATATCTGAAAGATATAATAGCGGAAGAACAAGCTGGATTTTTACCAAACAGACAAATCAGAGACAATTTAAGAGTGGTGATAGATGCAATTGAATATTATGACAAGCATCCTGAAAAAGAAGTTGGATTCCTCTTCCTAGATGCGGAAAAAGCTTTTGACAACTTAAATTGGGAATTTATGCTGCAAGTTATTGAAAAAATGGATATTGGACAGTCCTTTTTAAATATGATTGTGGCAATATATTCAGAACAAAAAGCGGCTTTGAATATAAACAAAGAAAAGACGGACTTCTTCCAAGTCCAAAAGGGAACACGTCAAGGCTGCCCGTTATCCCCGTTGTTGTTTATTTGGATATTGGAAATATTATTGACAGCGATAAGAAAAGATAACAGTATTGAAGGACTTACAGTGAAAGGTTTTGTCTATAAATACAGGGCATTTGCAGATGATGTAATGTTTATGATTCAAGACCCAATCGAGAAAATACCACAATTGATGGAAAAAATTGAAGAATTTGGTTCAGTTGCGGGATTTTATGTTAATAAAAGTAAAACCAAAGTGATGTGCAAAAATATGACGAAACAAAGACAAACAGAACTTCAAGAGAAAATTCAATGTGAAGTAGTTACAAAGACTAAATATCTTGGAATTGAATTAACCATGAAAAATATTGACTTGTTTAAAAACAATTATGAAAAGGTGTGGCACAAGATTCAGCAAGATATGAAGAAATGGGACACTTTGAATTTATCATTGATGGGAAGAATCGCGACTGTAAAAATGAATATTTTACCGCGTTTGATGTATCTATTTCAGACTATTCCAGTACTAAAACAAAGGAAAGTATTGGATTAGTGGCAGAAAGAATTATCCAAATTCGTATGGGCAGGAAGAAAGCCAAGGATTAAAATGAAAATTTTATGTGATGCAAAGGAAAGAGGAGGTCTACAACTACCAAATCTAAGACTGTACTATGATGCCGTCTGTTTAACATGGTTGGAACAGTGGATTAATTTGGATAATAAGAGGCTATTGGCCCTGGAAGGGCATGATAACAAATTCGGATGGCATGCATATTTATGGTATGGAAAAGTAAAAATGGACAAATTTTTTAAACACCACTTTGTAAGACAATCACTGTTCGAGACATGGATGAGGTATAGAAAATTCTTCTCAGAAGAAAGACCACTTTGGATTGTACCAGCTGAAGTGATCAATCCATATTCAAGAAATCAAGGACTAGACTGGCTACCTTATAAAAATCTTTTAAAATCTGAAGGGAAAAATTTTGTGTTAAAAGATAGATTTGATGTTGAATTTGAATATGATTGGTTGAAGTATAGACAGATTTATGATTTATTTAAGACCGATAAAAGAGAACATGGCTTTAGAGAAAAGAATATTGAAATTGAAACTGTATGGCTTGAGAAAGATAAAAAAATGATTTCTAAACTGTATAAGGTGCTATTGAAATGGTATACTGAGGATGAAGTTGTAAAAGAGCAAATGATAAAATGGGCTGTAAATGTTAATAATGAGATATTAATGACATCTTGGGAATACTTGTGGAAAAAGTTGATGAAAATTTCAACTTGCGTAAATGTTAAAGAGAATTGTTATAAAATGATGTACAGATGGTATATGATGCCTAAAAAAATTGCTATCATAAATGAAAGTATGTCTAACAAATGCTGGAAATGTAAGAAACATGAAGGGTCTTTTTATCATATGTGGTGGACATGTGATAAAGCAGTAAAGTATTGGACAGAGATCCACAATGAGATACAAAAAATTTTGAATTGTACTTTTAAGAAAGACCCACAGATGTTATTGTTAGGTCTTAAAATGGAAGAAATAAATGTAGCCAAGAGAACACTACTATGGTACTTGACTACAGCAGCAAGACTGACTTTTGCTCAATGTTGGAAACAAGATAAAGTACCTGAAACATGGGAATGGATTAAAAAGACGTTGTTTTTGGCAGAAATGGACAAATTAACAAGAAAGTTAAACAACGAAGAAGATGAAACTTTCTTTGAAGACTGGAAAGACTTTCAAAAATACTTGTTGAAAAATTGGGACATTAAACGTGGTTTGATCTGCTTTGATAGTTATTAAGAGGAAAATGAAATAGAATTAGACTTTTGAATTGTTACCGTTTGTAAGAGAAAATAAGTTTAGAAGTAACTGTACTAGAACAAGAGAGATATTAATGGGGTTGGAGCAGTGCGGGAAGCCTTGTTTTGGGGGGAGAAGGGAAATTAGAAAAATGGATATGTAGGTTGGTTGAAAATGTATGAACATGTGATATATCCAATAATAAATTGTATTTACCAAAAAAAAAAAGGAGGTCCAGAAGTGGGGCCAGGACACTAGAAGCCCTCCCACTGTTGCCCTCCGAAGCACCAAGAATACAGAGCATCCCTTGCCACCAACTGAGAGTTCCTAAAAGCCACTGATGGACCTCTGCTCCATATGTTTGTCTAATTCCCTCTGGAAGCCGTCTGTGCTTGTAGCTGCCACCACCTCCTGTGGCAGTGAATTCCATGTGTTAATCACTCTTTGGGTGAAGAAAGACTTCCTTTTATCTATTCTAACCTGACTGCTCAGCAATTTCATTGAGTGCCCAGGAGTTCTTGTATTGTGAGAAAGGGAGAAAAGTACTTCTTTCTCAACCTGCTCTATCCCATGCATGATCTTATAAACCTCAATCGTGTCACCTCTCAGCCGTCATTTCTCCAAGCTAAAGAACCCCAAGTGTTTTAACCTTTCTTCATAGGGAAAGTGTTTCAACCCTTTTATCATTCTAGTTGTCCTTTTCTGCACTTTTTTCCAATGCTATAATATCCTCTAACCACTATATGCACTATATATATATATATATATGCACTATAACCACTATGTTCTTCCTTCCTTCCTTCCTTCCTTCCTTCCTTCCTTCCTTCCTTCCTTCCTTCCTTCCTCCCTCCCTCCCTCCCTCCCTCCCTCTCTCTCTCTCTCTCTCTTTCCACCTCTTTCATTCTTTCTTCCCACCTCTCTCTCTTTGTCTCTTAGACAAATAAATATCATTAGCAAACAAATAAATTTCGGCAGACAACTAAATGTCCTTATCAAGATCTGCTTTTTACCCCTTTTGTTTTTATTTTTGGCAGTCTCGTTTAATGTTAATATAAAGCCAATCTACACATTTAATTTTTTTAAAAAATGTGTGTAGTATTTGTTCATGTCTCGCAGCTCTCAAACATCTGATGTTTATTCTGTGTGGCTCTTACGGTGAGCAACTTTGGCTGCCCCTGCCACTGAGTCTACCCTCCAAAGCAGCAATTTTCTCCAGGGGGGCTGTGGCTCAGTGACAGAGCATCTACTCAGCTTGTAGAAGGTCACAGGTTCAATCCCGGCATCTCCCTGATAAGTATGAGACAACACACCGGAGGTAAATTCAAAAGTGATTTCAGCTTTATTTCAGCTCCAAGTTAGACCAGCTAAGGACTAGACCAGCTAGACAAAATACAGTCCAAAAACAGCAGTTTATATACACTTCAGGTTGTAGCAACCACACCCACAGAATGTAAACCCGCCAATAACATTTGAACAAGGCAGCCAATCATAATGCAGTTATAAGGACCAATCATATTCCATAACAATAGCCAATCAAAGATGTTCCCTCCATAAGCCCTTTGATTGGGCAATACCAGACAGTTTCTGAATCCGCATAATGAGCACCTGCTCAGCTTATGCTGTCACTTATGTCTCTGAAGACATAACAACTCCTCCCCCCTTAGATGGAACACACTCATAATCAGACAAGTGGGGAGGGGCCCTTCTGTTTCGTTGTGACCGCCTTAACTCTGGGGCTTCAGGTGGATCAGGGTCTGCACTAGGTTCAGCGCCAGGCACTGCTGGGCTGACAGGCTCTTCAGGGTCCGAGAGTGCCGGGGTCTGCCCTGCCTCAGGTTCTTGACGAGAACCAGCAGCACTCACCTCGTCCGGAGGCAAGTGGGACTGCTCCCTGGGCCTGAAACAATCTCCGGCTTCAATCTCCTGGTCTGCAGGAGACCATCGCTGCCGGAGTTGGTCTATGTGGCGGCGTATCTTTCGGCCGTCAGATAGCCTCACCACATACATCCTGGACCCTAGACGGTGGGTGACTTCGGCGGGAAGCCACCGGTGCCCCTCGGAGTAGTTACGGGCAAAGACCCAGTCCCCGGGCTGAAACTCTCTGGATGGCGTGGGCGGTTCGGCTCATACAGCTCTGCTGCCATCCAGATCCGGGTGCAGGCGGTCGAGGAGGGTTGTCAATTTCCTCCCCATAAGCAGCTCGGCTGGGCTTTTCCCTGTGGCAGAGCTCGGTGTGACATGCTGCCACAGGAGAAAATCGGCCACTCGATGGTCCCAGTCCTCGCCAGGCAGTCGGGCGAGGGTCTCTTTCGCAGTCCGAACCATCCGCTCTGCCTGGCCGTTAGAAGCAGGATGGAACGGGGCTGTGGTGATGTGCCGGATTCCATAGCCCTCTAGGAAGCCGGCGAACTCCCTAGAGGTCAGTTGAGGGCCGTTGTCACTGACCAATACTTCAGGTAGCCCATGGGTGGCAAAAAGTTGGCACGAAGCCTTTATTAGGTTTGCCGATGTTGTGGACCTCATGGGGACTACCTCCAGCCACTTCGAATAAGAGTCCACAACCACCAGGAGCATTTGGCCGTTGATTGGCCCCGCAAAGTCAAAGTGCAGCCTTGACCAAGGCTTTTCAGCTCTGTTCATGGGTGCTGGTGGTGTGTGTGGAGGGTCAGGCCGTGACTGCTGGCAGTGCACGCAGCCTCGAACTTTCTCTTCGATGTTTGCATCGAGCCCAGGCCACAATAAGTACCCCTCGCCAGAGCCTTCATGCGAACAATCCCTGGGTGCCCGGCATGCAGGGACTCAAGAACCCTTCCTCTTAGTTTGGGGGGAATCACGACTCTGTTCCCCCATAGTAAACAACCCTTAACAATGGACAGCTCAGACCTTCTGTCCCAGTACGCCTTGAACTCAGGCTCTGAACAGACACTCGGCCACCCCCTCCACACCCAGTTTAAAACACGAGATAGTATTAAGTCCTTCTGGGTGAACGCGGCAACGTCCTCGGACCGTAGTGGAGACTGCGACAGTTCATCCAAGGCGCAAATGTCCGCTGTAGGAGCCGGATCGAAACCAGTCTCAGGCAGAGGACAGCGGCTCAGAGCATCAGCGTGCGCGATACATTTTCCAGGTCTGTGTTCCAAGTCGTATTCGTACGCCGCCAAGAACAGGGCCCATCTCAGCATTCTGGGCGACAGTATGTTGGGCGTGGGGCGGTCTGAGGCAAATATTCCCAGTAGCGGCTTGTGGTCAGTCACCAGAATGAAATGGCGGCCATACAAAAAGTCATGGAATTTCTTGACCGCACTTACAAGTGCCAAACCCTCTTTGTCTATTTGCGCGTAGTTTTTTTCTGCACCACTCAATGACCTTGAGTAATATGCAATTGGCGCCTCAGACCCATCAGGCATTACATGGCTCAAAACTGCCCCAATACCGAATGGCGACGCATCAGCCGCCAAAACCAACATTTTACCCTCATCAAAATGAGTCAGCACACTGTCAGAAGTCAGTAACACTTTAACATTTTCAAATGCCTTTTCTTGTAGCCGTCCCCAAACCCATTTTGCGCCTTTATTCAACAATCGATGCAATGGCTCGGCTACCGAAGCTTTGTGGGGCAGAAATGAGTGGTAAAAATTGATTAGTCCTAGATAGGCTTGTATCTCCGTTTTATTTTTAGGTCTGGGTGCATTGTGTATAGCTGCTACCTTTCCAGGGGTTGGGTGAACACCTTGTTCATCAATCGTGAACCCAAGGAACTCGACACTTGAGACCCCAATCGCACATTTTTCCCGTTTTACTCGCAACCCAGCCTTATTGAAGCACTCCAGAACACTCCGGACCCTTTCAAGCAACTCTTCATCACTCTTTCCCGCAATAAGCACGTCATCAAAATAGGGAATTACTCCCCTGATACCTCTGAGCAACCCCTCCATTAAACCCTGGAAGATTCCAGGTGCGACGTTAACCCCGAATTGTAGGCACTTAACTTTAAACGCACCTCTATGCGAAACAATGGTTTGTGCTTCCGCAGCATTGTTATCTACGGGCAACTGTTGATATGCCTGGGCAAGGTCTAATTTTGCAAACACCTTGCCTCCCCCAAGAGATGCAAGTACATGGCTTATTACCGGTACAGGATAAGAATGCTGTTGTAATGCCTTATTGATTGTACATTTATAATCTGCACAAATACGTATGCTTCCATCAGGTTTGACAGGAGTAACAATGGGCGTTTCCCATTTGCTGTACGGAACTGGCTCCAAGACCCCTTGCTCTAGGAGCTTGTCAATTTCCATTTCAATCTTGGGTTGCAATGCTAATGGCACCTTCCTATATTTTAGCCTGATAGGCCTAACATTTGGATCCAACTCAAATGAAACCGGGGGACCCGTATACGTTCCCAGCCCTTTTGCAAAAACCTGAGGAAACTCGTCATACAAACAATTCCATTTATCATGACATACCGTATTAATACCAGAAACAGCAATGCCTAATGGCTCAAACCAATCGAGCCCCAACAGGCTTACCCTGTCCCCTTCGGCAACAATCAGGGACAGAGCTGCCTTACGCTCTTTGAAACGGACGTCAAATTCCGCCTCACCTGCCAATGGAATTCGGTGCCCTTGAAAATCTGCTAGACAGGCGTCAGTGGGCAGGAGGCGGCGGCGGCTTCGGCTCGGAAAAAGACGATCCAATGTGCACGTTGAAATGATTGTTCTAGCCGACCCGGAATCGACTTCAAACGGGCAGGGAATTCCGTCGAGGAACAAAGTGACGAAAATCTTCTTCCTCTGAGGTGCTCCCGTGGTGAGGACGGACGATGAAGAGGGGTTGGACGACGGGGTCGGGTTTCGGGACGACAGGGATGAAGAGCAGGTTGTGTTGACCTTGCTTCGGAATTGAGAGCACTGCGGAGGTGACGTAGGCAGCGATCTCTTCGACTTGCAAACTCTGGCGATGTGCCCACGTTTTCCGCAAGCCCGACAAACCAACCCTTTGGCCCAACAGGTGTCGCGCTCGTGCTTCCCGCCACAACCATGGCACTGACGCACTGGCGCAGTCTTCACTTGGGTTCGCGGCTGGCTGCTGGAACAAGGCTCTCGTACGTCATCCACGGCGGCCGCCGGCTCACGGTTCTCGACCTGTTGGTGAATGCTGGATTCAGCTGCCGCAGGCCGCTGTCGCACTTCTCGCGTCGACCTTTCAGCAGCTTCAGCGGCGATGGCTTCCTCGAACGTGACCTTGAATGTCAGCGTCTTTAGGGCGAACAGGCATTGTTGCAGCTTTGCATCGCGGTGGCCGCAGACCAGCCGGTCTCGCAAAGCTGTCTCGAGATCGGCGAAGTTGCAAGCCCTTGCCAACTTCCTCAATGCCACCACAAACTCGGCTACTGATTCGCTGGAGCCTTGCCGCCTTTCCTAGAACGCGTGCCGGGAAGCGATCTCTGAAGGCTGTGGCGCGAAATGAGCCTTCAGCTTCTCTGTCAGCGTGGCGTACGGCACGGTCTTGATGTCATCCGGCGTGACAAGTGAACGAGCAATGTCGAACACCTCTTTGCCACACGAGCTAAGTAGTGCAGCTCGTTTCTTCGCAGCATCCGTCACCCCGCCGCTCTCGAGGTGAAACTCGAACTGGGTGAGGTACGCCTCCCAGTCCTTGGTCGCGGGCTCGAACGGCTCGAACCGGTGCTTGGAGCTCATCGCGGCGCTTCCTGGAGCGGACGGCCCCCTCGGAAACTCGCGGTCGATCGGAACTTCCTCCGTGGTGTCTCAGCGGGGCTGCCTACCCGCTATATCCCATCCTCGTCGCCAGTTGATAAGTATGAGACAACACACCGGAGGTAAATTCAAAAGTGATTTCAGCTTTATTTCAGCTCCAAGTTAGACCAGCTAAGGACTAGACCAGCTAGACAAAATACAGTCCAAAAACAGCAGTTTATATACACTTCAGGTTGTAGCAACCACACCCACAGACTGTAAACCCGCCAATAACATTTGAACAAGGCAGCCAATCATAATGCAGTTATAAGGACCAATCATATTCCATAACAATAGCCAATCAAAGATGTTCCCTCCATAAGCCCTTTGATTGGGCAATACCAGACAGTTTCTGAATCTGCATAATGAGCACCTGCTCAGCTTATGCTGTCACTTATGTCTCTGAAGACATAACACTCCCGTTAAAAGGTCCAGGTAGCAGATGATGCCCATCTGAGGAGGCAATACTTATATCGATGGACCAGTTTCGTGTGCATCTGTCAGCTCTAGTACAATGGGAATCTCCAGGCTCCACTGGGAGGTTAACAGTTCTAGTTGATAACCAGGTGGGATTTACGGTCGACAGACAACCAGAGCTTACTGGAAACCACTCAGAGGTTTTTCAAACATTTCTGAAATGGGACTGGCAATGCTAAAATACTAAGAACGGCCTTCCCCCCCTTTTCAGGAAACTTTTCGGCATTTCTGAAAACGTTGGCTTATCCGTTTATATCGCCTTCACTCTCCATTACTTTTAGTGCCAACATTACTTAAGCAGATTTGATGGGCTACGTTGTAATAAAACCCCATTCAATATGTGGTCTCTGATTGCATGGGTTCACCGTAGCTCATTAGCAGAATGTCTGCTTAGCAATCCCCAGCATCTCCAGTTAAAATGATCAGGTAGCAGGGAAGAAGAAGAAGAAGAAGAAGAAGAAGAAGAAGAAGAAGAAGAAGAAGAAGAAGAAGAAGAAGAAGAAGAAGAAGAAGAAGAGTTGGTTTTTATACCCCACTTTTCTTTACCTTAAGGTAAAGGTAAAAGTTCTCTTGCTTGAAAGCCAGTCGAGTTTGACTCTAGGGTTGCGGTGCTCATCTCCATTTCCAAGCCAAAGAGCCAGTGCTGTCTGAAGACATTTCTGTGGTCATGTGGCTGGCATGACTAAATGCCAAGGGGCACAGAATGCTGTTACCTTCCCACCGAAGTGGTACCTATTTATCTACTTGCAATTTCTTGCTTTTGAACTGCTAGGTTGGCAGGAGCTGGAACCAGAGACGGGAGCTCACTCCATCATGCGGCACATGGGTCTCGGACAATTGCCTTCCCTTCCTGTCCCCACTGCAGGCACCGGGGGGGGGGGGCTGAGAGATTTCTGAGAGACCTGGGACTGGCCCAATGTCATCCAGAAGGCTTCATGTGGAGGAGTGGTGAATCGAACCTGGTTCTCCAGATCAGAGTCCTCTGCTCTTAACCACTACACCATACTGGCTACATCAGATCTCGGAAGCTAAGCAGGGTCAGCCCCGGTTAGTATTTGGATGGGAGACCCCCCCAGGAAGTGCAGGCAGTGGCAGCCCACCACTGAGGTCTCTTGTCGCAGGGCCTGCAAGACGGAGCTCTTCCACCAGGCTTTCAACTAGGAGCCTCCCCCACTACCACCAACGAGCCGGCCTGTAGTTTAACATCTGGCCTCTGTGCTCAGGAAGATCATTGAGTGGCAAACTGTCTGGTGGTATGGGATTCCCAGTGCACCATCTTATGAATGTAATGCAATGTATCTGTCTGGTGGTAAGGGATTCCCAGTGCGCCATCTTATGAATGTAATGCAATGTATCTGTCTGGTGGTATGGGATTCCCAGTGCACCATCTTATGAATGTAATGCAATGTATCTGTCTGGTGGTAAGGGATTCCCAGTGCACCATCTTATGAATGTAATGCAATGTATCTGTCTGGTGGTATGGGATTCCCAGTGCACCATCTTATGAATGTAATGCAATGTATCTGTCTGGTGGTATGGGATTCCCAGTGCACCATCTTATGAATTTAATGCAATGTATTCAGGAGAGCTTTGTTTTATTGTAATTGAATTTTAAACTGTTTTTATGGGAATGAATGGTCATTTACAGACCAATTATGTAAGCCACCCTGAGCCCATTCACGGGGAGGGCAGGGTATAAATTAAATAAATAAAAATAAAACAGTTGCTGTAGATTTTCCGAGTTGTGTGGCTGTGGTCTTGGCATTGTAAGACCTGACGTTTCGCCAGTAGCTGTGACTGGTATCCTCAGAGGTATTGACACAGAGAGTACTCCATCTTTCTGTGTTATACCTCTGAGGATGCCAGTCACAGCTGCTGCAAAACGTCAGGTCCTACAATGCCAAGACCATGGCCACACAGTCCAGAAAATCTACAGCAACTAATGAACTCCGGCCGTGAAAGCCTTCAACAAAAATCAAATAAATAAAAAACATATAAGGTTGCTTTCATAAGTCAGCTGTGACTTGATGGCCACACAAAAAGTAGACCCTTGGCGGGGATCCCTGAGAGCTGCTGTTTTCCCCAAAGTTTTTGGATTCCCCAAAGGGGAAAAATGTATTTTCCATATCTTTACTGCCTTTCCACAGCATAAAAACAAGTCTCCAGTGCAACATTAAAAAAAAAAAAAGCTTCTTCAAAACTAACCTGTAGTATGCCATTTTTTTAAAAAAGTTATTCTTTTTAAAACCATTTTGTTTGGGATACAGAAAGCTGTTTTGAAGGCCCTCCCTCCCTCCCCCTCCCCTCCCCCTCCCTCCCCTCTCTCTCTGCCTCCCCCTCTCTCCCTCCCCCCTGCCCCCAGTGTCTGTGTGTATGTGTGCATGGTTTCTGCACCACAATAGATCACAGTTGTGTGATCAATGCTCCCTCTAAGTTCTGGAGTCTTGTGAGACAAAATTCTACTTTGTGAGCAACTGGCATTAAAATTGTGAGTGGCTACTGCATCAATGGGAGCTGCGGTGGCTCAAGTAGTTAAGATGCTGAACTGCAGGCTGTGGAAGGTCAGTAGTTCAGCAGTTCGAGACCCGAGAGTGCCGCATGGCGGAGTGAGCTCCTGTCTCTAGTTCCAGCTCCTCCCAACCTAGCAGTTCGAAAGCAAGAAATTGCAAGTAGATAAATAGGTACCACTTTGGTGGGAAGGTAACAGCGTTCCGTGTACCTTGGTGTTTAGTCATGCTGGCCACATGACCATGGAAACATCTTCGGACAGCGCTGGCTCTTCGGCTTTGAAACGGAGATGAGCACCGCAACCCTAGAGTCGGATTCGACTGGCTTTCGAGCAAGGGAACCTTTACCTTTACTGCATCAACTAGTTTGCTCTGGAGCCATCCATCCTGAGTGAAGACAAAAATGGGTGAGCCGGAGGCTAAAAAAACTGTGAGCAATCTCACACTAACTCAGCTTAGAGGGAACACCGGTTGTGATCTGTAATTTAGAAACAACAGAAATAGCTTTGTTTGGTAACCTAATTATTTCTCTCTCTTTGGTGCCAGTTTGGTGTAGTGGTTAAGTGCATGGACTCTTATCTGGGAGAACCGGGTTTGATTCCCCACTCCTCCACTTGCACCTGCTGATGTGACCTTGGGTGAGTCACAAGCTCTGGCACAGCTATTCTCTCAAGGACAGTTTCTGTCAGAAGTTCTCTCAGCCCCACCTACCTCACAGGGTGTCTGTTGTGGGGAGGGGAAAGGGAAAGGAGTTTGTAAGCCACTCTGAGACACCTTTGGGCAGTGAAGGGCGGGGTATAAATCCAATCTCTTCTTCTTCTTCTTCTCTTTTTATATATACTTTTTCTTTATAAGTTTTCAGTATTTCTCTTTTTAAAGCATTTCGGCACACAAAACACCATCTTTAAAGGCAATCCCATCAATTTCCTCTCTTCCTCCCTGTGTTGCAGAAGCTCAAAATCCTGTGTGGGTTCACACATGCAGATACATTTTTAAGTGGAGGCTGGACGACCATCTTTTGGGTATGTTGTAGGGCTATCTTTCGGCTATGCTCCTGCAGAGTGATGTCAGGTAGCCCTGCCATGATGGATGGAGAAGGGAGGGCGGATGGGCTTTTGTTTTGTGAAGGGAGGGTGGATGGGACCGTGGGGTGTTGATTTATGCACCTGGAGTGTTAGAATGGAATGCGGGGAGCTGCCTCGACTGCCTGGCCGTGCAGGCCGTATCTTACCAAGACTTAACACACTGACCTTGGAGGAGACAGGCTGTTAGCTTGCTATCGCTTTCCAAAGCAACAGCCAGGCTGGGAAAATGGGGGCGGCGGGAACTACATTAATTATCATTGTCTTCAGTTCCAGCGCGTGCGCTATGCTTCTATTGGTGGAGGGGGGGGTCCCCATTCTCCCCCCTTATGGTATAACTGCTTGCTTCATGTAACCAAGTTATTCTTAACAATGCATCTGTTCCAGTAACCTACTATTGCAGCTTAATAAATAAATACTATTCTTGCTTCAATGAACAAGGCCTAGTATTTTGCTGACTAAGTTAAGGACTCTGACAGTTTGTTAAGAATCATCATTTTCGGGGCTGGTCGGAAACCCGCGACTCCAACATGAGTGGTGGTGAAGAAGACACTCTCCCAATCAAAGACGAAAAGAAGGAGGACAAGAAACCTCCTGTGACGACGGTACCCACGGAAGCCCCTGGCCCATATGTGCCGGTGACATGGGGGCAGGAGTACGACTTTGGGGGGCCCTACGGGGACCCTTATGGAGTGGCCTACGGAGGGGTGACCACCCGACCCAAGCAAAGACGAGATTGGGTGAAACCCCTGGCTGAAACTCATGAGACGTGGTTCACGACTCCGCGAGCCTCGGTGCGAGTGAGTCAAACCGACAGGTCAGTCCGTAGACTGATCACCGCCGAAGGGCTGGAAGACATCTACCGAGACTCCGGTGACCTGGAAGGGGCCGTGGTGAGCCGGAGGTGGAGTGGCGACCCGAGCCAAGACCGCCTGTTTCACATCCTGGATGAATCCCTCGCCCGCATCCCCCAGATGATCGCGGAGGGCATCCGAGAGGAGCGGGAACGACAACGGCGGGAGGAGCCCCCCGACCAGCATCCTCAAGACCAGCAACAGGTGCCGGTCCCGGACCAGCAGAACGTGCCTGTCCAGCCCCTTGATCAACCAGCGGGGCCGGGACCGCAGGGGCCGCAGGGACCGCCGGTACAGCAACCCCAACGACCATGGGGTTTCCTGCCACCGAAACCAGCTGAACTACTGGATGCAGACTTCGATGGGACCCCAGAGAAATTCCCCTTCTTCCTGGTGAGAGCTGAAAAATTCATTGAAACCTGGGGCCATCTGTTCCAGCACGAAGACCGGATGGTGGATGTTATAGCCTCGCACCTGAAAGATGCAGCGGCCGACTGGTATGTAGCTCTACACCAGGCTGACGGGCGAGAACTGAGGGAAATCGATGCTTTCATGTGGGCCATGAAAGAGCAATTTGAAGATGTCAATGCCAACAAGACAGCCAGAGCGACTCTACGTGCCCTGAAGCAAGGTCCCAAGTCGGTGAGAGAATACACCGCTGAATTCCGCAGATGTGCCGCCAAGATCCGAGGCTGGCAAGACGGAGTCTTGGCCGACCACTACAAGCTAGGGCTTAATGTGGAGATCCGCCATTTCGTCATGAGAACCCAGGATCCGGACATGCTGACGGGCTGGATACAAGCGGCTGTCACCATGGAAAACTGCCTGAAAACCATCCGTCTGGACAACGCGGCGGCAATAAGCAAAGGGGGCCAATCGGGCCCTACCCCAGCTCCGCGCGGGAAGACCCAGCCACCGAACCCCAAACCCAAAGATGGCACGAGAGAGACCCGGATGAAGCAAGGGCTCTGCCTGAAATGCGGGGAGGGGGGCCACTTTGCAGCGAATTGCCCAGGCTCCCCCGCACTGACCGGGATCCCGAAAGGGGCCAAAAAGAAGTTTGACACCTCCACTCCGAAACCAGTGGCGAAACCGAGAGGGGCAAGGGCCCTGCAAGCCAAACCCCTCAGCGAGGCGTCGGATTCATCGGATGGCGAGGCCGCGCAGACGGGAAACGAGACGGACCTGCTGTAAATAGCGCTGAACAGCAGGTCCCGGACTCTCAAGCGCAAATCCCGGTGAGCCGACCCCCCTCTCTTTTCTTTCTTACAGTGACTTTAATGGACCCGGGTCTACTGACCCATGTGAGAGTGCGAGCTCTCATCGACTCTGGGTGTGGGAAAGACCTCATTAACCCCACCCTAGTGACGGGACTGGGGGCGAAGGTGGTGAAATTGACTGATCCCCTGATTTTCACGCAGATGGACGGCTCTACAATGAAAGAGCCGTGCAAATATGAAACTGTGCCTTTACGGGTGGGTATCGGGAACCACTGGGAAGAGAGGCCCTTTGTTGTCACCCCTTCTGCTCAATTTCCCCTGGTGTTAGGTAGCGCGTGGTTCTTTGACCATGATCCACATGTCCTATGGGGGGAAGGGAAGGTTAATTTCATCTCTGAGAAATGTCAACCCCATCTTTGGAAATGGGAGTGGGGTGCCCCGATGGCGGGGGGGGTGGACCTTATAATGGCAGGGGTGGCTGAAACGGAACTGGAGGCGATTCCCCATGAGTACCAAGACTTAGCCGCTGTATTTGGGGAAGAGGAAGCGGATGAACTGCCCCCCCACAGAAACTCTGACTGTGCTATAGAAATTTTACCAAAACAAAAGTTGCCCAAAGGGAAATTATACTCCATGAGCCCCTCGGAGAAGGTGGACAAAAACTTAGCCAGAGGGTTTATATGACCCACCTCGTCCCCGTTTGCTGCCCCTGTTCTTTTCCGGAAAAATTAAATAAATAAATAATATATATAGATGAAGATGGTGGGGAAGATAGATAGGGTGGTGGGTGGGTAGGAAGGAAGTAGGAGAAGAGGAGAGGCTACGGGATCTGTCAGGAAAGGGAAAGAGTAAATAGAGGGGGAGGGGACAATGAGGTGCCCCCGCAAGTCCTTGTGGGTCCCCAGTTCATCCTATCTGATCACCACATCGCTTGACATTCTGCCCACCGCATGATAAGCACGTCCGTGAGAATGATCCCTGCGTTCCTCCCGCGATTCAATAATTTCTGATATGCCTCACTGAATTCTGCACCAAGGCAGTGCATTAACCTCTCCCCGGAGTGTCTCACATGTTCTGTCATAATTTCCTGTAACTGCACCCAGCGGACAGATTTACTCGAGGTCTGTGTCAACATTTCATGAAGCATGAAAAACGTTTCATCAGGGGATTCCGGCCCTGTGAATTATGGCGACCTGCTCTAGATACCTCTGTGCTCTCCAGTTTGCTGGGGGATTGTATTACACATCAAAAAAAAAAAAAAGAGAGAGAGAGACAGAAAACAGAACGTTCACCCATCTGTCAACAAGTGATAAGGCAGTTAGAAGTGTTCATCATATTCTCTTCCCTTTTACATAAATTGGAAGAGGCATCCGTAGCATGTCCCAGACAGTGCAAAGCCAGGGTTGGGCAGAGGTTAGAGACTCGGTGTATGTGATCACATCTGTAGAAGCTCGGCGAAATGTCATGTGCTATTAAAACTGCAGACATATATTTTTTTTGTCTTCGCAGGCATTCACATTGGAAGGCTTAAATCAAAAGGCAAGGCATCTGTATGTGTGTGCAAGCACGTATTTATGGAAACAGACAAAAATTAAAAAATTAAAAAGAGTATTTTTTGTATTTTTCACATGTGTGTGAGTGTGTCTGCACCTGGAAGTCATGGCGACCTCTGGTGACTGACCCCTACTGGGGGGCTGGAGGATATTCAGAGAGGTGGCTGAATAAAGCCTGCCCCCGCCTCCTGCCTCTGGCATTCCAAGGAGGTTTCCCATCTAAGAATTTGCCAGAGTTGACCCTACTTAGTTTCTTAGATCTGACAAAACTGGGCTTGCCTGGGTTATCCAGGTCAGGGATAGAATAAATGTATTGATACCTTTGTCCTTACAGACAAGAGGTTTGCAGTACCATGAGTTACAATAAAAAATAAAGAAACAAAATTGTAAATTCGACTTCCTCACAAAAATTGGGGGCTCAAGGCAGGTGATAATAAAGACCATACATCATCTTCATCCTCATCATAGAAACTATTTTCAAACAGCCAGCAATACGAAATGTTAAGATGTCCAAAGGGTTGCTCCTCAGAGCCCGAGTGTTCAACGCTACTCATACCATGAGTCAGAATGCCTCCTAGAAAGTTCCGTCTTGTGTAGGGTTCCCGTCATCCAGGTGGGGCTCAGAGTTCTGGAATTACAACTGATCTCCAAGCTACAGAGATCTGTTCTCCAGAGGAAACGCCGCATTCGGCTGGTAGACTGTATGGAATCATATCTCTGCTGAGGTCTCTCCTCTCCCCAAACTCCACTTTCTCAGGCTCAACCACCAAATCTCCAGGAATTTCCAGAGCCAGAGCTATCAACTCTAATCCTATATCCTCTCGGAAATGGCAAAAGAGATCTAGATCTTCTAATGTCCTCCAGAAGACTCTTCCACAAAGGCCATGAAAAGACAGTCATTGTTTGCTCTCTCACAGGGTTAGAGCCACTAGAAGGTGTTCCTATGCCAAGCGGAGCAGCTTCATGGACTCAAAATGGGAGCAATGCTTCTTAAGCTATGTAGGGCCAAGTCATGAAGGTAAGTACCAGCACCTTGAACTGGATCAGAAACCAATAGGCAGCCAATGTGCGTATTCAGTACTGTCTAGTCACTTCTGATTTATGATAATCCTAGGAATTAACAGCCTCCAAAATGTCCTATCACTAATAGCCTTGTTCAGATCTTGCAAACTGGGGACCATGATTGAGTCAATCCATCATACGTTGTGTCATCTTTTCTTGCTGCCTTCAACTTTTCCCTAGCGTTATTGTCTGAGACTTGTTTTCTCATCATGTCTCCAAAGTATGATCGGTTCAATTTAGTCATTTTAGCTCCTACTCAGGCTTGAGTTGATCAAGAACCCACTGACTGGTTTTTTTGGTGGTCCACATTCTCCTCCAACACCACATTTCAAATGAATAGCCAATGTAATGACCATAAAACCCCCACAGATATGATCTCTGCAGCCTCTCTTTGGGAACAAGATCACTGCATTTTGCACCGATTGTACTTTCTGAATCATCTTCAATAACTGAACTTTGCAGTTACTGTTGTCATGGATCAACATGGCCAGATTGGCAGTCTCCAAGTATGGGGAAAGTGTATAGAACAAATACAGTTGATAAAAAGCACTCTTAGCTACCATGGCTACCTGTTCTAAGTACAGAGCTGGGTTCAATAGGACTCACAAGCTTTTCACAGTGTCCATCAGAGAAGGTTGAATCCCATCTAACATGGAACTAAAATCCAACCCCAATGCAGGTGCCTCACCAAGTAGCATCACCTTGACCTTGTCAGGATCCCGTGTCCTGCACATGCCTTGTGTTGGTTAATGAGTTGTGTGAGCAGACACTTGAGAACTATCACGCTGCTTCCATTCAATCCACAAGGGATTGTGCATGAGAGCTTCTCACTGGCATGGCAAGGGCACCCAAACTTGTAGAAGTGTTTGACCAGAGAGGCTGATTGGATGCAAAGACTGAAGATCAACAATGAGCATTCCTGAATAGGTTTGCCAGCTGCAGGTTGGGAAATACTTGGAAATATTGTGAGTGGAGCCTGGGGAGGGTGGGGTTTGAGGAAGGGAGGGACCCCATTAGTGTATGATGCCATAGAAAAGATCAAGAGTCTTGAGCTTCGTTGTGACATAAGAACATAAGAGAAGCCAATGTTGGATCAGGCCAATGGCCCATCCAGTCCAACACTCTGTTACACAGTGGCTAAAAATACCAGATGCCATCAGGAGGTCCAGCAGTGGGGCCAGGACACTAGAAGCCCTCCCACTCTTGCCCCCCCCCCCAGCAACAAGAATACAGAGCATCACTTGCCCCAGACCGAGAGTCCCTATCTATACCGTGTGGCTAATAGCCACTGATGGACCTCTGCTCCATATGTTTATCCAATTCCCTCTTGAAGCCGTCCATGCTTGTAGCTGCCACCACCTCCTGTAACAATTCATCCTCTTGGACTGCATCAAGACCTATGTTTCCTACCTTATTACCAATGCTCGTTTCTCTACATCTACTATCTCTCTGTATATCACACCTAATACAATCACACCTATTGTCATCCATCTGCTGTTGTCACTTGGCATCTGAAATCACTCCAGTTTCCAAGATATAAGGACTGGTGGACTCACAGTCTAGCTGTACCTGAAGAAGTGGGCAGTGATTCACGAAAGCTCATACGATGCCACCAATTTCATTTGTCTTTAAGGTGCTACTGAACTCTTGATCTTTTCTACTGCTACAGGCAGACTAACATGGCCACCCATCATGGTCTAATACTACAGAGTCCACCTTCCAAAGCAGCCATTTTCTACAGGTGAACTGATCTCTGTTGCCTGGAGGTCACTTGTATTCTTAGAAGATCTCCAGCTACCACCTGGAGGTTGGAAATCCTATTCCTGAAGCATTTTGGCTATGCACTGTTGGAAATGGAGGCTAGATGGAGTTCCCTCTGATCAAGCAAAGCAGGTTCACATCGATAGACTCTTTCCTGATTTAAAAAATGTTAAGGTGAGAAGGTGCGCTGCAGATCAACTATCTTAAGTGAAAGAAGGTTCCTCCTTAAATGTGGGAAGATCAAGAAATTACATCTTAAATTGCATTTAGATAGCCATGTTTATAGCTTCAATTTTATGGTAAATACAGCAGCTGTGGCAGGTTTTTGACCGCAAGGCATCTTCGTGTATATGCCAATTTTTTTTCGTATCAAGAAAGGTGTCTTCACATCTTGACTTAGCCCTGAATAATTCAACAGAATCTTTAATAACAAACCTGCATGTTATAAGACCCTAGAACACACAATAACTCAAACCGGGGGGAAAAGAAATGTAATCAGGAGATACCAGAGTTACAAAGTGGTAGGTTTTTTTAAAAAAAGAACTTTTTTTGTGATTTTAGGCAAATCTCAACGAGATTAGAGGCTGCGCACATCAAATGGGTGCAGGAGATGGTAGGTGGAAATATATATTTGTTGAAAGGGGAGAATTATAATTATCCCAGCAGGCTCTGCTAGGAAACTATCATTAATGACATAATTTATACTGCTCCCCACAAGTAGAGCTCTCTAAATTTTCTTGTGGCCATTCTCTTGCGGCTTCAAGCTGAGTTTGTATGTATCTCCTCTTAGAGAGGAGGAAAGGGGAGGTTAGCCAGTTGGACTGTTTCAACTCTGGAATAAGAAAAGCTGTCAAGATGTGCCTTCATGTAATAATGAATTAAAATACAAACCGTACCTATTATTTAATGTAGTTAATAAAGCTAATATGTTCGCAGTAGTTCCCAACATCTGGTAATGACAGAAAATGGATGACTCGGACTATTGTTCTGATGCCTTGCTGTCTCAGTTTCCCAGGATGCATGAGGGACTGTGGGAGGAGAGAAGGACTCAGCTGATATACAACTTACAGGGATGTTGCCCAACCAAACAGTTTAGCAGATGTTCCCACTGAATAAGATCATCCCAGTTCCTGGTTACGAGCACAGCCTTTCCGTTCTCCATCAATCATTGTGCCATCTCAGGATTTCTGATTCTTTATAACACATGAGCCCTGTTTGTATAAGCTACTTTGTTATATGTTATAGCCAAGTAGCTATAATGTTTTAAATAAATAAAAATAGGTAATAAAGTTTTGGTTGTACCTTCTGGCAGGCCCAGATCTTGCTTCAGTCAAAGCTCGATACCTTTGACTGCCAGGAGAAGGAGGGCAGGAAGAGTCCTGGACTGATTTCCCACAAGCTGCTGCTCCATGCTTGCTCTTCCCTTTGCCCCATCGTATGTGTCAATTTCACACCATGTGCTGCCGGCCACATATTGCCGCACAGCTTTGCCCAATCTCCCCCGTATCTACTCAATCCTGTTTTTTGAGGACTGAGTAGATGCGGGGGAAATTGGGCGAAGCTGCGGGGCAACATGTGGCCATGCAGCAGCTTGTGTGAAATTGACACGTACAATCGGGGCAAAGGGAAGAGCAAGTGCGGAGCAGCAGCTTGTGGGAAATCGGTCCTGTTTTTTTTGTCCCTGATGCATAGATCCAGTTCCAGCTGAGAGCCATTCTAGGGTTGCCAACTTCCAGGAGGGGGCTCCAGACTACACTGATCAATTTCCCTGGAGGAAATGGAGGGTGCCATATGTTCTTCTCCCAGTTTGGTGTAACGCCAGTTTGGTGTAGTGCCAGGTTGGTGTAGTGGTTAAGTTCGTGGACTCTAATTTGGGAGAACCGGGTTTGATTTCCCACTCCTCCTGCAGAGTGCAGAGGGTTGGAATAGATGACCAATTGAAACTACTGGAAGCCTTTTGATGTGGTGGTTAAGTGCATGGACTCTAATCTGGGAGAACCAGCTTTGATTCCCCACTCCTCCACATGCACCTGCTGGATGACCTTGGGCAAGCCATTGTTCCATCAGAACTGTTCTTGAAAAAGAGCAGTTTCTGTCAGAGCTCTCTCAGCCCCACCTACCTCACAGGGTGTCTGTTGTGTGGGAGGAAAGGAGTTTGTAAGCCGCTCTGAGACTCCCTTGGGTAGTGAAGGGTGGGGTATAAATCCAATCTCCTCCTCTTCCTCCTGCACTACTACTACTACTACTACTACTACTACTTCTTCTTCTTCTTCTTCTTCTTCTTCTTCTTCTTCTTCTTCTTCTTCTTCTTCTTCTTCTTCTTCTTCCCTGCTGAGGTTCCTTTCCTCTCCAACCCCCCCCCCGGCTCCACTCCCAAATCTCCTGGAATTTCTCGACTCACAATTGTCAACCCTAACCCTCTAGCTTCTGATTGGCTTAGATGAAACCATCAGAAGGAGGGCAAGAACCAACCAGCGGACACTCCTCCTCTCTCTGATGGACATTGGTTTTCAAATTGCTATTTGTGTTGTCTTTTGATTCCCGCGAATTGCTTCCGAAGCCGACGTTCAGCCGAAAAGTAGAACGCAAATAAAAATGTCAAAACCAGTGCTCCAGACCTTTTCTTCCAGTCTGTTTTACCTTCCAGCATGACATGGCCTTACCTTTTATACAAAAGAACTTCTCTTTTTTGGGGCTAGGAGGGGAAATGTCTGCGTTAATCAAACCTGCGGCAGCTGCCGTGAAGCGTTGTCAGTCCTGCTTTATGATGAAAGGCCACCAGGGGCCTGTTCAGAAGGCCGAACAAGCTACAGGTGTTGCATGTATAAAACATAGGCCTACTTTGAGCTTTAATTGGCCCCTTCTACTTCAATAATAACATACTCTCAAGAAGAAAACACACCCAGGAATTCATTTTTTTCCCATCAATGGCGGTTATTAATCTGCCTTGACTGATGTTAGGATGGGAATTAAATCATAAATGTGATATGCGTAAGGGTCGAGGCAGACCTGGCAGTGGTTTCCCGCTTGTCACTTCTGAACGACCGGAGGAAGGAAGATGGCATATTTGTGGGGTTCTTTTTATTATTGTGGTTGCGTGAAGATTTCAATTTATCATCATTTGTCAAGCGGTATCAATCCCAGTTTTCCCCATTAATATTAAATCTGTCATAACCAGCTACGGGATAAGATAGTTATCTGATGTACCTAGGAGACCACGGCTAAAAAAACCAGTGCTTTGAAATTAACAATGTCATGCGCTGGAAGAGAGGTGCGGGAAGGCATCGAAAGCCCTTGGGAAGCACAACTGAGGCGCATGCGATGACCCACGCCTTAACAAAAGCTAAGCAACTGTTATTGTTGTGTACTAACAGGGACCGCACAGGCGGTCAGGGTTACATGTGGTCATGCGAGTGACCAAAGCTTCGCATCCCGAGACAATGGACAGAGAAGATCCTAGACTTAGCCAATCAGCTGGCCCAGATCCAAGAGGGAACTTATGGTTGGGGTTATACTGTAAATAGACCTATCACGGGTGTGTGTGTGTAGGCTGTGGTTTTGACTGGCACTTAAGCGGGCCTCCGGCCCTGCATCTCTCTCCAGTTTTTCCTATCTTTGAATAAGATGTATTGTGTTATGTGGATAGCCTGAATTATAGAATGAGCTTGCGCTTCAGTCACAAGCTCCATAGACTCTCAGTATCTGAAAATCAACAGCCTGATTGGTTGCCGTTGTGCAATGGGCCAATCAGACAAGACTAAGACTTTTGGCGGGAACAAACCCTATTGGCCCTAAGCACTCACTTATGATTGGACCTTACTGTTCCAGGGGTGTGGTTTAGGCAGTTCCAAACTGTATATAAGTTGGGGTTGTTCTCTGTGTTGTTGTATTATGTTCTAATAAACTGAAATCGCTGGTTAAGAAAGAGCTGCCTGATCTCGAGTTACAACAGCAACAAAAAGAGATCATGGTATGACCATATGGGCCAATGTGATGGAGTAATGAAAGTGTCAGACTAGAATCTGGGGGACCCGCGTTCAGATCACTGCTTTGCTATGGACACTTGCTGGGTGACCTTGGACCAGTTGTGCTCACTCAGCCTAACATACCTCACAGGGTTGTTGTGAGGATAAAATGGAGGAAAGTAGAAAGATATAAACTGGTTTGGGTCCCTATTGGGGAGAAAGGTGTGGTATACATGCAGTAAATAAATAAGCAATTAAATAACAATATGGACAATTGCACCGAGGTTCTTTTTAGTGCCTCTACAAATTCTCTTTGATTTTGTTATTTGGCCGTTCACACTGATTGCGGTTCATCTCCTTCTGTGGCTGTTGCTAAACACAGTTGTAGTTTTTTGTCTACACCATCTATACACACCATTAATATATATATATATATATATATATATTCACCGTTTGTATGCCATTTGTGTGTGATAACTTCTTGTATACGCCTCCTATTCACAACTGACTAAAAAATAACATAGAAAGTATATTAATTT
Organism: Gekko gecko; assembly: GCA_029375565.1. Classification (NCBI taxonomy): domain Eukaryota; kingdom Metazoa; phylum Chordata; class Lepidosauria; order Squamata; family Gekkonidae; genus Gekko; species Gekko gecko. The sequence goes on from JAPDNY010000014.1 coordinate 12,416,573, forward strand.
TAACCGGATAAATTTAGCAGGCGAAAGAAGCAAGTAAAAAGATTCAAAGGCTCATTCCTCATAAGGGGGAGTAAAAACAGAAATAAAATTGGAATGGGGATTTTCAAACAGAACTGGGCAGTTATTGAAATTTGATTTCAGCTCTAAAAAAGACTGTGTCCAACAATAAAGGAATTGCTTGGTAGAAATTCACTTCTAGCTGATTTTATTTTTTTTTTTAAAAATGGATCAATAGTCCTTGTTTGTATGAGCAGATGTATTGTGCGCAATCATAGAATCCACTGGATTCCAGCAATAGTAACAGAATGCTTTCAAGCAACTGCCGGACTTTGAGCTTCTTGCCAGCCATTGGCTGATCTGCTGTGATGTCACAGAGCCCAAAGAACATTTTGGGGGAGACATAAAGGAAGGTAAGAAATAGAAGGGGATACTTCCAGGTTTAATCTGAGCCAGGTACTAAAACTCAGGTCTGGAACATGTGAAGCAATAGTATTCTCTGTGCCACGAACAGAGCTGAAGAATCAAAGACTGTATATAACAGCTAAACTACGTGCTATTAAATAAACATTTACCTCAATTTGTTTCCTCAGATAGTATCCCTTTCTGATATGCAGAAGGTAATATCATTATTTTTTTTTTTATCTCTGTGACTAACATAGAGATTTTTTTCCCTCCCTTTGATTGTCTGTGTGTTTAAGAATATTTCATTACTTCAAGCTCCTTTGAAATAAGGATGTGATATAAATTACCTGTGCAGAAATAACTAGCAGTTGTGACATTTCGTTAGAGTTTAATTACATGAATCATAAAATATTGCTACAATTTTCCAAACTGTTAAACCTTAATTAATATGAACCCAGAGGGACCACCTTGATGGTTCGAAATACCTCTGGATCCGTACCTCTGCAGTCATAGTTCATACAAAGGAAAAAGCCCTTTATAATTTGCCAAGAGTGATCAATTATTAGAAATGAAGCCCGACAAATTAATTTAATATAAATGAGGTTGTACGAGGTTTGAGTAATTCTTTTTAATTACCTATAAATGATCCCTCCGCCCAATCGTCTTACGAAGGAACTCATTCTTTTTTTCTTCCTTGTGCAACTTAATTAATCTCGTTACCATATGGTATTAATATAATTTTATCATAAGAATCCTGGAATGGGGAGCCCCCCCCCACATCAGCAATCTATAATGAATCACAGTATTTGTGTGGCAGTATCGCTACATTAATTTCGGGACACGACCAGAGTTCATCTGCAATTTATCCGGAGGTTCTAGTATTAAAACGGAGCTGAATGAGCTTATAATTATGACAGCTGTTTCTTTTCAGGTAGCTCTTTGGAAATCAGTGACAATGGAATAACAGCTTTAAATATGTGTTAACACTCTGATAGCATATATAATTGCAATATGGCAATGTGTAATGAAGATTAAATTAGACCGTAGTGTACCTGACATATGCAACTGCATAATTGAGCTTCTGTAATTGTGGTGGGAAGATCAGCCTAGGAGGGGGGAGAAAAAATATTTGAATTCAGAAAAGCAAAGCCATTCTAAAGAGCAAAAAAAGTGAAGTACTTCTTTTGTAGGTGGAAATGTCAGTCGCTTGAATGAAGGATGTGTAACTTCCCTCTGCCACTTGGTTTTTTTTTTTTTTTGTAAATACAATTTATTATTGGATATATCACAAGTTTATACACTTTAAACATACCAATACATATCCATTTTTCTTTTTTCCCTTTCTCCCCCCCACATCAGGCTTCCAGCACTGCTCCAACCCCATTAATATCTCGCTAATTCCATTACAATTACTTCTAAACTTATTTTCTCTTACTAACGGTAACAATACAAAAGTCTAATTCTCTTTCCGTTTCTTCTTAATAACTGTCAAAACAAATCAAACCACTTTTAATGTCCCAATTTTTCAACAAATATTTTTGAAAGTCTTTCCAATCTTCAAAAAAAGTTTCATCTTCTTCGTTGTTTAACTTTCTTGTTAACTTGTCCATTTCCGCCAAAAACAACGTCTTTTTAATCCATTCCCATGTTTCAGGTATTTTATCTTGTTTCCAACATTGAGCAAAAATCAGTCTTGCTGCTGTAGTCAAGTACCATAGTAGTGTTCTCTTGGCTACATTTATTTCTTCCATTTTAAGACCTAACAATAACATTTGTGGGTCTTTCTTAAAAGTACAATTCAGAATTTTTTGTATCTCATTGTGGATCTCTGTCCAATACTTTACTGCTTTATCACATGTCCACCACATATGGTAAAAAGACCCTTCATGTTTCTTACATTTCCAACATTTGTTAGACATACTTTCATTTATAATAGCAATTTTTTTAGGCGTCATATACCATCTGTACATCATTTTATAACAATTCTCTTTAACATTTAGGTTTTCTTTTGACCCCCTGTATTTTTTTAACTCCACTCTCAGATTTCCCTCACCCCCTTTTTTTGACATTTTATGATAACATTGTTATTTATCGATACCTAGTTTGCAAGGTTCCCAGTGGAAACTGGTGGGCATTAAAAATGATCTATGAACCTAATTCTGTCGCTTGTCCTCATGTAAAATCCAGCCTGGAAATCCCCCAAAAGTTTTGCATAAGGAATAAATTCCCAACTTTTCTTCAAAATTCATTTCCAGCAGGGAGGAGAGGTGAATTAGCGATGTGTAGCCTTCTTTCCCCTCCAGAAAGTTTACGAGTCTTATCGAAATTGGTTGGCTCCCCTCAGAATCCCCCCAGAAATCACGCTTCATTACATCTCGGTAAATGGAGTACTTTGTTTGACCATCGCAGAATGACAGAGCTGTTCTTCTGGAATTCAAATGAAGAAGCAATCTTTCAGTTTTAAAAGTGTTACTTTATTTTAAAAACAAGAATGTAAACTAAATTAAAACATGCACTGTAGTCTGGTCTAAAACATCCAGTGATCTAAAGCATGGGCTAAGTCGTGGGAGATGAGGTAAATAATATCCCAGGGGGCAGAGGTGTTTCAATCTTTCTTTTCCCATTATATAGCTCTATGGATAAATAGATGTTTGCTTCCTAACTTGGGAGGAATTCACCTCAAAATTCCCTTGCCTTCTTAGCAGATCCAGCCAAACAGTCCCTTCAGCCGGCGATCCTACCCACTTACAGTCTATTTACCTTAAATGTGTCTCTTGTATCCCAATCCCACACATATTTACTCAGAAGTACTCGGAAGAAGTGTTCATTTGTATCTTGTTTCAAAAATATGTTCCCTTTCAGCTTCAGGGCACAAAACAAAACACAACATTCCTAATCCAAAGAGGAATGGCATTAGTTTATTTTGTTGTTAATTTGGGGTGTCCCCCTCGCCTTGTTTCAATAAGTACTTTTTTGTTATGTGACAGCCTAACCCCCCACCCAATTAAGTTTTCACTACATAAGAGTGAGTTGCAGCTGCAAGGTGGATTCTGGGTTGCTAGGGATCCACAATGCAGGAAACTATGGCCCCGGTCACACGAGTGGAATACTGCGCCACTGAAGGGAGGCAAAGTAGAGCCAGGGCAAAAAGATGTGCGGTAATGTGATCAGACGGTCCCCAAGATGCCGCGCAAATGCCGATAGCTGGTGATCACACCGGCGATGTTGAAGCACATCAAAGGATCTTGCGCATGTGCACTCTGATGTTTCTTCGCATACTCTGGAGGCTTGGGAAAAACACATCCAGTGCGACGGGATGCATGCGGGTGCCGGATGCGCCGGATTACCTCCGCTTCCACGATCCGATGCTCGCCTGTGACCCGCGTTTCTGGTTGCTACTACCCTTTTGCTGGTACTTTTTAAATCCGCTTCTTCGGGCCAATGGTCAGGCCCATAGCCAGGATTTTTAAATTGAGGGGGCCTTTAAATAAGTCAGGGGGCACCCCGCACAGACCCCTGAACACACCTCCAAGGGACCGCCTGGGCTGGATGGGAAGTCAGGGGGCCGTGGCAGTAAGTCAGGGGGCCAGGCCCCGAGATGCCCCACTGTAGCTACGGGCCTGCCAATGGTATGGGTTGGTGCTGGGTGCGCTACACTTCCCAGATGTTGCTGTATGATCCCACCCATTTGATGCACCCTCGACCCATTCATTTCGTGGGGGAAATCCTCTTATGTGACCGAGGCCTATGTTAAAGTATACACAATGGAGACCCATCGATGCTTATCTGGATTGGAGAAGGCAATTCTCGGCAAATGTTCAGATTTTCTATTTACTCCTTCTAAAGTGTGAGTGCCCTGACCTGGGTAGCCCAAGCCAGCCTGATCTTGTCAGATCTCAGAAGCTAAGCAGGGTTGGTCCAGGTCAGTATTTGGATGGGAGACCACCAAGAAAGTCCAGGGTTGCCATGCAGAGGCAGGCCATGGCAAATCACCTCTGAACGTCTCTCGCTTTGAAAACCCGATGGGGTTGCCATAAATCAGCTGAGACTTGATGGACCCCCCCCCAAAAAAAAGTGTGTGTGCACATGTGCACATGTGCATATGCACATACATGCATGAGGGGTGCACAGATATGGAACGTAGGCCTCATAAACACACACATGCCATTCTTGGGTTGCTGACTGGCCAGAATTTTTTTTTTTTTTTTAAAGACTGCCTTAATTTATTCATCCCTGAATTAAAGCTAGTCTGATTAGAGAATCAATCTGATGATGATGATGATGATGATGAAGAAGAAGAAGAAGAAGAAGAAGAAGAAGAAGAAGAAGAAGAAGAAGAAGAGGAGGAGGAGGAGGAGGAGGAGGAGGAGGAGGAGGAGGAGGAGGAGGAGGAGGAGATTGGATTTTTGCCCCACCCTTCACTCAGAGTCTCAGAACGGCTTACAAACTCCTTTCCCTTCCCCTCCCCACAACAGACACCCTGTGAGGTAGGTGGGGCTGAGAGAGCTCTGACGGAAACTGCTCTTTTTCAAGAACACCTCTGACAGAACTAGGGCTTGCCCAAGGTCATCCAGCAGCTGCAAGTGAAGGAGTGGGGAATCAAACCTGGTTCTCCCAGATTAGAGTCCACGCACTTAACCACTACACCAAAAGGCTTCCACTAGTTTCAATCGATAAAAACATTCCAGGTAGAACTCCCCTGCATCCACCTCACAGGGATCAAGTTCAGAGAGACGCGCCCTTCACGCAGTGGATCCTTCTGCCCAGATTTTAACCTTGCTAAGAAGAATGCTCTGAATTCCTCTCAAACCAATTTCTCCCTGAAATTGTTCCTTTGGGCACCGGTTCCACCCCAGCCTGAGCTTCCAAACTGGCTCTGAGAGCCTGTGCATGTGCAAAGTCCCACAGTTAAGTACTTTTTCCTCTCCTGGGTTGTAGTTCAATCAGACCTAAGATGTGAGGTGGAGCAGAACTTCATGCCCATGCCATTTACGCTCCGGTTTTGCTTCAACATACTCCTCCTAGCCTTTACAAGTCTCAGTCTTTTTATCTGCTCAGGCAATGAGGGCTAGTCCTATGAGGAAATGTTGAAGGAGTTGGATATATCTAGCCTGGAGAGGAGATGACTGAGAGGTGATATAACAACCATCTTCAAGGGCTCTCAGAGAGGATGGTGCGGAGTTGTTTTCTGTTGCCTCAGAAGGTCTGAACAGAACCAGTGGGTCGAAATTAAATCAGAAGAGTTTTCAGGTAAACCTTCGGAAGAACTTCCTGGCAATTAGAGCTGTTCTTCAGTAGAACAGGCTTCCGGGGTGGGGTGGTGCCTCTCCTTCTTTGGAGGTTTTCAAACAGAGGCTAGATGGCCATCTGACAGCAATGCAGATTCTGTGAACTTAGGCAGATCATAAGAGGGAGGGCAGGGAGGGTTGCCTTAGTTCTTGTGGCCCTTTCTTACATGCCCAGGGAAATGCTGATTGCCACTCTGGGGTCAGAAGGGCAACTAGAATGATAAAAGGGTTGGAACACCTTCCCTATGAAGAAAGGTTAAAACGCTTGGGACTCTTCAACTTGGAGAAATGACAGCTGAGGGGTGACATGATTGAGGTTTATAAAATTATGAATGGGATTGAGCAACTTGAGAAAGAAGTACTTTTCTCCCTTTCTCACAATACAAGAACTCATGGGCACTCCATGAAATTGCTGAGCAGTTGGGTTAGAACAGATAAAAGGAAATACTTCTTCACCCAAAGAGTGATTAACATGTGGAATTCACTGCCACAGGAGGTGGTGGCAGCTACAAGCATGGACAGTTTCAAGAGGGAATGAGATAAACATATGGAGCAGAAGTCCATCAGTGGCTATTAGCCACAGGGTATAGATGGGAACTCTCAGTCTGGGGCAGGTGATGCACTCTATTCCTGGTGCTGGAGGTGGCAGCAGTGGGAGGGCTTCTAGTGTCCTGGCCCCACTGCTGGACCTCCTGATGGCACCTGGTATATTTTGGCCACTGTGTGACAGAGTGTTGGACTAGATGGGCCATTGGCCTGATTCAACATTGGCTTCTCTTATGTTCTTATGTTCAGGAAGCAATTGTTCTCCAGGCCAGTTTGCCCGGGGATCCTGGAGGTTTTTTTCATCTTCTGTGCATGGAATGGGGGTCACAGTGGAGGTGGGGGGAGGTATTTGTGAATTTCCAGCAATGTGCAGGAGGCTGGACTAGATAACCCTAAAGGAACCTTCCAACTCTATGATTCTATGGTTCTAATACCAGCTCGGGGCGAGGGGGGATTTGTGTTGGGGGTAAGGGTGAAGATGCTCAGGGATCACAGGTGTGAAAGGAGCCGTGGTCTCTGTGCCAGGTGAGCTGATCTTTCTTTGTTACCTGTTTCTGGTCAAATCACTTCTGGTTTGCTGGAACAGGAACACGCCACTGGTCCATCAAGGTCAGTCTTGTCTACTCAGACCAGCTGTGGTTCACTAGGGCCTCAGGAAGAGGTCTTTCACAGCATCTCCAATCTGATACTTAACTGGAAATGCCAGGGATTGAACCTGGGACCTTCTGCATGCCGAGCAGATACTCTGCCACTGAGCCACAGCCCTTCCCCTTGAATACTATGCATTTACTGTTGGGGATGACTTTTGGCCTTAGCCACTGGCCCTCAGGGTTGCCAAATGCAAGCTGGGAGATTCTTGGAGATCTGAAGGTAAAGCCTGGGGAGGGCAGGGCTTGGGGAAGGGGAAGCCCTCCGTAGGGTATAGTGTTGTACAGTCCGCCTTCCAAAGCAGCCATTTTCTTCAGAGGGGATCTAATCTTTGTCGGCTGAAGAACGGTTGTAATAATGGGAGGTCTCCAGACCCCACCTGGAGGACAGCAACCCAATATCCAGGTAACATGCCATTTGGACCACTCATGCCTGAGAACCTCAGGAATTTCACAGAATCATGGAGTTGGAATGGATCTCCAGAGTCATCTAGTCCAACCCCCTGCACAAGCCAGGAAGTTCACAAATACCTCCCCCTCCACACCCACTGTGACCGCTATTCCATGCCCAGAAGATGGCAAAAATCCCCCAGGATCCCTGGCCAAACCAGCTTGGAGAAAAATTGCTTCCTGACCTGACCCCAAAGTGGCGATCAGCATTTCCCTGGGCAGGTAAGAAAGGACCATGAGAACTAAGCACTGAGGCAACCCTTCCTGCCCTCCCTTTTTGTGATCTGCCTAAATTCACAGAACTAGCATTGCTGTCGGATGGCCATCTAGCCTCTGTTTGAAAACCTCCCAAGAAGGAGAGCCCACCACCTCCCAAGGAAGCCTGTTCCACTGAGGAACTGCTCTAACTGTCAGGAAGTTCTTCCTAATGTTTAGCCGAAAACTCTTCTGATTGAATTTCAGCCCATTGGTTCTGGTCCGGCCTTCTGGGGCAATAGAAAACAACTCCATAGCATCCTCTATATGTCAGCCCATCAGGTACTTGAAGATGGTTATCATATCACCTCTCAGTCATCTCCTCTCCAGAGTAAACACACCCAGCTCCTTCAACCTTTCCTCATAGGACCTGGTCTCCAATTTAGCAGGCAGCACCCAGGAAATCCCACTGAGGTGGCAAAAGTCCACACCCAACTCCAAGAATGGGTTTCCCTGACTCATCGGGGTTTTGAGATAGACTGGGCAATTTGCAGTGCGAGGCCTTTACCCAGATAGAGGAGGGAAGCCGTCCCTCTAGGCCTGGGTGACCTCTCCGACGAGTTAAGAGCTTCCCCCTGGTTGCTTCCCAGCCCATTCAATAATCTGTCTGAACCGAGCGTTCGCATGCTGTTCTTGCAAGCTGGCTCAGCAGAATACGAGAAGATGTGGAGGGAAGCGTCTGCTGGAAATCCTAGGTAAGAAGTAATTGAGCTTCAGCCCATGCACCAAATCCCCAGCTGACACGAGGGCTCGGAGCTCGATATAGGACTCTGGAACCGCGCTAATGTATACCAGCTGGTAATCTGATCTCCATCGCCTTTGCGGGCAGGAGAATCTGCAAAGTGTACGAATGTGATCCCACCAGCAGGGGCCCGAGTGGTAAAACAGTGCTCCTGCCGCCTGCTCTCCCTTCGGTTGAGTGGGAGGAGGGGAAAAGGGAGGAAGAAGAAGAAGAGGAGGAGGAGGAGGAGGAGGAGGAGGAGGAGGAGGAGGAGGAGGAGGAGGAGGAGGAGGAGGAGGAAATTGGATTTACACCCTGCCGTTCACTCAGAGTCTCAGAACAGCTTACAATCAACTTTCCGTTCCCCTCCCCACAACAGACACCCTGAGAGGTAGGTGGGGCTGAGAGAGCTCTGACAGAAACTGCTGTTTTGGAAGAACAGTTGTGCCAGAACTATGGCTTGCCCAAGGTCATCCAGGAGCTGCAAGTGGAGGAGTGGGGAATCAACCCTGGTTCTCCCAGATTAGAGTCTGCGCACTTAACCAGTACACCAAACTGGTGGAGCCAGGAACCCCAATGTACCCTTAGAGGCAAAGGCCATCTCCCCCACTGGAAGGGGCTTCTGCTGGCCAGGATTCAAAGAAATGAATGAGGGGGAAAAATACTGTACATTCATAAACCACAAAAGGATATACTGTCCCGTGGATTTATCCAACTTTTTTTTTAATTATTATTTTAACTTTAGCAAGCATACAACAAACATATATTGCACATTCTATAGGTAAACCTATGAATTTACTATTACCAAGAACTGAACAAAGGAAAGAATAGCATTGCAGAAATAATTCATCTGATAATACTGACAGTTCAAAAAATATGCTAATACACTATAAAAATGTGCTAATACACTATAATACACTATAATAGAATACGCTATAAAAATGTGCTAATACATTATAATACGCTATAATATTGTATTATATTGACACCTTGACACAGAGAGTACTCAATCTTTCTGTGTTATTCCTCTGAGGATGCCAGTCACAGCTACTGGTGAAACATCAGGTCCTATAATGCCAAGACCACAGCCACACAACCCGGAAAATCTACAGCTACTAATGAACCCTGGCCGTGAAAGCCTTCGACAACACACTATAATATTGCTTTGACTGCACCACTTATTTTAATGTGTCAGTATACGTCAAGTATTCTAACACCGGAAACCATTCGATGAACGGTTTCCCTTCATCCCATTTAAACACCATGCCCAGTTCATAGTCCTACCTAAAAAGGGTATCCCCCCCCATGCATAATTTAAACACAGCGAGGATGATTGTGCTGGTAAAAAAAATCTGTTCCGGAACAGTGGCAAGGGGGTGCCCTTAACACAAGGGCACAAAAACAAATTTCTCGCCCCTTCCCCAGCAACTGGTATTCAGGGAAACACTACTTCAAAATATTGAGGCCCATTTTAGCCATTGTGGCTACTAAGCATTGATTTTCCTAATACGACTGAAGTATGATAGCCTTTGTCGTTATTGTTTCTAGGGAGAGAACTCAATTATTTGGTGTAGTGGTTAAGTGCGTGGGCCACACCAGTTTGGTGTAGTGGTTAAGCACGTGGACTCTAATCTAGGACAACCGGGTTTGATTCCCCACTCCTCCACTTGCAGCTGCTGGGTGACCTGGGGCAAGCCATAGTTCTGGCACAGCTGTCCTTGAAAAAGAGCAGTTTCTGAAAAAGAGAGCTCTCTCAGCCCCACCTACCTCGCAGGGTGTCTGTTGTGGGGAGGGGAAGGGAAGGGAGTTTGTAAGCCACTCTGAGACTCCTTTGGGTAGTGAAGGGCGGGATATAAATCAAATCTCTCCTCCTCCTCCTCCTCCTCCTCCTCCTCCTCTTCTTCCTCCTCCTCCTCCTCCTCTTCTTCTTCCTCCTCCTCCTCTTCTTCTTCTTGAAATCTTCCCCCCCCGCAAATGGAAAGTATCATCATGCCCTAAAGTAAAGAAATCTTTTTGTTTGTAGAAATTTGCAGGGAATTTAGGGTGCCAACCTTCAGGTGAGGTCTGGAGATCTCCTGGAGTTATGACTGATTTCCCTGCTCCAGAGATCAGTTTCCCTGGAGAAAATGGCTGCCTTGAAAGGTGGATGTTACGGCGTTATACCCAGCTGGAGTCCCTCCCTTTTCCAAAACCAACCCACTCCAGTCTCCACCTCCAATTCCCCAGCCTAGTGTTGGCAACCCTAGGGGCAATGTCCCTGCTGCCTTCATTCTCAACTGTGATCTGTCTTGCTCTGCCTTGAGTGTGTAAAAAATCAGGTTGCCAACTCTGGGTCAGGAAACACCTGGAGATCAGGGGAGCAGAGCCTGTGGAGGGCAGGGTTTGGAGAGGGTAGGAACCTCAACAGGGTATAACGTCATAGAATCCATCCTCCAAAGCAGCCAGTTTGGCCAGGGGGAGTGATCTTTGTGGTCTGGAGAGAAGTTGCAATTCCAAGAGATCTCCAGGCCCCACCTTGGGGTGATCTTTGTCATCTGGAGATCAGTGGTGATAGCAGGTGTCGTCTGGAGGGGGGCAACTCTATAAAATCATATTCCTCTGCGACACACTAGACTTCTGGTGCAATCATTCAGGGTCCTTTCAGTAAAGTACTGGGTTCCGTACCTCAGGACTCGGACCACGACATTGGCGAAAACACATTTATCGGTACTTTACATCATGAACACAAACTAACGGCCATGAGGCCAACTATATACAGTAGGGGAGGGAACGCCCCGATGTTCTATTGGTGTATTCAGATCTCCTGCCAAAGACCTTATTGGCTACTTACTTGGGGTATCAGGAGCCTTGGGGTTTCAGGAGCCTCGGTGGCGGCTCCTATCTGGTGGAAGGAGCTCCCAGAGGAGATCCGGACCCTGCGGGACCTCGTCCAGTTCCGCAGGGCCTGCAAGACGGAGCTCTTCCGCCAGGCTTTTGAGTAGGAGCCGCCACTGCCGCTATTCCACCTTCGATATTTCCACCTTGATAACCCTGTGCCATCGCACCACCGTCATCTTGGTTTTATATTTTATATGTTGTTGTTGATGCTGTACTGTCTGATTTTATAATTTTATTTGTTGATATCGTTTTATGTTGTTATGTTATCCATTTATGCCCACTGTTAGCCGCCCTGAGCCTTCGGGGAGGGCGGGATACAAATTGAAACAAACAAACAAATAAATAAATAAATAATATTGTCTTTGGGATCGAAGCTTTGGTTGTCTCTGGCTAGCACCATCCCCTGATCTCAGGACATAGCACTTTCCATGCTAGACCTTAAGTCTCGGTTCAGCCCTGTCCCCGAACTTACATTCTGCACTACACGCGAGTTCACCCCGGTAATTATCTTGGGGTATTTTTACATTCTACACTACACTCGAGTTCATCCCTGAATTATCTCGGGGTATTTTTTTTTTTTAATTTCCACATTACATTGACGTCACCCCAATTTCACCCCACACTTCTCTTGGGATAAGCAGATGCTGTTCTAACCAGGGATAAATGCCAGGTATTGTGTCACGAACTCTGATAAAACCAGGGATGAGATCCGAGTGCGGAAAGGACCCCCAGGAGTCCCTTGTCAGATAATCTGATGCGAACAGGATTCCCTGAATGCAGAATGTTTGAAAACCTCTGCGCTAGGGTGCCTCGCTCAGTGAACAGATTGTTTCAGTAGCAACACAGCGAACGCTTGCAAGCTCGGCGTATTTACCTGGGCTCTTGACATTCCCGAGCTTCTGTTAGACTCCAGTTTACAATGTTTTAGGAATCGGTAGACACAGCGCCACAAAAGGTGCTGCTGATGTGAAAATACAGCCGGGCTAGAAATGAAATGCCTATGTAGCTATTTAATGGGGGGTGGGGGGGACTCAGATATGGAATAGCAAACGAGGGGGAGGAACCGGGGGGGGAAGGTCGTAAATAAAGAAAAACACTGAAGCACAAATGCCAACAGAATGCCTTATTACGGACAGAGTGTACCGTTCATCTTAATCAAGTCATTTAACGGAGCTCAGGGGAGCATTAAATTAGGACCAAGAGGGGGAAAAAAATCTTAATAGAGGGTATTGACAGGCTCTATTATTACTTTATGAATGCTGATTTTGAAAACAACTGTGGCGAAAATGCTAAGGGACCTTAGCTAAGAGAAAAGTGGGGGGGGGGTTGTGGTAGCGGGTGTTTATTTTCAGATAATCGGCTGAGGGTTCCCCACCCCAGAGAGAGAGAGAGGGAGGGAGGGAAGGAGAGAGAGAGTCCAGTTGCCCCAAATGCCAGAGTCTCTCTTTCAGAACCATTTCTGCTGGTCCAGTCCCCTCTATTCCACAAAGCCCTGGGCTGATTATTTACTTGGCACTGTATTTGCTTACTGTATTTATAGACTGTGTCGGCCTGGAAAGGTCCCAAGGCAGTTTGTAAAAAAATATAAATAATAATAAACTTGCCATCAAAACTGTTTCAACGGCAAGGGCATCCATCTGACATCCAATCGCCCCAAAGTCTAACCGAATGGCAAGAAACAGACTGTGAAAATAAGCAAGAAGTCAAACCAACGGTAAGGATACCTTGTTTACTCTAACCACGGCAGGCCCAGTGGAGCTGGTAAGTGGTCCCCACCCCCCACCCCCCACCCCGTGTCTCTGAAAAGGAAGAGAAACTGTTACCTGCTAGGCTTGCAAAGGGAGGGAGTTCCAAAGGAAGGGGCCCGTTTGATTGCCAGCTCTGTGTTAGGACTGGGAGGGCAGAGAAAGAACTTTCTTTCTTTCTTTCTTTCTTTCTTTCTTTCTTTCTTTCTTTCTTTCTTTCTTTCTTTCTTTCTTTCTTTCTTTCTTTCTTTCTTTCTTTCTTTCTTTCTTTCTTTCTTTCTTTCTTTCTTTCTTTCTTTCTTTCTTTCTTTCTTTCTTTCTTCCTCAGAATACGAGAACTCGTGGGCAGTCAATGGAATTAATGAGCAGTAAGCTTAGAACAGATAAAAGGATGTCCTTCTTCACCTGGAGAGTAATTAAAACATGGAATTTACTGCGGCAAGAAGTGGCGGTGGCTACCAGCACAGACAGCTTCAAGAATGGATTAGGGAAACATATGGAGAGAGGTCCATCAGAGGCTATTAGCCGCAAGGTATCCCCCGCCCTTCCCTCCGAGTCTCAGAGCAGCTTACAATCTCCTTCCCTTCCAGTTTGGTGTAGTGGTTAAGTGCACGGACTCTAATCTGGGAGAACCGGGTTTGATTCCCCACTCCTCCACTTGCACCTGCTGGGTGATCTTGGGCAAGCCATAGTTCTGGCACAGCTATACTTGAAAAAGAGCAGTTTCTGTCAGAGTTCTCTCAGTCCCACCTACCTCACAGGGTGTCTGTTGTGGGGAGGGGAAGGGAAAGGAGTTTGTAAGCTGCTCTGAGACTCCTTTGGGTAGTGAAGGGTGAGGTAAAAATCCCATCTCTTCTTCTTCTTCCTCTTCTTCATCTCCCCACAACAGACACCCTGTGAGGTAGGTGGGGCTGAGAGAGCTCTCTTGAGAACTCCTCTTGAGAGAACAGCTCTGAGAGAACTGTGGCTTGCCCAAGGTCATGTAGAGGAGTGAGGAATCAAACCTGGATTCCTCTCCCAGATTAGAGTCTGTGCTCTTAACCACTGCACCAAACTGGCTCTTCGATTGGTCTCCAAGGAGCTACTGGAATCAAATCTAGCTGTTCACTTGACAAAGAATCAATGGGTCACCAGGTCCCCCCTGGCCACGGGTAGGGTTGCCAGATCCACTCTCAGAAACTCCTGGAGATTTGTGGGTAGAACCTGGGGAGGACAGGGACTTCAGTGGGGGACAATGCTATAGACTTCACCCTTACAAGCACCCATGGACTGTGGTTCCAGGGGATCCCCAGGCCCCACCTGGAGACTGGCATCCCTAGGCCAGGTGACCTAGAGTCCCCATTCCTTTGGCATCCAGGAACCCATGTGAACGGGCCCAGACGCATGCTGGGAAATGCATCACCCTCCAGATCTCTGCTTGTCAGGCAGCCATTCGCGGCAGAGACCTACGCCAGGTACAAAGAGGTCTTACTCGGGGTGGGGGACAAACTGAGCACTGCCGGGGCCTCCCTGATGGGCAGATGCTTGGGAGAGCCTGGACGTGTCCCCTCTTAAACTTGAGCCGGGCTGCAGGTGTTTTTCGTTTATCACACAGAGGAAATGACTTTTTTTACACCTAATTTAATCTGAAGCTATTCACAGTTGAAAATGGCTCGGCAACAGTGACCTTTGTAATGACTAACACATTGCAGGTGGTCCAAATGCCAGCCCGGTGGTTAATGTTTGCTGTTGGAGAGAAAGGAATTAAGTGTTTACCCCCCACACCACACACACACCATCACCACCACCCCGGTCCTGTTGTCTTCCATTTATAGTTTTGAAACAACAGCTGGCATCCGGAATAGAGACAAGCCCTAACCCACAATTAAAGAGTTGTCTCCAAACGTGGTGATCGATTTCCCCCTCCGCAATAAGTGCCCTTATTCTTTGCCTTTCTGTGGACAAACGGTAAACTCTAGCATATGTCGCTGCAATCCAAACATGCGATTAAGTTTCAGATATGATGGGTCAAATCCTGCAGCCCTTACTTGGGGTAAAAGTGTGTGGGGGGACATCACAGCAGGGCATCTTTCACTGAAGGCGGACCACGAAGACTTAATATCGCTCACTCCTTTCTCAGTGATTTAGGCCACATCACTCCTTGGCAAATAGAAGGGTAAGTCGTAGAAGTAGTGACAGACTTCACGTTCCTAGGATCCCAGATCACTGCAGATGGTGACTGCAGCCATGAAATTAAAAGACGCCTGCTGCTTGGGAGGAAAGCGATGGCAAACCTAAACAGCATGATAAAAAGCAGAGACATCACCTTGCCAACAAAAGTCCGCATGGTCAAAGCAATGGTATTCCCCGTAGTAATGCATGGCTGCGAGAGTTGGACTATAAGGAAGGCCGAGTGCCGAAGAATAGATTCTTTTGAACTATGGTGCTGTAGAAGACTCTTGAGAGTCCCTTGGACTGCAAGGAGATCAAATCAGTCAATCCTAAAATAAATCAACCCTGACTGTTCCCTGGAAGGCCAGATCCTGAAGCTGAAGCTCAAATCCTTTGGCCACCAAATGAGAAGGGAGCATTCACTGGAGAAGATCCTGATGCTGGGAAAGATTGAAGGTCAAAGAAGAAGGGGACGGCAAAGGATGAAATGGTTAGACAGTGTCATCGATGCAATGAACATGAAATTGAACAAACTTCAGCGGACAGCGGAAGACAGGAGGGCCTGGCGTAATCTGGTCCAGTGTCGGACTCGACTGTGTGGCTGAACAACAAATATATGAGACTCAGACAGCAGCTCGTTGAACAGTGAAAACAGTTTTATTTACAGGGTAAGAACAGGAAAGGACGACAGCGAAACTCTGGAAGCTACAGGCTCCTTTTGAAACAGTCCGGGCTTGCTAAACCATGCCCATTAGTACAGTAAGGACCAGTCAGAGTATTTACATAGAGACCAATCACTTCGTTTCCCTCCTGCACATAACTTGTATCCTGATTGGACAGCTGTGCAGAGTGTCCAATCAGATGGCATAGTTTTGGATGCCAAGCTTTCAACGGGAGCTGGAATCAAGCTCCTACATTATTGTATAGCAATACATAACAGGCCACGTAAGCGTTTTGTATGGGAAACTCAGGAGGGTGTTTGGGAAATCGGGTTACCACCCTCTGGACGGCACCTGGTCTCCCACTGCTGCAATTTATCTCCAGACAACGGAGATCAGATCTCCTGGAGAAAATGGCTGCTTTGGAGGGTGGACTACGTGGCACTGTGCCCTGCTGAGGCCCCTCCCCTCCCCAAGCCCCGCCCTCACAGCTTGGTGCAGTGGTTCTGCAGGGCCCGTACGGCAGAGGAGTTCCACCAGGCGTTTGGTTGAGGGCAGCGACGGTTACATCCTTCTGGCAATCCCATTCCCTGCCTCCCCATGAGGTGGCGGAACTACTGAAATTTTTAGCATCATCGTTTAGGTTAATTACCATGCCTTTTATTTATTTTGTTTCTCTTTCACAATTCTATCCCACCCACCCCATGAATGGGCTCAGGGCAGGTCACGGCATTTCAATGAATACAATAAAATTTAAAACACATTAAAACATTTTTTTTTTAAAAAAATTAAATTGTTTTACTTATAGACTAGATGAATTTATTGCATTGCACGCCACCCTGGGCCTTGCCTGGCGGGGGAGGGCGGTTCAGAATCTAATTTAATAAATAAAATAAAATAAAATCAATAATAAAGAGTGGCAGACTCCAATCTGGAGAATCGGGTTTGATGCCCCACTCCTCCTCCACATGAAGCCAGCTGGGTGACCGTGGTAGATCGGTCACAGTTCTCTCAGAACTCTCTCAGCCCCACCTATCTCACGGGGCATCTGTTCTGGGGACAGGAAGGGATGGCGTTTGTAAGCTGCTCCAGGACTACTTTGGGTAGTGCAAAGTGGGATATAAAACCAACTCTCCTTTTCCTCCTCCTTCTCCTCCTCCTCCTCCCCGTCCTCCTCAGACTCCACCCCACAAATCTCCAAGTATTTCCCAAACCAGCACCAGCAGCCCTAGTGGCAGAAGGCTACAGATGCCATTAAGATGATAACCCAATTCTTTCTTTGAATAAATGTAAGGAAGGGATCTTGATGAAATGTGGGTTGAGTTGCCAACCTCCAGGTGGGGCCTGGGGTTCTCCTGGAATCACAACCAGTCTCCAGACTACAGAGATAAATCCCCACAGAGAAATGACAGCTTCCACGGGTGGATTCTGTGGTACCCCATCCCATCCCTCCTAAGTTCCCCCATTCACAAACTCCACCCTTCCCAGGCACTGCCACAAAATCTCCAGGAATTTCCCAAACTGGAGTTCCCAAACCTAGAGTTCCTGCATTCTTGCTTAGACGTTGAGAATGCTCATAAGAACATAAGAGAAGCCAATGTTGGATCAGGCCAATGGCCCATCAGGAGGTCCAGCAGTGGGGCCAGGACACTAGAAAGCCCTCCCACTATTGACCCCCCAGGCACCAAGAATACAGAGCATCACTTGCCCCCAGACTGAGAGTTCCTATCTGTACCTTGCGGCTAATAGCCACTGATGGACCTCTGCTCCATATGTTTATCCAATCCCCTCTTGAAGCCATCCACGCTTGTAGCCTCCACCACCACCTGTGGCAGTGAATTCCATGTGTTAATCACTCTTTGGGTGAAGAACTACTTCCTTTTATCTGCTCTAACCCGATCGCTCAGCAATTCATGGAGTGCCCACGAGTTCTTGTCTTGTGAGAAAGGGAGAAAAGGACTTCTTTCTCTGCCTGCTCTATCCCATGCATAATCTCGTAAACCTTGATCACATCACCCCTCAGCCATCGTTTCTCCAAGCCTAAAGAGCCCCAAGCGCTTTAACCTTCCTTCATAGGGAAAGTGTTCCAACCCGTTTATCATTCTAGTTGCCCTTCTCTGCACTTTTCCCAGTGCTATAATATCCTTTTTGAGGTGTGGTGACCAGAACTCTGGCCTCCCAGACATTGATCCTCTCTCTAGCTGGTGATTCTCTTTTGGTAGAGACATGATGCCTCTCAAAGGTTTTTGGGTTTCCTTTTAATTGCCTTGTTTTTTGAGTATGCTTCTCCCATACGACAAACAAACCGATGAGTCTCATGTCGGTTTCTTTCCGTTTCCCCATTCAAAGGAACGTGTTTTCAATGTTATTTTTGAGTCAAATGGCACGTGACATAAAAAAAGGCATTTAACGCCCTCCCCCCCCAATCATCCATGACGTCGGGAGAGCCTACCTTTTTCACCGAGACTCAAAACAGATTGCACAATGTAAATTGATGCAATCAAACGGGGTGGGACATCCAATAATCCGTGTAATAGGATTAGGATTGCAGAAATCTGAAACCAAGCAGAAATCTCAACCAGAGCTGAAACAAAGCGTAAGTATTGACACATGTTCAACAAGGCAGAAATGATGTAGCAGGGTAATACATACAGCAACAGATACTGCATACTGTACACGGTAATACAGTCCACAGCCTCTTTCCTTTCATTAAAGCATCTTCCTGAACCGTTCTTTAATAGTAACCCCCCCCCCTCATAAATATTTCAGTTTTGCATAGCGTACTGAAACCGCACTCTATAGCGCACACAATCAAAAAGAAATCAAAACGCCCATGTGAGTTCGATGCAGATTTTATTCCACCTTTCCTCCAAAGATGGAATAAATGATTCCTCCGTTTGATTATATGATTCTTCTGTTTGACCCTCACAATCACGCGGGATGTCGGAAGGACTGTGAACTTCATGGGTGAAAAGGGATGTGAACAGTGATCCCTCTAAGCTGAGTTAGTGTGAGCTAGCTTACAGTTTTTTACCCTCTGGCTCATACATTTTTTTTGGTCTTAGCTCAGGAAGGATGGCTCCAGAGCAAACTAATTTATGCAGCATCCAAATTGCTTGCTCGCAATTTTAATGCCAGTAGCTCACAAAGTAGAATTTTTGCTCACAAGACCCCACAGCTTAGAGGGACCATTGGTCATGTGGACCTGCCAGAACCTTGTCCTACTCATGATACCACATTGGTTCCAAGGCACATAGGTGTTAACCCTCCCATTTTGCATGCCCACCGTCCCTTTGTTTATTCTTCTTTATGCCATGCTATGGGGCAAGGGGAAAAGATTGCTTGTGATAGGCTGTGGCAAGGATGTGATGGGTCTTTGTGATGAACACACAACTCAAATACCTAACAGCATCTTCAAATGGTATTGCTCCATCAAAAAGCATCTGTCTCCTGCTACCTGAAATGGGTCCCCTTACTGATTGGGGCTACTGTGAATCAGTTTTGACTCAATGGCTGCTGCTGCTGCTGCTGCTGCTGCTGCTGCTGCTGCTGCTGCTGCTGCTTCTTCTTCTTCTTCTTCTTCTTCTTCTTCTTCTTCTTCTTCTTCTTCTTCTTCTTCTTCTTCTTCTTCTTCTTCTTCTTCTTCTTCTTCTTCGTGATTAGTGGTGCAGCCTCTAATCTGGGAGAACCGGGTTTGATTCCCCACTCCTCCACATTCAGCTCCTGGCATGACCTTGGGCCAGTCACAAGTTCTTTCAGTGCTGTTCTCTCACTAGCAGTTCACGAAAGAGCTCTCTCAGACTCACCTGTCTGTTGTGGGGAGGGGAAGGGAAAGGAGATTGTAAGCCACTCTGAGACTCCTTGGGTAGTGAAGGGCAGGGTATAAATCCAATCTCTTCTCTCTTCTTCTTCCTTCTTATTCTCCTCCTCCTCTTCCTTCTCTTTCTCCTCCTCTTCCAACTACTACCTAACTTTCGAAAATACGATTTTTTTTTAAAAAAAAAATACAACTCCCATTTTTTTTAAAAAAACAGATTTTTTTGTGACATCTTTGACATCACAAAACTTTGAGACAGAGGCATTCATTCTAGTCTGCACCACAACTATCATCTGGCTGCGTCAAACCTTCCATTCCACAGCCTTTGTTAATTTCTGAGAATTGGACTGATGTGGATGCATGCATGCGTGCATTTAGGTGTTTGTTTGATACACACTGAAATCTGAACTTCTGCAGTCCTGGTGGTGGTGGAAAGTACCACCAAGTTGCAAGCTGGCTTCTGGTGAGCCCGCAGGGTTCCCAAGGCAAAAGACATTCAAAGGTGGTTTGCCATTGCCTGCCTCTGTGTAGCGACTTCCTTGGTGGTCTCCCTTCCAAATACTAACCAGGGCCAACCCTGCTTAGCTTCCAAGATCTGATGAGATTGAGCTAGGCAGGGCCATTTAGATGCAGTACCACCATAATGATAATCAGGGCTTTTTTTGTAGAAAAAGCCCAGCAGGAACTCATAAGCATAGTAGGCCACACCCCTGGTAGCACAGCTCATTAGCATATCAGGCCACACCCCATGTTACCAGAGGTGTGGTCATCCAGCCACACCCACCATTTGCTTCTTATTCTGTTTACCTTCTTTGTTGTCAAAACCCAGGGCTTTTTTTGGAGCAGGAACTCCTTTGCATGCTAAGCCACACACCCCTAATGTAGATAATCCTAATGAGTTTCTGCTGTTGGGTGTGGCCTATTATGCTAATGAGTTCCTGCTGGGTGTGGCCAACTCAGGAGCCAGCCAGGACTCCGTTCCTGTGCGTTCCTGCCCAAAAATAGCCCTGATGATAATTAGGAACCCACCAACGCTTCAAATCTTCACTGTATGAGCAGAAAGCAGGCAGCAACAAATGTTCTTCTATTTCAGCATTCTGCAGCATATTGGGCACTGAAGGGAGGCATGCATTAATTAATTAGAAGAAGAAAAGATTGGATTTATACCCTGCCCTTCACTACCCAAAGGTGTCACAGAGCGGCTTGCAAACTCCCTTCCCTTCCCTTCCCTTCCCTTCCCTTCCCCTCCCCACAACAGACACCCTGTGAGGTAGGTGGGGCTGAGAGAGCTCTTGACAGAAACGGCTCTTTTTCAAGAACAGCTCTTATCAGAACTACGGCTTGCCCAAGGTCATCCAGTCAGGTGCAAGTGGAGGAGTGGGGAATCAAACCCGGTTCTCCCAGATTAGAGTCCGCACACTTAACCACTACACCAAACTGGCATTATTAAAATTCTGCAACATGGAGAGCTTGGCCTAAGATGGTGTGCTCAATGGAGCATTCTTCCAAGGAGCATCCATATAAATCCATCATGTACGCAGAATAAAAGAAATTGCACCATGTTGTCAATTAGCAGAACTGAATAGGAGCACAGAATCCCCCCTTTCCAGACTCTTAAAATCTGGGTTTCTCCCTTCGACGTGTTACATTTATGAGAAATTCTCCGCTTACGGCTTCCGCATCACCCCCTCTTTTTGTCTCTTACTGGGTGAAAACATTTGAAAAGCAGCGTAGTCTTTAGATACCTTCGGGCGGGGGCCTTCATTGTCTTGAAATTAAAGCTTTTGAAGTTTCTTCCTCTCTGAGACGCAGCAGAAAGCACATACTTTACATCAAAGTGAAGATATCCTGCTGGCTAGTAATTATGGTAGCTTAATGTTAGCGTGGCTCCGCCCATTTACGAGGCTGACTTGCTCCCCCCCCCCCGACTTCCAGTAGTTAATTTGGATGAGCAACTTCAAGCCCTTAGTACAGTGCCCAGTTCTGTGATATCCTCACTGTAGGACAATCACGGTTTTCGTCCATTAGAGAAAACAGTGTACCTTTCCTACCCTGTGAGATGATGACAGTTATTCCATAACACAGAACCTGACAAAAGTTAGTTAAATGTGGGAAAGAGGGCCAATGTTAAAAACTTGATAAAGGAAATATAAAAATGCATGTATTTATTAAACACAACTTTAAAAATATATAAGGGCCCAGTCACACATTATTTATAAGGATCAAATGCTAAAACACAAGGGCTTGTAAACCTAGGCTTGCCAAGTCCCCCCGGGGGGCGGGTAAACCCCCGCCCGAGAGGCCTGTTACCCGCCCCCAGAAAATCGGGCCCCGGGGGGAACTCCACCCCCTTCCAGCAACGTCCCCAGCGTGATGATGTCACTCGGAGGTGACATCATCATGCTGGGCATGCCGGGAGCGGGACGCTCCATGACTCGAGGGAAAACTCTATGTTTTCCCCTCGAATCCCGGCAGCCCCGCCCCCAACGTCCCGACACGATGATGTCACTTCCGGCGACATCATGGCAGCTGCGTGCGCGCTTTGCACACGCGCCGAAGCTCCAGGTGCCGAGCAGGACTCCCCCGCTCTAAGAAAATTTGCACTTGGCAACCCTATGTAAACCTGACCTGACGCGTTTCGGCCTACATAGGCCTTCCTCAGAGGTCAATAATGAGGAACATATTGGCTATTATAAAAACATATAGTACAATCATACACAATCATATACAGGGCATGAATACAATAAGGACCAGAAGCAAGTTGTTTCAAGATAACCCACCAGGCATAGAGCAAGAAAATACAAACGAGGCCTCTATTAGTGCAATCACATGCCCAGGGGTTCTCAGATATAAACTTCTGGTCCAGGAAACACCTTCCTATGATTGTAGAGCCAAATAATCCTCAAGCAAAATTGGCTGTAGGCAACTTGGTGGTGGAAAGCGTCCTCTCGTCCACAGCTGTCTTATGGTGACCCCCCTGGATTTTTCAAGGCAAGAGACATTCAGAGGTGGTTTGCCATTGCCTGCCTCCGAGTCACAACCCTGGTATTCCTCGGAGGTCTCCCATCCAAATATGAGCCAGGGCCAACCCTGCTTAGCTTCCAAGATGGAGACGAGATGACTGAGAGGTAATAATGATAACCATCCTCAAGTACTCGAAGGGCTGCCATTATAGAGGATGGTGCAGAGTTGTTTTCTGCTGCTCCGGAAGGTCGGACCCAGGACTTTTTTTGTAGAAAAAGCCCAGCAGGAACTCATTCGCATAATAGGCCACACCCAACAGCAGAAACTCATTAGCATATTAGGCCACACCCCTGACAGCACAGCTCATTAGCGTATTCGGCCACACACCCCGTGCTACCAGACGTGTGGTCATCCAGCCACACCCACCCTTTGCTTCTTATTCTGTTGACCTTGTTTGTTGTCAAAACCCAGGGCTCTTTTTGAAGCAGGAACTCCTTTGCATGTGAGGCCACACACCCTTAATGTAGCCAATCCTAATGAGTTTCTGCTGTTCGGTGTGGCCTATTATGCTAATAAGTTCCTGCTGGGCGTGGCCAACTCGGGAGCCAGCCGGAACTCCGTTCCTGTGAGTTCCTGCCCAGAAATAGCCCTGGTCGGACCAGAACCAACCAGTTGAAATTAAATCAGAAGAGTTTTCGGCTAAACATTAGGAAGAACTTCCCGACAATTCGTTAGAGGAGTTCCTCAGTGCAGCAGGCTTCCTCGGGAGGTGGTGGGCTCTCCTTCTTGGGAGGTTTTCAGACAGAGGCTAGATGGCAGCAATGCTGATTCTGTGAACTTAGGCAGGTCATGAGAGGGAGGGTTGCCTCAGTGCTTAGTTATTGTGGACCTTTCTGACACACCCAAGGAAATGCTGATCAAAACTTTGGGGTCAGGAAGCAATTTTTCTCCAGGCTAGTTTGGCCAAGGATCCTGGAGGGTTTTTTTGTCGTCTTCTGGGCATGGAACAGGGGTGTGCGGGGGGAAGGTATTTCTGAATTTCCTGCATTGTGCAAGGGGTTGGACTAGATGACCCTAGAGGTCTATGATTCTAGGAGTCGTCAGAGAGTATATTTGTTTTTGTCTGGATAAGAACTGCACATCTCTCATTGCCTGCTTGAGGGGTTCAGTCTCTATAACATTGGTTTGGTTTCAAGGTTTTGCACTGTAGATTCCAACCCCCCCCCTTCATATACAGGTAATCCACTATGGCAGGGAAAGGGGGGAGGGGAGATTTCTTTACATATCCAGCACGGATCATAAGTATTACAGCTGGAATGCTTTCTACTTGAATTAGAATAACATGTTCTGGGTTGAGTTTTTATGCTGTTATTAATACTTTCAGGTTACCATTCATCATCTAATAGGGTTTTTAGAAAAACGAAGTTTGTTTAGATTATGCATTATATATATATGTATATGTATGTGTGTGTGTGTATACACACACAAATCCCAGATTTCCAGCCCACTCTCTGCAGTTTCTGATGAACAGTAACAGGATTCATTTTCTTGGAAAGTGACCAAACTACACAGTCGGGTATGTGATTCATTAGAGATACTAAACTTTTCCTCTGTGGTTAGTTGCTAAAAATGGGTCCTGTCAAGAAGGTGGATTTGTGGATTTCTTCATACTTGGTTAGGATTTCATCTCGTTGCATTAGAAACAACAGTGAAATTGCAGCTTTTATAAAGCTGGCCCTCTTTCTTTACAGTGGATCGTTTATTGGCTACTGCAGTAGAAGAGAATAATATTCTTATATTTCCTTTGCGATTAACCTGGACTATTTGATAAGAACTCAAGACGGAAGCCCATAAGGAATTGTATGAAGGATTTTTTTTTTAAACTACCCTGGGAAGTCTCACATCCTATCCCAAATCTGGCTGGTATACTACTGGGGATAGAGGTGGAACATAAATAAAGCAAATAAATAAATAAGAAGAGCTGAAAAGTACTGGGTTCGAGATACATTCAAGTGATCAGCTCATAAGGTTTATTGTCAAGCACGGACATAAGACAAAATGGCCGGTCCAAAGACCGGCTTAAGTCCCCAACATAAACCACACCCTTTCCCCCGTGATAGGTCTATACCATGCTCCCCAGGTCTCATAGGTTCTTTCCTGCAACCGAGCCATCCTATAGTTCTGTTCTAGGATCTGAGCTTGGCATTGTTCTCTCTCTCTCTCTCTTTTTTTTTAAAAAAGAAATTTTATTAACAGGATATAATAATACGTTCCATAATTACTAACCAATTCTTGACATATCCTTTTTCACAGTTTTCTATCCCCCCCTCCCCTGGCTTCCAGCGATGCTCCACCCCCATTAATATTTCTATCAACATTTTCTTACATTCAATTCTTATTCCATATTCAAATCATCATTTTCGATATTTTCCTTTTCTATTTCTCACTATTAGGTAACACTTCTAATAGCTTGGCATTGTTCTCCGATGCGAAGCCACACCCATTCGCATGGCCACGTGTACAGACCCCGACCACATGTGCGGTCCCTTGTAATATACAACAAGAACCCTGCCGGATCAGACCAGTGGTCCCTCTAGTCCAGCATCCTGTTTAAAGCAGTGACCAACCAGTTTCCCCGGAGAGCCCACGAACAACGCATAAAGCAGGGGTGGCCAAACTGTGGCTCGGGAGCCACATGTGGCTCTTTCACACATCTCGTGCGGCTCCCAGCAGGGCAGCTGGTCAAATGAAGGGGAGGCATATTCCCCCCCTCCATCCCATCTATTTGCTTTCTTTCTCTCTCTCTCTCTCTTTCCACCTCTTTCATTCTTTCTTTCCACCTCTCTCTCTTTCTCTCTCTCTCTTAGGCAAATAAATATCATTAGCAAACAAATAAGTATAATTGGACAGATAAATATCATTATCAATATCTGTCAGGTAATCCTGACATGAGATGGATGGAAGGGTAGGAGGAAGGGATGGTCTGCAGCTTTTCATGTTCTGGAATGTAGGGAGGTGTACAGGTTGCCTAGGAGACCCAGATTTACAGCGCCTGGGCAATCTGTTATCTCACCAAATGTCCTTGGGTCCCACAGGCTCTTTCCTCTGTTTGGGACAGCTCTGGCCATTTGGTTATTTACTGCGTTCGCACCTTTGCCGTGCGCACACTTGGCAACTATTGGTAGATAGATGGGGGGGGGGCATTTCAAAGCTAGTATAACGGTGGGTGCCTTTAAGCTTTGGTTATCACTGACAATGTATTGTTAACGTATCTCTTAGAACTGCTTTCAATAAACGCTATCTTCTTTATGGAGCCTGGTGTTTGACTGGCTTTCTGGAGAACCTGACAGGAGAACCTGTTTTTACCCCTCTTATTTTTGGCAGTCTCATTTAATTGTTAATTTAAAAAAAGCAAATTTGCATATTTTAAAATAAAAACATGTCATATTTGTTCATGTCATTCGGCTCTCAAACGTCTGATGGTTATTCTATGCGGCTCTTAAGCTGAGCAAGGTTGGCCACCCTGGCATAGAGCCCAAGGCCTTCCCTTCACCCTTTCCATGATGTTTCCTCCTAGCATGGGCATTCAGATGTTTGTTGCCTCTGAATATGTATGTATAATAGTAAATATTTAAGAGTTAGGAAAATAAGACATAATGTCCTACGAGGATGGGGGGGGGTAAGTGATAGAAGAAGAGGAGGAGGAGGAGGAGGAGGAGGAGATTGGATTTATACCAATTTCACTTGGAGTCTCCGAGCGGCTTACAAACTCCTTTCCCTTCCCCTCCCCACAACAGGTACCTTGTGAGGTAGGTGGGGCTGAGAGAGCTCTGACAGAAACTGCTCTTTTTCAAGAACAGCTGTGCCAGAACTATGGCTTGCCCAAGGTCCTCCAGCAGCTGCAAGTGGAGGAGTGGGGAATGAAACCCGGTTCCCCTAGATTAGAGTCCGCCCACTTAACCACTGCACCAAACTGGCTCTCTACTTAGGCTTGCTACTTGTCCGTAGCCAGCAGGAGAACCCCCAACAACAATCAGTTTTCCCCTCTGGCTCTCCATGGGATGGCAGGAACTAAAAGGAAGGGGTGAAATGGCATCTGTCAATTGATGCCTTGAAGCTGGCCGTACTTGTAGCTGCCACCAGTGTTCCCTCTAAGCTGAGTTAGTGTGAGCTAGCTCACAGTTTTTTAGCCTCCAGCTCACACATTTTTTGTCTGAGCTCAGGAAGGATGGCTCCAGAGCAAACTAATTTGTGCAGCAGCTGAACTGTTCGCTCACACTTTTAACGCCAGTAACTCACAAAGTAGAATTTTTGCTCACAAGACTCCACAGCTTAGGGGGAACATTGGCTGCCACCACTTCCTGTGGCAATGAATTCCACATGTTAATTACTCTTTGGGTGAAGAAGGACTTCCTCTGATCTGTTCCAAGCCCACTGTTCATTCATCTCATTGTGTGCCCACCGAGTTCTTGTATTGTGAGAAAGGGAGAAAAGTGCTTCTTTCTCTGCCTTCTCTACCCCCTGCATAATTTTGTAAACCTCTATCATGTCACCCTTCAGTCGTCATTTCTCCAAGCGAAAGATCCCTAACTTCTTTAACCTTTCTTCATAGGGGAGGTGTTCCATCCCCTTAATCGTTTTAGTAAGCAAAATGGACCAATATTCTGGCTTGAGTACAGGGCAGCTTCATTTGTTCATAGTGGTAAAGGTTCAGTCCCTCGCATCTCCATCTGGCAATCAGGGTAGACAATACTAAGCTAGCCAACGGGTCTGACTTGGTATAAGGCATCAGTATGCACCAAAAGACAGGAACTCACATGGACTGGGCATATGGTTTTCCTGCTTTGTGCTAAATATCTGATTCAGATTGAATAAGTACTGCTTTAACGTTCTCTCTCTTATGCAGATGGTTAACTCTTTGCCAGTCCTCTTGGTGGGTTTGACATGCTAAAGAGCCCTTCCCGAGGTGTTGTGTTCATGCGTGTATGTGGTCGTTTAAAAGGCCGGCGTATCTTTATTCGTCACTGTTACCCACTCAGGGTGACTTGTAAAGCAAGCGTTACCTCCGCGCGATAAAGCTCTGTATATATTATATTACACTTATAAAACCCCTTATGAATTAAAAGATAATTAGTGGTTCAGAAACACTGAAGGCAGGAGAGCCGGTAAGGCCATTCAAACGTCATCCGGGTCTATAAATCAGGCCGTCCCCATGATTAATCCCTCCCCAAGTTAGTTTTTAAATCATCTCTTTAACACCTTGTAAACATACAAATATCTCAGTGCCCAAGGGAAACTTTAATATGTTTTCATCCATATTTTAATTTCATCTCCAAAGTGCAGGGCTGCATAAAAATTAAGCCGGCTCACAAAAAACTCATTGATACCGTCTGGATAAAACCCGTCTGTCCGACCTCATTTAGAACCATTTTTTTTTCTTTGCAAAAAAAAAAAAAAAAAAAAGACGCTGTAAAGTTAGTCATGTAACAGTGAGGTCATTATGGATATCCTGTACTGTAGGAACTCTGGTGTAATTTTAAGAAGGTTCATTTTGTTATATTTACTGTATTTAAATACAGAGTCTCTCTCTCTCTCTCTCTCTCTAAACGAAAGAACAAAAGCCTTACTGTGCGACTGTATTGAAAGCAAACCAGAAGCTGTGAAAAGTGAGATTGGTTCTTTTCCTTGTGATTAATACACCTTTCTGCCAAAATTGAAACTTCTTAACTGAGCTCATTTAATACAAAGTAAATGAATTCTGCCCCCCCCCCCTTTGGATCTGATTTGCTGGCTAAGCTCTATAGATAAGGGTCGAACAGTGACTAGCTTTCATTCCAAACAAAGGATGTTTTCATAGGAAGGTCAGAGCAAAGGTCTTTTATATTGTGATAGCAGGAAAAGGAAACAGCACATTAATAGCAATTCATGCCGTGGTGGTCCAGTTGAATATGCTGCCTCCAGTTTTACCTTCCACCACAAAAGAAGATTCTGCAGGGTTGTGGGGAGGGGGAGGCATGTGTGTTGTTTTTACCCCCCCCCCCAAATTGCATTCTCTGAACTATCACTTTATTGGCGTTCAAATGTCATCTGCTCTGTTTGGGGGCGGATTGCAGAAATAGGCACAGGCTTTGCTACCAAGGATTGGGGTAGCATCCATATTGATCTGGATTCTATCTTCAGACGATGACATCCAGCTGGAATACCAAGCAGCATTAAAAAGGGTGGGTGGGGGAGAGAGAGAAAAGAAAAACCCCTGGCGAATTACTCCGCTAACAAATGGCGATCGGTAGTTAATCTGTATTATGCGATCAACTTCAATTCCGGGCCCGGGCGCTCTGAATAGGCCGCGCAAGTTATAATTAAGAAGTTCTCGCTGCAGTCCTGGAACACAGAGCACAATGAGAATACATCCTTTTTTTTTCTGTAGTGGGTTCTGGGAATGGAATTTAGCCTCAGGAGGGACTGTCAGGAAGTATCTCTCCGTCAGAGCCATTAAAAGCTAGTGCGACTAAGAAATTTCATGTGCAGGAGGAGAGTAGGTTTTTATGCCCGACTTTCTTCTACCTTAAGGGGCCGCGATGGCTCAGAGGTTAAGACGCTGAGCTACAGACTAGAAGGTCTGTAGTTCGACAGTTCGAGACCCTGGTGCCATGTGACGGAGTGAGTTCCCATCTCTGGTCCCAGCTCCTGCCAACCTAGCAGTTCGAAAGCAAGAAATTGCAAGTAGGTAAATAGGTACCACTTGGGTGGGAAAGTAACAGTGTTCCGTACACCTCCGTGTTTAGTCATGCCCACCACTTGACCACAGAAACGTCTTCGGACAGCACTGGCTCTTTGGCTTGGAAACGGAGATGAGCTCCGCCCCCTCGAGTCAGATTCGACTGGCTTTCGAGCAAGGGGAAACTTTACTGTCTCTAGCTTAAGGAGTCTCAAAGCAGCTTACAATCGCCTTCCCTTCCTCTCCCCATAACAAGCCCCTGGTGAGGTAGGTGGGGCTGAGAGAGTTCTGAGACTGGCCCAGGGTCGCTCAGCAGTAGAACTGCCAGCTCTGGGTTGGGTAATATTTGGAGATTTTGGGGGTGGAGCCTGGGAAAGGAGGGGTTGAGGGGTTTGGAGAGGAGCAAGATGGGTTACCAGGTCCCCGCTGGCCATCAGTGGGGGATGGGAGTAGAGTTGCCAGATCGAGGTGGGGAACCTCCTAAAGATTTGGGGATGGAGCCTGGGGAGGACAGGGACCTCAGTGGGTCACAATGCCATAGAGTCCACCCTCCAAAGCATCCCTTTTCTCCAGGGGAACTGATCTATGCATTCTGGATATGAGCTGTAGTTTGGGGGATCTTCTTCTTCTTCTTCTTCTTCTTCTTCTTCTTCTTCTTCTTCTTCTTCTTCTTCTTCTTCTTCTTCTTCTTCTTCTTCTTCTTCTTCTTCTTCTTTGGCTGAGGATAGCGACAGTTTTCCATCTAGCTGGCACTCCTACTTCTCCTGCCCCCCCACCCTCTCCCGAGGCAGCGGCATACTATGGCAGCTTCATTGTCATTTGACTGATAACTTATTGTTGTATATCTTCATGATTTTGATGTTTTATTATATTTATGTAAGAGTTCTTTGATGTACACCGCCCTGAGCCCTGTTTTATGGGGGAGGGCGGTCATCAAATCGAATTTAATAAATAATAAGTAAACGAAATATGTGAAAGGCAAATTTAAAATTCCCTAAAGTATTCAATAAATGTTAAGTACGTTGCTTTGCTCTTATTAACGGCCTGTGGACCTTAACTGAAAGTCAGGATCCATCCCTGTTATCATGCATTCAGCCAAACACAGCTGTTGAGACAGTGAAGTCATAATTATTTCTGGTGCTCAGCCCTCATTCACCTGTATGTCTCAGTTCTGTGCTAAAGCTGTCCTTTGTCGTTCGCTTCCTTTTTTTGGTAACTGCCTCCTCTTTTACCTTGGTTTACACTTCCTCTTTACAAAAATCCCCTCTTTAATATAGAAGAGGAGGAGGATGAGGAGATTGGATTTATACCCCGCCCTTCACTCAGAGTCTCAGAGAAGAAGAAGAAGAAGAAGAAGAAGAAGAAGAAGAAGAAGAAGAAGAAGAAGAAGAAGAAGAAGAAGAAGAAGAAGAAGAAGAAGAAGAAGAGGAGGAGGAGGAGGAGGAGGAGGAGGAGGAGGAGGAGGAGGAGGAGGAGGAGGAGGAGGAGGAGGAGATTGGATTTATTCTCCATCCTTCACTCAGAGTCTCAGAGTAGCTTACAATCTCCTTTCCCTTCGCCTCCCCACAACAGACACCCTGTGAGGTAGGTGGGGCTGAGAGAGGTCACCCATGGTCACACCAGCAGGTGCATGTGAAGGAGTGGGGAGTCAAACCCGGTTCTCCCAGATTAGAGTCTCCCACTCTTAACCACTACACCAAACTGGCTCTGCAACTAAGGAGGTCATAGCAAGTTTTAAAATGATCTGGGGTGTGAAAAGCAGATTCTGTACCCAACGCCTGCCAAGTCACCAATGACGAAGGCCCACATTTTCCTGATGTGCCGAATCCTCCTCTTCCTCAATTTCCCAACCTTATTTTGAGAGTGTGATCATTTTCAAAAGCCATGAAAGAATTAACTTTTTTTTTAAAAAAAGGTGTTGAAAAGAGACCAAAGTCTGACATATTTCTCTATGACATTTAGTGTTAATTATTAGCTACAACCTGGGTAGAAGAGAGATGTTATAATATTGGAGTCATTATCGGGACCGCTTACGACCTATCCGGTAAGTCTAATGTCAAATGGAAGACAGCTAGCACAGGGGGGAGAGCCGTTGATCCTCAGATTGGCATTTTGTGCCTGGTGGCTTCCTTGACATTTTCCTTTCCTCAAAATCATGATCGCAAAAGGGTTTGCTGTGCTTATTGACACTGGGTGCAATCTTTCCTAGCATAGTCCAGTGATCCTAAAGCCAGTTTGGTGTAGTGGTTAAGTGCGCGGACTCTAATCTGGGAGAACTGGGTTTGATTCCCCCACTCCTCCACTTGCACCTGGCTGGATGACCTTGGGGCAAGCCACAGTTCTGATAAGAGCTGTTCTTGAAAAAAGAGCAGTTTCTGTCAAGAGCTCTCTCAGCCCCACCTACCTCATAGGATGTCTGTTGTGGGGAGGGGAAGGGAAAGGAGTTTGTAAGCCGCTCTGAGACTCCTTTGGGTAGTGAAGGGTGGGGTATAAATCCATCTCTTCTTCTTCTTCTTCTTCTTCTTCTTCTTCTTCTTCTTCTTCTTCTTCTTCTTCTTCTTCTTCTTCTTCTTCTTCTTCTTCTTCTTCTTCTCCTCCTCCTCCTCCTCCTCCTCCTCCTCCTCCTCCTCCTCCTCCTCCTCCTCCTCCTCCCCCTGGCTTCTACCCATCTGCTGAGACTCCTTTTGCATTTCAGTCATGCCTCAAATTATTATGCCTGTTACTTGGTATGAAGAAAGCTGACAGGAAGAAAGTTGATTCCTTTGGAATGTGGTGTTGGGGGAACGTTTTATGAATACTGTGGGCCAATGAAAAGACAAATAAGTAGGTTCTTGATCAAATCCAGCCTGAATTCTCCCTAGATGCTAAAATGACTAACCTGAGGTGATCATACTTTGGTCACATTATGAGGAGACAAGAGTCACTGGAGAAGACAACAATGCTGGGAAAAGTTGAAGGCAGCAGAAAAAGAGGAAGTCACAACATGAGATGGATGGACTTCATAAGAAGAGCCCTGCTGGGCCAGACCAGTGATCCGTCTAGTCCAGCATCCTGTCTCACACAGTGGCCAACCATTTCCTCTGGAGGTCCAACGAACATGGCAGAGAGGCCAAGGCCTTCATAAGAACTTCATTTTTTTTTTTTAAATACAATTTATTATTGGATATATCACATGTTCATACAATTTAAACAAACCAATACATATCCATTTTTCTTTCTCCCTCTCCCCCCCAAACAAGGCTTCCCGCACTGCTCCAACCCCCTTGATATTTCTCTTATACAATTACATTTACTACTAAACATATTTCTTTTACTAATGGTAACAATTCAAAGATCTGAGTCTCTTTCCACTTCTCCTCAATAGCTGTCAAAACAAATCAAACCACGTTTTACATCCCAATTCTTCAACAAGTATTCTTGAAAGTCTTTCCAGTCTCCGAAAAAGGTTTCGTCTTCTTCATTGTTTAATTTTCTTGTTAATTTGTCCATTTCTGCCATAAACAATGTCTTTTTAATCCATTCCCATGTTTCAGGTACTTTATCTTGTTTCCAACATTGAGCAAAAGTCAGTCTAGCTGCTGTAATCAAGTACCATAGTAGTGTTCTCTTGGCTACATTTATTTCTTCCATTTTAAGACCTAACAATAACATCTGTGGGTCTTTCTTAAAAGTACATTTCAAAATTTTTTGTATCTCATTGTGGATCTCAGTCCAATACTTTACTGCTTTATCACATGTCCACCACATATGGTAAAAAGACCCTTCATGTTTCTTACATTTCCAACATTTGTTAGACATACTTTCATTTATAATAGCAATTTTTTTAGGCGTCATATACCATCTGTACATCATTTTATAACAATTCTCTTTAACATTTACACAAGTTGAAATTTTCATTGACTTTTTCCACAAATATTCCCAAGATGTCATTAATATCTCATTATTAATATTTACCGCCCATTTTATCATTTGCTCTTTTACAATTTCATCCTCAGTATACCATTTCAATAAAACCTTGTACAATTTAGAAATCATTTTTTTACCTTTCTCAAGCCATACAGTTTCAATTTCAGTGTTATTTTCTCTAAAACCATATTCTCTTTTATCGGTCTTAAATAAGTCATAAATCTGTCTATACTTCAACCAATCATATTCAAATTCCACATCAAATCTATCTTTTAACACAAAGTTTTTCCCTTCTAATTTTAAAAGACTTTTACAAGGTAGCCAATCTAACCCTTGATTTCTTGAATACGGATTAATCACTTCTGCTGGTACTATCCAGCCTTCATAAGAACTTCAGAAGAGTCCTGCTGGATCAGAGCAGTGGTTGATCTAATCCAGCACCCCTTCTCGCACAATGGCCAACCAGTTCCTCTGGAGGGCCAATAACAGGGCATAAATGCTGAGGGACATTGTTGCTGGTGTTAAAAATTCAGGTTGCCCCCCCCCAAATCACTGCCACTTCTCCTGGCAACCCACCACCAGGGCCAAGCAAGGAGTGTCCCTCATACCATGCAAGATGAGCAGGATCTGCTGCTGCTGGTGGTGGCCAGTTGCCCAAGCCTCAGATGGGATAGGTGCAAGTGGCACCAGGATCGTGATCTTCTGATCCCCCCTCCTTTTGTCAGATGTGAAGCTTTGACTCTCGAAAGCTCATACCCCCCACCTTTGTTGGTCTTCTAAGTTGCTCCTGAACTCAAATCTAGCTGTTTTTGTACTAAGTGATGTATGCTGGTAAATATGGAGCACATTGTGGTGACACATGATACACGTGGAAGGGAAGAGAGCACCACACAGTTGCTGAGACAATGTGTTGGCCCCTGTGTGAGACAGGATGCTGGACTAGATGGACCACTGGTCTGATTCAGCAGGGCTCTTCTTACATTCTTATGAAGGCTTTGGCCTCTATGCCCTGTCATTGGCCCTCAAGAGGAACCGGTTGGCCACTGTGTGAGATGGGATGCTGGAGTAGATGGACCACTGGTCTGATCCAGCAGGGCTCTTCTTACATTCTTATGAAGGCTTTGGCCTCTATGCCCTGTCATTGGCCTTCAAGAGGAACTGGTTGGCCACTGTGTGAGACAGGATGCTGGACTAGATGGACTACTGGTCTGATCCAGCAGGGCTCTTCTCATGTTCTCATGAAGGCCTCAGCCTCTATGCCCTGTTGTTGGCCCTCCAGAGAACTGGATGGCCAGTGCATGACACAGGATGCTGGACTAGATGGACCCCTGGTCTGATCTAGCAGGGCTCTTCTCATGTTCTCATGAAGGCCTCAGCCTCTATGCCCTATTGTTGGCCCTCCAGAGAACTGGATGGCCAGTGCATGACACAGGAAGCTGGACTAGATGGACCCCTGGTCTGATCTAGCAGGGCTCTTCTCATGTTCTCATGAAGGCCTCAGCCTCTATGCCCTATTGTTGGCCCTCCAGAGAACTGGATGGCCAGTGCATGAGACAGGATGCTGGACTAGATGTGCCCTCACTGGTCTGACCCTGCTGGGCTCTTCTGATGTTCTTATCAGGGGAAGGCCTCGGCCTCTCTGCCCTGTTGTTGGCCCTCCAGAGAAACTGGTTGGCCACTGTGTGGGACAGGATGCTGGACTAGATGGACCACGGGCCTGATCCAGCAGGACTCCTCTTATGTTCTTATGCTGCCTTCTCCCACGTCTGCACTACTGTATCCAAGGTGGCGGTATGAGGATGCAGATGCGAAAGGCATGCCTGTTTGGAACACTTGCTAAAAAGCAGTCTTGTGTTTGCAGATGCCTTTCATAATTGCCGATCCAATTACGACCTGAGCGGCCAGCCATCATGAATACCCAGTGCGCTGTAGTAAGAGCGTTCATTTTCAAGCCCTCACAATGAAGCATTGAGGGTGGTGTTCTCAGAGTCCTGAATACCTATTTTTTTCAAATATCACCCGAATATTAGGACTTTAGCTTTGACCTGGGTGGCCAAGGCCAGCCTGATCTCATCAGATCTTGGGAGCTAAGCAGGGTCGGCCCTGGTAATTAGTTGGATGGGAGACCACCAAGGAAGTCCAAGGTTGCTGCAGGCAATGGCGAAATCACTTCTGTTTGTCCCTTGCCTTGAAAACCCCATGAGGAGTTTCCATAAATTGGCTGTGACGTGACATCACTTTCCACCACCAAACTGGTCCTTTGGAGAGGAACCATCTTCTCACTAACCTTGTGCTTCTACCATTTTGTGTTACAACCACTGACCCATTCCAGGGCTTTCTGATGGAAACTCCAATGGATTGTGGGCTTTGGGTCGAAGTCTGCTGAATCTCACTTTTGAAAGGGAAGAAGAATTTTTTTTTTTTGCAGTTTGCAAAAATAGTCAGCCACAAGTTTTGCCATCACTAAGCTACACTGTTTGTGTTTCACATTATCTGGTTTTAGAGCTGTTGTCTCATTATGATACTGTGATGACTATTAATATATTAAATATTGCACTTGGAGAACTGGCTGGCATTCTTTGTCGCTTCTGTGGCATGTTAATGAGAAGAAGAATGAGGACGGAAAGAAACTTTCTGCCTCCCTTAATCTACTGGGTGGGGGTGGGGGTGGTGTGGAGCCGTGGAAGAAGAAGAAGAAGAAGAGACTGGATTTATGCCCCGCCCTTCACTACCCAAGGGAGTCTCAGAGCAGTTTACAAACTCCTTTCCCTTCCCCTCCCTACAACAGACACCCTGTGAGGTAGGTGGGGCTGAGAGAGCTCTGACGGAAACGGCTCTTTTTCAAGAACAGCTGTGTCAGAACTATAGCTTGCCCAAGGTCATCCAGCAGCTGCAAGTGGAGGAGTGGGGAATCAAACCCGGTTCTTTCAGATCAGAGTCCGCGCACTTAACCACTACACCAAACTGGAGTGGAGTCCCTTCCTTTTACATCAGCAAAATACAGCTATCATGCATGGTCGCACATGAAACTGCCTCATACTGACGCAGACCATTGGTCCGTCGAAGTCAGTATTGTCTACTCCAATTGGCTGCAGCTCTTCAAGGTCTCAGGCAGAGGTCTTTTACATCACCTTCTACCCGGTCCTTATTAGAGTTGCAAGAGATCGAAACTGGGACCTTCTGCATGCCAAGTGGATGCTCTACCATTGAGCCATGGCCCCTCCCCAATGAACGCTATCACTCATTAACACTTTTTAAAATCATCATCATCATCATCATCATCATCATCATCATCATCATCATCATCATCATCATCTATACTTCATTTCTGCCCCACCTTTTTTCCCCAATGGGGACCCAAAGTGGTGTAGTGATTAAGAACAGCGGACTCTAATTTGAAGAACCACATGCATGTGAAGCTGCTGCATGACCATGGGTTAGTCACAGTTCTCTCAGAGCTGTTCTCTCGAGAGCTGTTCTCTCAGAGCTCTCTCAGCCCCACCTACCTCACAGGGTGTCTGTTGTGGGCAAAGGAAGGGAAAGGAGATTGTAAGCGGCTCTGAGACTCCTTCAGGTAGTGAAAGGCGGGGTATAAATCCAGTCTCTTCTTCTCTTTCTTCTCCTCTTACACAATTCTCCTCTCCTCCATTTTATCCCCACAACCACCGCCCTGTGAGCTTGGTTAGACCGAGAGATTGTGACAGCTCCGAGGTCTCTCGGCAAGCTTCCATGGTTGAGTGAGAGATTCAAACCCGCTTTTCCCAGGCTCTAGTGCAGCACTCTAACCATGACGCCACATCAGCCCTCCCAGAGCTTGACCAGAACTCTAACCACTACACCAGGCTGGCTTTACAGGCTTTCAAAGACAGGCACCGCCTGTTCCCCCTCCCCCACTATTTAATTCCCCTTCTATTTCGTACCCTATCCTCCATGCAGATCTACGCTGATATCCCACTGCTGCTAAGAGGAGCCCCTTTAGTCGAGAGCGGAAGATCAGCAGTAATCGAAAATCAATGATTCCAACAGAGGTTGCTTGTTCTATGATGCCGTTTATGTCATTTGATAACGCCAATCCTAATAGAGTTAAATGTAATCTGTTCCCATTTCAGCATACCAGGGTCAACGGG
Organism: Gekko gecko; assembly: GCA_029375565.1. Classification (NCBI taxonomy): domain Eukaryota; kingdom Metazoa; phylum Chordata; class Lepidosauria; order Squamata; family Gekkonidae; genus Gekko; species Gekko gecko. Next base: position 12,453,846 of record JAPDNY010000014.1, read on the forward strand.
GCGCGCAATGCCTCGCTTACCAGTAATTACCACCGATTACAGGGCCCGGGCTTTCCCAGCGAGAGTCTTTCTTGCCTCGATAAATAATATTTGGAGACCCCGCCACAGCAGTCAATAAGCATACAGTTTTTATTGTCACGACTTCGTAGCGGGATCAATAGCCAGCCCTTGCGAGACACGAGGAGGCTTTCAGTTGCCCCCTGCTCTAAGGAAACCATGCATTTTTATGATTCTGAAATTATATATTTTGTCCATCACTCGCCGCCCATGTTAACTCTACCTTTGAATGAGCTTCTTTAACTCAAGCTGACGTGTGCTCATACCATGCCATTATTCTCTCCCTTGGACTGCAGGGAGATCAGTCAATCTTAAAAGACATCAACCCTGACTGTTCCCAGATGCGGAAGCTGAAGCTCAAATACTTTGGCCACCCAATGAGAAGGGAGCCATCACTGGAGAAGACCCTGATGCTGGAAATGATAGAAGGTCACAGAAGAAGGGGAGGGCAAAAGACGAGATGGTTAGACAGCGTTATCGATGTAACGAACATGAAGTTGGGCAAACTCCGGAGAACGACAGAGGACAGGCGGGCCTGGTGTGATGTGATCCATGGGGTTGCAAAGAGTCAGACTCAACTGTGCGACCGGACAAACATTCTCTCCATGAGAGAATTTGTATGCCAAAAGGTAGGTATGGGCAAGTAGTTCAAGCTTTATATGCATTACGTCACATAATATTTATATACTAATCACTTAAAACAGAGGACCACATCACGATGCCCGTGGACGCCGTGGCAACTCCTGCCACCCCCAAGTATGATTGGAAAGTGAGTGGGGCTTCTGCCCAGCCGTTAGAGATTTGATTGGCTGTGCAGTTTTTCCACAACACAAGCGTCTTTACTGTGTGACTGAAGGTAACCCGTGGCAACCATTTTGTGGCTGGTTTTGCCTCCTGTGGAAGCCATTTTGGGGCGGCCATTTTGGGCCTGTGCCCACCACACTCTGTCAGAATTCCAAAGGTGCCCACAGGATCAAAAATGTTTGGTAGCTAGGTTTGTAAGGTAGGTCAGTATCCTCATTCCCCATCTTGCAAAGGAGAGGCTGAGTGTTAGCCTAGCTATACAGCAGATGCTTTGCATGCTGAATGTCCCAGAGTCCGTCCCCACCATCTCCAGTTAAACGTTCTCTAGTAGTGGATGCTGGGAAAGATATTTCTCAGCCTAAGTCCCTGGGCAGCAGTTGCTTATCAGAGAAAACAGTACAATTTTAAATGCCTCTCTGGCCTGGCTGGGTACATGGCAGTTTTATAGAGGGTTTACAGAGCTTAAGTGGTATGGTAACTTGCTTTGCATGCAAAAGGTCCCAGTTCAGTTCCTGGCTTCTCCAGTCAGAGAGTCACAGGACCTGGGAAATACTTCTCCATAGCTGAGACGCTTGAGAGTCACTGCCAAACAGAGGGGAAAAAAATACAGAGCTAGAAGAACCAGTGGTTTGACTTGGCTTAGCATAAACAGCTTTGCGTGTACTGCTGAGTAACTTGGCCGAGGACACCTAGTGAGTTTGTGGCAGAGGTGAGAACTGAATGACAGATGGACCGACTGGGGGGAAATGTAGGGAAAGTATTTTTTTTCCCCCCTGAAGACATATTTGTTTTGGGGACCACTGGAAATCTCCTATGAAATATTTTCTCTTTTGGAACAACTGAAATGCCCTCAGGAGAAGTTTACTTGTTTGGAATGCGTAGTGTGAAGAATAATCAAGATGGGTGTAGCCGTGTTAGTCTGTCCGTAGCAGTAGAAAAGAGGAAGAGTCCAGTAGCACCTTAAAGACTATTGTATCTTTGGCAGGAGGCAGAAAGTGCCCAGTCAAGGTATTATGTCCTGAAGCTTAAATCCATCCTATTCTTTTCTATGTTAAACTTCAGGCTGAATGTGGATTGTAATCTGTTGCATTACTATTGGCTGGTTTCTGTGAAACCTCTGTATATAACCAATCACCATGTAAACATGTATCGAAGAGGGGACAGTCCTGATTGGCCTTTATCCCTGTATTGTTATTGGCCCTTAACTTGTTATGGGTGTGGCTTTGACAGCCTGGAATGGTTTAAAAAGGGAGCTGTGCTCCACTTGTTGTTGTGTGTTCCTGAGTTGAAGTTTGCTGTTAAAATAAAGCTGAATCGTTTTTACTGAAATCATTTGTGTTAAGTTGCATACTTAACACAAGGCTCTCAGGGTGTATCCATATAAATTTGTTCCTTTGTATCCTTGGCAGGAGGTAGAAGGTTCTCAGGGTATATCCATATAAATTTGTCCTTCGTCTTTAAGATGCTACTTGCGCTTTTCTTGTGTCAGGACTGTTTCTTTTATAAAGAAGACAGTCTACAGCTTCCAGTAATGACATTTCTGCATGTAACGGAGACATATACAATAGTTTCAAGGACCTCTTTGTTGTTTAAATGTGGTTAATTTTGTCCATGATAAATGTGCTATAACAGTCATGATGCCCTGACCTGGGTAGACCAGGTGAGCTTGATCTCATCAGACCAGGGAAGCTAAGCAGGGTCAGTCCTGGTCAATATCTGGATGGGAGACCACCAAGGAATACTAGGGTCGTGACACAGAGGCAGGCAACGGCAAAGCACCTTTGTTCATCTCCTGCCTTCAAGGCCCTGTGGGGTCACCACAAGTCAGCTGCTACTTGATGACACTTTCTACCACCATAGACAAGACCCATTGATAAGGAAGAACCTTTCCTTAGAGGAGTTCTGATCAGCATTTTGACCCAACACCTACCTTGTGTGGTAGGATAAACAGAGGAGTAATGACTTGTCCACGCAGACCTGGGTGGCCCTGGGCTAACCCGATCTTGACAGATCTCAGAAGCTTAAGTAGGAAGTCCATAGTCACTGGAGCTGTGGTGGCTCAAGTGGTTAAGACGCTGAACTGCAGGCCGGAAGGTCGGTAGTTCAGCAGGTCGAGACCCTAGTGCCGCGTGACGGATTGAGCTCCCGTCTCTGGTCCCAGCTCCTGCCAACCTAGCAGTTTGAAAGCAAGACATTGCAAGTAGAAAAAACCCAGCAGGAGCTCATTAGCATAATAGACCACACCCATCAGGAGGAACTCATTAGCATATTAGGTCACACCCCCGTGTTACCAGAATTGTGGTCATCCAGCCACACCCACCCTTTGCTTCTTATTCCGTTGACCTTGTTTGTTGTCAAAACCCAGAGCTTCTTTTGGAGCAGGAACTCCTTTGCATGTTAGGCCACACACCCCTCATGCAGCCAATCCTAATGAGTTCCTGCTGTTGGGTGTGGCCTGTTATGCTAATGAGTTCCTGCTGGGCATGGCCAACTTGGGAGCCAGCCGGAACTCTGTTCCTGTGCATTCCTGCCCAAAAATAACGCTGGTTACCGCTTCGGTGGGAAGGTAACAGCGTTCTGTGCACCTTGGCATTTAGTCATGCCGGCCACATGACCACAGAAATGTCTTCGGACAGCACTGGCTCTTTGGCTTTGAAACGGAGATGAGCGCTGCATCCCTAGAGTCGGATTTGACTGGCTTTTGAACAAGGGAAACCTTTAGCTTTACCTTTTACTGTAGTCACTATACAGAGACAGTCAATTGCAAACCACCTCTGAATGCCTCTTGTCTGAATAGCACAGGCTAGCCTGGTCTCATCAGGTCTCAGAAGCTAAGCAGGGTTGGCCCCGGTGAGTATTTGGATGGGAGACCATCAGGGAAGTCCAGGGTTGCTATGCAGAGGGCAGGCAATGGCAAACCACCTCTGAAAGTCTCTCGTCTTGAAAACCTCACGGGGTTGCCTTGAGTCAGCTCAGACACGATAGCAAAAAAAGAAAAGAGTGTATGATGAGAATTTACTCCCAAATAGTCAGTGTTATAAAGTCTAACTCAAATTCCAAATTGGCCAATAGTCCTGTTGTGCCAATCTGCGCCACTTTCGTTTGTTTACTACCAAAACTGTGGGTGTGTTCAGACAGTGTTCTGGGAGTGGTATAAATTGCTCTGATCTGGTGCAGGGTTTTTTTAACCCAGAGAATTGCGATCACACTCACCTCCTTGCTCCGTATCATGGGAGCATGCATCGGTGGTTCCCGCCCCCCTCAGTTTGAGCATGCGCACAGGCAGCCATCTTTAGAACTAAAATTTTCACGCCTGCACAGAACAGCGATTTCCACACTTCCCTTTAAACTTTAAACGAACACTTCTCCTTAAACTTTTACCCCGAAACTGGCCTCCGTGAGATCCCGAACTCGTCTAAGTGCTAAAACTAGGCACCATTTAAAGTTTGCTTTTATTAACTTAGGAGCGGAGCTCTGCCCATGCGCACACTGCCAAGGCATAAAAAAATGGCAGACGAAAAGCGGAAGACTCGGGCTTCCACGGCAGCTTTCCAGCGGGGAGGGGGTTGAGGCATCTGGAAGTGGCTCAACACCGCAGGAGCGATCAGATGTCAGAAAAGCATGGCTAGAACTGGAGAATCAGGAAAACACCACTTGGGTAAGTGGTAACAAAATATCCGTTTTAAAGGGGGTTTGATCCGGAAAGCGATGGCTGGGGACGGTGTGCAGATGTTGGGTGTGTGAATGCGGAGATAAAATCCATTACTGAAGCATGCCGAAAGCAGACTAAATGGCCTGTCTGAACGCACCTTGTGCTTCCTATTTTCACTGAGTTTGTGGTGCTCTCGGTTTAGTATTGTGCATCTTTGCCATTACGGTTGCGGAAAACTCGGGGTAGTGAATATACCCTAAATGCCTTTGTGTAAGGGTTCTCCCCCCCACACACACCAACCTCTAGCCATGGAAGGACGTTTTAGCCTCTGGTTCAGGCTGGAGGGCTAAGGGATACCAGGTAGCTGCAGCATCTCCATCAAAGAAAAACACCAGAGGTGAAAGGTCAGGTTGGACCAATTGTATATAAATTCCGTCACGCTCTGCTCTGTCCTCAACCCCTGTGCTCCATTCCTGTTCCCGTGGGTGTCTTGTCTATTTAGGACACAGTCCTCCGTCTCGTGATTGATTTGATAGGCTTTGGGGAGACAACTGTCTGAAAAGCAGGCTAGAAATAGAAGGTTGGCACCGAAGATCAGTTTCTGTTAATGGAAGTCACTTCTGTCAGCAGAATGGGACCTTCCCGCCTCCAGGCTTCTTCTGCAAATCACTAGCCCTGTTTGCACACTACAGTGAACGTGTGTACAGTTGGTGTACAGTGTATCTTCGATTTTTCCTTGGACATGTGTCGAGTCACTCCGATGTTACGTTCGACGCATGTAAAACTGAACGTGTGGTCCAAACCCGAGGAACCAGACCCCGGCTTCTTTTGTAAAGTGAACACGGACCGGCTGTTCCTCACAAACAGATGTATGCACCTCCCCTGCAGGGTTTGTGGGTGTTCGTTGCAGCATGTGAATACAGATTTCTACCAAATGCAGCTCCCGGAAAACAGGGAACGGTTTGGGAGTTATCAGTGGGGTGTCATATAAATGTTTTCAATAAATAAAGTCAGTAGGGTTGCCGGATCCTTACCTGCTGCCAGCGGGGGGATTTGGAGGGCATTCTGGGGGTGGGTGGGGACGTTGTTGACATGTTGATGTCACTTCCGGAAGTGACATCATCGCATCAGCGACACTGGGGTGATGCTCTACTTTTTGGGCAAAACTCTGTGGTAAAAATGGCTATAAACCATAGAGTGTTGCCCAAGAAGTAGAGTGTCACCCCTGGCCTCACTGACATGATGACGTCACCTCTAGAAGTGACGTCATCATATCGACAATGCCACCGAGGGAAATCTTTTGGCTGTGGGGTTTCCCCAATGGCCAGCTGGCCAGCGGCAGGCCCAAGCTCACAAAAGCGGGAAATCCTTCACCCCCAACCTGGGCACTGGCAAGCCAAAAAGTCAGATTCCAACACATCTTGTAGTTATAACTTCAGCAGCCTGAGAACTGTTCTGTGAGGCTGCTGAATGTTGTTTTAGACTGTTCTGTACTCATAGTTTCTAGCTCTTGTTTATGGTTTGCTTCGCCGAGCTGCAGACCGGAAGATCTGTAGTTCGGCAGTTCAAGACCTGAGTGCTGAGTGACGGAGTGAGCTCCTGTCTCTGGCCCCAGCTCCTGCCAGCCTAGCAGTTCGAAAGCAAGAAATTGCAAGTAGTTATGGCTTCAGTGGGAAGGTAGCAGCGTTCCGTGCACCTCGGCATTTAGTCATACCGGCCACATGACCATGGAAAAAGTCTTCGGACAGCGCTGGCTCTTCGGCTTGAAAACAGAGATAAGCACCGCCCCCTAGAGTCAGATTCGACTGGCTTTTGAGCAAGGGAAACCTTTACGTTTTTTACTTATTATTGATAATATTCTTTCTTATGATTGCATTGTGGTCCTTTTACTATAGGAGCTACCTTAAGCCAGGTGTCTGTGGTGAGGGGGCATAGAAAGTTCTTACAATGCAATGCTAAGCACAGTTGTACCCTTCTAAGGCCACGGAAGTCAATGGGCTTTGAACAGTGTAACTCTGCTTAGGACTGCACTCTTAATGGCTAGGATTTGAGGTTACCCAGGGCCCTTGTGAAAGCTGTCCTGGGCTTCCCAAAGGAAGGAGAGGCTAACGGTGTAATAACTAAATAAAATCTGGCATATGATTAGTATTATTAATAGTCACAGTGATTAAATTAGGGGAAATAGAAGGTTAGATAACTGCTGGGGACTGAATGAATGTTCTGAAAAATACCAGTCAGAATACACGCACACATATACACATATACTTTAATGAATGTGTCATTGAATCGGACGGATGAATGTGTTTATATTGACACGTCAATGACGCCCGTGTTTAAACTCCTCCACAATATTATCGGTAACTGACATATGATCATAATAACGCAGCACTTCATAACGCGCTCTGTAAAAGAAAACACATTGATTTTATAGCTCCCCGAACCGATTACATTAATATCTGTGCATAATTAGTTTACACATTACTAAATTACTGACAGATTAAAAGTGAAATAGTGCAGTTCATACTCAGCCACATAACTGCCAGAAAGGAAATTAATATGGATTCAAATGGTCCTTAGAGACTTGCGTTTGGAAAAGGAAAAAAAAAAATAGAAATCTATAAAGACTCGCCTGCATTAGGAAATTTCTATCGGCAACACGCTTGTGGCTGATTTTCTTTTTTCTTTTTTTTCCTGAGGACTACTTAATATGAGCAACATTTAGTACAGGAAATGATGTTTAAATGATGCTTTTACTGTTTGGGATTCAGGAATGCTTTTATTAAAAAGGGCATGTTTTTTTATTGCCGTGTTCTTCAGGAGTCAAGTTAAGCTAGCTGAGAGCCCAAACATGGAGACTCAAACATGGTTGAGGTGTTCCTACTACTATGTACATATCTGCGTCTGTGCACTCGGACCCTGGTACTTAACCCAGCTGTAACGTCAGCAGTAAAATGCTTTGCTTCTGTATGATACACTCTGCCCCTTCTGTGGTTAGTTCACTACTCCCTGTGCGAACAACGCTGGCATGTGCGGGGAAATGTGTTTAGAGCAGGAACAGGACTGAATTAGCAGGCCTAACCCTTGCTCAAGAAGTGAGCATACTGACTCAACACCACCGTCTGCCCATGTTCACTGCAACAGAGAATCTATGGCCGAGCTCAGACTGCCAGTTTGAAGCACGAGGGAGTCGTGGCAAAAAAGGCCCGGAACAGCTTAGAGGGAGCATTGGAGTCCACCCTCCAAAGCATCCCTTTCCTCCAGGGGAACTGATCTCTGTAGTCTGGAGACAGGCTATGATTCTGGGGGATTCCCAGGTCCAAGAAGAAGAAGAAGAAGAAGAGATTGGATTTATACCCCGCCCTTCATTACTCAAGGGAGTCTCAGAGCGGCTTACAATCTCCTTTCCCTTCCCCTCCCCACAACAGACACCCTGTGAGGTAGGTGGGGGTGAGAGAGCTCTGACAGAAACTATTCTTTTTCAAGAACAGCCTGTGCCAGAACTATGGCCTGCCTAAGGTCATCCAGCAGGTGCAAGTGGAGGAGCAGGGAATCAAACCCCGTTCTCCCAGATTAGAGTCTGCGCACTTAGCCACTACACCAAACTGGAGGCTGGCATCCCTGAGTCAGGGGCAGAGTCAGTATGATTGATCTTGCCTCAGTCTCTGCGCTCATTGCCTTGTATCCACAGCATTTATTATTTACTTACTTACTTACTTACTTATTTACTCCATTTATACCCTGCCTTTTTCCCCAACGGGGGAACTAAAGCGGCTTCCTGTCAATCTCCTTGCCTCCGGTTTATCCTCACAACCAATGCTCCCTCTAAGCTGGGGAGTCTTGTGAGCAAAAATGCTACTTGGTCAGCTACTGGCATTGAAGTTGTGAGCGAGCGATTCAGCTCCTGCATAAGCCATCCCTTCCCGAGCTAATACAAGAATGTGTGAGCTGGAGGGTAAAAAAAACAGTGAGCTAGCTCACACTGACTCAGCTTCGAGGGATCACTGTTCACATCCCTTCTCAAAAGTGTCCCATTGAGCAAGACGGCATATACAGTCATGCCGGTCACATGACCACAGAAACGTCTTCGGACAGCGCTGGCTCTTCGGCTTTGAAACGGAGATGAGCACCGCAACCCTAGAGTCGGATTCGACTGGCTTTCGAGCAGGGGAACCTTTACCTTTACCTAAAGATCAAGAATCCAGGAGCACCTTAAAGACTAACAACATTTGTGGCAGGAGATGAACTTTTGTGTGTGTGTGTGTTTATGTGTGCTTTCCATTTCCCATAGCTGTCAATTTGATAAATCCCTTGACCAGAAGTGTATGTTTTTAACATACCACATATACGTTATTTATATAGAAAATATATATTATTTATAAGGGCTGAGTTGTTAATGCACAAACAACTTTGGGGGGGGGAGAAAATGTACAATTTACATGGGCAAAATCCAGTACAAGAAATCAAAAGGATATGAAAATAAGGAATCAGGAGTTCGATTGCCAAAAGGCTGGTGCGAAAAGGGAATTGCGGAGGGGTCAGAACTTCACGGATGAGAAATTCTGGATGATCTTTAATATATTCTTACTGAAAACTAGGGAGGCGAAAGGGCCGGCAGGAAATATTGGGGTGGGGGGGGACTACACTAAACTACCAGTTAGAACCATCCCTGCTTCCGTAGATGGCATAAGAACACGAGAACGGGAGACCAGAGGTCCATCTTCTCCAGCATCCTGTCTCACACAGTGGCCAACCACTTCCTCTGAAGAAGAGGAAGAAGAGATTGGATTTATACCCCGCCCTTCGCTTGGAGTCTCAGAGCAGCTTACAAACTCCCTTCCCTTCCCCCTCCCCACAACAGACACCCTGTGAGGTCGGTGGAGCTGAGAGAGCTCTTGTCAGAAACTGCTCTTTTTCAAGAACAGCTCTTGTCAGAACTATGGCTTGCCCAAGGTCATCCAGCCCTGTGCAAGTGGAGGAGTGCAGAAACAAACCCGGTTCTCCCAGATTAGAGTCCGCGCACTTAACCACTACACCTCTGGAGGTTGGATTGCCAGGTCTGGCTTGGGAAATACCTGGAGATTTTGGGAATGGAGCCTGGGGAGAGCATGGTTTGGGCAGGGGAGGAATGTCAGGAGGATATAATGGCACAGAGTCCACCCTCCAAAGCAGCCATTATCTCCAGAGGAACTGATCTTGGCCATCTGGAGATCAACTATAATAGCGGGAGGTCTCTAGGGGCCACCTGGAGGTGGACAATTGGATCTGGAGGTCCAGCAACAGGGCATAGAGGACAAGGCCTTCCTCTGATGTTGCCTCCTGGCACCAGGATTCAGAGGTTTGCTGCCTCTGAATGTGGAGGTTCCCTTTAGTCACCATGGTTAGTGCCCACTGATAGACCTATCAAGCATTGCTTATGGAGGGCAGTTCTGAAGCCATCCCAAACAGGTGCGGGAGAGACGGACATACACCAGAGCGTCTAACAATGCCACAGGGTCAGCGCTTTGTTAGCATTTGCAGAGGGGGAAAGAACGGGCCATCTATTTGTAACAGATCCAGAGCCATTCTCTCTAGTAACAAAGGCACAGAAATGGAGGAGAAAGAGAACCTACCGGTCGAAAAGCCATTGGACAATATTTCGCTCTTATGATTTGGGAAATGGGTTGACTTCTTTTCTTCTCGTTATGCTCCAAAGAGCAAATGTTTCCATTCAGTGGCCCCTTTGACGTGGAAAGCGGCGCATCGGTCTGTTGATCGTCCCCTTTGAAAGCCAATCTTCTAAGGCGAGGGCAGGAAAAGTTCTAAAAAAAACCCAAATGAAATTGCTCCCCCCCCCCTTAAGATGTTTTGATTATTTCTGCTGTTACTTAAGAATGGTGAGAAAGTTGGCCTGCCCTGGTAAGAGATGGGTGTCTTGTTTATCGAAAAGTAGTTAACCTAGTTAAATTGTTACACGATAGTTTCATAATTGTCCGAATAGAAGGAGGGAAGGTAATGGGACGGGAAGGGAACGAGAGGATTGTTTTTAATTAGATGGAAAGCTAAGTCATGCAGAACTAATGTGAACGGGGGTGGCTTCTCAAAAGCCCCAGCCAGGATGCATGGCTGCCTCAGTTTCCCAAGCTGTAAAGAACTGCTGTGTCTGACTGGGAATTTCCGATGCCGACTTTTTTAATCAATCCAGCCTCTGAAACAAAACTGACACATAGGATACTTGGGGGATATTGGTATTCTACATCGAAGCCCCCATGCAACTAGGGCAAAAAATGTCCCACATGTTTGTTTGCTTGTTTGTGGTTGGCATGAAGGGCTGTGCCGCTCCAGATCGACTTCAAGTGTTTCCCCAGATCACTGTTTTCTTTAAAAATTACATGGGATAGGAAAAAAATAATAATACTTTTAGTGTTTTAGCACACCCTGGGGCCGCAGTGTTCCCTCTAAGCCGAGTTAGGGTGAGCTAGCTCACAGTTTTTTAGCCTCCGGCTCACACATTTTGGTCTTAGCTCAGGAAGGGACGGCTCCAGAGCAGACTAATTTACGCAGGAGCCAAGTGGCTCGCTCACAACTTTAATGCCGGTAGATCACAAAAAAGAATTTTTGCTCACAAGACTCCACAGTTTTGAGGGAGCATTGCCTGGGGTAAAGCCCCCCCCCGCCCGCCCCATGGCAAAAATGCCTAGATCTTTGGGAAGGAAGGTATAAAGGTAAAGGTTCCCTTGCTCGAAAGCCAGTCAAATCCGACTCTAGGGTTGCGGTGCTCATCTCCGTTTCAAAGCCGAAGAGCCAGCGCTGTCTGAAGACATTTCCGTGGTCATGTGGCCGGCATGACTAAACACCAAGGCTCACGGAACGCTGTTACCTTCCCACCAAAGTGGTACCTATTTATCTACTTGCAATTTCTTGCTTTCGAACTGCTAGGTTGGCAGGAGCTGGAACTAGAGACGGAAGCTCACTCCATCATGCGGCACTCTCGGGTCTCGAACTGCTGAACTACTGGCCTTCCGCAGCCTGCAGTTCAGCGTCTTAACCACTTGAGCCACTGCAGCTCCTAAGGAAGGTATCCCCAGGTGCTTTTTAGTTTACAGAAAGTAAACTTTAAGCTCTAAGTGGCTGTGCTTTAGGGACTTTGTTCGCTACTGTACAGATGAAAATGCCGAAAGAGGAAAAGGTTATAGAATCAGTTTTTTCCTGCATTTTACCTTTTTAAAAAAAGGATAGCTAATTCACCCCAATAATGTGAGATGGGTAGCCATCCTGGTCTGTCTGTAGCAGGAAAAAAAGAGCAAGGGTCCAGTAGAGGAGAAGGAGGAGGAGCTTGGATTTATACCCTGCCCTTCACTACCCAAAGGAGTCTCAGAGCAGCTTACAAACTCCTTTCCCTTCCCCTCCCCACAACAGACACCCTGTGAGGTAGGGGGGGCTGAGAGAGCTCTGACAGAAACTGCTCTTTTTCAAGAACAGCTGTGCCAGAATTTATGGCTTACCCAACGTCATCCAGCAGCTGCAAGTGGAGGAGTGGGGAATCAAACCGGGTTCTCCCAGATTAGAGTCCGCGCACGTAACCACTACACCTTAAAGACGAACAGCATTTGTTAGGTGAGGGTGTGAGCTTTTGTGAGCCACTTCTTCAGAAGCGAGCAGTGACTTGCAAAAGCTCCTCCCCTGCCACAAATTTTGTGAATCTTTAAGATGCTGCTGGACTCTTGCTCTTTTCTATCACCCCAGCAGTGCTTAAGGTCTCTTCCCTGCCATTTACTTTTCACCACCTCAGCTTCCCCTTCCCTCCCAACCCCATCACTTTCAGACATATGCGGATCTCCCCAGTTCCACCCTTTCCGTTTCCAGAATTTTGCTCTGCACTGAGTTTGGGCTCTTCCAAAACTGTGCTTTCACTAGGATAGTTTGTAAAATTAATTCTGGCACTGGAATAAACACCGTCCACTGCAACTTTTGGTTCCTTTTTCCCCCATACTCTCTCACCTTTTCTTCATGGCCAATGCACACCTTGACAAAAACCTACAAAACAGCTCGATGTCGTTCCCAAAACTGCACCAGATTTCTTTTTATGCAGGGTTTCGCCAGTGCTCACTTGTGCTGCCGAACACTGGTGTATCCTGCCACACCTTAAGATTGCTTTTTTGTGGTGTTTTATCCATTCACAGTGAATACTCCCTCTATTCTTGGTGCTTGGGGGGGGGGTAACAGTTGGAGGGCTTCTAGTGTCCTGACCCCACTGCTGGACCTCCTGATGGCATCTGGTATTTCTGACCACTGTGTGACGGAGTGTTGGACCGGATGGGCTGTTGGCCTGATCCAGCATTGGCTTCTCTTATGTTTTTATGTTCTTAACCATCTCATCCTTTGCCATCCCCTTCTTATTTGACCTTCAATCTTTCCCTACATCAGGGTCTTCTCCAGGGAGTGCCCCCTTCTCATTTGGTGGCCAAAGTATTTGAGCTTCAGCTTCAGTATTTGGCCCTCCAGGGAACAGTCAGGGTTGATTTCTTTTAAGATGGACTGATTTGATCTCCTTGCAGTCCAAGGGACTCTCAAGAGTCTCTCAAGAGTCTAGAATCCATTTATTTGTCTTTTTGGTGGTCCATGGTACCTGTAAAACTCTCCTCCAACACCACATTTAAAATGAGTCCACTTTCTTCCTGTCAGCTTTCTTTATCATTCCAGTGGTGATCTTGGTCACCAGTGACACATCCTTATATTTCAGAATCTTTTCTAGCTCACAGAATCTTAGAATCATAGAGAAGAAGAAGAGGAGGAGGAGGAGGAGGAGGAAGAAGAAGAGGAGGAGGAGGAGGAGGAGGAGGAGATTGGATTTATACCCCGCCCTTCACTCGGAGTCTCAGAGTGGCTTACAAACTCCTTTCCCTTCCCCTCCCCGCAACAGACACCCTGTGAGGTAGGCGGGGCTGAGAGAACTCTGACATAAACTGCTCTTTTTTCATGCACAGCTGTGCCAGAACTTGTGACTGACCCAAGGTCACATCAGCAGATGCAAGTGGAGGAGTGGGGAATCAAACCCGGCTCTCCCAGATGAGAGTCCGCACACTTAACCACTACACCAAACTGCCTTTTAGGCTGGTCCTGCATTGGGCAGGGAGTTGGAAAGAGCCATACAGAGCACCATACAAGGCAGGACCAGCCTAAAACCTAAAGCTCCTTCACGGCTGCCCTTCCCAGTCTCAATTTCCTTCTGATTTCTTGGTTGCCGTCTCCCTTTTGGCTTATTGAGCATTTTTTAAAAATCAAGCAATTATTTCATTTGCTTGTTTATTTATTTAATTTATACCCCATCCTTCCCAAATGGGTGCAGGGCAGGTAACACCAAAACGTCTAACTATTAAAAAAAAACAGGTAATACAATTAATCTAAACACAGCTGAAAACCAGAAACAATTAATCAGTTAAAAAATGGTGAGCGATAATTCAGCTGCCCCAGAAACTGGATAGATGATACTAGAGTCACATCAACATAATCCCAAGACTCTATAGATAGATGACCCAGACCACCTCTATGAAGGGCAGTCTCTATATGGGCTCTATACGGGGAGGCCAGCTAGTTGGCATATTTTTAAAAAACGCAGGTCAAGAGCCGCATTCCGTATGTAATGAAATAACCTCAAGATTTTCCCCGCTGAACGGCTGGGCGAGGTCGCATGCAAATATTGATCTAGTTAGATGCAAAAATAAACAGGCAACAGAAATACGGGGCTTGTCCTCCTTCGCGGGCGAAACATCGCTAGGCTGACTCTTAAAAAAAGAAAAGAAAATGTTTCTTCTCTGCAACATCACCTTCTGTTTCTCTCCGCCTAATAAAACAGAAGCGGAACGCCACTTGACTTTTAATCCTTTCAAACGCGTCCTGAGCGCAGGACACGTTTGAATCGGTCAGCAAAGCGCAAGAGGCGAGCCTGCAGGTGGGAGCTCGTGGGAACGAATGTGGTTTCTCCATCAAGAAAGGCTGGTGGCAGCGGATCGTATTCCCTCTGTATTTGGAAAACAATAAATTGTACATGGTGTCAATTAGATTAAATACCAGAAATAATAGTTCAAGTTAGCCTTTATTGGCATAAATTACAAGTTATACAATTTAAGAACCAATTAAAACATACCAATAAAAAATTACTATGACTCAATATTGTGCAATTAGGAGCTGATAAGGATGTTATGTCTCTAAGAACATAAGAACATAGGAGAAGCCAACGTTGGATCAGGCCAATGGCCCATCTAGTCCAACACTCTGTCACACAGTGGCCAAAAATACCAGGTGCCATCAGGAGGTCCACCAGTGGGGCCAGGACACTAGAAGCCCTCCCACTGTTGTCTCCCCCCAGCACCAAGAATACAGAGTATCACTTAAGAGCATAAGAACATAAGAGAAGCCAACGTTGAATCAGGCCAATGGCCCATCTAGTCCAACACTCTGTCACACAGTGGCCAAAAATACCAGGTGCCATCAGGAGCTCCAGCAGTGGAGCCAGGACACCAGAAGCCCTCCCACTGTTGTCGTCCCCCCCCCAAGCACCAAGAATACAGAGTGTCCCTTGCCCCAGCCTGAGAGTCCCTATCTATAACTTGTGGCTAATAGCCACTGATGGACCTCTGCTCCATATGTTTATCCAGTTCCCTCTTGAAGCCATCCATGCTTGTAGCTGCCACCACCTCCTGTGGCAGTGAATTCCATATGTTAATCACTCTTTGGGTGAAGAAGTACTTCCTTTTATTTGTTCTAACCTTTGGCGCAGCTTTAAAGGCCACCTTCTCAGTAATGTCAGGACCGAGGTCTTTTAAAAATCTATGTACCTTGAGTGCATCAGAACAATCCACCATACTGGTTAAGATAGAATGTAAATAAAAGTTCCTTAAGTCCATATACAGACTACAATGCAGGAGAACATGAGTAATAGATTCCACGCATTACCAGAAATAATGTATTAGTCTTTTATTCCTCTGCTCTTTCCTGGCACCGTTGACACCAGATGCTTGTTGTTGTGTAACCTATTTACACAACAGAAAAGGAGGGCAGATACAAAGCCAAGCTGATGGAGACTTCTTCAGCCCTGAGAAATGTATTTATTTATTTATTTTAATAAATTTATACCCCACCCACTCCGCGAATAGGCTCAGGGCGGCTCACATTGGTCGGTCCACAGTGACCATTAAAATCTACATAAAATCATTTAACCAGTCCAATTACAAGTAAAATAATACAATTGTAACATTATAAAGTGCTGAACAATGTCATTAACTAATTCGGAGGGCATACTAAAGTGCATACATGCAACAACATGCAGTTTTTCAGCTCAGTAATCTTCCTAGGTCGCACGGCGGCACAGGCCAGATGTTAACATTAAGGGCCAGGATCGACACTATGAATTGTTGGTGGCAGTAGTGAAGTGGCTCCTTAGTTGAAGGCCTGGTGGAAGAGCTCTGTCTTGCAGGCCCTGCGGAACTGTAAAAGCTCCTCCGGGAGCTTATTCCACCAGTAAGGAGCCACCACCGAGAAGGCCCTGGCCCTGGTAGTAGCCAGCCTGGCATCCTTAGGGCCTGGGAGGATATAGGATATAGAGTTGCTAGGTCCACCAGGCCACCAGTAGGGGGCAGGGTCTAGGGTTACCAGCTCCAGTTTGGGAGCCTCCTGGAGATTTGGGGTTGGAGCCTGGGAAGGACAGGGACTTCAGTGGGGTCCAATGCCATAGAGTTCACCATTCAAAGCAACATTCCCCCCCCCTTCCCGGGAAGCTGACCTCTGTAGTCTGGAAATGAATTGTGATTCCGGGAGCTCCCCAGGCCCCACCTGGAGGTGGACATTCCTATTAGGGTAATAGGGACCACAAGACACACTTCAAATCCTTCTCATCCTCAGACTCACTGGACAACCCCTGACCTGTCTGTCTCTCAGTTTGACCTTACCCCCTAGGGTTGTTGTGTGAATAAAATGAGAAAACATCAAGGTGTCTTGCCTTTGGAAGAAGGGTGGGATTGAAATGGACAGATGTGCTTATGGAAATACTACAGATTGCTTTTACCCACTTGCTCTGGGTCAGTCTAGGAAGTATGTATTTGTTGATATCACACTAAGACTACAGCTGCACTACTTTAAGACTACATGACCCATAATGCAACTGGATGTTCCTTGCAACAAGATAATGTGTGTGGATAATGTGTATAGCGCTTTGAACACTGTAAGCGCTATACAAATCAATATTGTAATGATGGTGAGGATGTAGAAACATGGCTTGGAAACGAAGTGAACATGAAACAAAAAAAAAGTTACAGCCTGTATCGGAAGTTTATGGCTTTCAAACTAGAAAAGTGATGACAATAGAAATACTATAACTTAAGAGAAAACAAACATCTGCTTGTATATTCATTTTCTGCAGACATTAGCAGCACACCTTATCAGCTGTTGTGTGTTCTAAGCTGATCATCCCTACCTGTGCTGTGCAGGTTTTAGTTAAGCGGTGTGAAAATACATGGCAGAATTTTAAAGGAGCTAATTAAATGCACAGTATAAAACAGAAATTATTTGAATCTTTCCACGAAAGCTGAAAAATCCCACAAGCTGTTTCCCTGGTTCTAAATCCCTCGCCCCCTGAAGCCAAGAAAATGAATATTCAATATTTTCTCCCCCTCCCCATTTGATTCTCTTGACATACTATTGATTCACTTTATTTTCCCAACAATTTCCTGACAGGCTTCCCGATGCGGATTACTTTTATACTTTGATATTCATCTTGCGACGGCCTTTGAAAAGCACGTCAAAATGGAAAGCGGAGGCAAAACGGAGAGATGCATTCCCCCCCCCTTTACCGAGAACCGAGAACTGGGCCAGATACTATTATATGTTGGACTTGCCCTGCGAGGATTCTCTTTTCCTTCATCTGAAATACTCATAAGGTCAGTATCATCTACGGAGACTGGCAGCAGCTCTCCAGGGCCTTAGGCTGAGGTCTTTCACATCACCTACTGCCTAGTTCTTCTAACCGGAGATGCCGGTGATCGAACCTGAGACCTTCTGTATGCCAAGCAGATGCTCTGCCACTGAGCCACAGCCCCTCTCACAACCACTCATACTTCACAAAGGAAAAAAAACAATGGTGTCAAGAACGGTAGATCACATGCTTCTCCATCCTCCAGAGTGCGTCCCTTCTTCCATGTTATCCTTATAACAGTGGGTTTTGTGTGTGTCTGAGTGTGTGCTCTCAATTCACAGTTGGCTTATTGGCAGCCCTGTAGTGTTTTCAGGGCAAGAGACATTCAGAGTTGGTCTTGCCTTTGCCTGCTCTGGTATTCCTTAGTGGTCTCCCATCCAAACACTGACCTGGGCTGACCTCGCTTAGCTTCCAAGATATAACGAGATCAGGCTGGCTGGTCTATCCAGGTCAAGGCTGTAACAGTGCTACACGTGGCTTTTTGATGTGCTACCTGTGGCTGTTCTGAGCACCAGTGTAGAACCTGTCCCATCTTTCAGGAAAGCGGGGAAGGCCCTTACCCAGTGAGACCTGGAATTGGCAGGTGGTTCCCACCCTGAAACAGTTATCACCTGAGGAATAGGTAGGATGGAAGCCTACCTGAGATCCCGCCTTCATGCCTGTAACTAAGGTTGCCAGCTTGGCTCAGAAAATACCTGGAGATTTGCAGGCCAGAACCTGAAGAGGGAAGCAAGCAACCACAGGCGGGTGTAATGACATAGAGTCCACCCTCCAAAGCAGCCATTTTCTCCAGGGAAACTGATCTCTGCAGTCCGGAGACCGGTTGTAATCCCAGGAGACTGAAAAGCCTACCTGGGAGGGAAATAAATGTGTCTCTTTTAGCAATGGTGATTGTGAAGGACACCCTCTGCAGGTCTCAGGCTGAGTACCACTGCCTTCTAAAAGTTCTGCAAAGGAGGTAAGGCTGAGGTGGGATGGCTGTCCCAGGGCCAATGAGCTTCCTGGATGAGGAGGATCTGAGCCAAGGTAGGTCTCTACAGTCCAATCCTGCATTATATTGGATCTTTAGATACATAGAAGCAGACATGAATTCCATCCCAGGGGCCAGAACTTGTGTAGTGGTTAAGCATGCAGATTCTAATCTGGGAGAACCAAGTTTGATTCCCCACTCCTCCACTTGCAGCTGCTGGATGACCTTGGGCAAGCCATAGTTCTGGCACAGCTGACCTTGAAAAAGATCAGTTTCTGTCAGAGCTCTCTCAGACCCACCTACCTCATAGGATGTCTGTTGTGGGGAGGGGAAGGGAAAGGAGTTTGTAAGCTGCTCTGAGACTCCTTTGGGTAGTGAAGGGTGGGGTATAAATCCAATCTCCTCCTCCTCTTCTTCTTCAACTGCAGAGGGGTTAGGCCATTAGCTTTCCCCAGCCCAGACTTTCAGCAGACCTTGAAGTGATATCCTGGACCGTAACAATCAAGTACAACTAGAATATCATAAGAACATAAGAGAAGCCAATGTTGGATCAGGCCAATGGCCCATCTAGTCCAGCACTCTGTCACACCATGGCCAAAAATATCAGGTGCCATATGCTGGCTGAAGAAGCCAGTCCACCTGCAAATGATTGCTACAACACAGCAACAGTGCAATATCCAGTGTTTTGTGGGTGCAGCCCTTGAACAGAGGCCTGGGATTGGCTATTTGTGGTTACCTAATTGTAGAGCTACGAGACTTCTCGAATTCCCTTTCGATTTCTTCACCCAGTTTTCATTTATTTACATTATGCATAGTCCACCTTTCTCTCTTGGACTCGAGGCAGATGACACAGAGTGAGTCAATACAATCAACAGGATGTGGGGATGCCACCCTCCAGGTAGGCCCTGGGGATCCCCCGGAATTAAAGCTCCTCTCTAGACTGCGGAGCTCAGTTCCCCTGGAGCAAATGAACACTTGGGGTGGAGTAGACTCTATGGCATTTTACCCCACTCAGGTCCATTTCCTCCCCAAGCTCCACCCCCAAATCTCCAGGAGTTTCCCACCCTGGAACTGATAACCCTATGCCCCATTCCCCACTGATGGCCAGGGCAGTCCTGGCAACCCAAACAGTCTGGGACACTCAATGAACAATGGAATAGGAATTGAGGTTGTAGAACTAACCCAAAGTCTAAAAACAGAACTGAAGCAAAACATAAATATGAATATGACACATATTAAATGATACAAAAATTACATAGTAGGATCCTAGTTTCAGCAAGTTGTACACAGTAGCTATAGACCACCAGTAGTGATATCAATGGAACAAATTCCTGGTTCAAGCCCTAACATGTCCGTCAGAATGTTTCGCATGAAAAGGCTGCTGGCTCATCTCCTGACAAATTCAGTGCTCTGGGACATCACATCAACAGTAGGGATGCCACACACAGTAAAGTCACGTTCCAGAAGCATGCGTGTGTGAAATGCTGTCAATTGCACTGTTGCCTATTGTTTTGCATATGAGGGAGGCAGCCCACTGAACAGGCTCTAGCAGCTGATGAACATTCAAACCGCTCGACGAAAAATCAATTCGGAATGTGAGCCGAACCGGCGGGTGTTCGGGCATTCTGCATCAGCAGTGGCACGGAGTATTATGGCGAGCATATTTTTTTTTCTTGCCTTCCAAAAAGAACAATGCAATTTGCTCTTGTTTTCACAGAAAATGCTAAACAAGCTTAGGAAACCTATACGTTGAAAAGGCCTCCCTTTCCCCAGCTTCAGGGAAGCACTCCATTTTCTTCCTTCTCCCCCTCACCACTGTATTGGGAATAGCCCCAGACAAAATAACAAACATCATGACCTATGAAGGGAGCGAACATGCTACTGGCTACGTTAACTGCGAAAGAGCAATCCATGAGCCTTGACTTTGAATTAATTATCTCATTAACTACAGCCATTTGAACCTGATCTTCGTCGGAAGGTCAGAAACGAGAAGACAAGTGGCCATGAGTCAAAAAAAAAAAAAAAGAAATTCCAATGTGTCCTGAGCATTTAGAATGTGTTTTAAAGCACTTCGGCCAGCATCTTGAGAAAAGACGGTCAGGGGCTGAGGAAATAAATAACAGGGCTAGCTCAAGGTCCAACGAAGCTTCATGGAGCCAGATTTAGAGGATTTGTTTATTTATTGCTTAGATATTTACACCCCACTTTTATTTCTGATAGAGATCCACAAATAGCTTAACACACCTGTTCTCCCCTTCATCTGTGCAACATGTGGCATGGGCTCAAATTCTCATTCTGCCATGAAGTTTGCTAAGTGACCTAGAACCAGCCAATCCCCCTCTCAGCCCAACATAGGTGTTCTGAGGATAAAACTGGGAAAGGAGAAGCATATAGGCAGCCTTGGATAAAAATGGGATAAAGGTAAAGGTTGCCCTTGCTCGAAAGCCAGTCAAATCCGACTCTGGGGGGCGGTGCCCATCTCCGTTTCCAAGCTGAAGAGCCAGTGCTGTCCGAAGACATTTCTGTGGTCATGTGGCCAGCCTGACTAAATGCCGAGGCTCACAGAATGCTGTTACCTTCCCACCGAAGCGGTACCTATTTATCTACTTGCAATTTCTTGCTTTCGAACTGCTAGGCTGACAGGAGCTGGGGCCAGAGACGGGGGCTCACTCCATCATGCGGCACTCGGGTCTGCAGCTCAGCATCTTAACCTCTGAGCCACCGCTGCCAAAAATGGGGTAGATAAAGCTTATTCACAATCTGGTACCCTGGAAAACAGACAATCCCAGATCGGCAACTATGCATATTTGGGTGTGCATAGAAGATTTCTATGCACATGTTGTCTTTGAATGTTCAGTTAGTAGGGCCAATCACCGCTCCCCCCCCACACACACAACCATACTAGTGACCGTTTGGTGTTATCCATGTAGAGTAACAAGACAAGGAGAAATGAATGAATTGCTTATGTGTGTCTCCTTTGAATAAGCTAGGACAGCTCATAGTCTCATTCCCCCCCCCGGAATATCACAGATGGTCACCTCTTGTCTGGAACTGTAAACAGTGACTCCTGAGCATGACCGCCATCCAGAAATGTGGTTGTTCCTGCCACATCATCGCTTCGACTGTGGAACTTACATCTCACCATCCTCCAACAAATGAAATTATAGCTAATAATTCCCAATCATGGAGCCATGAAAAATGAAGTGCAAACTTAGTTCAGTGTAAAATTACATCTGGGGATGAAGTGTTCCTAATGAAGGTATTGCAAAAGTATATATTCAGTGTCAGCTACCTTCAGTGGCACCCCATCTTCCACCATTGATGGTTTTCCATCTTAACATACCACTTTAGCATCACTTCAGGGTTGTCCTCCTCATGGGGTGTCTTTTAATACTAAACTTCCAGCCTGCTGTAGTTATTTCAGGCTGGCATGGGAATTAAATCCATTTGTGTGATTTGCTAAGCAGTCTATATGGAGGTGATGAAAGTTTTCTATGGGATGCTATTTCCAACATAGTAGAATCTTAGTAGGACCTTCTCCTCACAGCCAGAAGGGTATGTGTATGTACAACAGCCAGTGTACGGAAGCAGGACACACCCCGTACATATTTGCTATTTGTCGTGTTGGTTAGTTGAGTTAGTGTTTGAGGCCTGGGAACTTCCGGAAGCTTCTTTGGGCCCCTCAGGAGAAAAATGACATTAAAAAAATTCTAGAATCCCAACCACAGTCATAATAATGACGACTGCCATCAGGGATGGCCTGCAGTAGGTATAGTTCAGGAAATATTTTATTGGTTCTTTTCCTGATTCTGCAGACCGCAGTAGACCCAGGGCTTCTTTTGTGGTGATACTCGTTGGTCCTAAGGACTGGCAACTTCTGAGGGGTCTTTCTCAAGTCCCAAGAGGAAAATTGGTAGAAATCAGTGGAAATTTATATATGAGTACGGGCATCTTTTTCATACACACACAATAAAACACTGGATGGACCCTTTATGAGGGAATTGTGAAATGTCCCCCCTAGACATGGATTTTCCCATCCATAATACTGGGAGGTCTTCACCTACTAATACGAATGCTGATGATTCTGAAGTGTTCAAAAAATGAAAGAAAGGGGTTTTTTTCAGATGAAGGAGAAACGTGTGTCCTCTTAGAACAATGTGCTCCAGTTTCGTTTTCTCATGTTGTAAACTGGCAAAACATTTCCCTTCCCCCCAAAAAAAAGAGTCTTTAGGAAGGGAGTTTTAGGGTCAGCATTACTCTGGACACCAATTCTATTTTTAAATAGAGATTTGTATTCAAAACATCTATTAAGTCAAAACCTTTCCAGATGTTGCAACCACCAAAGCCCTCTAATGGAATTACGAGGGATAACTCTTTCCCTTCCTAATCACTCGGTTGAGTTTCAGTTTTCTCACCACCCCATTTGTCTTGAAGCTCTTTTCTGTGTGATCTGGAAGTGGAACATACTGTAAAATCAAAGGCGCGGTCTCTTTGGTTCTTCAAGCAGGGATGCAAGCACTCCCCCCCCCCAATACTTTGCTTTGCATTTAAAGTGAGCAACATTGCAGAAATATTATAACATTTAGCATCTATACAGTGCATTTTAAGTGTTCGAGGTGATTTATATGAATCACTGTCCAGTTCTGATTAAGCCTGATAAACTGAGCTATTATTATCCAGATACTGGGAAAACATGGGAAGACTAAGAGAACACTGCCTTGTATAAGACCACCTAGTGCACCATTTCCCAAACTGTGGGTTCAGGAATAGGGGTGTACAAAAAAAAAACCCTGTATTTTTCAGGTTCAGGTATATGGAACCCGAAAAATAACCGTACTTCCCGATTTTCCCGAACCACATTTTTCCAGTTTGTGCCCATCCCTAGTGCTATGTGCTCAGGGCTACTATGGCATTCTAGCTTTCCCTCAGATTGTAGCACTATAAGGGAAAGCGTGCTACAAATCGTATGTTATTACATCACATAGGAGCATTTGAGGGAGAGGTGAGACACTCCATTTGGCTGCATTCAAGGAGCAGGTAAAATGGCAAGGCCTTTTCCCATTGTCTTGGCTGGGATTGGTTTCTTCCACCATTTAGTTATGTATTTATTTATTTAATCTCAGAACTGGAAGGGACCACCAGGGTCATCTAGTCCAACCCCCTGCCAATGCAGGAACTACAGCTATACTATTCTCAACAAGCAGATATCCAATTGGTACTTAAAAACCTCCAATGACGCAGATTCTATCACCACATGAGGGAGCCCATTCCAGTGCCAACACACCTCACCATTAAATTCTTCCTCAAATTTAGACAAAACTTTCTTTGCTATTGTTTCTATCCAATCCAAGTCCTGTCATCCAACACAACCAAAAACATGTCCACCCCATCCTCCGCATGGCATCACTTTAGGCAGGGCTCTTTTTTTAGCAGGAACTCCTTTGCGTATTAGGCGACACCCCCTAATGTAGCCAATCCTCCAAGAGCTTACAGTAGCCCCTGTAAGAAGAGCTCTGTAAGCTCTTGGGGGATTGGCTACATTAGGGGTGTGTCGCCTAATATGCAAAGGAGTTCCTGCTACAAAAAGAGCCCTGATTAGGTATAGGATCATATTGCTTCACAAGCATCTCTTCTCCAGTGTAGACATTCCCAGCTTCTTCAACCTCTCCTCCTCAGACGTGGACTTCTTCAGTGCCCCATGCTCGACTCCTCCCAGCTTACTGACATCCTTCCTAAACTGTGGTGCCCAAAACTGAACACAGTACTCTGGGTGACACTATATAGATTATCGAAAAATAGTTTATATCATGTGATGTAACCTGATATAAATTATTGGAAGAGCGAGGGCAGGAGATCGCTCACGTCCCTCCTCTCTTCCTGTGAGCTGCGGCCCAAATTCACAAGTGCCGTTGAAGTCGCCGCTCTGCTTTC